>JAPTHN010000006.1:56320997-56948524 GCA_026936325.1 Platynereis dumerilii | reverse complement strand
TGTCTACGAAAAGCAGAACAAGAAACTATGCCCAACCAGCCTGACCTTTAATCCACTCTGTCTCTTATTCTTTCGACTCTCACTGGCTTTTAGCTGTTTGTGTTTCTACTGCCTATCTTGACCTGACACATGGTCTCTTGCAGTTTCACTGATTACCCCAATCTTGACGGAGTCCAGTAAATTTCCCAAAAGGGTTTTTCTAAATTGTGCATGCAGTTCACACATCTGCTATTCAAGGTGAAGGACATCTTTATCAACCAGCTTTGACTTTCTGTTTAAGGCAGATGCCATTCTTAATATTTCAAAGCACATGGAAGACTGTGAATAAGCTAGAATGTCAGCTGAGCCCTTGCTACATGACCTGTAGCTTTTACTGGTTCCTTTGAGTGCACAACAATGGCCACGTAACCAATTCAGCGTTTCTTAGAAACCAATTTTCACCAACATAAAACTGTGCCTACCAACGGCATGAATGGCACCTTGGCTAGGTTTCTATGCAGGTCAATGCTATCGGTTTCCCGCAAGTTTCTGAAGCTTGTCTGAGCAATGTAAGTGCAAGCTAAACAAGTACTGCAATAGTACTGTCAGGGAATACCATGGCAAGCTTAACTACTGTTATTGTCTGTATTATCACATGCCTCGCTTACATTCTTTAATTCTATTTTCAAAAATATTTTGCAGTAGAATCAAACTTGTGATACAGGAATGAAGACAGGGACGTATGACAGTTCGCACTTCTAAATTGTTTTTATTTAGACAGCGTGGCTCTGAATTGCAACAAGCAAATTGATCCGTAGACCTAAAAAGAATAACAGGACATTCAAACCAATCGCACAAGCAACATGTCCATTTTTACCTCCTGCCGTTTGAATTTGATGTTCTTTTGCACATCATGAGCAAACATGACAATGGATATTTTAGGTATAATATGAAGTGTCACTCCTGATAGACTCCAACTAGACTGCATTATGTAAAGCAGGAATATGAACTCCTAAAGAAAGAAATGAATTACGAGCTAATTGATGGGCTTTATGAATATAAGCTTGTGGAAAGTCTTCTCTGAAAAGCCAGGAAATAAAAAGCCCAGACAAAAAGAATTGTTGAAATGTCAGGCAGGGAGTGTTGAGTCAACTTCCATCTTCGGATTTAAAAGTTTTTTGATTTATTACATCATAATATATAGACTAGAGTGACTAACACTGATAAACTTAAGTAAAAGCAGTTACTTTGCAGCAAGCCCTGGCACAACATTTAAATCAAAATGTCAACTCCTGATATGATATCGTACCACTAAATACCTGGTGTTATTAAAGATATAATGTCATAGATGATAATTCTGACATGCTGACGGTCATAAAATGTATTCTTGTTCAATGATTTTAATTCTGCTAACATACAATAAGGTAAAATAGGTACAATTATATAAAACTTTGAAACAAATATGATTTGCATAAGGAAATTCCACTACATGGAACCACCAAATTTATCTTGAATATGAATTATGGCACATCTATGAGAATTGAAATGAAGTAAATTATGGTACGCCAGTGAGAATAGACAATTATATCAGAGACCTCTCCCCTCTACTGGCTGTCACTATCAACAGGCAACTATAGTCAATGTTTATGGAAAAAAATTCTTCAAGAAGAATTATTTAAAAAATGTATGTGTATCAAAGGAAAGATTTTGTAATAAGCTGTCTGATAGTATCGCACTGGGTGAACTCAAGTCACAGTGTCTGTCATCTGTCAAGTCCTCAGAAACTGCTGTCAAAATTTAGTCAGTGACTGAAGTATCATGCGGTACAACTCAAAATAAAGTACGACTATCCCAGTAGGAAGGACGCATCTGACACTAGTTTACCCTTTCACACCTTTTGGCTCCCCCAAATAACTTTAAAACATTACCTACTTTAAACAAATGTTTAAAAAAGCACTAAATTGACTTTAAGTCAACTTTAATTCAAACACCATAACCCCCATTGTGTTTGATTTCTTTGATATTGTACCCCTTTGCTAATGCAGTTACATTGCCAGCAATCTTAATAGAGTTCTAAATATTGGATAGAGTTGTGTTGAGGAGTCAAAGTTAGTTGTAAGGAGATTTTGGGATGAGAGCAGAGAGAAGGGCAAAAGAGGTAAATAGAGGACTTCTGACAGAAAATGTTCATACTCTATTTTGCATTGTACTGTAATCACACAAAAATTCATACTCTTTCCTTGCTTGTGCAACACTGCAATTTCTATTGACCTATCATTTCAACAAATATTGCCAGACATTTATCATCTGCTTTATGTGACTTAGGTAAAATGGACTTGTAGATAAGGTACTGTTTGGGACCACACCATGCCAGGAAACTAAAAGGCATTCGTTGGTCAAAGTTGCAAGTTGTACAAATATCATGCCACACTGTGCGAGTAAACATCACATAGTACTATTTGATAAGACACACTCGATATCATACATAGAGATGCCCTCATTGCCTGGCTCCATCATTATTGATGATGCAGCATGTCGGCCATTATGTACACTGACATTCAATCGAATGCAATCAATCAGAAAAACATGTGACCAGCCAACATAATTATTGATCTTGGCCA
Organism: Platynereis dumerilii; assembly: GCA_026936325.1. NCBI lineage: Eukaryota > Metazoa > Annelida > Polychaeta > Phyllodocida > Nereididae > Platynereis > Platynereis dumerilii. The sequence continues at coordinate 56,945,924 of JAPTHN010000006.1, read as the reverse complement.
GTTCTTCAATCACTCCAGGCATAAGTGGACCCTGGTTGTGGAGGGTTCTGTATCCATGCTGGGTCATTTTGATTGATAGATTCAGGACAGACTTTTCTCAGCTGAGGGCTGGAAAATAACATGTTCAAGGACACCGGATATCCACCATTGCGAAGAAGTGAGTGGGCCGTGACCTGACACATTTCAGTTGTCTGTAAATGCTTGAAAGTAACCTGTTTGCACTACAATTAATTTACTAATCATTAAATGTGTACACTCTAAAAAAATTCGGGACAAAACTGGTTTTTTATATGGAAAATGGTTTTTTGAAAAACCAAACTTCCATGCAAACACCAATATGGGTTTTTCAAAAAACCATTTTTTATTTTTTTAAACCAGTTTTGTCCCGAAATTTTTTAGAGTGTATGGCAAAATACAACTTAGACAGAGAATCCCTGTCTACTGGTGTCTAGTATCTTTGAGAGAATTTACGATACCTGCTGCCACAATACAATTTGATTACTAATTGTAGTGTCCAAGGTTTGTGGATACTCTGTAAGGTTAAAGCATAACAAGAAACTATGCCCAACTAGCCTAACCTTTCACAGGCTTTCAGCCGCTCTGTCTCTTATTCTTTGGGCTCTCACCAGCTTTTAACTGTTTGTGTTTCTACTGCCTATTTTGACCTGGCACATGGTCTCTTGCAGTTTCACTGATTACCCCAATCTTGGTGGAGTACAGTAAATTTCCCACATGGGTTTTTGCCAAATTGTTAAAGCAAGTCACACATCTGCTATTCGAGGTGGAGGACGTCTTCATCAACCAGCTTTGACTTTTGGTTTGAAACATATTTCTAATGCGTCAAAGGACATGGAGGACAGGGTTAATTAAGTTAGAATATCTCCTGACCCCTTGTTATATGACCTGTAGATGTGACTGGTGCTGCAAGTGCACAATAATGGCCAAGTAACCAATTCTCAGGTTTCTTGGAATCAAATTTTCACTATGATAAAAAATCTGGCCTGCCAATGACAGAAAGAACACCTGTGCTCAAGGTAGGTAGAAGTCAGCGCTGATAGTTTATGACATATTTGACCTGCACAGCTTGTCTAAGCAATTGTAGTGAAAGTTATTCGACTACTGATATGATAGTCTTGAGAATACATTGCAGAGATTTAATGTTATCATTGTCTGTATTGTCATATTTTTACATTTTGTTTTTTTGCTGTGAAGACCAACACCAGAAATACAATAATGAAGATGATGACGTAATATTTATGAGTTTTCACAATGACATTACAGTTTCATAGTTTGACTGAATCACTACCGATTTGAATGACAAATAAAATGAATTGTAAATCTAATTCTAGGCCTGTAGTAAGGTCATGTGAACCACATGTCATGACCAACTAAGCAAGAGAATGTTATCTTTTAAAACTTGGTTATCACAAATCGGTGGTTATCAAAATTAATATAACCCAGATTAACACGTTTCTTGTATTCAGACCTAAAGGCAACCTAAAGGAAATTATGACAAGTGCTAATGGGCCTTATTTTAAGAAAATGACTGGAATAATCTTTGATATAAGGGAAAGCTACTAAACTTCATTGTATATACGTATAATACAGTGTACTTTGCTTATGCTGTATGTGGTTAAATTCTCAATGGTCATTTAGTATCATATGCGAGAAGAATAACTGGGTATTTAATTTTATTAAGGATCTCATAGTTATGAGCATGTCATTTTCACTTCCTGATGTCTTACTTTGATGTTCCTCTGCATGAAACCAACTACTTGAGCAAATATGGCAATGGATGGCAGGAATGTTGTTACCTTTAGCTTTGTGAAAAAAAATAGTTAATCATTGTTTTGGGGACAACATTTCAGCTCACAGAGAGAGATAGTGGATGACATTCCAGACCTCAAGGTCATAAACATCATTTAATGCTGTAATTACTGTGGGGGGTTTGGCATATTTCCTTGTTAAGACAAAACCACAATACCCAAACACATGCAAAATGACAATGCTGACATTGAGCCATGCCATTAATACATTTGGCTTTTAATTGATTCTGTCTGAAAATGAGCAGCTTAATCTGAATGGCCATCACTCAAGGATAATAAATCTCATTTTTTGAAATGTGCCAGAATGTCAGGAGAATTTCCATTTTGGAATCATTTGCATTTTTATGTAGGTTGGCAATTCCGTAAACTCCGATTGACAGATTTGTAGCCCTACCATTATATCTCAGCTATTTCATTGTTAAATAGGGATGAGGCCAGGTAAAAGGGGTATCAGATAAGCCACCGACCAAAGCTATAAGTGCAACAGGAGCTGAGCTACATCAAAAATATCAGCGTTTCGGACGTACATCACACGATGTACGTCCGAAACACTGATATTTTGATGTAGCTCGGCTCCAGTTGCACTCTGAGCTTTGGTTGATGGCTTGTCTGATACCCCTATTACCTGGCCTCATGCCTGGATAGCAATGAAATAGCTAAGGTATGGTTGTAGGGCTACACAAGCTGCTAAAGTGTCAAATCTGTTAATCGGAGTTTACGGAATTGCCCGAGTCCAATTAAAAGAAATAAATGGAATGGGCAATCGCTAGCATGCATCACTTCAAATGCCGTTTTTAGATATTACATTTAACTATACTTTTTAGCGTAGAGGTCACACCTCTTACAGTTCCACTCTCCATCGATGCATCTATCTATGCATCGACAACACTTTGACTTTGGAAGGCTTGCACTTTCGAAGATGTACAGGCACTGAAATGCTTCTTGAGTTTGTATACTTTTCTTGATTTATCAGTGTTTGGTTGCAATTCAAGGGGCATAACATAGTCGCAAGGAAGGCAGGAAGGCCATGAATCATACCCAAGGGGCTTAGGGGTGGTGGCTGAGCAGCTAGATGGAAGGCAAGGGTAATACTTGGCCAGTTTTATAGCCGTGGGGCTCAGTGGGAAGATTCACTTCTGAATCGGAAACAACCGTAAGAAATTGGTATCCGATGAAAATAAAGTGAAATAAAAGAGATGCCCAAAGGACTGATATGGATAAGGCATGGAAATGAAAGGATGCTCAGTTGCATCAGATATATTGTATTTACAGTGGCGTCTGTATTACACGACTCATCCATGGTCTTGAACTGTTCTCTCATGGATGTGCAGTCTCTCTTGGTCATGAATTTATATATTACAGTATAACCCAAATAAAGTGCCCCAGGAACAACCAGAAGTTTGGATGTTTGCAACTTTAGGCTACCCCGGAATCACTTTCCACTTTCACCTACCTTGAACTACCTTTTAACCATAAATCATATTTTTATATTCAATCATTTCGCATATCAAGGGGATAGTCCAGTCAACATTTTGTCTGCATTTTCTTCTCTGAACACAAAATGCCTAATCAATATATATTTAGAGATTATTGATAACATCACAACTGCTATCATATACATATCATATCTCATGAACTCTGTCTTTCAGACCTTGTGCAACACATCCTTCAGAAAATCATATTCTAGAATCTGAGTGTAATAATTTACTATATGTATGCCCATTTGAAATCAGCCTGCAGTCCAACCTTAGAACATAAATCAACATTGCTTGGCTGAATCACACAACTGCTAATAATGCTCAGCTATGACTTCATTGAGCTTGTCATAAGCCTTTAGAGCCGAGCACTGTAAGCCTGAAGCATCCTTATATTACCCAGATGAAGAGGACTCGATCCCAATTCAGTCTTAATCAGAGCTGCAGAGTGTAATCAAATCAAGAGCTTGCCTAATGACTGCGATGATTATTCAAATTTGGTCTAAATCAGTTCTAATCAGCAGAATTAAGCAGCTTTACTTTTCAGGCAAAGATTTTGAAGTTTTAAAAACACCCACTGACTGGAATATAGCAGGATTCTGTGACTAATCAGACTAAGAATCTACATAATTTTAATTTAATGATGGAGCAAATCCTCTGTAAAACAATGGTATTGGGGAATACTTGAATAAAATTATCAAACATCTACTTGATTATTAGTTTGCGTTGGAGATTCTCAAGCCAATAGTGATCCGGTTCTGCTTTTGCATTGTGTCAAAATTAAATTGAAATTATGATTTTTGATTCAATTTGTAGAGGTCTTTTATCATGTCTTTGAATGCTAGTGGAACCAATGACCAACAAAATTATTTGGGCCTGTCTCAAGACACAAGGAAGCCCCTACTTAATACAATTACAAAAACATCATAAGTATCAGAATAGGAAAAGAATATCATTTTTACATTCTTGGGAGGCAAGGGTTTCAAAATAAAAGGGCTTTTATCAGCTCACGGAAGGTTCTGAACTGAATCATGATGTACGTATAAAGAAGTAGTCCCCCACATAAGTTCAGAAAGAAACATTACAGGATTAACAAATGAGTTTCAACCAAATGAACTAACCTGAATGCTCAAACATCAATGATGCAAGCATAAGTTAGAATAATCAAAGCAGATCACCACACAACAGAACTACAGAAGGAGATAGTTATAGGCGAAACAGCAAGTGCACGGGTGGGGGGAAACAAGACGAAGAGAAAAGTTAGATTGCTGGGAACTTTTGATCAATTTGGAGGGTGGGGGGAGCAACTTTGCAAGGTGTTGGGATAACATCTGGGACTTCCCGTTGCGCAGGCATCATTGATCTTCCAAGGCATAAGTCCACTAAGAATAAAAGCAACATCATTCTTTTTGGTCAATTTGGGGGTCAAGCAGATAGATAGAAGTCCAAACATAAATTTGCAAGATGGTGGGATGGCCTCTGAAACTTCCTGTTGCTCAACCATCATAGATCCTCCTAATCAAAGGCAATTGACCCCAAGAAATATCACCATGGTCCAGAGAAAAACCAAGGCATAAGTCTACTAAGAATAAATGCAACTTCTAGCTGCTGGAGTAATTGAACGGCTTGTTATTACCACAACAGGTTATATCATGGAGTTCCACTTCTTATGTGACACATTGTGTCCATTTAAACTTATTCTGCCGTTTATTCAATCATCCAGCCACTCACTTGCAGATTACCCTAGAGATCAGCTACATGTATGTAATGGGAATGGAGCTATAGCAATTTTTTAGCGGTCTTGAAGGTGATATGGGATGGATTAGAAAAATCTGACATAATGTAAAATTTTTAATACGGTTAGATATTGGAACAGGATTTTGCTTATGAATGAAAATCACTTGACTAAAAAAGTATTTATACAGGACCTTTGTAAAGTAAGGGGTTGTCGGGTTGCACAAAATAAATATTTAAATAATGTAGGTCTTTCACATTTTGATGAGAGAAACACCTGTGATTTGAGACTGATAGAAAAAAGGTTAATTGATATAAGAAATGTTGAATGGCATGAATCTCTAGTGTCAAAATCAAAGTTAAGAACATATATGAAATTTAAAGACAAATTGTTATGTGAAGAATATGTTTATATCAAAAATAGAAAACTGAGATCATTAATTGCACAAACTAGATTAGGAATTCTCCCTATAAATATAGAAATTGGACGGTTTAGGGGCATTAAGTTAGAAGAGAGAACTTGCGGTATTTGTAAGAGTAATTTAATTGAGGATGAGTTTCACTTTATTTGTGTATGTCCAGTTTACCAGTACCGGTATACCATAGGGATTTGTTGTATGCTAGTATCTCTGTAAATAATTTTGTACATATGACAGATTTTGAAAAATGTATACACATCATGAAAATGAACAATATCAAGTTAGCACATTTATTATTAGTGCTTGGAAATAAAGAAATGACATTTTATACAAAACTTAATTTGATGTATCTCCTTTATAAAATTATGTATTTAGAAAACCTTTCATGATTTTTGACAAAAATTACTGAAGTTCGAATTATCTGATATTTGTAATTGAGTGTAATTTTGTAATATCTCTACATCTAAAGTTCACTTGTGTATTTTAAAAGAAAGTTCTGTTACATTTAAAAGTTCACAATTATTGTGAGAATTATTTCATTGTAACCCTCTGGTAAATATAAATATTAATTGATTTATAGCGGCAGATAAGCCCCAAGAAAGGCTGGGTACCACAGGTCGTTTATAATGTATTATTGTTAATTTTAATGTACCTGTCACTAAAATAAAGAATCAATCAATCAATTATGTGTTGCTTTGCCACACAAGATGCCTTCTGCTAAAGGGAGCTAGTTTAATCAAAGTGTCTGCAGATTAAAAAACAATAACTAAAACAAAGGCACATGAGAGGTGATAGAGGGCAGCTCATTATTTGGTCAATGGGGCTTTCTGCTCTAATTTTTCAACTCTTCGCCAGAAACCAATGTCAATATACGAGGCTCTCAGATTTTAAGGGCTGCCCCTGCCCTCCTGGTTAACACACCAACTACTAAAATGTATTGTCTTTTAATGTGAAATGTCCCCTGATCATGGTTGCCATAATCATCTTTAAAAGCAGCTTGTAACATGTTGTAAATTTACTATTCAATAGTATGTTTAGTCTTGTTCTCTCTAATGATAATTGTTATGATAATCAAGCAAACAAGACTGTATTCATTGATTATTCTAATTGATAGAGTATGATCAAAATATGTAACATATCATAAAACTGATAGTCCCTTGTAGAAATGAATATTTTGAATGCTAACCAGTGTTCTAAACTTGGAAGTTAGAAAAGCGTTGTAATAACTTGGCAATCATGTAATATGTTATAGTATGTTTCTGTTGAAGCTGCTTTAGTATTTCAGTATGGCTTCATAGGGAAAGGTTATGAAAGACTTGCCTGCGTCTTCCTCTGGTCTTGGAAGATACCTTTGGTGCCAAGTGGCTGGTAGGAGAGCTCTCATAATTGTTTGGAGGGGCAAAGAATCTTTGGCAGACCTGCATAAGGCCTGTGGAGACCTGCAGGGACCAGCGAAGGTTCGCAGGGCGTTACAAGCAAATGGAACTACCTCACAAGGTCAAGACCTTGCCCCAGGTCATCAAGGGCATCCTCGATCCTTGTAGAAGGCTTCTACGAGGTCAGAGAGATTTCCTTTCATCTCAGGGCCAATAATAGCATTAATAACATCCGCATTGGTCGCTCAGCTGGAAGCCCCAAGAAACCCACAAGAAGCTTTTTGTACTTTTATCTTTGAATGCTTGGTCCTGACATTCGTTGCAGTGTTCTATTGTTTTATAAGATAATAGTGACAAGATGCGCAACATTCACGAATGGATAGTGTGAGAAAAAAATCTTTCATGTTAAGAGAACAATGCCACATGCAATGGTGAAGATTTTTTACTTTGGATAAAAAAGACTGTGTCTCTTCCAAACTGCTCTTCTGTCTATGGAGTTACATATTTCAGATCTTTTAAAGAGACCTTATTCAACCGATACATATATGCTTTTTCTGGACAGATAAAACACTATTTTATATGGTATATAACACGATGCAGCCTCACAAATTACAGCACTTATATTCCTCAAGATCTGAAAAGACTTTCATGTAGATGTATATTGTTAGAAGATATTAAATATCAATATATTCCAACGTATATTTTCAAGGACACTTATGCAAGCCACAGTGGGTACATAAGTGTGTTTGCATATATTCTTGAAATACAGACTGCATGCAAGTACTCCGCTCAGCTTCAATATTACATTTGCTGCAAATAAGGGAGCAATTTCTCCTTGTTGAAAAGTCAATCCATCTAAATTATATAATAAAAACTGCCCCACCTTGGCTCTTAGTTTAATTTCAAGCCAAAATACAATTTCCTTGGGCAGAAAATAGACATTTTTGCTTCCTTTTTTAACCATACTCACAACAATATTCATCAGTGCTAAAAGCCATATTGTTTGGTCTCCCCTTGGTTTCTTCCCGTATTAACAAACCATTCTATTTTGTATGATGGCACAACAACATGAAATCACGTTATGTTCTGAAAAAATTTTACAAATTGAGTTGATTTGGCTACATCTCGTTTTTAAATTCCGTTTGTCGAAATAGGCACCAAATTGATTTTATGCTCCATTCAAAGGTATTTGAACACATTGAGAGTACACAATTTTGAAAACTTGTATATGAGACACTGATGGACCTATTCAAATTTTTACTTCACTAACCAAATTTCAGCCAACTCCTATATAGCTGTGGGGTTGTTATAAACTGTTTCCAGAGAATGATGTGAATCTGAATGGAAGTTTTCCCACAGCAAAGTCAATGATACAGGACGCTCTTTTTTAGTTGTCCCACATAATAATTAGACTCTGGAAGCCCTGGCACATACCCAAGGAGGCAATTTGGAGGCTTGCTGGGCACTTGGATAAAATATTAAAATCACATTGCTCTTTCCTTGTTCCAGTGGTGTAGCCAGGTCTATGCCACAGGTGGGGCAGTGGGTGGGGCAGTACTTTTTGAGGGGGGGCAAGATACATGACCGATTTTATCGACATTTTTTGGACTCCCACAATGGTCATTTTCATCATCACTTAACAAGTAAACATGTTAAATTGAACATGAAGTATATTAAATTTAACTATAGGCCTATGTTGTATTTGCATATCATTTCAAGGCCTTAGATATTTTGCCGCTAAATTTCTAAGCATTTATTATCTCAATTTGCGAAACTGAATGCCACTAAATATTTAATCTAGATGATTGGATCCTTAGATGATGAAAAACCCATAGAAAACATCAGAAAAGCGTCTTTTTTATGTAACAGGATTTCAGTTATCACAATGAAAATCTTTCAGTCTTGAACAAGAAACAGAAAAGTTATATAATTATCATCACATAGCAATCATCATCTTAGCAATGTAATCACACGATAACAGAATAATTGCATTTTTCATCAGACAAAATATAATTGTATAGGAATTTGATGAGTGTCATAAAGAATAATGAAAAACTTTCCCGATCCTTAATTAGAACAGAGCTGTGTGATAACAATAGAAAAACTAAATTTCACATAGAATTATTGCTGAATGATATGTAGCAACATCAGTCTCAGATATGAGTTGAAGAAGCATGATCCTTCTGTTATTGTGAGTGTTTACAAATATGTCTACAAACTCATCCAAATCAAATGAATTTGACCTTTGTCGTGCAATAAGGATGACTAAGTTTGAGAGCTTCTCATCTGCCATGAATTTCTCACAAAGGTTTTTATCGGATAAATCCCCTTCAATGCCTTCATGGCAGAGAAGCTTCGCTCACAAGAAGCACTGGACTGTCTGGACACTGGGATTGTCACTGTAATTTTACAGAGTTTGTATGCCTATATTGCTCATGGAAGGCCTCACTGTATGGTTGAATAAATTTGACAAATTCGGGAGAGTCCAGATGGTGTTTCTAGACCCTGATTTTTTTCAGCTCCACAAGTCGCTTGGCCAGATAAATATATTAGGTCGGCGTTTGAAACACTATTTGGTAGTGGGCATCCTTAGAAGAATAGTAAAACAAGATCATGCGCAGGAATTTTTAGGCTAATTTTATTTTTTTTACTGCAGAGCCAGAGGGGGGGCAAGAGGGGGGGCAAGAGTAGCCACAGGTGGGACAATTGCCCCACCTTGCCCCCCCTGGCTACGCCACTGCCTTGTTCCACCAAAACAGTGATTGACATGGCCTCTCTTAAGCTGCTTCTACTGATTACCAAACTCATATATATATATATATGTCCCCATCTTATGAAGTTCTTTGTTTTCATTTGGCTTTTTCTGAGATTGCTACTCTTCTGCAAATATTGTTATTTGCATTGTCCATGTCATACACTCCAGTGTACACTGGAAATATAGTTGTACCCATCTTTCTTACATGCTTTCGTCTCTCTTTCCAGTTAGCTGTGGATTTGTGCAATTGCACTAATTCTGCTCGAAAGATTTTTTGCTTATGTTGGTGCTTTCTTATCACTTGTTGGTACTCATTTTAGCATTCACACCTTCCATTGAGTTGTCAGATTAGCTTAGATACCAAGGACACATGGAGCTAAGTGCTGATAGTTATAACAGTCAGTGGCCGAGCCTATAAACTATAGTCATCAGTTATAATAGTCATGTTACAGATTACCTTGGCAATGAGCTTCAACTTACTTGCATGATTGCATGAAGAGGTAGATTCTATTTGCAGTAAAGATAATGCAATAAAGATAATACAAAAAATATGTATCACTCATCTTACAGACCACCTTGACAATGGGCTTCAGCTAATTTGCATGATTGGATGAAGAGATATATGGCCAAAATGCAGATAGATAAACAAAAACATCTAATACACTGAGGTAAAAAGAAAGATATATTGAACAATATGATAAAATAATTATGTATGCATGCACTCTGTCGTTAGTTTGAAGGATGCACATTTTTTCGCAGGAACCATATATTTTGGTGGTACACATTTATGAATAGTCACAACAAAGTAGCTGGAATACGTTGTAATAAAAAATTAGCCTTTCTGCCAAAAACAAGCAACCTCTATGGATTAATCATTATGAGATTTGTCCTTATTTTGAGATTAGCAGGATTAATATGATTGGTGCAGGGTCTGACACTAATCCTGCTTAGCAGCCTTGGCTCCACAATGTGTGTCAGCAACAACTTTGGAGGGCAATCCGTTATTACGCCGAAGGTGTCTTTTTGACATAAGCTTGTTAATGACCCACTTTGCTTGCCCTCCCTTAGGCACTTTCCGTATTCAGGGCTTGACACTCAACCTGTTATGAGCCCCAATACTCTTGTGGCACAGAGATACATAAAATGATAAATATATAATATTAATAATTTCCTTGTCCCTTATCTCTGTACAGTACTAGTAAATCTCAGGAGTGCATATGATGTTCCAAATTGATCTTCAAGCAATCAATCATGTCTTGAGAATTTTTTCAGGCTCACAATGATGAAATATAAACATTCATGCTGAAGATTAAATACAGTTTAGCCTACTGTGTAAATATTCTCTTTACATCTTGAAATCAATGCATTATATCATATCTGAAGTTTCCATCTTTTGCACATGACAAGATGCCAAAGAAATGTTGGCCATCCATTGCTTTTATCCTTTGAGAAAAAAACAGTCAATCATTGTTTTGAAGCAAACATTGCAGCTTCAAAAGAGCTTATGGTAGGCATGCCAGATCTCAAGGTCATAAACATCATTTAAGGCTCTACTTACTGGGTCATTCCACATCAACTCAGGCGGTGCTCCTGCTCGACCGTCTCAGATTTTCCTGAAACTGCAGTCAATCATTGACCTGATATCAAAATGAGGTTTTCCAAAATAATAGCTTTGACCGATACATAGTTTTTGATTTAGAGGCCTAAAGGAACCTTAGTTGTCAACAAGATTTGAAGCAAGTCCTTCTCGGCTATTTTTGGAGCTTCACTGTGCAAAGAGATTTTAAACTACGTTCATCATTGTTTCAGCATCTCTTTAACTATTGCTAGGGACAAGGGAAAACATAGTTTCATTAACCTACACAGCTTGATGAAGGTATGGGAAGCTGCCAAACTAGGGTGTTTGTGCTGCGGCAACTAAAATTGACCAAGTCATAATTACAAAATACATGGCCTCATGTACTAAATTTGTCCATGAATCATTATTTGGCTAATAAATGAATAGATTAGCAATGATTAGGCTCAAGAATTATAGCTACTTATAGGATATATGGAGCACCAAAGATGCTAAAACATCGATTTTTTGTCGAAACGAGTCATGCTTGAAGGGGCAGCGCTCAGTCCTGACACCTAGTACGAGTCTGATATTCTGGAATATAGTAGACGAAGGGGTCACAACTGCAATTCATAAGTCAAATTGATAAATTGTGATGAATACATGAAGAATATTTTATATCTTATAAAACTGGCAGGCCCTTGCAGAAATGTACAGTTCACGTGCTATCCATTGGCCAAAACATATAGTTTAAAACCTGCTGTTATAACTTGACACTATTGTAGTATGTCACGATATGTTTCTGTGGATGCTGCTAGAGTATTTCAATGTGGCGCTTCGTATGGAAAAGGCCATGAAAGACTTGTCTGAGTCTGGCTCTGGTCTTGGAAGATACCTTTGGTGCCAAGTGGCTGGTAGGAGAGCTCTCATAATTGTTTGGAGGGGCAAAGAATCTTTGCAGACCTGCAGGGAGTCTGTGGGGACCTAAAGGGACCAGCGAAGGTTCACAGGGCATTACAAGCAAATGGAAGGACCTCACAAGGTCAAGACCTTGCCCTGAGGTCATAAAGGGCATCCTTGATCCTTGTAGAAGGCTTCTACGAGGTCAGAGAGATTTCCTTTCATCTCAGGGCCAATAATAGCATTAATAACATCTGCATTGATCGCTCAGCTGGAAGCCCCAAAAACCCCACAAGAAGCTTTTTGTACTTTTATCTTTGAATGCTTGGTCCTGACATTCCTTGCAGTGTTCTATTGTTATTGACAAGATGCGCAACATTCACAAATGGCTAGTGTGAGAAAAAAATCTTTCATGTTAAGAGAACAATGCCACATGCAATGGTGAAGATGTTTTACCTTGGATAAAAAAGACTGTGTCTCTTCCAAACTGCTCTTCTGTCTATGGAGTTACAAATTTCTGATCTTTTAAAGAGACCTTATTCAACTGATACATATATGCTTTTTCTGGACCGAAAAAATGCAATTTTATATGGTATATAACAAGATGCAGCCTCACAAATTACAGCTCTTATACATGTATTCCTCAAGATCTGAAAAGCCTTTCATGTAGATGTATATTGTTAGAAGATATTAAATTTCAATATATTCCAACATATATTTTCAAGGACACTTATGCAAGCTACAGTTGGTACATAAGTGTGTTTGCATATATTCTTGAAATACAGGCTGCATGCAAGTACTCCACTCAGCTTCAATATTACATTTGCTGCAAGTAAGGGAGCAATTTCTCCTTGTTGAAAAGTCAATCCATCTAAATTATATAATAAAAACTACCCCACCTTGGCTCTTAGTTTAATTTCAAGCCGAAATACAATTTCTTTGTGCAAAAAATGGAAATTTTTGCTTCTTTTTTTTCAAGCATACAAACAATATTCATCAGTGCTAAAATCCGTATTGTTTGGTCTCCCCTTGGTTTCTTCCCATATTAACAAACCATTCTATTTTGTATGATGGCACAGCAACATGAAATCATGTCATGTTCTTAAAAAATTTGACAAATTGAGTTGATTTGGCTACATCATGTTTTTAAATTCCGCTTGTCGAAATAGGCGCCAAATTGATTTTATGCTCCATTCAAAGGTATTTGAACACATTGAGAGTACACAATTTTGAAAACTTTTATATGAGACACTGATGGACCTATTCAAATTTTTACTTCACTAACCAAATTTCAGCCTGCTCCTATATAGCTTTGGGGGTTGTTATAAACTGCTTCCAGAGAATGATGTGAATCTGAATGGAAGTTTTCCCACAGCAAAGTCAATGATATAGGACGCTCTTTTTTAGTTGTCCCACATAATAATTAGACTCTGGAAGCCCTGGCACATACCCAAGGAGGCAATCTGGAAAGGCTTACTGGGCACTTAGATGAAATATTAAAATCAAGTTGCTCTTTCCTTGTTCCACCACATCAGTGACTGACATGGCCTCTCTTAAGCTGCTTCTACTGTTTACCAAACTCATATATATATATATATATGAGTTTGGTAAACAGTAGAAGAGTAGCAATCTCAGAAAAAGCCAAATGTAAACCTTGATATATATATATATATATTTCCCCATTTGATGAAGTTCTTTGTTTACATTTGGCTTTTTCTGAGATTGCTACTCTTCTGCACATGTTGTTATTTGCATTGTCCATGTCATACACTCCAGTGTACACAGGCAAAATAGTTGTACCCATCTTTCCTACATGCTTTCGTCTCTCTTTCCATTTAGCTGTGGATTTGTGCAATTGCACTAATTCTGCTCGATATATTTTTTTGATTATGCTTGTGCATTCTTTTCACTTGTTGGCACTCATTTTAGCATTCACACCTTCCATTGAGTTGTCAGATTAGCTTAGATACCAAGGACACATGGAGTGAAGTGCTGAAAGTTATAACAGTCAGTGGCCAAGGCTATAAACTATATAGTCATCAGTTATAATACTCATGTTACAGATTACCTTGGCAATGAGCTTCTACTTACTCGCATGATTGCATGAAGGGGTAGATTCTATATGCAGTAAAGATAATGCAATAAAGATAACACAAAAATTATGTATCACTCATCTCACAGACCACCTTGACAATGAGCTTCAGTAACTTGCATGATTGGATGAAGAGATATATGGCCAAAATGCAGATAGATAAACAAAAATATCTAATACACTGAGGTAGAAAGAAAGATAGATTGAACAATATGATATAACAATTATGTATACATGCACTCTGCAGATAGTTTGAAGGATGCATATTTTTTTCGCAGGAACAATTTATTTTGGTGGTACACATTTATGAATAGTCACAACAAAGTAGCCGTAATACATTGTAATCGCAAAATTAGCCTTTCTACCAAAAACAAGCAGCCTCTATGGATTAATCATTATGAGATTTGTCCTTATTTTGAGATTAGCAGGATTAATATGATTGGTGCAGGGTCTGACACTAATCCTGCTTAGCAGCCTTGTCTCCACAATATGTGTCAGCAACAACTTTGGAGGGCAATCCGTTATTATGCCGAAGGTGTCTTTTTGACATAAGCTTGTTAATGACCCACTTTGCTTGCCCTCCCCAAGGTACTTTCCGTATTCAGGGCTTGACACTCAACCTGTTATGAGCCTCAATACTCTTGTGGCACCGAGATACATAAAATGCTATTATTAATTTCCTTGTCCCTTATCTCTGCACAATGCTAATTAATTTCAGAAGTGCACATGAACGTCCAAATTGATCTTCAAGCAATCAATTATTTTTTGAGACATTTTGTAGACACGCAATGACACAATGTAAACACTCATGAAGATGATTATATACAGTGTACCGTGTAAATCTTTTCTCTACATCTTGAATTCAATGCATTATATCATACATTAATATGTAGTTTCTATATTTTACACATGACAAGATGCCAAAGAATTGTTGAACATCCATTGCGTTTAGCTTCTAAAAAGAAAAGAGTTAATCATTGTTTTGAAGCAAACATCGCAGTTTCAAAAAAGCTTATGGTTGGCCTGCCAGATCTCAATGTCATAAACATCATTTACAGCTCTCCTTACTTTGGGGAGTTTGGCACAATTCCCTGTCATGACAAAGCCACATTGCCCAAACACATGCAAAATGACAATGCTGACATTGAGCCATGCCGTTAAAACATTTGGCTTTTAATTAATTTTGTCTGTAAATGAGCTGCTTGAGCTCAATGGTTATCACTCACGAATAATGAATTGTATTTGGTTGAAATGTGTCAAAATAGTAAGAAGATATTCCCTTCCGACTTGTTGCAGACCTTTTAAAAAGGACATAGACAAAATCAAGAATGAAACCTTGGTCTCAGGTGTCATCTCAAATGTAAATAAGGTGGTAGCACTGTTTAGACTTTACATGCAGGCCTGCCATAATCACAAACTAACGCAACAGTTTAAAATCCATTTTGTTAAAGTTGATGAAAGTGAATGTGAAGCATAATAAACTGGTGGCATGATTAATAAAGCATAATAAGCATGATTGGGAAATGTCTGATACATCTGCATCAAGGTAAAAGAGAATGGGAACAAATTTGGATATTATTTTATTTTCAGTATTTATACTCAATGAGGGTTTCTAACTCCAAACGATTTAGATCTGCTGATAAGCATGAAATAGAGATTATAAGGGCTATAAAGGAGGCTTGAAAGTCAGGAAATCATTCCTTCTATGAATGTATACATACTAAAATCCTTCTTGAGTTTGTAAACTTTACTTGATTTATGAGCACTCGTTTGCAATTAAAGGGGTATAAAAAGGTTGCAAAGAGGGCACGGAGATCATAAATCATATCCAAGGGCGTAGGGTGGAGGCCGAAAGCTAGGTGGCATGCAGAGGTGATACTTGGCCACTTTTACAACCACTGGGACCAGTTGACAGAAGCAGTTTTGGATATGAAACAAACATAAGAAATGAGCAAAGCACAATAAAGAGATCTTAACGAATGGTGTGACTGAGGCATGGGAAATGAAAAATGCACCAAAATACATCATAGTAATGTATCTTGGACTGTCATCATACTGTTTGAAAGTAAAAAAATTACGGATTACAAATTGGACTGTTAACGTGAAGGTTAAACACACAAGCTATGTGATAATGTTCAGACTTCACAAAGCAGTACAATTGTTCTGCTTCAATAAAATATTGTGGACAACCGTAAACACATTTTTTCAGAGTTAATGCCACATATGAAAATTGTAATGAGATACCAAAAGCAGAGGAATCATCAAAGCAAAACAATAGACAAAAACAATAAAGCAAATTCCAATTTTCAGCAGAGAAGGAATAAGCGGAGCTATGAAATTCATGAGTCTAGAAGAGGAAATTCAAGGAGTAATTTAAAAGGAAAATACATTCATGAGTTTAGATTTGGAAACTTCTTCACTAAAGAAGAAAATTTGACAAAAAATTGATAATCTTGCAAAAGCCCTATAATAGGGAAGACAAAATCATAAAGTTGATGCATAACTATATAAAATGCAGGGTGAAATTCACAAATAAATAGAAAACTACGGAACATCATTTGGTGGAACTATAGATAGCTAGACAAAACTAAATATAAACCTAGATACATTGATAGATATACAGTGACTAATTTAGATGATATAGATGAATAGTTGAGCAAAATAGAATAATAGAAAAGCACTGCTGTATAATTAACTATACCTAAGACTATACAAGAGAGACCAAATAGTCCAACCTCAACTTGACTCCTGCTGAAGCAAAAAAAAATGGGACGACCCATGGGTGACTTTGTGACCAGTTCTAGGACTGTCTGCTATTCCAACACAATGAGCAAGGCACTGCTTTTGAGAATGTGGTCATATATTATCTTCTATATACGTGTACATGTGATTGGACCAGGAAAACCAACCTCAGATTCTGGTTATACCGTTAATGCCATATTTCAGAAAGATTGATTAAAATAAGACAAATATGCATAGCTTTCATAAAAGAAAGGAGCCTGGGTAGAAATACTACATAACAAAAGTTCATCTAAAGGTTTCGTTGCTTTTCATGAGTTTTTGGTGCACCTTGTGATTTGTGTTAGAAGTACATTTAGTCAGGGGCGGTCTGGCCTATGTGGCAGAGTGGCAGCTGCCACGGGCCCATCCACTCAAGGGGGGCCCATTCAAAAACTTGAAAAATTGATAAAAAGCTCAAAAGCAAAACTTAGCCATGACTTTGTGATGAAACAGAGTCACTTGAATTGGACAGAAGCCTCTCACATGGGGCCCCATCCTATAAACTCTTTATCAAACTAAATATGAAGTCGAATTCTGCTTTTCTTGCTCGAAATAACCCCGATGGTAGCAACTTTGGGGCCACTAGACTTATTTTGCCACGGGGCCAAGATGCCGCCAGTCCGCCCCTGCATTTAGTCTACGAATGACTTTGACCGGATTCACAATGAAGATCAGCATGCATATATACATGTTTCACAAAAAAGTGTTTTTCGTTGCATGGTAATAAGATGATACAAATAACCCTTGATTCTCTTAACAATTTACCACCAAACACTAGGAACAATTTGGCTAGTATTTACAGTACTAATAGCCGAACAGCCAAGGGGATTTGCTCCTATTTACAGCTTCTGTGGCTTATGTTTTCCCTGGAGCAAAAGCTGTATTTGGCCTGATTCCATAAGCTGGTAACTTTCACAAGATTATTGGTCTAGGCTCCTGCCAGGTTTTATGAGGCTGCCATAAATGAGATAGCTTAATTATAGCAAATATGGACCTTTTGTTGCTCAGACATAGTACAATAAAGCAACTTCAAACCGCATGCAAGAGTAAATGAACAGCTGGTGACCACCACAATAGGGCACATCAAGGAAGCCTTGCTTCTTCAGTGACACATTGTATCCATTTACACTACTTTTGCCCTTTTTTCGATTCCTACAGTCATTGGCTATCATATTTCTTTAGAGGTTAGCTAATAGGCTGTAGATACAAAGGTCATTTGTTGCTATTCCAGAACAAATTTGTTTCTTCCAGAGGGAGCTCGTTTGAGCAAGTTGTCCACTGAATAAAGGGCAGCTGTTAAATGTATAGTTGTACAAAATCACTGTCGTCATAAATATTTTCCACCAGTTTGTGACACATCGTAAACTTTGTTAAACACAACATTTAGGGTTGTTTTTCTTTAATTGTATAAAAATTAATGTAACCACACAACTCATAAGTCAAATTGATAGATTGTGATGAATACATGAAGAATATTTTATCTGATAAAACTGACAGTCCCTTGCAGAAATGTACAGTTCACGTGCTATCCATTGGCCAAAACATATAGTTTAAAACCTGCTGTTATAAGTTGACACTATTGTAGTATGTCACGATATGTTTCTGCGGATGCTGCGAGAGTATTTCAATGTGGCGCTTCGTATTGATAAGACTATGAAAGACTTGTCTGAGTCTGGCTCTGGTCTTGGAAGATACCTTTGGTGCCAAGTGGCTGGTAGGAGAGCTGACATAATTGTTTGGAGGGGCAAAGAATCTTTGGCAGACCTGCATAAGGCCTGTGGGGACCTACAGGGACCAGCGAAGGTTCGAAGGGCATTACAAGCAAATGGAAGGACCTCACAAGGTCAGGACCTTGCCCTCAGGTCATCAAGGCCATCCTTGATCCTTGTAGAAGGCTTCTACGAGGTCAGAGAGATTTCCTTCCATCTCAGGGCCGATAATAGCATTAATAACATCCGCATTGATCACTCAACCGAAAACCGCACAAACCCACAAGAAGCTTTTTGTACTTTTCTCCGGGTGTTTGGTCCTGTCATTCCCTTGCAGTGTTCTATTGTTGTATTAGATAATAGTAACAAGATGCGCAACACTCTTGAATGGCATTTTGAGAAAAAGAATCATTCATGCTAACAGAACACAGCCACATGCTATGGTGAAGATAATTTACCTTCGATAAAAAAAATGTGTCTCTGCTATCTATGGAGTTAAGTAGATTTTAGATCTTTTGAAAGAGACCTTCTTCAACTGATACACTCATGTTTTTTCTGCCTAGTTAGAATGCAATTTTATATGATATAACTAGCAGTGATCTTCCAAATTTCAGCTCTTATTTTCCGCATGATCTGAAATGCCTTTGATGTAGATGTATGTTGATATTGAATTTCAATATCCAAGCGCATATTTTCTCGGATGCTTATGCAAGCAACAGTGTGTACATAAGTGTGTTTGCATATTATATTATATTCTTGAACTACAGGCTGCATCCTAGTACTCCACTTAGCTACAATATTACATTTGTTGTTAATAACGGAGAAATCTCTCTTTGCTGAAAATCCATTCCCTCTTAATTTTGTAATAAAAACTTTCCCACCTTGGCTCTAAGTTGAATTTGCAAGCAGCCAAAGACAATTTCATTGTGTAGAAAATGGACATTTTTGTTTCCTTTTTTTAACGTACAGCAATATGTGCTGAAAGCCTGATTGTTTGGCATTCCCATAGTTCCATTTAGTGCTTTCAAAACATTCTATTCAGTACGGCTACATAGCACCATGAAATAAGGTCATGTTTCAAAAAAAGTTTACGAAATGAATTAATTTTACTACATCATGTTTTTAAGTTCCGCTCTTCTAAAAATGCACCAAATTAATATACACTCCATTAAAGATATTGAAACACATTGAGAGTACAAAATTAAGAAAACTTGTATATGAGACACAGATAGACCTATTCAGAAGAAATATCATAGAAAATGCTTACTATGTACTTTGGGGGTTTGCTTTATCGCATCGAAAGAATGAACTGAATCTGAATTGAAGTCTTCCAAAGACCAAGTCATTGATATAAGAAAATTCTAATTTTGAGCAGAGGATGAATAAGCAGAATCTATGAATTCATGAGTTTAACATTTACAGCATCTGTGGCTTATGTTTTGCCTTGACCTGATTCCATAAGCTGGAAATTATCACAAGATTATTGGCCTAGCCTCCTGCCAGGCGTTATGAGGCTGCCATAGCTGAGGAAGCTTGTAGACCTACTGTTGCTCAGAAAGTACAACATAGCACAGCTATCTACGTTTATTCATACCTTGCTTTGTCATGTTGGCATTTGTCTTTCTAGCATTTTGTGAATCTGTCAACACTATCATCAAAGATATTTGTTTATTGATTTGATGAAAATGACGGTCTGAAACGCATGTTAGATAATTATTTACAATTTTACGTACAA
Source organism: Platynereis dumerilii (assembly GCA_026936325.1). Taxonomy (NCBI): domain Eukaryota; kingdom Metazoa; phylum Annelida; class Polychaeta; order Phyllodocida; family Nereididae; genus Platynereis; species Platynereis dumerilii. Next base: position 56,925,567 of record JAPTHN010000006.1, on the reverse strand, counting down.
ACTAAAAAAATAATTTGTGAACCATCGATTATGATTTTTAGAGTGCCAGTTTATTGAATCGGCTATTAATGGCTTTTTATGTTTTTGGCCCATATCACACATACCAATTATCTTGGCTAAAATGTATGGTCAGAATAGATTGTCCTATCCCGGTTAGTTTTCTTTTCCCGATTGACTGTACCATCATAGCAATCTGACTCAAGTATTAGTAATATGATTGCTTAAAAGTTATTTTCCTGCTGAGATATTTGAGTTTTACAATTTTTGTCAAACATTGTAACTCTGAATGATTTTTTTTTTCTGTTTCTTACAGGTGATTTCATTAGTACACGATTTTGAGGTTCTTGGCCCTCAAAATACGTGTCATTTTTGTTAGATATGATTGGTTCAAAATCCAACAGAACGTCGCACAGTTGATATATTAAACGTAGTAAGTACTTGTTTAGCATTGATTCCTCACAGTCAAGAGTGAATGACAGGAATCGCATGGTAATGAAATCGCCTGTAATGTCCTTTTTTTGTGCATTCCAGGTAAGAGCCCAAGATGGTCCTAAGAAAATCTTTGTCCCATTTTCAGTTAAGTAAATATTGTATCATAGAAACAGAAATTTGGAAAGGTGTAGAAAATGCAATATATATGTGTTTTTTTATTTATTTAATATTCATTGGATCATTATTACAGCAGAAAATGTGAATTGACATATAATGTGTTAAACGGTCAAAACAATGTCATAACCCTTTTGAGCAGAACAGTGTAAGCCTGTAGTGTCCTTGTATTACACAGATGAAGAGGACTCGATCCCAATTCAGTCTTAATCAGAGTTGCAGAGTGTATTCAAATCATGAGCTTGGCTAATGACTGCGATGATTATTCAAATTTGGTCTAAATCAGTTCTAATCAACAGAATTAAGCAGCTTTACTTTTCAGGCAAAGATTTTGAAGTTTTAAAAACACCCACTGACTGGAATATAGCAGGATTCTGTGACTAATCAGAGTAAGAACATCCATAATTTTAACTTAATGAGGGAGCAAATCTTCTCCAAAACAATGGTATTTGGGAATACTTGAATAAAATTATCAAACATCTGCTTGATTATTAGTTTGCGTTGGAGATTCTCAGGCCAATAGTGATCCGGTTCTGCTGTTGCATCGTGTCAAAATTATATTGAAATTATGATTTTTGATTCAATCTGTAGAAGTCTTTTAGCATATCTTTGACCAACAAAATTATATGGGGCCTGTCTCAAGACACAAGGAAGCCCCTACTTAATACAATTACAAAAACATCATAAGTATCAGAACAGGAAAAGAATATCATTTTTACATTCTTGGGAGGCAAGGGTTTCAAAAGAAAAGGGCTTTTATCAGCTCACGGGAAGGTTCTGAACTGAATCATGATGTATGAAGAAGTAGTCCCCCACATCAGTTCAGAAAGAAACATTACAGGATTAACAAATGAGTTTCAACCAAATGAACTAACCTGAATGATCAAACATCAATGATGCAAGCATAAGTTAGAATAATCAAAGCAGATCACCACACAACAGAACAACAGAAGGAGATAGTTATAGGCGAAACAGCAGTGCACGGGTGGGGGGGGGGAAACGAAGATTGCTGGGAACTTTTGATCAATTTGGAGGGTGGGGGGAGCAAGCAGATAGGCAGATGTCTAGATATAACTTTGCAAGGTGGTGGGATAACATCTGGGACTTCCTGTTGCTCAGGCATCATTGATCTTCCAAGACATAAGTCTACTAAGAATAAAAGCAACATAAATCTTTTTGGTCAATTTGGGGGGCAAGCAGATAGACAGAAGTCCAAACATAAATTTGCAAGATGGTGGTATGGCCTCCGAAACTTCCTGTTGTTCAACCATCATTGATCCTCCTCCTTTTAATCAAAGGCAATTGACCCCAAGAAATATCACCATGGTCCAGAGAAAAACCAAGGCATTAGTCTACTAAGAATAAATGCAACTTCTAGTTGCTGGAGTAAATTGAACAGCTTGTTATTACCACAACAGGTTATATCAAGGAGTTCCACTTCTTATGTGACACATTGCGTCCATTTAAACTGATTCTGCCGTTTATTCAATCATCCAGCCATTCGCTTGCAGATTACTCTAGTGATCAGCCACATGTATGTTATGGGATTGGAGCTATAGCAATTTTTTAGGGGTCTTGAAGGTGATATGGGATGGAATATTAGTAAAATCAGACATAATGTAAAATTTTAATATGGTTAGATATTGGAACAGGATTTTGCTTATGAATGAAAATCGCTTGACTAAAAAAGTATTTACAAGGGACCTTTGTAAAGTAAGGGGTTGTCGAGTTGTACAAAATAAATATTTAAATATGTAGGTCTTTCACATTTTTATGAGAGAAACACCTGTGATTTGAGACTGATAGAAAAAAGGTTAATTGATATAAGAAATGTTGAATGGCATGAATCTCTAGTGTCAAAATAGAGATTAAGAACATATATGAAATTTAAAGACAAATTGTTATGTGAACAAAATGTTTATATCAAAAATAGAAAACTGAGATCATTAATCGCATAAACTAGATTAGGAAGTCTCCCTATAAATATAGATATTGGACGGTTTAGGGGCATTAAGTTAGAAGAGAGAACTTGCGATATTTGTAATAGTAATTTAATTGAGGATGAGTTTCACTTTATTTGTGTATGTCCAGTTTACCAGTACCGGTACCATACGGATTTGTATGCTAGTATCTCTGTAAATAATTTTGTACATATGACAGATTTTGAAAAATGTATACACATCATGACAAATGAACAATATAAAGTTAGCACATTTATTATTAGTGCTTGGAAATAAAGAAATGACATTTTATACAAAACCTAATTTGATGTATCTCCTTTATAAAATTATGTATGAAAACCTGTCATGATTTTTGACAAAAATTATTGAAGTTCGAATTATCTGATATTTGTAATTGAGTGTAATTTTGTAATATCTCTACATTTAAAGTTCACTTGTGTATTTTGAAAGAAAGTTCTGTTACATTTAAAAGTTTAATATGTTGTGACAAATATTTCATTGTAACCCTCTGGTAAATATAAATATTAATTGATTTATGGCGGCAGATAAGCCCCCAGAAAGGCTGGGTACCACAGGTCGTTTATGTTGTATTATTGTTAATTTTTATGTACCCATCACTAAAATAAAGAATCAATCAATCAATTATTTATTGCTTTGTCACACAAAATGCCTTCTGCTAAAGGGAGCTAGTTTAAGCAATGTGTCTGCAGATTAAAAAACAATAACTTAAACAAAAGGCACATGAGAGGTGATAGAGGGCAGCTCATTATTTGGTCAATGGGGCTTTCTGCTCTAGTTTTTCAAATCTTCACCAGTAACCAATGTCAATATACGAGGTTCTCAGATTTTAAGGGCTGCCCCTGACCTCCTGGTTAACACACCAACTACTAAAATGTATCGTCTTTTAATGTGAAATGTCCCCTGATCATGGTTGACATAATCATCTTTAAGCAGCTTGTAACACATTGCAAATTTACTATTCAATAGTATGTTTAGTCTTGTTCTCTCTAATGATAATTATTATGATAATCAAACAAACAAGACTGTATTCATTGATTATTCTAATTGATAAAGTATGATGAAAATATGTGACATATCATAAAACTGATAGTCCCTTGTAGAAATTAATATTTTGAATGCTAACCAGTGGTCTAAACTTAGAAGTTAGAAATGTGTTGTAATAACTTGGCAATCGTGTAATATGTTATAGTATGTTTCTGTTGAAGCTGCTTTAGTATTTCAGTATGGCTTCATAGGGAAAGGTTATGAAAGACTTGCCTGCGTCTTCCTCTGGTCTTGGAAGATACCTTTGGTGCCAAGTGGCTGGTAGGAGAGCTCTCATAATTGTTTGGAGGGGCAAAGAATCTTTGCAGACCTGCAGGGAGTCTGTGGGGACCTACAGGGACCAGCGAAGGTTCACAGGGCTTTACAAGCAAATGGAACTACCTCATGAGGTCAAGACCTTGCCCTCAGGTCATCAAGGGCATCCTTGATCCTTGTAGAAGGCTTCTACGAGGTCAGAGGGATTTCCTTTCATCTCAGGGCCAATAATAGCATTAATAACATCTGCATTGATCGCTCAGCTGGAAGCCCCAAGTACCCAACAAGAAGCTTTTTGTACTTTTATCTTTGAATGCTTGGTCCTGACATTCCTTGCAGTGTTCTATTGTTATATTAGATAATAGTGACAAGATGCGCGACATTCACGAATGGATAGTGTGAGAAAAAAATCTTTCATGTTAAGAGAACGATGCCACATGCAATGGTGAAGATGTTTTACCTTGGATAAAAAAGACTGTGTCTCTTCCAAACTGCTCTTCTGTCTATGGAGTTACATATTTCAGATCTTTTAAAGAGACCTTATTCAACTGATACATATATGCTTTTTCTGGACAGATAAAATGCAATTTTATATGGTATATAACAAGATGCTGCCTCACAAATTACAACTCTTATATTCCGTAAGATCTGAAAAGCCTTTCATGTGGTTGTATATTGTTAGAAGATTTTAAATTTCAATATATTCCTACGTATATTTTCAAGGACACTTATGCAAGCCGCAGTGGGTACATAAGTGTGTTTGCATATATTCTTGAAATACAGGCTGCATGCAAGTACTCCGCTCAGCTTCAATATTACATTTGCTACAAGTAAGGGAGCAATTTCTCCTTGTTGAAAAGTCAATCCATCTAAATTATATAATAAAAACTGCCCCACCTTGGCTCTCAGTTTAATTTCAAGCCAAAATACAATTTCCTCGTGCAGAAAATGGACATTTTTGCTTCCTTTTTTAACCATACTCACAACAATATTCATCAGTGTTAAAAGGCATATTGTTTAGTCTCCCCTTGGTTTCTTCCCATATTAACAAACCATTCTATTTTGTATGATGGCTCAGCAACATGAAATCATGTCAAGTTCTTAAAAAATTTGACAAATTGAGTTGATTTGGTTACATCACATTTTTAAGTTCCGCTTGACGAAATAGGCACCAAATTGATTTTATGCTCCATTCAAAGGTATTTGAACACATTGAGAGTACACAATTTTGAAAACATGTATATCAGACACTGATTCAAATTTTTACTTCACTAACCAACTTTCAGCCAGCTCCTATATAGCTTTGGGGGTTGTTATAAACTGCTTCCAGAGAATGATGTGAATCTGAATGGAAGTTTTCCCACAGCAAAGTCAATGATACCGGACGCTCTTTTTTAGTTTTCCCACATAATAATTAGACTCTGGAAGCTCTGGCGCATACCCAAGGAGGCAATTTGGAAAGGCTTACTGGGCACTTAGATGAAATATTAAAATCAAGTTGCTCTTTCCTTGTTCCACCACATCAGTGATTGACATGGCCTCTCTTAAGCTGCTTCTAGCGTTTACCAAACTCATATATATATATATATATATGTCCCCATCTGATGAAGTTCTTTGTTTACATTTGGCTTTTTCTGAGATTGCTACTCTTCTGCACATGTTGTTATTTGCATTGTCCATGTCATACACTCCAGTGTAATAATAATAATAATATGGATTTATATAGCGCTAATTTCAGTAAACTGCTCATCAGTGTACACAGGCAATATAGTTTTACTCATCTTTCGTACATGCTTTCTTCTCTCTTTCCATTTAGCTGTGGATTTGTGCAATTTGCATTAATTCTGCTCTATAGATTTTTTTGCTTATGTTTGTGCATTCTTATCACTTGTTGGCACTCATTTTAGCATTCACACCTTCCATTGAGTTGTCAGATTAGCTTAGATACCAAGGACGCATGGAGTTAAGTGCTGATAGTTATAACAGTCAGTAGCCAAGGCTGTAAACTCTATAGTCATCAGTTATATTAGTCATATTACAGATTACCTTGGCAATGAGCTTCAACTTACTTGCATGATTGCATGAAGAGATAGATGATATATGTCCACAATGCAGATCGATCAACAAAAACATCGAAGACACTGAGGTAGAAAGATATATTGAACAATATGATATAAGAATTATGTATACATGCACTCTGCAGATAGTTTGAAGGATGCATATTTTTTTTCGCAGGTACCATATATTTTGGTGGTACACATTTATGAATAGTCACAACAAAGTAGCTGGAATACATTTTAATCGCAAAATTAGCCTTTCTGCCAAAAACAAGCAGCCTCTATGGATTAATCATTATGAAATTTGTCCTTATTTTGAGATTAGTAGGATTAATATGATTGGTGCAGGGTCTGACACTAATCCTGCTTAGCAGCCTTGTCTCCACAATATGTGTCAGCAACAACTTTGGAGGGAAATCCGTTATTATGCCGAAGGTGTCTTTTTGACATAAGCTTGTTAATGACCCACTTTGCTTGCCCTCCCTTAGGCACTTTCCGTATTCAGGGCTTGACACTCAACCTGTTATGAGCCTCAATACTCTTGTGGCACAGAAATACATAAAATGATATTATTAATTTCCTTGTCCCTTATCTCTCACTTCAGCAGAGCCTTCAGTGATTAAGTCAGACACACCCACAAAGCTGACCAATGGACAGATCTTCAAGCAAGTTATGCAAATGAGGTCAATTTCGCTATTACGCACTTTCCCGTAAGGGTTACGGGGTTGATTCTTATATGAGTAGATAGATCTCTCTGAGACCTTTAAAATGGTATGCCATAAGTCTCTGAGAAGTGAATAGTTGCTTCGCAAATTGCCGGTAAACTTTTGAAGTGAAGAGAAATACTGCACGCTGATTGGCTGTGACGCTCTGACGCAAAATCTTATGATAATGTACTACGACTGAGGGATTTGTCTAGGGTAGATTCTCTGGGTGTTATCTCTGTACAGTGCTAGTAAATCTCAGGAGTGCATATGAGGTTCCAAATTGATCTTCAAGCAATCAATCATGTCTTGAGAAATTTTTTAGGCTCACAATGATGCAATATAAACATTCATGCTGAAGATACAGTGTAGAATACTGCGTAAGTATTTTCTTTACATCTAGAAATCAATGCATCATATCATATCTGAAGTTTCCATCTTTTGCCCATGACAAGATGCCAAAGAATTGTTGGACATCCATTGCTTTTAGCTTTTGGAAAAAAAGATTCAATCATTGTTTTGAAACAAACATTGCAGCATCAAAAGAGTTTTTGGTAGGCATGCCAGATCTCAAGGTCATAAACATCATTTAGAGCTCTACTTACTTTGGGGAGTTTGGCACATTTCCCTGTCATGACAAACCAACTGCCTAAAAACACGCGAAAAGACAATGCTGACATTGAACCTTGCTGTTAAAACGTTTGGCTTTTAATTAATTTTGTCTGTAAATGAGCTGCTTGAGCTCAATGACTATCACTCAAGAACAATGAATTGTCTTTGGTTGAAATGTGTCAAAAAAGGTTGCAAAGAGAGCAAGGAGGCCATAAATCATATCCAAGGGGTGTAGGGTGGAGGCCGAAAGCCGGATGGCAGGCAGCGGTAATACATGGCCAGTTTTACAACCACTGGGATCAGTTTGACAGAAGCAGTTTTGAATATGAAACAACCGCAAGAAATGAGCAAAGCACAATAAAAAGATCTTGAGGAATTGGTATGACTAAGGCATGGGAAATGAAAAATGCTCCAAAATATACACCACAGGAAAGGATCTTTGGCTCTCATCATGCATCAAAAATTTGCAGATTACATTTTTGTGCTGTTGCCAGTAAACAGAAATTGTCAAATTACAAAGCAAAAATTATTAAAAATTAAAATGTTATTATCCTTCCAAAAAGTATGTAGAATTTGAAAAATATTGCAAAATTGGCATGTGACCTTACACTGCTTGGGCATCATGATTGGCTGAGCTGTGGCATGTGATGTAGTGTTGAGAATAGCCATATATGGTGTGTGACATAGTATTAAAGTCTTATCAAGCATAACTGAGCAAAAGAAGAAGATTACAAGCTGTGTAACACAATAAACAACAGTAGTTCATAAATTGTCTAATCTGAATGTTGCTTACTGTTTGCTGTCAGTGGCACAGTTAGGGTGTCTCAAGTAGGGGATACACAGTTGCACATTATTTGTTTGATGGATTCACCCTTCAGCGAAGGGAGTGAGGATCTACTCTAGCTGTGGTCACTATATTAGGATATTCACCAAATGTTATGCCTGCCCCTCAGGCCATTTCTAGATATGCCCCTGATAGCTACTACTTGTTGTGTTTCATTTTTACACCCACAAAATTAAGTCATATGCTGGTATATTACCTCACAGATTTGATGTAACATCCTGTGCGGAATAGAGCCATGATTGGCTGAAAAACCTGTGACCTCATGTGGAAACCTGGTTTCCAATGCTAACCTATGGGAACTGCCATATGATGTCACACTTTCACATTACAAGAAAAAAATCCCTTTCTACGTACTTTTTGGAAGGATAATAATGTTATCCCTGAGTGCCACCAAGGCATTGCTACCATCCCAACTGATATTTTAATCACCAATCTAAAACTTGACATGGTTGTAATTAATGGACAAGATGAAACACTCATACTCTTTGAAATTTTGGTACCATTTGAAACTATATAAATTCTACACACTCATACAAAATTGACAGATACCTCACTCTGATAGTTGACATTGAAGATGCTGGATTCAAAGTTAAATATTACGCGGTGGAAATTGGCTCTAGAGGTTATGTAAGCAAAGACAATATGTCACGCCTGAAATCGTTCTTTAAAGATGCCAATGTTAAACTTTGCCACGAAGCCAACAAAGACTGTATGTGCAAAATCTCACTAGTCTGTTCATTTATTATCTTTAATTCAAAATTTGATGCTGTATGGATTAACCCACCATTTGTTTCTTTCTGACACTTTAACAATGTACTTATAAACTTTCATCTTCTTGCTTGGATACAAACTCCAACATTCTAAGGTGGATAATATCCTTGTCTATATTTGATGTACCAATCTTTATTTCATTTTCTGAATAAAGATATATATATATATATATATATATATATAAGGATTAACATATAAGCAGGATGCTGTCAGATATACAGACTTCACAAAGCGTACAATTTTTCTGTAAACTATTATGGACAACAAGGTAAAAACACTTTTCAAAGTGAAACCAAAGTATGAAAGTTGGAGTGAGATATCAAAGCAGAGAATTCATCAAAGCAAAACAATAGAGAAAAACAACAGAGGAACTTCCAATTTCGAGCAGGAAAGGAATAGATGGAAGCTATGAAATTCATGAGTTTAGAAGAGGAAATTCAAAGAGTAATTTAAAAGGAAAATACATTAATCAGTTTACATTTGGAAACTTCACCAAAGAAGTTTGATTTTAAATATTCAACAGCCGGTCATGAAAGATAGTGATTGAATGAATGAATTGGCATTTTCACAAAAATTTGACAAAAAATTGGATAATCTTGCAAAAGTCCTGTAGTTTTGAATATCAACGTGTGTAAATTAAATATTGTAATAGGGAATCCAAAATGATAAAGTAGATGCATATTGCAAAACTATGTGGAATTCACAAATAAGTAGAAAACTACAGAACATCATCTGGTGGAGCCAGACAGCCAGACAAAACTAAGTATAAACCTAGATATACATTGGTAGATATACAGTGACTAACTTACAGATGATACTAAACGAATGGTTGAGCGGAATAGAAGGATAGAAGAGCGCTGTTCCATAATCAATTATACCTATAAGACTATAAAAGTGAGACCAAATAGTCTGACCTCTGCTTGACTCCTGCTGAAGCAAAACTCAACATAAAATGGGATGACCATTCGTGACTTTTATGACCAGTTCTAGAACTGTCTGCTATTCCAACAGAAGGAGCAAGGCACTGCTTTGGAGAATGCGGTCATATATTATCTTCTATTTCTGTGTACATGAGATGGGACCAGGAAAACCAACCTCAGATGCTGGTTATACAGTAAATGTCATCTTTTAGAAAAACTGACTAAGATAAGACAAATATGTAGAGCTTTCATAAGAAAAGGACCTGTACAATTGACGTTCCATTTCAGAGAGCCTGAGTAGAAATACTACATAACAAAATTTCATCTGAGGTTTCGTTGCTTTTCATGAGTTTTTGGTGCCCCTTGTGATCTGTGTTAAACGTACATTTATTCTACAAATTACCTTGACCGGATTCACAATGTAGACTAGCATGTATATGCATGTTTCACAAAAGAGTTTTTTGTTACATGGTAATAAGATGATACAAATAACCCTTGATCCTGTTATTCTCTCAACAATTTACCGCCTAACACTAGGAACAATTTGGCTGGTATTTACAGTACTAATACCCGAACAGCCAAGGGGATTCGCTCCTATTTACAGCTTTTGTGGCTTTTGTTTTCCCTGGAGCAAAAGCTGTATTTGACCTGATTCCATGATTCCATAAGCTGGTAACTTTCACAAGATTATTGGTCTAGGCTCCTGCCAGGTTTTGTGAGGCTGCCATAACTGAGATAGCTTATAGCAAATATAGGCCTTTTGTTGCTCAGACATAGTACAATATAGCAATTTCAAGCCACATGCAAAAGTAAATGAACAGCTGGTGACCACCACAATAGGGCACATCCTGAAGCCCTGCTTCTTCTGTGACACACTCTGAAGCCCTGCTTCTTCTGTGACACATTGTATCCATTTACACTTCTTTTGCCCTTTTTTCAATCCTACATTCATTGGCTACCAGATTGCTTTAGAGGTTAGAGTTAATAGGCTGTAGCTACAACAAGTCATTTTTTGCTATTCCAGAACAAATTTGTTTCTTCGAGAGGGAGCTTGTTTGAGCAAGTTGTCCACTAAATAAAGGGCAGCTGTTAAATGTATAGTTGTACAAAATCACTGTCGGCATAATATTTTCCACCAGTTTGTGGCACATTGTATGTTGTTAAACACAACATTTATGGTTGTTTTTCTTTTTAGTTGTATAAAAAGCAAAGTTATCACAACTGCAATTCATAAGTCAAATTGATAGATAGTGATGAATACATGAAGAATATTCTATGTCCTATAAAACTGACAGTCCCTTGCAGAAATGTACAGTTCACTTGCTACCCATTGGCCAAAACGTATAATTTAAAACCTGTTGTTTTAACTTGACACGATTGTAATGTGTTACGATATGTTTCTGTGGATGCTGCTAGAGTATTTCAATATGAGGCTTTGCATGGACAAGGTTATGAAAGATTTGCCTGACTCTTGCTCTGCTCTTGGAAGATACCTTTGGTGCCAAGTGGCTGGTAGGAGAGCTCTCATAATTGTTTGGAGGGGCAAAGAATCTCTGGCAGACCTGCAGAGAGTCTGTGGGGACCTACAGGGACCAGCGAAGGTTCGCAGGGCATTACAAGCAAATGGAACTACCTCACTAGGTCAAGACCTTGCCCTCAGGTCATCAAGGGCATCCTTGATCCTTGTAGAAGGCTTCTACGAGGTCAGAGAGATTTCCTTTCATCTCAGGGCCAATAATAGCATTAATAACATCCGCATTGATCGCTCAGCTGGAAGCCCCAAGAACCCCACAAGAAGCTTTTTGTACTTTTATCTTTCAATGCCTGGTCCTGACATTCCTTGCAGCGTTCTATTGTTATATTAGATAATAGTGACAAGATGCGCAACATTCACGAATGGATAGTGTGAGATAAAAATCTTTCATGTTAAGAGAACAATGCCACATGCAATGGTGAAGATGTTTTACCTTGGATAAAAAAGACTGTGTCTGTTTCAAACTGCTCCTCTGTCTATGGAGTTACATATTTCAGATCTTTTATAGAGAACTTATTCAACTAATACATATATGCTTTTTCTAGACAGATAAAATGCAATTTTATATGGTATATAACAAGATGCAGCCTCACAAATTACAGCTCTTATATTCCTCAAGATCTGAAAAGCCTTTCATGTAGATGTATATTGTTAGGAGATATTAAATTTCAATATATTCCTACGTATATTTTCAAGGACACTTATGCAAGCCACAGTGGATACATAAGTGTGTTTGCATATATTCTTGAAATGCAGGCTGTATGCAAGTACTCCGCTCAGCTTCAATATTGAATTTGCTGCAAGTAAGGGAGCAATTTCTCAATCCATCTAAATTATATAATAAAAACTGCCCCACCTTGGCTCTTAGTTTAATTTAAAGCCAAAATACAATTTCCTCGTGCAGAAAATTGACATTTTTGCTTCCTTTTTTAACCATACTGACAACAATATTCATCAGTGCTAAAAGCCATATTGTTTGGTCTCCCCTTGGTTTCTTCCCGTATTAACAAACCATTCTATTTTGTATGATGGCACAACAACATGAAATCATGTAATGTTCTTAAAAAAAATTAGACAAATTGAGTTGATTTGGCTACATCACATTTTTAAATTCCGCTTGTCGAAATAGGCACCAAATTGATTTTATGCTCCATTCAAAGGTATTTGAACACATTGAGAGTACACAATTTTGAAAACTGGTATATGAGACACTGATGGACCTATTCAACTTTTTACTTCACTAACCAAATTGCAACCAGCTCCTATATTGCTTTTGGGGTTGTTATAAACTGCTTCCAGAGAATGAAGTGAATCTGAATGGAAGTTTTCCCACAGCAAAGTCAATGATACAGGACGCTCTTTTTTAGTGGCCCACATAATAATTAGACTCTGAAAGCCCTGGCGCATACCCAAGGAGGCAATTTCGAAAGGCTTACTGGGCACTTAGATGAAATATTAAAATCAAGTTGCTCTTTCCTTGTTCCACCACATCAGTGATTGACATGGCCTCTCTTAAGCTGCTTCTACTGTTTACCAAACTCATATATATATATATATATATGTCCCCATCTGATGAAGTTCTTTGTTTACATTTGGCTTTTTCTGAGATTGCTACTCTTCTGCACATGTTGTTATTTGCATTGTCCATGTCATACACTCCAGTGTACACAGGCAATATAGTTGTACCCATCTTTCGTACATGCTTTCGTCTCTCTTTCCATTTAGCTGTGGATTTGTGCAATTGCACTAATTCTGCTCGAAAGATTTTTTTGCTTATATTTGTGCATTCTTATCACTTGTTGGCACTCATTTTAGCATTCACACCTTCCATTGAGTTGTCAGATTAGCTTAGATACCAAGGACACATAGAGTCCAGTGCTGATAGTTATAATAGTCAGTGGCCAAGGCTGTAAACTATATAGTCATCAGTTATATTAGTCATATTGCAGATTACCTTGGCAATGAGCTTCAACTTACTTGCATGATTGCATGAAGAGGAAGATTCTATATGCCGTAAAGATAATGCAATAAAGAGTATACAAAAAATATGTATCACTCATCTTACAGACCACCTTGACAATGAGCTTCAGCTGACTTGCGTGATTGGATGAAGAGATATATGGCCAAAATGCAGATAGATTAACAAAAACATCGAAGACACTGAGGTAGAAAGAAAGATATATTATGAGGTTATACCATGGGTGGAGGCAGTATATCCCTGGTATAGTCACCCAAGATCCAGTATATCCCGAGACCCGAAGGGTCGAGGGATATACGGGATCGAGGGTGACTATACCAGGGATATACTGCCGCAACCAATGGTATAACCTTTTTATCCCATGTCTTTTCTTTTTAAATACTTTTATTTTATATCAATGTAAACCAGTTTGAAGCACTCAATGTGAATTCAGCTGTGGTTCAAAACAAATCAATACTCTTAATTGGCAGCACTTAATTGCCTTAAATCACAACAATCAGCAAATATGCTGGTATCTACATGCTAATAAGCATGATATATAGGGGCACTGTTGTCTTTTGATTGGTCAGTTCCAGTATATCCCTGTTGATCTCATTATCTTTCAGTATATCCCTGCAGGCTAATTAGCCAAAGGAATTTGATTGGTTGAACTAAATATATCCCTGTTTCTTTCTGTTGTATGTCCCTCTCTCAATCTGTATTGACCAGGGAAAAGCTCATTATGAGGGACAGAAGTTGGCTAGACATGGGATAATGAACAATATGATATAAGAATTATGTATACATGCACTCTGCAGATAGTTTGAAGGATGCATATTTTTTTGGCAGGAACCAATTATTTTGGTGGTACACATTTATGAATAGTCACAACAAAGTAGCCGGAATACATTGTAATCACAAAATTAGCCTTTCTGCCAAAAACAAGCAACCTCTATGGATTAATCATTATTAGATTTGTCCTTATTTTGAGATTAGCAGGATTAATATGATCGGTGCAGGGTCTGACACTAATCCTGCTTAGCAGCCTTGTCTCCACAATATGTGTCAGCAACAACTTTGGAGGGCAATCCGTTATTATGCCGAAGGTGTCTTTTTGACATAAGCTTGTTAATGACCCACTTTGCTTGCTCTCTCTTAGGAACTTTCCGTATTCAGGGCTTGACACTCAACCTGTTATGAGCCCCAATACTCTTGTGGCACAGAGATACATAAAATGATACTATTAATTTCCTTGTCCCTTATCTCTGTACAGTACTAGTAAATCTCGGAAGCATAGGCGTACGAGACGCGCGATTTTTGGGGGGGCGAGCGACATTTGCCCGAATTTCATGATCTAAATTTAATACCATTTCAAACGAAATAGCCTGGAAATCACAAATTTTCCATAATTTTCACCTAATCATCAGCCCAAATGTTTTAGCCTTTTTGCCCGAATCTTACTGTTTCCCAAACATTTGGGGGGGCGACCGCCCCCCCTGCCCCCCCCTCCCATACGCCTATGCTCGGAAGTGCATATGAGGTTCCAAATTGATCTTCAAGCAATCAATCATGTCTTGAGAATTTTTTTGGCTCACAATGACGCAATATAAACATTCATGCTGAAGATTAAATACAGTGTAGAATACTGCGTAAATATTTTCTTTACATCTAGAAATCAATGCGTTATATCATTTCTGAAGTTTCCATATTTTGCACATGACAAGATGCCAAAGATTTGTTGGCCATCCATTGCTTTTATCATTTGAGAAAAAAACAGTCAATCATTGTTTTGAAGCAAACATTGCAGCTTCAAAAGAGCTTGTGGTAGGCATGCCAGATCTCAAGGTCATAAACATCATTTAAGGCTCTACTTACTTCGGGGAGTTTGGCAAATTTCCCTGTCATGACAAAACCAACTGCCCAAACGCATGCGAAATGACAATGCTGACATTGAGCCATGCTGTTAAAAAATTTGGCTTTTGATTAATTTTGTCTGTAAATGAGCTGCTTGAGCTCCATGGCTATCACTCAAGAATAATGAATTGTCTTTGGTTGAAATGAGTTAGAATGGCAAGGAGATATTCCCTTCAGAATTGACTAGTGCAGACATTTTAAAAAAGGATATAGACAAAATCAAGACTGAAACCTCCCAATTGCTGTCAGATGTTATCTCAAATGTTTATAAGGTTGTAGCACTGCTAAGAATCGCATGCAGGCCTGCCATAAGTGCCATCATAACAAATTAATGGAACAGTTTGAAATTCAGGTCGTCAAAAGTGGGTGAAAGTGTACTTGAAGCATATCAGACTTGTGGCATAATCAATGAAGCATAGTAAGCATGATTAGGAAATGTCTGGTACATCTGCATCAAGGTACAAGAGATTAGGAACTAATTTGGATATCATATTCATTTTCAGTATTTACCCTCATTGAGGGTTTCCAACCGTAAAAGATTTAGATCTGCTGATAAGCATGAAATAGAGATTATAAGGGCTATAAAGGAGGCTTGAAAGTCAGGAAATCACTCCTTCTATGAATGTATACATACTAAAAATCCTTCTTGAGTTTGTAAATTTACTTGATTTATGAGCACTCGTTTGCAATTAAAGGGGTATAAAAAGGTTGCAAAGAGGGCACGGAGATCATAAATCATATCCAAGGGCGTAGGGTGGAGGCCAAAAGCTAGGTGGCATGCAGAGGTGATACTTGGCCACTTTTACAACCGCTGGGACCAGTTGACTGAGCAGTTTTGGATATGAAACAAACATAAGAAATGAGCAAAGCACAATAAAGAGATCTTAACGAATGGTGTGACTGAGGCATAGGAAATGAAAAATGCACCAAAATACATCATAGTAATGTATTTTGGACTCTCATCATACTTGTTTGAAAGTAAAAAATTACGGATTACAAATTGGACTGTTAACGTGAAGGTTAAACACATTATCACATAGCATCCTGTTAAGACTTCACAAAGCAGTACAATTGTTCTGCTTCAATAAAATATTGTTGACAACTAGGTAAACACATTTTTCAGAGTTAATGCCACATATGAAAATTGTAATGAGATACCAAAAGCAGAGGATTCACCAAAGCAAAACAATAGACAAAAACAATAAAGCAAATTCCAATTTTGAGCAGAGAAGGAATAAGTGGAGCTATGAAATTCATGAGTCTAGAAGAGGAAATTCAAGGAGTAATTTAAAAGGAAAATACATTCATGCGTTTAGATTTGGAAACTTCTTCACTAAAGAGGAAAATTTGACAAAAAATTGATAATCTTGCAAAAGCCCTATAAATGGAAGACAAAATCATAAAGTTGATGCATAACTATATAAAATGCAGGGTGAAATTCACAAATAAATAGAAAACTATGGAACATCATTTGGTGGAACTATAGATAGCTAGACAAAACTAGATATAAACCTAGATACATTGATAGATATACAGTGACTAATTTAGATGATATAGATGAATAGTTGAGCAAAATAGAATAATAGAAAAGCACTGATGTATATTGAACTATTCCTAAGATTATACAAGAGAGACCAAATAGTCCAACACTACTCGACTCCTGCTGAAGCAAAAAAAAAAATGGGACGACCCATGGGTGACTTTGTGACCAGTTCTAGGACTGTCTGCTATTCCAACACAATGAGCCAGGCACTACTTTTGAGAATGTGGTCATATATTATCTTCTATATACGTGTACATGTGACGGGACCAGGAAAACCAACCTCAGATGCTGGTTATACCGTTAATGCCATATTTCAGAAAGATTGATTAAAATAAGATAAAAAATATGCATAGCTTTCATAAAAGAAAGGAGCCTGGGTAGAAATACTACATAACAAAAGTTCATCTAAAGGTTTCGTTGCTTTTCATGAGTTTTGGTGCACCTTGTGATCTGTGTTAAAAGTACATTTAGTCTACGAATGACTTTGACCGTATTCACAATAAAGATCAGCATGCATAATAACCCTTGATCCTGTGATTCTCTCAACAATTTACTGCCAAACACTAGGAACAATTTGGCTAGTATTTACAGTACTAATAGCTGATCAGTCATGGGGATTTGCTCCTATTTACAGCTTCTGTGGCTTATGTTTTCCCTGGAGCAAAAGCTGTATTTGGCCTGATTCCATAAGCTGGTAACTTTCACGAGATTAGTGGTCTATGCTCCTGCCAGGTTTTATGAGGCTGCCATAAATGTGATAGCTTATACCAAATATAGGCCTTTTGTTGCTCAGACATAGTACAATAAAGCAACTTCAAACCACATGCAAGAGTAAATGAACAGCTGGTGACCACCACAATAGGGCACATCAAGAAGGCCCTGCTTCTTCTGTGACACATTGTATCCATTTACACTACTTTTGCCCTTTTTTCAATCCTACAGTCATTGGCTATCATATTTCTTTAGAGGTTAGCTAATAGGCTGTAGATAAAAAGGTCATTTGTTGCTATTCCAGAAAAAATTTGTTTCTTCCAGAGGGAGCTCGTTTGAGCAAGTTGTCCGCTGAATAAAGGGCAGCTGTTAAATGTACAGTTGTACAAAATCACTGTCGTTATAAATATTTTCCACCAGTTTGTGACACATAGTATGTTAAACACAACATTTAGTGTTGTTTTTCTTTAATTGTATAAAAATCAATGTAACCACAACTGCAATTCATAAGTCAAATTGATAGATCGTGATGGATACATGAAGAATATTTTATGTCTTATAAAACTGACAGTCCCTTGCAGAAATGTACAGTTCACATGCTATCCATTGGCGAAAACATATAAACTGAAACCTGTTGTAATAACTTGACACTATTGTAGTATGTTATGATATGTTTCTGTGGATGCTGCTAGAGTTTTTCAATGTGGGGCTTCGTATGGAAAAGGTTATGAAAGACTTGCCTGCGTCTTCCTCTGGTCTTGGAAGATACCTTTGGTGCCAAGTGGCTGGTAGAAGAGCTCTCATAATTGTTTGGAGGGGCAAAGAATCTTTGCAGACCTGCAGGGAGTCTGTGGGGACCAACAGGGACCAGCGAAGGTTCACAGGGCTTTACAAGCAAATGGAACTACCTCATGAGGTCAAGACCTTGCCCTCAGGTCATCAAGGGCATCCTTGATCCTTGTAGAAGGCTTCTACGAGGTCAGAGAGATTTCCTTTCATCTCAGGGCCAATAATAGCATTAATAACATCTGCATTGATCACTCAGATGTAAGCCCCAAGAACCCTACAAGAAGCTTTTTGTACTTTTATCTTTGAATGCCTGGTCCTGACATTTCTTGCAGCGTTCTATTGTTATATTAGATAATAGTGACAAGATGCGCAACATTCACGAATGGATAGTGTGAGAAAAAAATCTTTCATGTTAAGAGAACAATGCCACATGCAATGGTGAAGATGTTTTACCTTGGATAAAAAAGACTGTGTCTCTTCCAAACTGCTCTTCTGTCTATGGAGTTACATATTTCAGATCTTTTAAAGAAACCTTATTCAATTGATACATACATGCTTTTTCTGGACAGATAAAATGCAATTTTATATGGTATATAACAAGATGCAGCCTCACAAATTACAGCTCTTATATTCCTCAAGATCTGAAAAGCCTTTCATGTAGATGTATATTGTTAGAAGATATCAAATTTCAATATATTCCAACGTATATTTTCAAGGACACTTATGCAAGCCACAGTGGGTACATAAGTGTGTTTGCATATATTCTTGAAATACAGGCTGCATGCAAGTACTCCGCTCAGCTTCAATATTACATTTGCTGCAAGTAAGGGAGCAATTTCTCCTTATTGAAAAGTCAATCCATCTAAATTATATAATAAAAACTGCCCCACCTTGGCTCTTAGTTTAATTTCAAGCCAAAATACAATTTCCTCGTGCAGAAAATGGACATTTTGCTTCCTTTTTTACCCATACAACAATATTCATCAGTGCTAAAATTCATCCAAAATAGAATGGTTTGTTAATATTGGTTTCTTCCCATATTAACAAACCATTCTATTTTTTATGATGGCACAACGACATGAAATCATGTCATGTTCTTAAAAAAATTGACAAATTGAGTTGATTTGGCTACATCACGTTTTAAATTCCCCTTGTCGAAATGGGCACCAAATTGATTTTACGCTCCATTCAAAGGTATTTGAACACATTGAGAGTACATAATTTTGAAAACTTGTATATATGAGACACTGATGGACCTATTCAAATTTTTACTTCACTAACAAATTTCAGCCAGCTCCTATATAGCTTTGGGGGTTGTTATAAACTGCTTCCAGAGAATGATGTGAATCTGAACGGAAGTTTTCCCACAGCAAAGTCAATGATACAGGACGCTCTTTTTTAGTTGTCCCACATAATAATTAGACTCTGGAAGCCCTGGCACATACCCATGGAGGCAATTTGGAAAGGCTTACTGGGCACTTAGGTGAAATATTAAAATCAAGTTGCTCTTTCCTTGTTCCAGCACATCAGTGATTGACATGTCCTCTCTTAAGCTGCTTCTACTGTTTACCAAACTCATATATATATATATATATATATGTCCCCATCTGATGATGTTTTTTTTTTTGCATTTGGCTTTTTCTGAGATTGCTACTCTTCTGCACATGTTGTTATTTGCATTGTCCATGTCATACACTCCAGTGTGCACAGGCAATATAGTTGTACCCATCTTTCGTACATGCTTTCGTCTCTCTTTCCATTTAGCTGTGGATTTGTGTAATTGCTCTAATTCTGCTCTATAGATTTTTTTTCTTATGTTTGTGCATTCTTATCACTTGTGACACTCATTTTAGCATTCACACCTTCTTTTGAGTTGTCAGATTAGCTTAGATACCAAGGACACATGGAGTCAAGTGCTGATAGTTATAACAGTTAGTGGCCAAGGCTGTAAACTATATAGTCATCAGTTATATTAGTCATATTACAGATAACCTTGGCAATGAGCTTCAACTTACTGGCATGATTGCATGAAGTGATATATGCTAATGTCCACAATGCAGATCAATGAACAAAAACATCGAAGACACTGAGGTAGAAAGAAAGATGCACTCTGCAGATAGTTTGAAGGATGCATATTTGTTTCTCAGGAACCATTTATTTTGGTGGTACACATTTATAAATAGTCACAACAAAGTAGGCGGAATACATTGTTATCGCAAAATTAGCCTTTCTGCCAAAAACAAGGAGCCTCTAAGGATTAATCGTTATGAAATTTGTCTTTTCAGCTTCAAAAGAGCTGATGTTTGGCATGCCAGATCTCAAGGTCATAAACATCATTTACTGCTCTAATTACTTTGGCATATTTCCCTGTCATGACAAAACGGCACTGCCCAAACACATGCAAAATGACAATACTGACATTGAGCCATGCTGTTGAAGCATTTGGCTTTTAATTAATTTTGTCTGTAAATGAGCTGCTTGAGCTCAATGGCTGTAACTCAAGCATAATGAATTGTCTTTGTCTGAAATGTGTCAGAATGTTAAGGAAATATTCCCTTCAGAATTGATTTGTGCAGACATTTTGAAAGTGACAGGGACAAAATCAAGAATGAAGCCTTGGTCTCAGATGTCATCTCAAATGTAAATTAGGTGGTAGCACACTTTAGAATGCACATGCCTGCCACCATTACAGAATGTTGAGGAAATATTCCCTTTAGAATGGTATAACCAAGGCGTGTTGAATAAAAATGTACCAAAATGCATGAAATATATATATAATTGTTCCGATCTAATAAAATATTATGGAAAACAAGGAAAAACACACTTTTCAAAATAAATGAAAAGAATGAAGCTTGGAATAAGAGTAGAGAAATCATCAAAGTAAAACATCAAAGTAAAACAACAAAGAAAAACAACAAAGCAAATTCCAATTTTGAGCAGAGAAGGAAGAAGCAGAAACTATGAAATTCATGAATTGAGAAGGAGCAATTTAAAAGAAAATACATTCATGAGTTTCATTTAGAAACTTCACCGAAGACATTTGATTTCAAATATTCAACACCAGTCTCGAATATCCTTGAGTGAATAAATAAATTTTGATTTTCATAAAATTTGGCTGAAAATTCTAATATCTTGTGAAAGTCATTGAAGTTTTGAATATCAAATGTGTAATTTTGTAATAGACAGGACAATGTCATAAATGCTTGACCACAATTTAGAGGCGGATTCACAAATAAATTGAAACCACAGAATACATTGTATCATTTGGTGGAACTATATTGCAGTAGCTTGTAAATAGATCAAGATAGATAGATTGATTGAGATACAATGGCCAATTTAGATAATATTAATGATTAGTTGAGCAAAATAGAAACATAGCAGAGCAATCTTCTACATCCCTAATACCTCAGCCTATACAATACGACCAAATAAACACAGTGGCTTCGCATTTGACCATTTGGCAAACCAGTCAAGTGCCCCATGTTTTTCAGTCTCCTTATTCTTTTTCATTCTTCTAAGTTTATTTCCAATTTTACAAGTGATGCGACTGCATTGTAAGCGAATCTGGCTAGTCAGTCGTCATCTATTTTCCATTGCTACCGGATATGCCATTTTCTCATGCTACTTGGTTACTTTGATTTATTTGAATCAATCCTTTTCACTCAAAATTCACAATAACCCCTCTCTCAAAAGACTGGATTTGAAGTTTAAAGATTGGAAAACTGACCATTTGTCATAAGACTAAGGCATTTAATCAAATAATTCTTAGGCAGGAAACATTACACTGAATGAACTGGGAGTATAAGTCTACCTATGTTAAAATACACAGGGGAACATCATTCTTAAAATCATCTCAAGGTACATAGCAAAACAAATTAGAGTTATGAATAATTCATCTTAACTACAATCACTTCCAACTTCTGTGTATCATTTGGAATTATACTTGGGTGACTTGGTCAATTTGATTGAAATAAATCACTGTCCACTGATTGGGTTTCAACAATGGCAGGAGTTGCTTTGGTTATTATACATTCTCTACCAGCACTAAACTACAATTTGGGAAACTGAACTACATGTAGCAAATTGTGATTTAAATAAATCACTCCAAAGAAATTCAATAGAGTATACCAGGATTCAAGAACTATACCATAAGTCACAATCAAATATTATTCAGGGCAATACCAAGAAATTGCCTGAGAAGATGGCCAACCTCAGGCATTGGCAGAACATGTAGCGGAGTGGCCTATGATTATTGAGTTTAAGGAAGTCACCTGGTTAGAGTGCAGAAATTTCACTGTCTTATCGAAAACATTGAATATGGTACTAATCCAAGAATGATTTCTTTTTAAACAGAGGAAAGCAAATAAAACTTCAACACAACTGCAACAGTTGAATGACCACTGCAGAACAGGAATTGGAAATTTATATGTTGAGTCGATTTGTTTAACTGCCTGGTACCTTTACCAGACCTGGCAATTGAGAACTCACAGCAGTGATTCAAATAAATTACTTCAAAGAGAATTCTAGTCTCATATTTGTTCAACACAGACTCTGAAATAACGATCTTTCCATTTCAATGTCCAATAATCTAAAACTTGCTTTAGAAGTTTCCATTAAATTCAATACGTAGAAGAAGAATAGAATAAAAAGGAAAAACAATATATATGCATTTGATCATTTTTCGTCTTGGTCAATGCGAATACACTGTTTTACATGCAAAGTTTAGTACCTGTCATGCAATGCTACGATCATATGCACAGTCATAAATTTTGTACAGTCTGTTATTCAAAGTTTGATTACACACCAAAAAGTTAACACCATAAAACGTTAATAAGAATCCGTAGATTCAATACCTGACAAAGTGGAAGACTGGCCAGTTAGAGGTGTCCACAAGCTAAAACTAGCAAAAAAATTATTTTCATGAATACGGCCTTGACCCCTAAGAGCAATTTTAAAAGTTCAAAATGGCACCCTGACCTGACCCTGTAGGTGACACCTAGCCTAGTTATATAACTAGAAAAAACCAAAATAGCAGCCATAATTTCCCTTTTTAATCCATGACGAAGAACTGAAAAATTATTTTGACCAGTGAAAGTAAAATATTGAGTTTTGAAACTTTTCTCCTGGTAGAAGAGGCAAATAATACTAAATATGCACCAACAGATGAAATCTACAATTGTGGCACCTTGAGCCATTTGAGATGGGGCGGGGCACCTTGAGCCAGTTTCAATGAAGGTTTAATGCGTCTCATATATTCAATTGAAGCTTAGTTTTCATCAGCAAGTGTATTGAACTAGAGTGCAAGATTTTAGCAGCTAATAGTAAGGACACATTTGTACTTTTTTCGTTGATTAATAATCATATTCAATATCCATCTGAACCATGAGGTGGCATGTGCCAAGGGGAAATTTCAAGTAAATTATTTGGTTGATAAGGTCCCTATATATCAATACATTAAATAGTATCCATTTTAAAAGTGTCATTTAACTTGCTGCCACAAAGAATGACAAAAAATGATGTTGAACATAATTCTTGTACTGGACAACAGCACTCGTTTTACTCTTTTACCAATGGTCTTAGAATTCACAATTGATAAACATAATAGGCAAATTTTATAGATATGAAGATGTTTTCTCCCTATGTAAAGCAACTGTGGGAGCATTTTGATAAATGTAGTATAGTTTTTGGTGGCTCATGGTGCCCCACTGCCCCAGGGTCTGGGCACAGTGAGCTGCTTGCATATTTTTGTATTGATGTCTTAACCTATAAAAAAAACTTAAATGTAAGTATTCTTAACAGTGCATCGATTCATCAAGGTAAGGAAAATCTACTGGCGATATTTTTCCGTGTGAAATGTCATCAAAGATTGTGTACAATTTGAAGAAGGGACTCAATGCAAAACTTGGCCTAAAATCCTTAATAAACGTCAGATTTTCAAAATTTAAAGACCTGCATATATCAAATAAACTCCTCCGAATCCAAAGCACTTACTCATTTTGCTCTTTTTGCAATATTAACTTCGCAAAAAGCGTTTCGGCGCATTACTCTACAATGATGCAAAGTTCCAGTGGCCACAGCAAACCAGTGGCAGATTCATGATTTTTTTTGTGGGAGGAGGGGGGATGACATTTTCCAGGCCTGAAATCACACACTATTAAATATTACTGAAAAACATGTACACTGTGCATGTAGCAATTAACATGCTAATAGCCAAACAGGTGGTTTTACATAACAGAAGTTTTTTTTTTTACACATCCTTGGCTATGTAATATTTGCATGAAACAAGGGGAGGGGCTTTTTTTTTCTAAGGGTATTTATTTCATAGAAACACCTACTTTGAGATATTAAAACCTTTTATTACATGCCACATACCCTCACGTTCATGGTAAGATCGACTCAGTACCCTTTTTTAAGGGTACTTTTCTTGTTTAAAGACAAACTTTGACTATTTAAAAATCAAGAATATAATGTAACAACACCGAATATTGTAGCCAAAGGTCTTACTATGTTCACATAAAGTACCCAGCTTTTCGACGTCGATACTTTAGGCTCACCAGTACAAAATGTCTGAAGTGACTCATGGTGATCCACAGGTTAGGGTGCATCGACTGCCCTAAGTATCTTTAAAACATCATGTACTTCTGCAATACGTGATTTCTGGATGACACAGTTATATTCCTTAGAATAAGAGCTTTAATTTGAAGTCAAAATCAATAGTTTCCTTCGAGAAGTCGCAACTGTGTGTAGATTTTTTTAACAGGGAAATCACCCAGAGTATCTGCTGAAGTGATGGTACATATTTCTTCGAGAATTAGTAATCATTACTGTTGATTGGCCACTGCCATGGAAATAAGAGCGATTCATACTGTTTTCCTTGATTATTTACTGGATTATTATTGCTGGCTTTTTTTCACATGGTTTAGAATGAATCAGAAATTCTTACCTGACATTTTTCAGTAGTAAATATGGTTCTACAGCTGGGTAAGTTCCATCATGATTATTTTTGACCATTAACTAAAGATGTGCTAATGAGTATTTTACTTTTCATTGTTGGTTCAAATAATATCATACTGGATTAAATTATGTTATCTCAGTTTTCTTTAGTTGTTGGTCACAAGCATGATGTAATGTCCTCATACCTGTGACAAGCAATCTATTGAAAACTGCCAATATAAAGGATTAGACTGTATGTTGTCAAAAACAAAGGTATTGTATAACTTAGAATCTTATTAATTGTTTGTTGCTGACTTTTTTGCCTGCAAAATGAGCACACATGACATTTTCAACACTTGGAAGTGATGTTACCAAGGGCTGTCTCAGTGGAATTTTTCATTGATTTAAGGTACGAATTGAATTTATCAAACATGTTAAGCATTGACATAGGCAAATACAAATCAATTTGGTAATTCATATGATGCAGCAATTGTTAGAAAAAAACCCAGCACAACGAGATACTGATTAACCTGCAATATGAGCTTGAGTCTAATATATATTAAATTCATAGTGTACTTTTTCAGTTCAACCTTGGTACAAATAAAGGAAGCCTTTTGCAATGGTTTGAGGGATGCTACATGTTTTATGTCCTGTATTGTTTGTTTTCGCTCTGTAGACAAACAGGACAGGATGATAGAATTTCATGAACATGTATGTACAATTTAAATAGATATTTTACATAGGTAGGTTCCATATTTGTCATAGGGGGAGGGTTGGTCAAGTGGTAGCATTCTGGGCTGCCAATAGCTTGGTCCAGGGTTCGAATACAGCTTTTGCCAGGTCGACCATCTGGCCTATGTTGGATGGCTGTTTCTATCATCCTTCACCTCATTGCCATGTCATCTTCCTGTTCTAATAAGCCTACTAACCACAAAAATACAGGACATAAAGCCTCAATCAATCTGTATTTTTCATGCACTGCATACCCATTTTCAAATTGTCTCCTTGGCCTAAAAATGGATAGTACCTTATTTGAGAGAGATGTTTTGCCAAACAATTAAGAGACATCCCTGAATTAATAGGGTATGTACTAGACTCACAGTCTTCTCATCACTCATCATTATACGGCGGTCACCAACACTGGAGAATGTTATGGCATGAAAACCTTGGGCAATGTTCCCCTTGTCTCTGCCCTGGGCGCTGTACTGTGGCTGCCCTGAGCTGTATCATTGTGGAAGGCTCATCACGAATTTCGTGCCTGCGATGCAGTGCATGACTTAGAGTATATACAATACAATACAATACAATGGAAAGGTAACTTGTGCAAATCAAAAATTGGCTGAAATAACTAAAAGATCTGTCTAATCTAACATGTATATATTTTTCTTAATTTGACAAGTTCACAAATTCGTGAAAGTGTAAAACTAGCATGTAAAAATGTGTGGATATGAAAAAACGAGCAAAGGTACTCATATACATGTAATAATTAACACTCGTGAATGTGCTTTATTATTCATTCGTGTATCTGCCAATACTAACAATCGGGGAAGTGCTATATAATTAGGGTTTAGTGTTAAAATTAGGGATAGAGTTGGTTTTAGCAAAGATTCCATTTGCAATGTTCATTAAGTACATATACACAAATTCGTGAAAAGTATTATTTGACATGTACATTGTACACAAATGTATATATTCGTTTTTTACACTTTAACACATTCATCTACATGCCAAATAATAAAAAATGTATACCTCAATTTAATTCAATTCCCTTTCTATCAAAAAAGAAACTAATTTCAAGCTCACTGATACCATTGACTGCATGTAAGTGACTGATCAGATTTTATTGGCAGTTTTTTTCATCCTCACTTCTCAGTGTAAGCTTGAGAAGCTACCCTGACCACATGATACACTGTTTTGTGAAGTAGTTACAAAAAGATTAACTTTCCTCCGGTGTGACAGACCTAATTAACAGTTTGAGATTTCTCAAAGCAATTGAATGAATGCTTGAGTGTTTCATAGTTGCCTGTTTGTTGTTTCAGTGAGTTTCTTTGTAGAAAACTGTAAACAATTAATTAAATAATGCCGGAAAAAAAGCTGACAATGCTTTAGAAATCATCAATATTTTGTAGAGATTGTTGGCAGGGCGAGTGTGAACGAGTCCTGCAATGGGAGGATGGTTTTTATGGGTGTGTCTAGGTTTTGTAGTATTCATAACAATCATCCAATTTGCACCAACATAAACTTATCCAGATAGATAGATAGATATTTCTTTTATTCTACCACATAACTATACAGATTAAGAAATAAGCATACATGTATCAAATATATGTAAGTATAATAGATAACAGATTGTAATGATAAATAAAGTTATAGGTCAGGAGGGCCTCATTAAGCCTAAACAAATGCGCTAACATGAGGACCCTCCCTACATTCCATAGCATTAGAAAATAAATCATATGTACAATTCATATTTGGGCACCTTTAGGGTTTGAACAAAAACAGTTGGGGAAAAAAAAGAAAATCTCATCTTTTTAACTGAGTGCAATGAGGCAGAAGATCTGCTTGCAGCAATAAATATTTGTGATTTTTTGACACAATTAATTTTTTGGCGATGTTTGATTAAAAAATGTTTTTTGGTTTTGATGAATTGGCAAAAAAGGTTGAATTTTAATGTTGACGTATATGCTATGGTTCTTCCTAAGATGGGAAAAATATTTCGTTTGACGAAATCTTGCAATATCTATGAAAACTTTTTTGAAAAGGTATTCAGACTCATCTATTTGAGACTGGTGGCAAGTCAAGTGTTTCATTGGCATTTCAAGCTATTTCACGGGGGGAGGGTTGGTCTAGTGGTAGCATGCTGGGCTGCCAATCGCTGGGTCCAGGGTTCGAATCCAGCTCTTGCCGGGTAACCTGGGCCTATGTTGGACGGCTGTTTCAATCCTCCTTCGCCTCATTGCCGTGTCCTCCCCCAGTCCTAATTAGCCTACCTAGAGCATAAATACAGGACGTAAAGCCCAATCATCCATCCATCAAGCTATTTCACCAACAAATTATTGGATAGGTCCCAATTTCCTAAGGATTGGAATGCTTCTAAGCTGTTGTTTGGCATTCTTATCAAACTGTCCAATGAGAATGTTTCTTAATACCACACCTTTGATTCTTTTTAATTTCAAAAGTACTAAGTCAAAGTTTGATTAATCTGTGTTTGTTTGTTTGTGGTTTACGCCTATGCAGCACCTTAGTGGGCTATGTCGAGGCAGGCGATCGCCGTCAGGGTTGCATGATTTAAATCATTTGATTTAAATCATGATTTAAATCTGTGATTTTAATCAATGATTTTTATTGAAAGCCACTATATGTTAAAAAACTGCAAATAGTTTGCATATAAATGCTATAATGGATCGGTTGACACCTTCACACTTGAATTGGCACGGAATCACTGTTACGATGGAGATACCAGGGTGGATTTGGCTTACTTTAATCCAGTTTAAACAGCAATCCTCTCTCATGCGACAAATTCCTAATCTCATGCCAAAAGTTGCGCTCATTAAACAAGAAAACAACAATAACAAACAATAGTAATTATGCAATACTGATTCTGTGGTCATCAATAGTGATTTCAATCATTTCTTTGCTCCAAAGTATGATATTCTATGGACAGTGGCTTCCAAGTATTCAAAAATTGTGTCTTCGAAATAGGATTAAACCCTGTTAAGTCTCTTTTTGAAGCCAAGTAAAAATTTCCTATTTCATCGGTCATTCCTAGCAATACTAGGTACAAAAAGTTGACAAAATACCACACTTGAATTGACGTTAAATTCATATTCTGAGGGAATTTATTGCAGCTGGGAAAAGTAAAAAATATTAACAATCTACAACTTCAAATTTCAACTTCATTACATGACTTTTGGGGAGTGAAAGACATTATTCCCACTACAGAAGACCTAATTAAGAACAGTCTATCATTTATTATGACTTCAATTTCTTCGAAAAATATATATTTGAAAAAATAAGACTGCTTGATTTAAATAAAAAATGTCCGATTTAAATCAAATAAATCAGATTTTTTTGCAACCCTGATCGCCGTATGATGATGAGATGAGAAGATTGTGAGTCTGGCACATACCCTATTAATTCAGGGATGCCCAGGGTCTTTCAGTTGCCCCAGCATAGAAAACTAGATACAACCCGCCTCCATTTAATGTCCCATGGGCTCGGACTAAAGTGAGTTCCCGTGGTGAGATTTGAACCCGCACCCTCAAAGCCAGTTGACAAGCGCACTTACCAGTTTGGCCACGGGGGAACCCGATTAATCTGTGTTCTAAACAGTTTAAAATTAGAACAAAGCCCAATAAGACTGGCTGCTGCAGCTTTTAATGCATGGATGGATGATTGGGATTTTACATCCTGGTTGGTGTAGTGGTTTATGTTCCTGCCTGCTCCCTGAAGATCTTTGTCTGCGCCCTGAAGGTCTTTGACTGCGTGGTTTCGAACCCCGGGTGAGGAACTCAAAATTTTCAGTCTACCTTCATGAGCAAAATCCCAGCTGGATGTCATTCTGATGAGACGTTAAATTGGTGGCCCCTTGTATCAGTGTCTGTGCTGGGCAAGTAAAAGATCCCTCACATGACGTAAACGTGTCACATGCTGAGGACTCCCTCTCTCTCTCCCTCATCTCAGCAATCAACCCTCGTAAGCACCCAGAACTGGGTTGAGAGGGCTGCACTTACTATATATCTATCTATCTATCTAATATAGGCCCAGGAGACTCGGCAATAGTTTGATTCAAACCCTGGACCCAGCGATTGACGGCCTAGCATGCCACCACCAGTCACTTGATCAACCCTCCCATCTGACACCTGCAGAGACCCACTCGGAGCAAGTCTCAAACTTGCCTTATTTGGGCCATCCTCCCATTGCAGGGCTCAATTTGTACCATTGTTGAAAGCCTATAAGTTGGGCAGTGATTTATTTCAATCAAATTGACCAAGTCATCCAAACATTATTATTCTTAAAGATTGATACAGAGAAGTTGAAAGCAACTGTAGTTCTGATAAATTAGTTATTATATTGACTTTTTATTATGATGTACCTTGAGATAATGTTAAGAATCATATTTTTTAAATATTTTAATATAGGTAGTCTCATATTGCCAAACTTATACTTTCTAAATTCTTAATAGCACGTAATGTCGCATGCCCGTGAGTTACGTGACTTTCTTGAATTCTGGTAAACTTTCTTTAATTTCTTTGGAGAGATTTATCTAAATTGAAGCTTGTCAGTTCAGTTTTCCAAGACTGTCATTTGGTGCAGGTAGAGAATGTATAATAACAAATGCAATTTCCGCCAATGTTGAAACCCAATCAGTTCGATAGTGATTTATTTCAATCAAAGTGACCAAGTCACCCAAGTATAATTCAAAATGATTCAGGAAACTTGGAAGTGCATGTAGTTAAATTATTTATAATGTTAATTTTGTTTTGCGATGTATCTAGAGATGATTTTAAGACTCCCGTTCCCCTTTATATTTTAACACAGGTAGATTCATACTGTACAATTATAAATAAACTTAAGACCAATGAAAAAGAACAAGAAGACTGAAAAACAGGGTGCAACTGACCTTTTGCCGTTATGGTCAAAAGCGATGCCACTGTGTTATATTATAGTCAAACCTCTGCTTGACTCTTGCAAAAGCAAAACTCAAGTCAACATAAAATGGGACGACCCATGGATGACTTTTATGACCAGTTCTAGAAGTGTCTGCTTTTCCAGCAGAATGAGCAAGGAACTGCTTTTACTGGGAAATGTGGTCGTATAGTATCTGCTATATGCCTACATGAAATGGGACACAGGGAAACCAACCTCTGATGCCACAGTAAATGCCATCTTTCAGATCGATTGGTTAAAATAAACAAAATCTCTATGTAAGAAAGGACCCGTATGCAAGTTAGTATGACTGGGAAACGAAGATGAGCGTCTCAAGTTGTGTCGCATACATACGTGTAGAATGCCAAAATACATTAAAAAAATGTATTACTTGTTTACATGGTAACAAGATATTATAAATGACCTCTTGACTGTGTGATTCTCTCAACAAATTACCGCCCAGCACTAGCAACAATTTGCCTAGTATTTCCAGTGCTAATAGTCAAACAGTCTTAAGGATTTGCTCCTATTTACAGCATCTGTGGCTCATGTTTTTCCCTTGAGCAGAAGCCGTATTTGGCCTTATTCCATGAGCTGGCATTTTTCACAAGATTATTGGTCTAGCCTCCTGCTAGGTTTATGAGGCTGCAATAAGGGAGCAATTTCTACTTTTATTCAGACCTGGCTTTGTTATGTTTGCCTTTGTCTTTCTAGCATTTTATGAATCTCTCATCACACACTATCATCAAAGATGTTATATAAAATTTTGAATATACAGTGAAAAATAATGTGTGAACCACCAACCACCATTTAAGTGTGTCAGTCTATTGAATAGGCCAGATATTTGAGTGGTACAATTTTTGTCAAACATTGTATTTCTGAACGATTTTTCTAAATGTCCTTTTTTTCTGCATTCCAGGTAAGAGCCTTAGAAGGTCCTAAGAAAATCTGTGTCCCATTTTCAGTTAAGTAAATCTTGTGTCATAGAAACAGAAATTTGGAAAGGTATGGAAACTGCAATATATATGTGGTTTTTTATTTATTTGATATTTATTGGATCATTATAACAGCAGAAAATGTGAATTGACATATAATATGCTAAACGGTCAAAACAATGGCTGTTTACAATCTTTATTTAAAAAATGAGTTATCAATGCAACATTAAAAGTACAAGAACAAATAAGCTAGCAGAGATTTAGTGATTGGTACTCTATAAAAACTATGTAGATTATTTTCCCTGTCATCCTGTCGCCATTTCTTCTTTTGCTTTCTTTTTTTAACTGAGTCTCTGTTAGTTTATTTGTACATGTACTTATGATGTTGTATTGATAGTCTATGCTCACAATAATTCAGATATCATCACCCTCAATATATCTAATTAAATCTGTAAATCAGCTGAAGTGTAGCCTTCAAGAGCCCCCGATTGCTTGGCTGAATCACACAGCTGCCAAAAATGCTCAGCTATGACTACATTCAGCCATAACCCTTTAGAGTAGAGCACTGAAAGCCTCGTTATATTACCCAGATGAAGAGGACTCGATCCTAATTCAGTCTCAATCAGAGCTGCAGAGTGTAATCAAATCATGAACCTGACAATGATGATTATTCAAATTCAACCAAAATCAGACCAAATCAGAAGAATTAAGCTGCTTTACTTGTATTATCAATATTTCAAGGTTTTAAAAATACCAAATGACTGGAATATAGAAGGATTCAGTGACAAAGCTGACTAGGAATTTCCATAAGTCTGATTCAATTATGGATTAAATCTTCTGCTAAAACAGTCTTATTGGTGGAACACTTGAATAAAATTAACAAGAAATGGCTAGTTTCAATATCATTATTATTAGTTTCAGTAAAAGGTGTTCAGGCAAATGGTGATCTAAGTACTTATTTTGAATGGGTCAAACATTTATTGAAACTATAAAGGCCAATCAAATGATATGTGAGGCCTGGCGCAACAAGGAAACTTCAAGTTATCACTCATTCTATTAATTTCATTGTTTTTCAATGAAAAGAGTCTTTGACATTTTTGACATGCTAGGGTTTCAACAGAATGGGGCTTTTATCAGCAAGGTCAACATCATAGTAGATTCAAACTTGTGAACTGAGTTATAATATATGAATAAGCACTTTGGAAATTGGATTAAAAAGAAAAATAACATGATAAATAAAATCATGAATGAGAAAGCATAATTCAGAATAATCAAAGCATGCAACCATCCAGTAGAATAACAGAAGAGGATTGTCACAGGCAAGTTCAAGGGTGAAAAGGGAAACAAGATTGGGGGAAAAGTTAGATTGCTCTGGAAACTTTTGATCAATGTGAAGGCAGGCAAGCAGATAGACAGATATCTATAAATAGTTGCAAGGTGCAGGGATGGCTTCTGGATCATCTTGTTGCACAGGCCTCACTGATCCTTAATCATTTAATCAAAAGGAAACTGACCCAGAGAAACACAACCAAAAAGTCCAACATGGTCGTGAGAAACTAAGGCGTTAGTCTATTTGGAATAAAAGCAACTTCAAGCCACAGGAGTAATTGAACAGCTTGTAAATCACCACAATAGGGTATATCAAGGAGCTCTGCTTCTTCTGTGACACACTGAATCCATTTACACTTCTTTTGCCCTTTGTTCAATCCTCCAGTCATTCACTGGCAGATTGCTTTAGAGGTCAGCTAATAGTCTGCAGCCACAGCAAGTCATTTTTTGCTATGCCAGAGCAAATACCTTTCTTTCAAAAGGGTGCTGGTTTAAGAAAATTTCCCCCCTGCATTAAAGTCAGTACATAAATGTATTGCATATTAATATTTCTCTGGAATCACTCTTTCCCTAATTATTTTCCTGCAGTTTTTGATGTGCTATATATATTCAACAGAACATTTAGATTTGTTTCTTTCTTTTTTTAAATAACTGTACTCATTCACAAATCAAGTTGACAGATTGTGATGAATACTTCATGGATATCTTATGTATAATAAAACTGAGAGTTCCTTGTAGAAATGTATATTTCAAATGTTATCCACTGGTCTAAAAATTCAGGTTTAAAATGAGCAGTACTTAATAAATTGGCACTGCTGTAGATATGTTTCTTTGGAAGATGCTAAAGTATTTCAATATTCAGATTCATATGGAAAAGGTTATAAAAGACTTGCCTGCCTCTTGCTCTGGTCTTGGAAGATACCTTTGGTGCCAAGTGGCTGGTAGGAGAGCTCTCATAATTGTTTGGAGGGGCAAGATTCTTTGGCAGACCTGCATATAGCCTGTGGAGACCTACAGGGACCAGCGAAGGTTCGCAGGGCATTACAAGCAAATGGAAGGACCTCACGAGGTCAAGACCTTGCCCTCAGGTCATCAAGGGCATCCTTGATCCATGTAGAAGGCTTCTGCAAGGTCAGAAAGATTTCCTTTCATCTCAGGGCCAATAATAGCATTAATAACATCCGCATTGATCGCTCAGCTGAAAGCCCCAAGAACCCGACAAGAAGCTTTTTGTACTTTTGTCTGGCTGTTTGGTCCTGACATTCCCTTACAGTGTTCTATTGTTGTATTAGATAATAGTAACAAGATGCGCAACACTCTCGAAGGATATTGTGAGATAAAGAATCATTCATGCTAAGAGAACACAGCCACATGCTATGGTGAAGACGTTTTACCTTGGATGAAAAATACTGTGTCTCTTCCAAACTGCTCTTCTATCTATGGAGTTAAGTAGATTTTAGATTTTTTGAAAGAGACCTTCTTGAACAGTTACACACATGCTTTTTTACAAAATAGAATGTAATTTTATATGGTGTATAACAAGCAGAAACCTCACAAATAACAGCTCTTATATTCCTCAAGATCTGGAAAGCTTTTCATGTAGAAGTATATTGTTAGAAGATATCAACTTTCAATCCTAAGTATATTTTAAAGGACAGTAATGCAAGTCACAGTGTGTACATTTAAGTGTGTTTGCGTATATTTTTGAAATACAGTCTGTATCCAAGTACTCCACTCAGCTGCTATTTTACATTTGCTGTATGTAATAGAACAATTTCTTTTTCCTAAAAAGTCAATCCATCTAAATTATGTTATAAAAACATCCCTACCTTGTCTCGTACTTTAATTTCAAGCATCCAAAATAGAATTTCATTGTGTAGAAATTGGACATTTTTTGTATCCTTTTTTAACCAAACTCACAAAAATATTCATCGGAGCTAAAAGCCGTATTGTTTGGTCTCCCCTTGGTTTCTTCCTGTATATCCAAATCATGTCATGTTTTTAAAAATATTTACAAGGTGAATTAATTTGGCAGTATCATGTTTTTAAGTTCTTCTTGTCAAAAAAAGCACCAAATTGATTTAAAGCTCCATTCAAGATCTTGAAACACATTGAGAGTATACAATTAAGAAAACTTGTATAATAGAAACTAATCAACCTATTAAGAAATAAGAAAATATTTACTTTTTAAAAAAACAAATTATAGCCAGCTCTTATATAGTTTATGGGCTTTCTATATCACTTTGAAAGAATGAACTTAATCTGAACTGAAGTTTTCCAAAGACCAAGTCAATGATATAAGACGCTTCTTTTAAGTTTTCCAGACAGTAATTAGCCTCTGGAAGCTCTGGAGCATACTCAAGGAAGCAATTGGGAACGGCTTACTGGCCTCTCTGATGAAATATTTAAATCAAGTTGCTATTTTCTTGTTCTGCTCAATCAATGATTGACTTGGCCACTTTCAAACTGCCTTTCTGTTTACCAAACTTGTATCTGCCTCCTTCTGATGAAGTTCTTTGCTTACCTTTTGCTTTTCCCAGATTGCTGCTCTTCTGTACATGTTGTTATTTGCATCGATTATGTCATACACTTCAGAGTACACTGACAATATACTCGTGCCAATCCTTTTTACTCGCTTCCCCTCTCTTTCCATTTACCTATATATTTGTGAAATTGCACTGATTCTGCTCTGCGGATTTTCGTTATCTCACATTTGTGGATTTTTATCACTTGTTGACACTCATTTTAGCATTGACAGCTTCCATTGAATTGTCAGATGAGTTTGGATACCAAGGAAACGTCGAGTTTACAAGGGTTGATAGTTATAACAGTCAGTGGCCAAGGCTATGAAATATATAGTCATCAGTAATATTAGTCTAATTACAGATTACTTTGGCAATGAGCTTCAAATTACTTGTGTGATTGCATGAAGAGATATATGCTATATGTCCACAATGCAGGCAGATCAACAAAAACATCGAGGACACTAAGGTAGAAAGAAAGATATACAATCTGTCAGATAGTTTTTCATTGGAGGGGAGTGCCATATTTTCCTAGTGCAGTTTTATAAATACATGTAGTTGGAAGAAGCATACCTGTATAATCACAGAATTACTTTTTGTACCAAAACAAGCAGCCTCTTTGGAGTGATTATTATGAGATTTGTCTTTATGGTGAGATTAACAGGATTAATACGATTGGTGCCGGGTCTGACACTAATCCAGCTTAGCAGCCTTGTCTTCACAATATGTGTCAGCAAAAGCTTTGGAGGGCAATCCGTTATTATGCCGAAGGCGTCTTTTTGACATAAGCTTGTTAATGACCCACTTTGCTTGCCCTCCCCAAGGTACTTTCCATATTCAGGGCTTGACACTCAACCCGTTATGAGCCTCAATGCTCTTGTAGCACACAGATAGATAAAAAAAGGACATTAATAATTTCCATGTTACTTATCTCTTTCAATTACTCATCATCGCTTACGAATTGTACGATAACTATCTTATGATAAGATAATCAATTTGTCTGTGTCATGTATTACCTGTTAAAAGCTAATGCTGCTAGATTTATTTAAGAAATAATGCTCACAAAATTTTCCAAAATAAAAATTTTATAAGATTCACTGCAAAGTCATTTTGAAAGATTTGAAGATAAAATGAGATGACCAAAGCTATAAAGAGATACCACACACTCTTTTTGAACAGATAAAGGAGTAACAACGCCTTGTTCAAAATTGGCTGCTCGAATCTGATGTAACTTTGCACATTACGACAGGGTAGCAATGGATGACAGAAATGTTGTTGGCTTTGGCTTTGTGCTAGAAAAAGAGTTAATGATTGTTTCAAAGCAAACATTGCAGCTTCAAAAGGGCTTATGGTTGGCATGCCAGATCTCAAGGTCATAAACATCATTTACTGCTCTAATTACTTTGGCATATTTCCCTGTCATGACAAAATGACACTGGCCAAACACATGCAAAATGACAATACTGACATCGAGCCATGCCCTTAAAACATTTGGCTTTTAATTAATTTTGTCTGTAAATGAGCTGCTTGAGCTCAATGGCTATCACTCAAGCATAATGAATTGTCTTTGTTTGAAATGTGTCAGAATGTTAAGGAATATTCCCTTCAGAATTGATTTGTGCAGACATTCTGAAATGGACAGTGACAAAATCAAGAATGAAACCTTGGTCTCACATGACATCTCAAATGTAAATAAGATGGTAGCACACTTTAGAATGCACAGACCTGCCACCGTTACAGAATGTTGAGGAAATATTCCCTTTTTTATTTAGAATGGTATAACCAAGGTGTAAAAATGCACCAAAATACATATATAATTGTTCCGATCCAATAAAATATTATGGAAAACAGGGAAAAAAACACTTTTCAAAGTAAATGAAAAGTATGAAGCTTGGAATAAGAGCAGAGAAATCATCAAAGAAAAACAATAGAGAAAAACAACAAAGCAAATTCCAATTTTAAGCAGAGACGAAAGAAGCAGAAACTATGAAATTCATGAGTTGAGAAAGAGCAATTTAAAAGAAAATACATTCATGAGTTTTCATTTAGAAACTTCACCAAAGACGTTTGATTTCAAATATTCAACAACCAGTCTCGAAATTCCCTTGATTGAATTAATGCATTTCAATTTTCATAAAATTTTAGCAAAAAATTTGAAAATCTTGCAAAAGTTATTGTAGTTTTGAATATCAAATGTGTAATTTTTGTAATAAACTTGGACAATATCGTAAAGTAGATGCTTGATCACAATGTAGAGTTGAATTCACAAATAAATTGAAACCGAAGAACATAATTTGGTGGAACTTGATTCAACTGTAAAAGGACTAAGATAGATTGATTGAAAGAGATAAAGTGGCCAATTTAGATGATATTGGTGAGTAATTGAGCAAAATAGCAGAGCAATCTTCTATGTCCCTAATACTTCAGCCTATACAATACGACCAAATAGTCCAACCTCCGCTTGGCCCTTATAGAAGCAAAACTCAAGTCAACATAAAATGGGACGACCCAAGGGAGGCTTTTATGACCAGCTCTGTAACTGTCTTCTATTCTGGCAGAATGAGCAAGGCACTGCTTTTACTAAAGTATGTGGTAATGTATTATCTGCTATTTGCCTACATGAAATGGGACACAGGGAAACCATCCTCAGAAGCGGTTATACATTAAAGGCCCTCTTTCAGAAATATTGGTCGAAGAAATAAAAAATATATATTAAGCTCAAAGAAAGAAGTGACCCATACATGAATTAATGTACAATTGTTGGCAACCTTAATAGAAAGTCTACATAACAAAATTTCATGTATGATTTTGTTGCCCTTCAAGACTTTTCAAGGAACCTTATGAGCTGAGTGAAATGTATAATATAAAAGTTACAATGACAAGGAGCAAAATTTCGATCAGCGTCTCTGGGTGTGTCTCATGCATACAATGCCAATACATATGTGTTGCATAAAAAGGATTTTGTATTGCAACAAGATACTATAAATGACCTCTTGACCCCATGATTCTTTCAACAAATTACCGCACAACACTAGAAACAATCTGGCTGGTATTTACAGTACTAATAGCAGAACAGCCATGGGGATTTGCTCCTATTTACAGCATCTGTGGCTTATGTTTTCCCTGGAGCAAAAGCCATATTTGGCCTGATTCCATAAGCTGGCAATTTTCACAAGATTATTGGTCTAGCCTCCTGCTAGGCTTTATGAGGCTGCCATAACTGAGATAGCTTATACTGTTGCTCGGTCTTTGAGGGTGTAGCCTAGCCTGTGTACGTTTTTGTATAAATTGCCTTTGTGAATCTTCCTCTGTCATTTTAGCGTTTAATCAAGCTGCCATAACACACTATCATCAAAGATATGTTGATTTAATTAACAGATTGGCAGTCAATATATAACACATGTTAGTAGCTAAAAACTTAACACAACATATTTTATCATTATAAGATAATTTTAACACTGGCAAATTCAGCTAATAGAGCACTAGGAAGTTTATGTACAAAATTCAAAGCAAACAATGGTTTTGGATATAAGACTTATACTAAATTATATGATTCAGGAATTGTTCCAATTTTAGATTATGCAGCTGGAGTTTGGGGTTTTAATGTTTCTAAAAGAAGTGAAATTGTCCAGAACAGAGCCATAATATTCTTTTTAGGAGTTCACAGATTTGCATCAAATTTAGCTATTAATGGGGACATGGGATGGATTTCTTGTATAACACGTCATAAGTTAGAAATGTTGCGATTATGGAACAGATTATTGAACATTGAGAATGATAGAATAGTTAAGAAAATATTTGTATGGGATAAGTCAATATGCAAAAATTGGAGTAAAGAAATCAAATTAATTTGTGAAGAAATTAGTATGTTGACAAATTTTGAAAATAACACTTTTATCAATGTACAGAATGCCAAAGAAATTCTACATAGAAATTATTGTGAGAGATGGCGAAATGCAATAACTGTTGTACCAAAACTACGTTTTTATAGTATTTTTAAAAAGAGCTATAATGTAGAAAATTTTGTAATTAATATTCAAAATAGGAGAAAGCGTGCCCTTTTATCACAATTTAGGTACGGTATTCTACCATTAAGAATAGAAACTGGACGTTTTCAAGACACTCCAATAGAATACAGATATTGTCTTTTTTGTAACTTCAACTACATTGAATCTGAAATGCACTTTATCTATCATTGTCCCTTTTATAATGATATTAGATTTGAGTTCTTCAACAGGATAGACAAATTAATTTCTTTTTTGACTTATTAAATGATGACAGAAAAATTGAATTCCTGATGAAAGATGATTGTATTAAAGAGACAGCTAATTTTATTTGTAACGCTTTTGAAAAAAGACAAATGCTTTGTATACATAGTTTAATTTACGTAATTGTCGATACTAGCCAATAACAATACGATACTTGTAATTATATATGTCGACCTCAAATGAGCAATATGATATTTGTAAATATGTAAATAGGCCTATTGAAAATTAATATTTCAAGAGTTTGAATTATATATCTAATAGTATAACTCGAACAAAGATTATATATATTTTTTTTTTTGGGATTGCTATTACATATTGGACTAATGTATATATGTATATCAACAAATCATTTCAAATTTAATTCCAATTTGTATTATTCAACGAAAATTCTGTTATTTTGATGAATTATTGTTTTTGAAGTGAATTGTAAGCCCAAGAGGGCTGGGGGCTAGAATGTGAGCCCATTTCACGTAAATAAAGAATTTCTCTCTCTCTCTCTCTCATTAGACAAATGTTTTTCTTGGGTAATTGTAAGCTTCCGTAAATACATGTAAACTAAAGATATTTAATTAAATTACTTGATAATGAGATGAAAATCTAAC
The DNA here is from genome assembly GCA_026936325.1 of Platynereis dumerilii. Taxonomy (NCBI): domain Eukaryota; kingdom Metazoa; phylum Annelida; class Polychaeta; order Phyllodocida; family Nereididae; genus Platynereis; species Platynereis dumerilii. Next base: position 56,885,086 of record JAPTHN010000006.1, on the reverse strand, counting down.
AGTTCAGGCTGATTGAAGTACTTCCTCATTGAAGTTCAACACCATACCACAGACGCACAAAAAATTATGATGGTTCCAACTTCAATTAATCAAAACATGTTGGAACCATCATCATTTTACAGTTGAAAATTGGAGTTACAAAGCATGTTGTCATAGACAACTTTGAGGATGGAAAAGATACAAACAGTAGGAAAGTTTGGTTGGTCTGGGAACTTTTGATCAATATGGAGGCAAGGGAACACTTAGACGGAAGTCTATAAAACAACTGAATACAGATCTGAAGTGTCTGGATGGCATCTGGGATGTCCTGTTGCTTAGGCATCATTAATCCTCTAACTTTTAATCATTGGTCACTGACCAAAGAAATACGAATATGGCTATAAAACACATCAATGCAAAAGTCTGAAAAGTATACATTCAAGCTTTAGCATAAATTGTAATTGAGCAACTGGTCCTCATCACAATGGAAAACATGAGGCAGATGTGGTTCCCTCTAAGATGTATTTTACTGTTCATTGACATTTTACAGTACCTTGTTGTTGCTGTGGAGGAGAAAAGACAACTGTTGTTATCTCCCCCAGTTTTTCTTCTTCTTTTATTTGCTAACTGGAAATCAATAAATTGAAGGTCCAGAGTGTATGGTATTATTGAGGCAAATGTGACTCTAGAATAATGGTATAATGGAAATTCACTGTATATCAGTTTTATGTGAGGTAAAAAATCTTGGTTTATGTTTCTGTCTTTATAAACATCACAAAACAAACTCAACAAATTGTAAGTAGATATATTTTTTGTAGAGAGTAGAGCAATCTGTGGAGACCTACTGAGGCTTGCAAAGGTTTACAGGGCTTCACAAGCAAATGGAAGGACCTCAAGAGGTCAAGACCATGCTCTCATGTCTTGAAGGGCATCGCCACTCCTTGTTGAAGGCCAAAGCAAGGTCAAAGAGATTTCCTTTCATCTCCGGGCCAATAATGGCATTAGTATCATCTGCATTGATCGTCTGGTGAAAAGAATGCCAGAATCTCCAAGAAAAGCCCTTTGTATGTTTCTTCTAATGCTTGGTCCTGACATTCCATTACAATGTTCTATTGTAGTACTGAATAATAATAGGGTAGAATCAGATTCATAACAATAGGATGAGGTAGTGTGAGATAAAGTGTTACTATTGCTAAAGTGAGCTAACATAAGCTTTGGCGCCTCACTCAACCTAGATATTTCAGTGCGCAGTGAATTTTTTTTGCCTACATAGTTGATTCTTAATTTAATTATTTTCAGACCCAAAATGCTGTCATCAATTTATACAGTGAAGTGACACATAATAAGCTAACTTCATTAGCCAACTCAGAATGGAAAATTCTTCACCATGAAAATCTGCATGTTCGAAGTCTACAGGAATTATAAGAGTCTTAATATTATTATCCAGCCACAGCAAATATATATAACAAGGTTTCCCCATAATATTCTTATTAAGTTTCCTACTGAGCACTTTACTTTGCAGCAGTTTTACATCTACAGTGAGAAAATGAAGAAATTTTGTGCTGCTGGAGAGTCTATCCATCTAAATTTATGTAATGAAGACTGTGATGCATTCACTTACAGTTTCATTTCGAAATAGCCAGATGGGAGTTTCTTCAGTAAATTGAACTTTTACCTAAGTATTTTTGGCTGAATCATATTGCAGCAAGCGGCGGACTCCTGAGGTTTTATTGTGGTTTTTCAAATGACTCTTGTTTGTCATAGTCAGACAATGTTCATTAACTAATTATTTAGACACTCTTTCTGTCAAAGATATATCACTGCATAAGGAATCATTCAAAATACTATCTCTCTTTTTTGTAATACATATGTTATATAATAATTATAATTAATTTGATAAAGATGTTAACATCCAGTAACTTACACAGTGGCTTTTGAAATTCATTGAAGCCCTCGCTGCAGTCCTATATTGTATATAAGGCTGTATCGAATGTAAAGGACGGTGTTTTCGAAGTGAAATCTGTGTAGCCTCCCATGAAGGTCAATGGCTAATGTTGGTCTTTTTCAGGCAGTCAACAGTGTAGTTTGTCTCTGGAAGCTCTGGAGCATAGCAAAAGAGGCAACTTAGAAAGACTAATGGAGTAATTGGATGGAATATTTTAAAACAAATTGCTGTTTTCTTGCTCTGCTTCGCTAGTGATTGAAATAGTGTAATCTCCCTTCAGACCAGCTTCGCTGTTAACAAAACTTACCTGCCCTCCAAATTACATCCAAATAACTGTCCAAAACACAGATGTTATTGTTCCTCTCTATACTTGTCTTATTTCCTGATACTTTGTTTTGCCGACACCTGATGCTGCTAAGGCGAGTGCCAATGGTGAGAGACAAAGGGAACACTGCGAAAGGTCCAATGTCATAGCACCCTCTGGTTTTGGTAACCATTTTCACTATTGTTAATTTTCTATGATAGGTATGGCAGTCAGAATCACATGCTTTGTTGCAATACAGTTTCGAACGGAAACTATGTAAAAGAAAGTGACTAACAATGAGTGATGTCTACAATATTTGTTTGAGATCCTTCAAAAGTTATTGACAATATGGGGGCTTGATTTGTCGAAGATTATATTCTGTTCCTAGATACATATATAAGGATAAGTATAAACTTCTGTTGAGTAATTGGTGCTCGGAAACAGTTTTGTATTTCTGTTCATGGTGCTGGACCTTTAAAAAGACGATCATCTCCATAGAATTTCTAGTCTGCCAACATGGTGTTTTTATAAGTTTCATTGGTTCGCAGTATGATATCAGAGCGAAGGATACGTTGACTCACAATACATGACCTTTGCTCAGAAAGAAAAGGACATGACCAAGTATCCGACAAGAATAAGGAAATAACAGTTTCTTGGAAGTAATTTTCAGCATCATAAAATCTCGCCTGACAGCGGCACGAATTGCTCTTTTGCAAACGTTGCCAAAAGGTCAGGTCTGCTATTTTGCAGCTTGATGGTCTGAACTATTTACCTGCCAGAGTAAAAAATTGGTGCATATCAAAGGATTGCAAGATGTAGACCTACATGTCATAATTGTTGTCATTTTGATGTATAACTTTAACTCAAATGCCTGAAGTAGACTATCTTGCAGTGTTGGAGGTCTCTAGGCAGGCGCCGGGCTATATTTTGATGGTCTCGGCCTTGGTCTCAGTTTTAGAGGCTCATGCCTTTGTCTCAATCTTGGACTCAGATGTCCCGGCCTCGAGTGTTGTTTGTTAATTTAAGAAGATGATGACCCCCATCACCCAAATGCACATCTCAGTTGAACCCTCAAAACTTTCAACACATTAAAATGGTTCGTTTTTTTAAACAACAGGTTTCACCAAATTTAGCAGTAAGCATTCAAACACAAGACATGCCCCTTAAAACCCACCCTTGTAATGGAATCCTGTTTACTACAAGACAAGATCCACTTAACCTGAACTGTGCCCGGTTCAAATGTGGGTTGATCCAGGGGTTGACATGTCACATGTATGTGGGATGAACTTCAAGGCAACCTGTCAGGCGTGAATGGTAAATTCTACCAAAATCAATATCGTAAAGCCCTTTCATTAAAAATGGATATTGATGAGTCACAATTGAGCTTATTTGTGTCCATTTGCATCAATTTGATGATGCTTTGGCTGTAACCAACTACAGGGTGGTCAAAAAAAAACTTTACAGTTGATATTTCATTTTCCAGGCTGCCATGATTGAGTCAGTGCCTGGGTACTTATTGTTTATACAAGCCAAGTATGTTAGATCTTTGGAAAATTGGTTAATAATCAAAACGGTTCATTACTTTTTTGATAGCAGACAAAATAGAAGCCGGGAGTGCTCCTGCGTTTTTACTACTCTGAGTTGTTCATGGCCGATAAGCAATTTTGAAGCTACTGACAGACAGACAGACAGACAAACATTTTTATTTGGCCATTTGTACATACTACATAATAAGTTCATATCATATAGATTATCCAGTGGCCAAGGAGGCACTCACTAAGTCAGTTAGCCGACGCTATCGTGGGTGCCCCCTTGTCAAAGTTACAATGCAAATATTACTTAGTAAGTAGACATACATGAGATAAGAAATAAAGTTATTGTTACAAGAAGTATAAAAAGTAGTTGAGAGGAGATGAGGTTATGAAAGATGAGATGATATGATGAGAGATAGACTAACACGCATATGATTAATGTCTAACTGTTTATGGAGTTTATTAATTTACATGTACTACCCTACTAAAAGAAAAAAAAAAAAAATAAAAAATAAAAAAAGAAAATATATATTAATAAATAAATAAAATAAAATAGAAAGAAAAATAAATAAAAAGAGGTTTTCTTTTTCTTTACGCTCGTCCACAAACATAGCAATTTGATATTGTACAATCAATTTTATAGTTATTTATCAGATATTTCTTTATATACAGTAAGAAGCCGAATTCAGAGTGTGTGAAAATTTTGTCTGTAATTTGCGATATTCCCTTATTAAGTAGAAGAGGCAGTTTATATCTCAGGCAATTTTCCCCAAATTTATGACGAAGTTGAGGCATTACAAAAAACCTATTTCTTGTCCCATATACATGCTCAAGCCTACTAATGAAACCAGTATTTGAGAAATATAAAGGCACTTGACCATGCTGAAGTCTAAAGTAGAATTTATACATTTTTCGAGTTATTATATCTTCAAGTTTCAAGGTAAATAGTGATTTGAATAAAGGATCAGTGTGTGAGTTGTATTTACTTTTCGTTATAATGCGTATTGCCCTTTTTTGGAGGTTGAATATACTGGTAATATTGTATCCCCAACACAAAACACCATAGTTCAAATAGGAATGAATTAGGCTGTCATAAATTGTTTTTAGAATGTAAGGTGGTAGAGTATTTCTCAATTTCTTCATAATTCCAATAGTTTTACAAATTTTGTTTCGTACATGGTTTTTGTGGCTGCTCCAGGATAAACTGCTGTCTAACACAATACCTAAGAAGTTGAATTGATCAACATATTGTACTTCTTCCCCGCAAATACTGATATTTGGATATATTACTTGCTTGTTTGGTTTATGAAATGCCATGCATTTAGTTTTCTTTACATTCAGCGAGAGTTTATTGAGTCTGAGCCACTTGGTAACATCATTCAGGTGTTCATTCAGCTGTTGTGTCATATCTTTCTGATCATAATTTCTAGCATTTATTGATACTAAGAGTGTTGTATCATCTGCATAGCTAATAAATTTGAAAAAATCTGTTGAGAATGGCAGATCATTGATATAGATAATAAATAGTAAGGGCCCTAAAATTGAGCCTTGAGGCACACCGGTTCGTATTGGTAGGGGGGTGGATACTTCACTATCCATTTCGACATATTGCTCTCGATTTTCCAGATAGCTTTGAAAGAGAGAGAGGGCTTGCCCTGTGATTCCATAATAGTTGAGTTTGTGAAGTAATATGCTATGGTCAATAGTATCGAAAGCTTTAGAGAGATCAATAAAAATGCTTATCGGGAGATTACCTTTATCCATTTCAAGTATGATTTTATCAGTTAATTCAAGGGCAGCAAATTCGCAGGAATGTTTTTCTCGAAAGCCGTATTGGCTGGAGAAGTACAAGTTGTTGATGGTGAAGTAGGAATGAAGTTGAAGAAAAATGGCTTTCTCAAAAACTTTGGAAATAGAGGGCAGGAGAGATATTGGTCGATAATTGGTAAGTAAAGTTTCATCACTATTCTTGTATATTGGAAGGACTTTCGCCATTTTCAATTTGTTAGGGAAGACACCCTTTTCAAAGGACTGGTTGATGATTACAGTTAAAGGTTTGTAGAGTTCCATCTTAAGGTATTTCAGTAATTTGGTTGATATTCAGTCAAATCCATGCGAGGTCTTGCTCTTTAGATTACTTATAATCTTTACAGTGTCCTGCTCACTTAGAGGAGTGAATCTAAAGTTGTTAGTATCGTTGGGAGTTTTCAGGTACTGTTGAAAAGTATTATTAGTAATTTCAGGAATATTTGATGCCAGGTTTGGACCAATGTCAGTAAAGAACTTATGAAATTCACTTGCAATCTCTTTTGGATTGGTGATTATTTTGTTTCCAGTGGTGAAGCTTCTGGGAAAATTATTATTATTTTTTGTTGATGACATGATTTCCTTGATCGTTTTCCAAGTATTCTTAATATCATTTTTGAATTTGGTAAATATCCTGTCGTAATGCTTTTTTTTTGCTTGTCTAATAACACTCTTCAGTATCTTTTTATAGGTATTTAGGTTTGCAGCTATTTGGTTGAATGAGCTTCACAGGACAAAATAAATACAACATAAAATTAAATTGAGAAGACAGAGGCACAATTCAGCACAAACCAGAAGGCGCTAGAGCAAGTTCAGACTTCATTATGGCCATTATAAGATTTTAAAACAAAGCCGTCTGAAGGTGGATGATCAGGGTGTTGAAATCACATGAAAAGTACATATTAACTTCTTGAAAGAGCATCTAAAGCCCTGGATAGATAAGACATACAGTGCCACAGATAATTTGATCTTCAAACAAGACGGGGCATCAGCCACACTCCCTTGCAAAGCCCAGAACTGGATCAAGGTTCGCTCTGTCAAGTTTCTCAGCTGGACAATATGGCCCCTGTTATCACAAGATCTCAATCAATGTGATTTTTATGGATGGGCAAACTTAGAGGCAGATCCCTGGAAGACACCACAGACCTTAGTTGCCCAATAAAGGCATCCATTACGTTTGTATGGGAAAAACGGACACAAAGTTACATTTTTGACACCTCTGTATAATTTAGGCCCACTGCAGAAAAGTCATCAGTCCAAAAGGACCTCCCAATGAATAAATTCTCTCTAGAAGAGTTATTCTTTGCTATACAAGTTGTTTTTCATTGAAAAATAAGCATTTGTTACAATGAGCGTCATCCAAAAAATTATTCAAAAGTGTAAAGTTTTTTTTTGACCACCCTGTACTTGAGCAAGCATGACAATACAATGGATTCTGTTATGTAATGCTTTTGATCAGGTTAAAAAGAGTTACTCACTCATTGTTTTTGACAAATCTCTGGACAGCTTGATTAAGTGCCAGACATCAAGTTAATCAAAATCATCCATGTTTGGATTTGTATGGAGAGGTAGGAATGTTTCCTTAAAAAAGCCAGACTACACAGAAATGGCCATAATTACGATACCACATTGAGCCATGCTGTTGAAGCATTTGGCTTTTAATTAATTCTGTCTATAAATGAGCAGCTTAAGCCAAATGGCTATCGCTCAGGGATTATAATCCATATTGTTTAAAATGAGGCAGAATGTCAAGGGAATTTCCTGTTCAGATATTGATTGCCAGTGAGGAAAAAATAATAACGGAGAGACGCCATGTTTCAATTTGAAAATGGATTCAAAATTAAGTGATTCAGGCACAGTACTGGCTACAGTGATTGTGTTACGAAAAAAAAGTTTAATTCAAGTTACATTTAGAAATTACCACCTGCAAGATTTCAAGCAATAGAAATCTAAAATAAATTCATTTTTTGTCTTGATGATAACAATTGAATGGACTGAGTCAGATCTCTAAATGCGCAGCATAGCAGAAGCATTAACTGAGCAATATGAATGACATTGGTCATGGATATTTTCGGAGACTTGCAAGTTAGGAAATCACCCCTTTTATAGATGTACAGGTGCTGAAATGCTTCTTGAGTTTGTATACTTTTTGTATGTTTCATGGCATAAAATTGTCGCAAGGAGGGCAGGGACGCCGTAAATCATACCCAAGGGGCTTTGAAGTGGAGACCAAGAACCGTAGGCGTATCGGAGGGGTGGGCAGGGGGGGGGCGATGGCCCCCCCAAAAGTTTGGAAAACAGTAAGATTCGGGATAAAAGGCTAAAAAATTCGGGGCGATTTAATTTGAAATGTTTATAAATTTAGATCGTGAAATTCGGGAAAATGTCGCTTGCCCCCCCAAAAATCGCGCACGCCGTACGCCTATGCCAAGGACTTCAAAAGAAGGCAAGTGTAATACTTGGCCAGTTTTGCTGCATCGCGGTTCAAGGGACAGAAGTAGTTCTGAATAAGAAGCAACAACAAGAAATAAGCAAAGCGATATAGAAGAATCTAAATGGCCAATATGGTTAAGGAATCAGGATGAAGATTCAGCCCGAATGACAGATATAAACATTGTATTTCAGTCGCTAGCCCTCATCATTTGAACCAGAAGACCAAACATATTTTAATGGAAACTAAACTACCAAAGCAATGGAGAAATTTGTAAGCAAAAGGAACTGACAAAAACATTGTGTCGTTGGATGTATAGTTTGCAGAAAGCAATAGGCCTACATTAATTATTGTTCTGGATAAAGAACGCAGAAATCAAAACAGAGAGAAACAAAAAGATATCTTTTTAACAAACCAGGAAGAAATGTAAACTATGAAATTCATTAGGACAAACAACAGCAGGATACCAATATAGATTGATCACGATATATTTAGAGATACTGTTACTTATCAATTATATATAGCAGAGCAATAAAATAATCTTAAATCAACTTATCTGTTTCGAGGCAAAACGCATTTGTAAGTTTCCACAAAATGGATCACCCAAGGCTGGCCTTTTTGACCACCTATTAACCTGCTTGCTACTTCAGCAACAAGAGCAAGGCACTGCTTTTACAGGGGTATGTGGTTACACAATATCTGCTATATGTGTCTGAAACGGGACACCCACACACCAACCTTGGAGGCTGGTAGCTTATATGGTGAATGTAATTCCTCAGTGTGCTGGTCCAAGAATAACAAGGCTATAAGAAATGAAGGAATCATATACAAATATCAATGTACAATTATAGACAGTCTATGTTAGACAATTCCATCAGAGGCTCTCTAAGTTTTTTTATTTATTTCTTGTTGTATGGTAAGAACTGAATTAAATGTATTTATGAATTATTTCACCGATATACATGATGCGGATCAATGATCTCCAACTATTCGTCAACTTGTTGGAAATATTCCACCTATCTTAACATGGTAAAAAAAATTCCACTCTTGAGTTAGAAGTTTTATTAAAAAGCTAATAATACATGTAGTTTGGTAGCATCTGTGGTCACATCAAATGCATACATGCATGTTTGATTCAGAAATTCATTCAATTTTGCAAGGTATAAAATGCTAAATATATTACTCTTTCAACCCTGTGAATCTCTAACAAAAAAACAGCAAAACACTAAGCATTGTTTGGCTAACATTTACAGTACTAACAGCTGAATAGCCATGGGGATTTGCTCATATTTACCACATCTGGGGCCTATGTTTTCCTTGGAGCAACAGAGGTGTTTGGCCTGGTTCCATAAGCTGGCAATTTTCACAAGATTTTTGGTCTAGCCTCCTGCTTGGCTTTATGAGGCTGCCATAACTGAGATAGCTTATGCTGTAGCTCAGTATTTAAGGGTGTAGCACAGCCTGTCTAAGTGTGGAATAGTCTTAGTGGATTTGCATTTTCTATGTAGAGCTTAATTAAGTTGTCATCACCACACCAAAGAGATATCGCTGTCAGAAAAGCAAGGTAGATAAAATGCAAAATTAAAAAATATTGCCAAATAGCCTCTTTGAATTTACTTTTGTCTGTGTCATACTTTAAAACGAATCTGTTTATAAATCATTGAGAAATATTATATATACTTCAATGTTCTCTTTTTCTATTTTTTCAGGTAGGTACTAACAAAGTGGCTCAGGAAACCATTTGCATACCAATATGCAGAAGTCAGATAAGTCACATAAGTTCATTTTGTTATTATCACAAACAATTTTAGATTCGCATACGTCTCCCCAATAACATACACAATAATATAGTCCATCATCATCATCACCATCAGTTCTTATTTTTGAATGGTGTTCTTTTTATAGAACATTTATATGGCAAGGGATTTGTGCGCAATAACTGACAGCTTCGCATTAGTCAAACTTTGAGCTTCTGAAAACCATTACTTGATTCTGAAATAACTGAGAAATTAGTACTGTCAAGCAGCGATCAAAGGCAAGATGATTAGCTGAAAGTCCAACATTTCAGGCCAATTTAAATACTTCGAGCCAGAAGTTCAACAGTAATGAACACGTAAACAATGATGAAAGGTCCTACCTCAATTAATCAGAGCAAGACTCCAAACTTTGGAATGCAGAAGGGTGTTGTCAAAGACAAGTTTGAGGAAGGAAGAAGAACCAACAGAAGGAAAAGTTTGATTGGTCTGGAACTTTTGATCGATATAGAAGCAAGTGGGGAGGGCATGCGTTTATTTCCTGTTATTTTCACTAGCAGATATTCATTGAACTGTTGAGGGTGACAGTCTAGTGATATCGTCTACCCAAGATGTTATCAGGTACTTCGTTTTTATTCAACTGGTTCGTTAAAATATTTATTGAAATGCTTTCTGACTGGAACAGTGTTTAAAACATTTTAGCAAAGGTATAGAGTTAGGTTTTTAATTTGGAGAAGCAATTGTGACAAGTACATAAAAGACAAGTGAAGTATCTTTTGTGGATCTACAGAGAACTAGAAAGACTAACAAAGGTTTGTAGGGCTCTGGAAGCAAGTGGGTGACCTCATGAGTTCAAGACCTTGCCCTGATGTCTTGAAGGGCATCGCCGATCCTTGTTGAAGGGCAAAGCGAGGTCAGAGAGATTTCCTTTCATCTTGGGGCCAATAATGGCATTGATATCATCTGCATTGATCGCCTGACCAGAAGATTGCAAGGACCTCCAGGAAAGGCTCTTTTTACTTCTTTTCTGAAGCTTGGTTCTGACATTCCACTACAATGTTCTATTGTAGGATTGGATAATAATGACAGGGTAGGATAAGATGCATGACAGGCATAGTGAGACAGTGTTAGGCAAGATGTCAATATTGCAGAAGTGAGCCCCTACAAGCCATGATCTATGCTTCACTGAGCCTAAGTATTTCAGTTTGACAGTAAAATTAGTTTTTGCTTACAGCTACTTAGTACTCCAGTAAGATTGTTACTAAAATCCAGTCCATTATAAACCAAAATTTTGTATTGACTAAATCCAACCAATAAACGTTTTTGACACTAGCCACTAACGTTGATTGTATTGCTACCCAGGTCTAAATAAGATTTGTCTTATGTCTTGTGTCTGAGCTTACTACCTAGTTTGATTTAAAATGGAAACCCTGATCAAATGCAAATTTATTTAATTTCACATATGGAAATCATGGGAATTACAAGAATATTAAAATCATTATCAAATCACTTTGATTATATAAATGCGGGTCTATCCAAATTCCACAATAAATGAATTCCGACCAATCTGAGCACTTCATTTCACCACAGTATTACATCAACTACAAGTGATGAAGACATTTACTGCTGTCTGAGAGTCAATCCATCTAAATATATGTAATAAAAACTGTGATGCATTCCCATGTAGTTCAATTTGCAAGAAACAAAATGGAATTTTCTTCAATAACATGGGTTTTTTTTTTCTTGCATTTTTTCCCTATCAGCTTGTTGGTGCAGTTTAGTCCGGCTCAATTACATTACATTGTGTGGACACTTTATACAACGATTCAGAGTCACTGTTTTTGCTAGTCGGAAACAACTTTTCTGTAGGAAGTTTCAGCCTAAAGTAAATTTACTTTTGCTGCCAGAAAAACTTCTCTGATTACATCTGCATGACATTCAGAAGACTGCTATATAGTATATATACATAGTATATATAATTGTGGACATATATTTATACTTTCTTCTTCCTCTCTGTGTATATTCATTTTTACCTTTTATCTATTGCTGAAACATATCGAATGGCCTGCACATAACACAACTCAGACCAGCAAAAGCAGTGTGGTCAGAGACGTTGGTGAATATTGATCAAGGTTCCCATCCCAAGCACCCTTAAGTGTTGGTGACCACTGTTACTAATGTTTATTACAATGTGTCTATTAAAACTTATGGCACTTAGAAACATGCTGGTTCAAATACTTTGAACAATTTTGTACCGAAACTACTTAAAAGAAAGTGACACACAATGAGAGGTGTAATCACGGAGAGACCTTCAAAAGTGCCAGACAATATGGGAGCTTACCTTGTCACAGCATCTATTCTGTGGCTAGATACTTGGGATAAGTAGAGTTGAGTAGTTGGTACTTTGGCACAACAGCAATCAGTGTCCAAGGCTTTAGCGGTCAATTAATCAAGATGTAGATTACTTCGGAAATAAGCTGCAGCATACAAGAGTTACAGAGAAAATGACACTTAAGCACAGACAGGCATGTGCAATGTAGACACACAGGTATATAGCTGCAAAGATGGATTATCATCAGTGCTATTGTTATCATTCACAACAGTCCAATACCTTAATTATCAGAAAATGAAGATGAACCCCAATTTTACACACATACCAAATGGACACTTGATAATAGCGCAAATTTTCACAATTTGAGCTACAAGCAATCAAACAGTCATCATGGCACTCATCATGACCCAGCCTTATCATCAAGTCCTCTGTACTAAAAGGCATGACCCTCTTACAGGAACTGTGCCTATTTAAATTGCTCGTCGATCTATCTGCTGTAATTAGCTGTTTCAGTGTGACCCAATATACGATCAATTATACTGGAAGTATTCACATTCATTCTACTTGCGAAAGGCGGTCGATCAGAACACATAGACAGAATAGCGAGAATACACACCCTTACAAAATGTCAGACATACTGTTTTGCAAGAGATCTTTGAAGTGACTCTCACAAATATTTTTTTATCTCCGTCAGTATTGAAGAACTTTTATATTATTGTCCATTATAAATGCTTAAGCCTAATTAAATAGCCATACTCATGATGACTTCTCAAGGATTGTAATCTGTGATAGCCATAATATAACAGTGAAAGAAAAAATGCAAAGTGAGTCAAGGACTCAAAAATGTTGAAGGGGACCCACTTTTTGAGACCTCGCTGGGTCCCCAGGACCCAATTTTTGGGAACCCAAACAGAAACCCTGATGGGACCTTCACAAAATATGTGGGAAATGGAGATACCGAGATCTGTAAATAAGCATGGATAAGTCAAAATGGCAGCAGTGGGGAGGGGCATATATATTGTGAATAACCAATGTGTTATGGAGACTTTGGAGCCAGGAAATCACCCCTTTTATGGTTGTACAGGTGCTGAAATCCTTCTTGAGTTTGTATACTTTTCTTGATTTATGAGTGTTTGGTTGCAATTCAAGGAGCATAACATTGTCACAAGGAGGGAAGGGAGGCCATACATCATACCCCAGGGGCTTGGGGTGGAGACGGAGGAGCTCTAAAGATGGCAAGTGTAATACTTGGCCAGTTTTACTGCCTTGGGGCTCAAGGGACAGAAGTAGTTCTGAATAAGAAGCAACAATAAGAAATGGGTATCTGGAGAACCCAAAGTGAAATAAAAGACATCCATGTGACCAATACTGCCCGATAGGCTTAAGACATTTAGGCTTGGGGAAAGAAATGGCACCCAGATGAACTGTGAATGGGTTTTTGTATTGTCTGGCAAACATGACTCAAAAAACTGCAGTGAAATTAAAGGTTTTTCCTGTTGGCCATGTCAGTAGAACCAAGTAGCCATCAGCGCAAATCCAACCATCAGTACAATTGATGCAGTTGTTATATCAGCAGTTACATTTTTTATTGTAAGGTCTGGTAAGCTACAGCCTCTCTGGTTAAATCAAATATATATAACAGCATTATGAAACAATGTCCTCTGCTGTTATTCTAGGAGATGAATAGTGCAATTGACCCCTTGACTCGGAGATTCGCTGTGCAAATTATAGCCAAACAATAAGCACAATTAGGCTGGCATTTACAGTACTAATAGGCGAAATGGGGATTTGCTCATATTCACAGCATCTATGGCTTATGTTTTCCCTGGGGCAGAAGTCGTATTTGGTTCCATAAGCTGGCAATTTTCACAAGATTATTGGTGTAGCCTGCTCCTAGGCTTTAGCTGCCATAACTGAGATAGCCAATGGTGTAGCCTAGTCTTTGACAGTGTAGCAACGCTTTCTCGACATACACGTAGCATTGCAAGCCTGACTGTACCATTGTTTTATAGCATGTGTGATATTGATGTTGTCCATTACTTCCTTTATAATTTTGTCTTGACCACATCAAATATATCAAGTATGAATTGAAATGATAGGCACAAAAGCTATGCATAATATTTTTTTATGTTTTTGCCCACACTATCTTAAACTCTATTTAAATATGACATTTCCAAAATCTGAAGTAAAAATTTGAGAACATTATCACTTATGGTGGCAATGCCTTCATAGCCCTTGTCGTCAAAATGCCAACATAGACCATGGTCACAGCCCTGATGTTTCTCACTTGTATTGCATGCCCAAATCACTTGACTGATATTGCTCTGCTTTGGCCTGGATGAATATGCCATAGAAGAGTGTTGAGACTGGTATTTTGAACAGATGAAAAGGACTCAACCCTAATTCAGTCTGAATAAAAGCTGCAAACTTTAATCAAATCAAGAGCATTCTTGATGAATACAATGATAATTCAAATTCGATGTTTTAAAAACACCCGATGACTTGAATATAGCAGGATTCAGGAACAAAGCAGACAAAGACTCTGTATAATTTTAATATAATTATGGATCAGATTTTCTCCAAAAACAAAGGAATAAGAAGCAAACCCGACTCTGATGATTCCAAATCTGCATCAAAACTACTGTGAACTGCATAACTCTGAATTATTCTTCGTTGTATATTACATGAAAAGAAAAGAACTAATTCAAACCTAATATAATAATGGATTAAGGAATTGTGTTTGTTGTTCTTGATTTCCGAAAAAATCATGAATGTTGAAATGGTAGAACTTCAGAATAAGAAGTAATTGCTTCTGTTCATCAGCTTAAGACCGCAACAATAAAAGTATGTGGCTTTCAACATTGAAAACTGATAAGCCCGATAAATCACATCTGGTAGCTAGCAAACATGATATATATACAAAGATACAGGTCAAACTTCAATTAATCAAATCATTGCTTCAAACATACTAGCTAAGGGTGTACGGAAACAAGTTTGTGGGTGAAGAGGGAAAAGTTAGATACACACCCTTACAAAATGTCAGACATACTGTTTTGCAAGAGATCTTTGAAGTGACTCTCACAAATATTTTTTTATCTCCGTCAGTATTGAAGAACTTTTATATTATTGTCCATTATAAATGCTTAAGCCTAATTAAATAGCCATACTCATGATGACTTCTCAAGGATTGTAATCTGTGATAGCCATGATATAACAGTGAAAGAAAAAATGCAAAGTGAGTCAAGGACTCAAAAATGTTGAAGGGGACCCACTTTTTGAGACCTCGCTGGGTCCCCAGGACCCAATTTTTGGGAACCCAAACAGAAACCCTGATGGGACCTTCACAAAATATGTGGGAAATGGAGATAATGAGATCTGTAAATAAGCATGGATAAGTCAAAATGGCAGCAGTGGGGAGGGGCATATATATTGTGAATAACCAATGTGTTATGGAGACTTTGGAGCCCGGAAATCACCCCTTTTATGGTTGTACAGGTGCTGAAATCCTTCTTGAGTTTGTATACTTTTCTTGATTTATGAGTGTTTGGTTGCAATTCAAGGAGCATAACATTGTCACAAGGAGGGAAGGGAGGCCATACATCATACCCCAGGGGCTTGGGGTGGAGACGGAGGAGCTCTAAAGATGGCAAGTGTAATACTTGGCCAGTTTTACTGCCTTGGGGCTCAAGGGACAGAAGTAGTTCTGAATAAGAAGCAACAATAAGAAATGGGTATCTGGAGAACCCAAAGTGAAATAAAAGACATCCATGTGACCAATACTGCCCGATAGGCTTAAGATATTTAGGCTTGGGGAAAGAAATGGCACCCAGATGAACTGTGAAAGGGTTTTTGTATTGTCTGGCAAACATGACTCAAAAAACTGCAGTGAAATTAAAGGTTTTTCCTGTTGGCCATGTCAGTAGAACCAAGTAGCCATCAGCGCAATTCCAACCATCAGTACAATTGATGCAGTTGTTATATCAGCAGTTACATTTTTTATTGTAAGGTCTGGTAAGCTACAGCCTCTCTGGTTAAATCAAATATATATAACAGCATTATGAAACAATGTCCTCTGCTGTTATTCTAGGAGATGAATAGTGCAATTGACCCCTTGACTCGGAGATTCGCTGTGCAAATTATAGCCAAACAATAAGCACAATTAGGCTGGCATTTACAGTACTAATAGGCAAAATGGGGATTTGCTCATATTCACAGCATCTATGGCTTATGTTTTCCCTGGGGCAGAAGTCGTATTTGGTTCCATAAGCTGGCAATTTTCACAAGATTATTGGTGTAGCCTGCTCCTAGGCTTTAGCTGCCATAACTGAGATAGCCAATGGTGTAGCCTAGTCTTTGACAGTGTAGCAACGCTTTCTCGACATACACGTAGCATTGCAAGCCTGACTGTACCATTGTTTTATAGCATGTGTGATATTGATGTTGTCCATTACTTCCTTTATAATTTTGTCTTGACCACATCAAATATATCAAGTATGAATTGAAATGATAGGCACAAAAGCTATGCATAATATTTTTTTATGTTTTTGCCCACACTATCTTAAACTCTATTTAAATATGACATTTCCAAAATCTGAAGTAAAAATTTGAGAACATTATCACTTATGGTGGCAATGCCTTCATAGCCCTTGTCGTCAAAATGCCAACATAGACCATGGTCACAGCCCTGATGTTTCTCACTTGTATTGCATGCCCAAATCACTTGACTGATATTGCTCTGCTTTGGCCTGGATGAATATGCCATAGAAGAGTGTTGAGACTGGTATTTTGAACAGATGAAAAGGACTCAACCCTAATTCAGTCTGAATAAAAGCTGCAAACTTTAATCAAATCAAGAGCATTCTTGATGAATACAATGATAATTCAAATTCGATGTTTTAAAAACACCCGATGACTTGAATATAGCAGGATTCAGGAACAAAGCAGACAAAGACTCTGTATAATTTTAATATAATTATGGATCAGATTTTCTCCAAAAACAAAGGAATAAGAAGCAAACCCGACTCTGATGATTCCAAATCTGCATCAAAACTACTGTGAACTGCATAGCTCTGAATTATTCTTCGTTGTATATTACATGAAAAGAAAAGAACTAATTCAAACCTAATATAATAATGGATTAAGGAATTGTGTTTGTTGTTCTTGATTTCCGAAAAAATCATGAATGTTGAAATGGTAGAACTTCAGAATAAGAAGTAATTGCTTCTGTTCATCAGCTTAAGACCGCAACAATAAAAGTATGTGGCTTTCAACATTGAAAACTGATAAGCCCGATAAATCACATCTGGTAGCTAGCAAACATGATATATATACAAAGATACAGGTCAAACTTCAATTAATCAAATCATTGCTTCAAACATACTAGCTAAGGGTGTACGGAAACAAGTTTGTGGGTGAAGAGGGAAAAGTTAGATTGGTCTGGGAACTTTTGATCAATGTGGCAGCAGACGAGGAGTTAGGCGGAAGTCTATAAATAGTGGCGAGGTGTCAGGATGGCACTGGGACTTCCTGTTGCTCAGGCATCATTGATCCTCACCCTTTTAATCAATAGCCACTGACCCTAAGAAACATCACCATGGCTCTAGGATACACTGAGGCAGAGGTCCGCCTAAGGAACAAGCAACTTTAACCTCGAGGAACAATTGTAAGCCAACAGCTAGAAATCGCTAGAGTTTAGAACATCAAAGAGCCCTGCTTCTTCAATGAGACGTTGCATTCATTTAAATTCCTGTTGCTCTGCATTCAATCCTCCAGCACCCAGAGAATCTACCCTGGACGAATCTCTCAGAAACTCTGCATTATGTTAGATTTGCGTCACGAGCGTCTCAGTCAATTTTTCTCCACTTAAAAAGTTCAACGACGATTTGCGTAAAAACTATTGACGCCTCAGAGACCTAACACCTATCACTTTAAAGCTCTCGAAGAGATCTCTCTATTGCTCTAAGAAGTATAGCTGTACAAGTTACTGAAGTGCTAGAATCGGTGAAATCAGCCTCATTTGCATAAAATGTGTGAAGGTCTGCTCATTGGTCACCTTTGGGGGTGTGTCTGATTTATTCACTGAAGGCTTTGCTGAAGTGTCCTCCAGTTGGTTACAAGCAGATTGCTTTAAAGGTCAGCTGATAGGCTGGAAGCAACAACAAGCCATTTGTTGTCTCGCAGACTCGCAGTACAAATACATCTCCGTAAATTGAAGTAATTCTCTTTAAATCTTAAAAAAAGGAAGTTGAATATTTGCAGTCCTATTCTGCATCTCGTTGGACGATGTAACTATTCTTCCATTTGTCTGTCATTACATGTAGATTTAATCTCTTTCTAATCAAAATTTACCATATCACATAAAAACTGCAATTTAAGTCATTATTTTAAGTAATAAAGTAAGAGGAGGAAGGAACTAGCTGTTGAACTCAGGAATGCTTGTTTAAAAAACCATCCAATTGATTGATTCATTTATTGACTTTCTCACTGTTTTTAATATACATTTTTTGCTATTAATTATGTTTTTTTTCATAAAGCATTACAGGGTAATGCAGATGTCCATCACGAGAGGATATTCTAACCTGCATCAATATGAGAATTTTTATATGGAAAAGGTCATATAAAACATGCCTTAGTCTTGCTTTGGTCTTGGCAATTACCTTTGGTGCCAAGTGGCTGGAGAGACAGTATAATTGTTTGGAAGGGAAGGGAATCTTGCTTGGACCTGCAGAGAATCTGAGGGGCCCTACGAGGGCTGGCGAAGGTTTGAAGGGCTTTAAAAGCAAATGGGGGGCCCTCAGGAGGTCAGGACCTTGCCCACAGGTCACGAAGGGCATCTTTGATTTCCTTTCATCTTAGGGCCAATCATAGTATTAATAACGTCCAAATTTATTGCTCAGCTGAGTTTACTGAACTGTCCCAAAAAGGCACTTTGTACTCATTTTTGGATACTTGGTTCCGACATTCTGTTACAATGTTCTAGTGTACATACCAGTAAACATACACTGCTGTCAAGCACATTTTTTCAGCTCAATATGGTTTTAAAACTATTTTGGCTCTGCTGAAAATTGGCTTCCGCACCTGAATCGTTTTGTATATAGTCAAAATGTGTAAAATATTTCACTTGTATCCTTTATATTATATGTCACTAGTCAAGTACTAAGCAATTCTGTGTTGCCGTTGGTCAATCCCTCTAAATTTATATAATATAAGAAGTGCTACATTGGCTCATTGTTTAGTTTGCAAGCACCCAAATACACTTCACTGTGAGAGAAATGGGATGTTTTTATCACAATCGGTAGAAACTAATGTTAAAATCTTACATTGAATAGATCAGTTTCATACATTCATTTCCATATCACTGCTTCAGCATAGCAGCACGTTTTAAATAAGTTTCGGAATGTATTATCGAGGTAAATCCTGGTTGCTCAATCTTCTCATAGTCGAAACTCTTTTCCAATAGCTTCCACATATATATGCTCTTTAAATATCATCTACAGCATATACAGAACATTCAGATAGGCAAAATTCGGAAGAAATATAGCGGCCCAGTTTTGAGAATCAAATCAGCCAGCTCTTAAATAGTGTATCTGGTTGCTATACAACTCTCTCATGCCTGAGAACGTCTTGAATTTAAATTGAGGTTTACAGAGTGAAAACTTATGCAGCAACACACTGAAGTCAATGCTAGAAGGTGCTCTTTTTCAGTCGGCCAACAGAGTAATTAGCCTCTCGAAGGTCTGGCGCATACCCAAGGAGGCAATTTGGAAAGCCTTACGGAGTAATCAGATGAAATATTTAAATCAAATTGCTGTTTTTCTGCCCTGCTCCACTAGTGATTGACATGCCTCTCTCAAACTGTCTTGCTTCTATGCTTACAGTCAGGTTGTTTATATATGTTGCAGCTTCATAGCATTAGCTCAAGTGTATTAAATGAACCATGTTTAATTTTTATCTTTAATTCCAAATATGTAATGATAGTTATTCCCATAGTTTTCAGCACAATAGCTATCGTTCTTCGCTTGGCACCATCACATGAGGTAGCTTAATGTGTGACATGTTGAGGACTCTGTATCCCATCTGGTCTATGAACTATGGTGTGGGCCAAGACCCAGGGCTACTTTTACCATATATCCGTCTACATATTATCAATATTAATAGGTTACAGACTTGGGGATGCAGTAAGGTAAATAGGTAGACACTTGAAAGATAAATACATAATTAATAGTGGCTTTACTGACTTTCATAAATAAATCCAGAATAGAAGAAAAAACCTGGTCTTAACATATTCTGCTTAATTATGAAGCAGAGAACCTCAATTATTATATGGCAGTGTTCATGGAAAATATTACTTTTTATTGCTTCTAATACGTTTAACACGGGATTATGATGATTGGTGCAGTTTCTGACACTAATCCAGCTTAGCAGTCTTGTCCTCATAATATGTGTCGGCGGCAACTTTCTTTGAGGGCAATCCGCTATCATGTTGAAGGCAACTTTGTGCTATAAGTTTGTTAATGACTCACTTTGCTCGCTCTTCCAAGACACTCTCCATATTCAGAATGTGACACTGAGCCTGGTTTTGATCCAAAATGCACTAGTGTCGCAGAGATACATGCAAGCAACATCAAGTTCAGCAATTACCTAAGCCACTTTTCCAGGAATTGCACGTCATCACTGATTAATTAGTATCCCAATCTGTGCTATAATGAACAATTAATTAAGACTGTGAAGAGCCCAGACTGTAGTGGCACTTTTATTATTTATAACAGACCCTTTTTTGCTGCATAAAATATTACCCTATCTATATTTACCAGATTGTAAATCTACCCAACAGAATACAATTTGTGAGCTGCATTCCATTTATTACATCCTTTTGAAACAGTCACCTTGCATGACATTGTGTAACATCAATATGTGATTCAAATATAAAATATAATTAATGCTCTGGTCTGACAATAACATTGGGATCTCCATCAAGGCTACAATCAGACAGCACCTTGGACTTTATTTGCAAAATTAATCCAATGAAAATTATTTTACAGCTGATTCTTTGTTCTGTTGCATAATTATGCCTTGTTAACGGAAGTCATTCAGACAACATTCTCTTGAAATTTCAAGTGTATTGAATCGACTTGAGCTTTGTTATGTCTATTTTAGTTTCCATACTTTTGCTTCTAACCACACTCCAAAGGATTCAATGCTTTTGGGTCTGTCTTGTTCTCAATATCCTATATGTCTCCCTTTCCCCAACCCTTTCTCTGTTACCATTTTCTTTTGTACAGACTTGAGGAATAGTGTTGCCAAGGCATGCTAGATGTACCAGATTTTTCTACAATGTGTCAAGTCTTTTTTTTCTTCTCAAAATATTCTACAAAACTCTCAAGGAAGAACTTGATTGATGTGTGTCCTTAAGTGATACTACATTGTTACTCTTTGTTACTGCCTTCCTCTCTATGAAATGAGAAATTCTAGATATGACTGAAGACAACCATATCACCAGATATACCATAGAATGGATTGATTTTTATTGCCTACCAGTATAAATGATGAATTGAATTACAGTACAGCCAAGATAATTGAAGACATTGCCTCCATTACAACATATTCATAACATCCACCTAAACTGAAAAAGTACTTATCTGCTTATTTCACAAGTGTAAATAACATCTTCATATGACTATGATCAGCCACAAGCCACCATCATTTGAATCTGACAGACAGCAGGGCAGCCAAATGATCCAACTTGTGCTTATCTCTTGTTGAGACAAAACTCGCAAGTCTACATAAAATAGATGACCCAAGGGTGGCTATTATGACTATCTATAACATGCCTGCTATTTCAGCAACAAGAGCAAGGCACTGCTTTTACAGGGGTATGTGGTTACACAATATCAGCAATATGTGTCTGAAATAGGACACCCACACACCAACCTTGGAGGCTGGTAGCTTATAGGGTGAGTGCACCAGTTCAGTGGTAAAAGTGTCAAAAGGCTACAGTAAACAAAGGACCCGGATGCAAATATTGATGCACAATTGTAGACAGTTGAGCAAGAAAATTTGATATGAGGCTGTTACTTTTTATACAATTTTTGTTGTACAGCATGAACTGAGTTGAATGTATAAACTAATTAATACAACAATGTGCATGATGTAGAACAATAAACTGTCTGAATAGGGACTGACTTATCAGGATACTCCATATATATGGTAGGAAAGAAATTGGCTCTGGCTTCAATCAGACGTTTTCTAAAAAAAAACACCACTAACGTTTAAATTGTTCATTTACTCCTCTTTCGTTTTCTTCTTTATCAGCTATTTAAACAAAGTTCAATGTACAGCTTTAAATATTTTTTATTTTTACCAGATTCTATAGAATGCAAATAAATGAAGTAAGTTTGATAACCTGTAGCATCTCTGGCTGCATCACATGCATACATGCACACTTGACAGGGCAATTCATTCAATTTGCAAGGTAAAATATGCTATAAATTACTCCATATCTCTGTGAATCACTCCACACCACGCACTGTTTGTATTAAAAGTACTGATTGCTGAATAGCCCTAGGGATTTGCTCATATCAACAGCATCTGGGGTCTATGTTTCCCTGTAGCAAAGGCAGTGTTTTGCCTGATTCCATAAGCTGGACATTTTCACAAGATTGTTGGTGTAGCTACTAAGCTTTATGAGGCTGCCATAACTGCGATGGTTTATGGTGTTGCTAAATGTTTGTAAGGTGTTGCATAGCCTGGCAAATTGTGGAATAGCCTTTGTGAATTTGCTTTTGTCTGTATAATGCTTAAAACTACTCTGTCATCAACACATCACATATATTGAATATTCTGATGTTGTAGCAGTCAGAAAAGAAAGTTAGATGATATACAAAATTAAAAAGCATTACCTGACATTATCCTTTTATGCACATTTATCTTTCGGATTTTACTGAATACTAATGCTATCATCAAGTGACCGTAGTTTCTACTGTCATTGCCTCAAAATACATGTAATATATCTGTTGTTGAAGCATTTTGAGTTACCTTGCAGCTTGTCTCAATTGACCCTGATGATGGCCATCAGGCATGACAGAGTACTGTCAGGATAACAATTGCTGGTATCTTACATATGGGATTATCTCTAGCTGCCGTATTCATAAATCATTGTGAAATGATATATATATTTTAATGTTCTAGTTTTCAGGTGGGTACTAGCAAAATGCCTCAGGAAACCATTTTTGTAACAATATGCAGAAGACAGATAAGTCAATTTTGTAATTATCAAGATCAATTTGAGATGGGCATAAGCCTCAAAAATAATAAAATGTGTATTCTGAGAAACACAATTATATGATCCACCATCATCATAACCATCAGTTCTTAGTTTTGAATGGTGTTCATTTCATAGAAGATCCATAAGGCAAGGGATTTGTGTGCAATAACTGACAGCTTTGCATTAGTCAAACTATGCACTTCTGTAAACTATTATATCGTTCAGAAATACATAAGAATAAGAAATAAGTACTGTCAAACAATTATCAAAGGCAAGACAGTAAGCTGAAAGTCCCACAGTTCAAGCCAATTGAAACAACTGACACTGAAGTTCAACAGTACAATGAATGTGAAAATAATGATGGCACTTCCAACCTCGATTAATCAAGG
The DNA here is from genome assembly GCA_026936325.1 of Platynereis dumerilii. Taxonomy (NCBI): domain Eukaryota; kingdom Metazoa; phylum Annelida; class Polychaeta; order Phyllodocida; family Nereididae; genus Platynereis; species Platynereis dumerilii. The sequence goes on along the minus strand of JAPTHN010000006.1, from coordinate 56,861,351 downwards.
CAAGGCTTCAACATTGAGACTACAGAAGGGTGTCATGCAAAGACAAGTTTGAGGAAGGATGAAAAACCGACAGAAGAAAAAGTTTGATTGTTCTGGGAACTTTTGATCAATTTGGAAACAAGTGGGCAGTTGGACGGAAGTCTATAAAGCAATCAAGTATTGTTTTGAGGTGTGGGGATGGCATATATGGACTTCCTGGTATTCAGACATCATTGATCCTCCAACTTCAATCAATGGCCACTTACCAAAAACAAAACCATCATGGCTCTAAGAATTACCAAACTGGCAGACAGTCAGACACCAAAAGGTTTGTAGGGCTCTGGAAGCAAGTGAGTGACCTCATGAGTTCAAGACCTTGCCCTGATGTCTTGAAGGGCATCGCCAATCCTTGTTGAAGGCCAATGCGAGGTCAGAGAGATTTCCTTTCTTCTCGAGCCAATAATGGCATTAATATCATCTGCATTGATCGTCCGACCAGAAGATTGCAAGGACCTCCAAGAAAAGCTCTTTGTACTTCTCTTCTGGTGCTTGGTTCTGACATTCCATTGCAATGTTCTATTGTAGTATTGGATAATAATGACAGGATAGGATAAGATGCATGACATGCATGGTGAGATATTGTGAGACAAAATGTCAATATTACAAAAGTGAGCCCTAACAAGCTATTGTTGATGCTTCACTGAGCCTACATATTTCAGTTTGACAGAAAAATGTGTTTTTGCTTACAGCCAGTTGGTTCTAATTGACTGGTATGATAGTTCCTTATTCAAGTCATTATAAACCAAAATTCTGTTTCCAGAAATTACTGTCGACTGGGTAATAATAATATTGTTAGTCCAACCAGTAAAGGGATGTACTGTCATCATGTACATATAAAAGGCTTAGTACTTAATTTAACATGAAATGAAACATGTGACATATCCTCAATTATACATCAAATTTTCTACTTAATATTATGAGAACAGGAAAAACAAACATAGTAAAGTCATTATCCTGTCAAAGTGAATATATTTAACTTGGTCTCCCCAAATTTCATGATATGTACCCCATCTGAGCACCTAACTCTGCACCAGTATTACATCAACTTCAAATAACAAAGCAATTTTGTGCTGATTGAGAGTCAATCCATCTGCATCTATGTAATAAAATACATTGCTCAAGATTTCAATTCAAAGCACTCTCCAGTCTTGGCAACCACTGTTACTGTTGTATACCATACATGTCTTTAAAAACTTATGGCACTAAACGTCACATGCTGATTCAAATACTTTCAAACAATTTTGTACCGAAACTACTTAAAAGAAAGTGACACACAATGAGAGATGTAATCATGGAGAGACCTTCAAAAGTGCCAGACAATATGGGAGCTGACCCTGTCACAGCATCTATTCTGTGGCTAGATACTTAGGATAAGTAGAGTTGAGTAGTTGGTACTTTGGCACAACAGCAATCAGTATCCAAGGCTTTAGCGGTCAATTAATCAAGCTGTAGATTACTTCGGAAATGAGCTGCAACATACAAGAAAATGGCAAGATGTATTGAAGATTACCAGAAAAGCACAGATCAGCTTGTGCTATGTAGATAAACAGGTATGTAGAACTATAGAAAGATTTTCATCAATGCTATTGTTATCATTCACAATGTCTAACACCTGACATATAAGAACATGAAGAAGAACCCTCATTCTAAACACATCCAATACCGACACTCAGTAAGATCTGTAAATAAGCTTGGAAAAGTCATTATTGGCACCAGTAAGCAGGGGCTTGCATTGTACGTAAATAATGTGTTATGGAAACTTAGGAGCCAGGAAATCACTTCTTTCATGGTTGTACAGGTGCTGAAATCCTTCTTGAGTTTGTATACTTTTCTTGATTTATGAGTGTTTGGTTGCGATTCAGGGGGCATAAAATTATCGCTGGGAGGGCAAAGAGGCCATACATCATAGCCCAGGGGCTTAAGGGTGGAGACGGAGGAGCTCTAAAGAAGGCAAGTGTAATACTTGGCCAGTTTTACTGCCTTGGGGCTCAAGGGACAGAAGCAGTTCTGAATAAGAAGCAACAATAAGAAATGGGTATCTGGAGAACCGAAAGTGAAATGAAAGACATCCGAATGACCAATACTGTCCAATAGGGATAAGGCATTCAGGCATGGGGAAAGAAATGGCATCCAGTTGAATTGCAAAATTTTTGTGTATAGTCTAGCAAAAATGACTCAAAACTCTACCAATAAAAATATATTTTTCCTGTTGGCCATGTCAGTAGAAACAAAGTGTGCAAGCACATTCTGCCACTTTTGAACCAAGTAGCCATCAGTGCCAAGCCAACAATCAGTACAATTGATGCAGTTGTAATATCAGCAGTTACATTTTCTATTGTTAGGTCTGGTAAGCTGCGCTTTCTGATTGAACTCACCAGTGGCGTCCCTATGGGGGGGCACGAGGGGGCACAGGCCCCCCCATATTGGACCTGTGCCCCCCCAGGTGCCCCCCCATATGAACTTTCCAACTCTGGCTAAAATATACAATTAGTATAGCGGGTGCCCCCCAGAGAATCGCGTGCCCCCCCAGGTGCCCCCCCATTTGAGACCCCCCAGTTACGCCACTGGAACTCACACATATATGTGCCACCTATTATGAAACAATGTCCTCTGCTGTTATTCTAGGAGATGAATGGCACAAATGACCCCTTGCAACTTACTGCCAAACAATAAGCACAATTTGGCTGGCACTTACCGTACTAATAGCTGAATAGCCATTGGGATTTGCTCCTATTTACAGCATCTGTGGCTTATGTTTTCCCTAGGACAAAAGATGTATTTAGCCTGGTTCCATAAGCTGGCAATTTTCACAAGATTATTGGTCTAGCCTCCTCCCAGGCTTTATGAGGCTGCCATAGCTGAGACAGCCTATGGTTGTGGCCCAGTCTTTGACAGTGCAGCAAAGCTTTCTGAACACTGCATTGCAATGTTCAGGGTACCATTGTCTTATTGCCTTTGTGATATTGATGTTGTCCATTATTTCATTTATAATTTAGTCTTGACCATACCAAATATATCAAGTATGAATTGAAATGATGAGCACAAAAGCAAAGCATAATAATTTTTATGTTTTTGCCCATGCAATCTTAATGTTCTATTTTTAATGCGTCATTTCCAAAATCTGAAGTAAACATTTGAAATCATCATCACTTATGGTTATAATGCCTTTATCACCCTTGTCTTCAAAATGCCAACATAGACTGTGGTCATAGCCCTGATGTTTCTCATTTGTATGGCATTCCAAAATCACCTGACAAATAATGCTCACCCATGGCCAGGATAAATATGCTGTAGAAGGATGTTGAGACTGGTATCTTAAACAATGAAAAGGACTCAACCCTAATTCAGTCTTAATCAAAGACGCAAACTTTAATCAAAGCATGAGCATTCTTGATGACTACAATGATTATTCAAATTTGATTTAAATCAGCTCTAATCAACAAAATAAAGCCAATTTACTGCCAAGACCAGATTTTAATGTTTTAAAGATACCCAATGACTTGAATATAGCAGGATTCAGGAACAAAGCGGACTAAGACTCTACATCATTCTAATTCAATTATGGATCAGATTTTCTCCTAAAACAAAAGAATAAGCAGCAAATTCGACTCTCATTATTCCAAATCTGCATCAAAACTATTGTAATCTGCATAGCTCTGAATTATTCCTCAATCTATATTGTCATGAAAAGAAAATAATCAATTCAAACTTATATAATAATGGAGAAAGGAATTATGTTTGTTGTTCTGGATTTCAGAAAGCATCACAAATGACGAAATTGTAAGACTATGTAATAAGAAGTAATTGCTTCTGTTCACCAGTTTAAGACCGGAACTATAAAAGTATGTGGCTTTCAACATTGAAAACTGTAAACCAAATAAATCACATCTGGTAGCACGCAAACATAATATAATATATTATTATATTATATATACAAAGATACAGGTCTAACTTCAATTAATCAAATCATGGCTTCAAACATTCTAACTAAGAGTGTAGTCAGAAAAAAGTTTGAGGGTGGAAAGGGAAAAGTTAGATTGGTCTTTTGATCAATGTGGAGGCAGGCGAGGAGTTAGGCGGAAGTCTATAAATAGTGGCGAGGTGTCGGGATGGCATCTGGGACTTCCTGTTGCTCAGGCATCATTGATCCTCACCCTTTTAATCAATAGCCACTGACCCTAAGAAACACCACCATGGCTCTAGGATATACTGAGGCAGAGGTCCGCCTAAGGAACAAGCAACTTCAACCTCGAGGAACAATTGTAAGCCAACAGCTTGAAATCACTACAGTTTAGTACATCAAGGAGCCCTGCTTCTTCAATGAGACATTGTATTCATTTAAATTCCTGTTGCTCTGCATTCAATCCTCCAGTCGGTTACAAGCAGATTGCTTTGAAGGTCAGTTGATAGGCTGGAAGCAACAGTGCAAATACGTCTACCGTAAATTGAGGTAATTCTCTTTAGATCTCGAAAAAAAGAAGTTGAATATTTGTAGTCTTATTCTGCATCTCATCGGACGATGTAACTATTCTTCCATTTGGTATCCATTGTCTGTCACTACATGTAGATTTAATTTCTTACTAATCAAAATTTAAGTCAATATTTTAAGTAATAAAGTAAGAGGAGGAAAGAACTAGGTGTTGAACTCAGGAGTAATTGTTTGAAAAGCCATCCAATTGATTGATTCATTTATTGACTTTCTCACTGTTTTTTATATAAATTTTTTGCTGTTAATTATGTTTTTTCATAAAGCATTACAGTTTACTGTACATAGGCCTATCCATCATGAGAGGATATTCTAACAAGTATCAATATGAGAATTTTTATATGGAAAAGGTCATATAAAACATGCCTTAGACTTTGGTCTTGGCAAATACCTTTGGTGTCAACTGGCTTGAACGAGAGACGGTATAAATGTTTTGAGGGGAAGGGAATCTTGCTGGGACCTGCAGAGAATCTTAGGGGACCTACAAGGGCTAGCGAAGGTTTGAAGGGCTTTAAAAGCAAATGGAAGGCCCTCAAGTGGTCAGGACCTTGCCCTCGGGTGGCGAAGGGCATCTTTGATCCTTGTAGAAGGCTTCCGCAAGGTCAGGGAGATTTCCTTTCATCTTAGGGCCAATCATAGCATTAATAACATCCACATTTATTGCTCAGCTGAGTTTGCCAGGACATTCCCAGAGAGGCCTTTTTTACTCCCTTTTGGATACTTGGTGCCGACATACCTTAAAAATGTTGTAGTGGACATGCATGTAAATGTTGATAATGATGATAGGACAGTACTAGATTGATGCGCTTATTCGAACCATCCTATTCTAGAATAGTGTAAGAAATGATGTCACTGCTGCTATGTGGTATTACATGAGTTAATTAATTCATAAGCTATATGGTTTTAAGATCATTTTGGCTTAGGTAGAAAAACATTTTCTGTTGTTGAATATTTGTGCATTCAATTTTTATGTGTAAAACATTTAGAATTACCAAAAGGAGTTCTTTTATAATCATTCTTTATATTGTAAACTTTCGTGCTGCATTTAAGTACATCACCACCTTAAACATTCATTTGCACACAAGTCAATTTGCTGGCTGAGAGGCAATCCATCTGAATTTGTGTAATGTAAAAAGTGCTACATAGGCTCTTAGTTTTGTTTGCAAACAGCCAAATATATTTCATTGTGAGAGAAAATTGACCTTTTTTTTGCATCACTGACAGAAACTATAGGTGAAAGCTGATATAGAACTGTTTGATCTTCGCACATTATTTTCCAAACCTTTGCATTCAGCGTGGCAATTAATGTTTTCGATTAGGTAGTGTTTTGAAATTTTTGACTGTGATAAGACCTGGTCTTGGAGGCTCATTTTGTCTCCAAACTTCCCAAATACTTTCCACATATATATGTTCATCTCAAGTCATCAAATCTCATTGGCAGTATAATACAAAAATATACAGAGAGGCAAATTCGGAAGGTTGTGACAAGCCAGTTTTGAGAATCAAATCAGCCAGCTCTTACATATTGTAGCTAGTTTCTATACAACTCCCTCATGCCTGAGAATGTCCTGAATTTGAATTGAGGTTTATAGAATGAAAACTTATGCAGCAACACACTGAAGTCAAAGCCACAAGATGCTCTTTTTCAGTCGGCCAACAGAATAATTAGCCTCTGGAAGGTCTGGCGCATACCCAAGGAGGCAATTTGGAAAGGCTTACGGAGTAATCAGATGAAATATTAAATCAAATTGCTGTTTTTTTGGCCCACTCCACTAGTGACTGACATGCCTCTCTGAGACTGTCTTGCTGTTAACTTAGCCGTTCAGCTTCTATGTTTATGGCTTAATCAAAGATTATATCTTGTTTGTTTGTTACTGTGTTTTTCTCGAACATTAGCCTGTTTATAATGTATCTATTTGTGTATCTCCCCAACTTGCAATGAATTTATCATTTATATCTTGAGATTTCTCCATGTGCCTGACATCAAGACAAAATTTGGTAGTCCTTTAAATGAGACGCTGCTTTTAGGTGTTTTAAAAGAGCATTAGCTCAAGTGCACGTTTTGAACAACATTGTATGTTTCATTTTGAACTTATATCTCAAAAAGTCAAAGACAGTTATTCACCTTCAATTGTTTCATTCTATCTCAAACTTAAGAACATGTCACACAAGGACATATAATCTTTAGTAGACTGCCAAAGGTGCCAGCTTACTAGACAATATGGAAACTTAGCTGGTCAAGTTGTCACTGCATCTTTTCTCCTGCTAGATACTAAGGATATCTTGGCACATATCCCGTCTGATGTATCAACTATGGTGTGTTCCAAGAAGTTTAAGTTTAAGTTTATTTATATTTTATAGTGCACATCAATGTTACACATGCTATGGCACTTTACAGAGTAATGGAAATGTACAATCTGTGATGACTGGCGGTCTTCAGTGCTCCTGGTGACAGCTTTCCTTGTTGTGGCATTCACTTCCATGCTTGTCCAGTCATCCAGTCCAGGGGAGTCTGGTTGGAGGTGTTGCTGCTCACACCTGACAGGAGGGTGAACTCCTGCCTTCACAAGTGGTCACCCTCCCCGGCCACAGCCACAACCAACTCACTCCAATTGAGTTCCAGGACCGGGGTTCGAACCCGCGTCCTCAAGTGCCATTAGATTCGCAGTCAAGCGCTCTAACCATTAGGCTATGGGAACTAGGACTACTTTTACCATATCCATCTACATACAATTATATCAATAGGTTGAGATACTTGGGGAGTCAGTAAGGTATATAGGCAGACACTCGAAAGGCAGATACGTGGTTAATTGTTGCTTCACTGACTTTCAAAAATAAATCGAGACTAGATGGAGAAACCTGGTCTAAACAAATTCTGGGCAACTATGAAACAATGAATCCTCAAGATTGCAGTGTTTCATGGAAAATATCACTTATTTGCCCTTATAATACGATTAACACAGCACAGGTTTATATGATTGGTGCTGTTTCTGACACTAATCCAGCTCATAATATGTCTCAGCAGCAACTTTCTTTGAGCGCAATCCGCTATCATGTGGAAAGCAACTTTTTTGCTGTAAGCTTGTTAATTACTCACTTTGCTCGCCCTTCCAAGACACTCTCCATATTCAGAACGTGACACTGAGTCTGGTTTTGATCCAAAATGCTCTAGTGTTGCAGAGATGCATAAAAGCAACTTAAAGTTTAGTAATTACCTACACTGTAAACCCATGCCGTAGGTGCCGTTGAAAAAGTGCCGTAAAACTGACGCTGATCTTACCGTAAATCTTTATAAACGGTAAATTACCGTTAATTCAACAGTAAACCGTAAATGTGACATTGACTACCGCAAAACCAACAGGAATGTGCCGTAAGATCAAGAAAACGGCAATTTGCCAATTACTGTTGATTTTACGGTAACTGTTACTTTTACAAAGTTGCCGTATAGGCTTAATTATGCACTAAAGCAGCTTACCGTTGAAATTTTATTGCAGCAGGCCAACTGTTCTGAACCACAACACAAACAATGCTGTCAAAGCAGTTTGTTTGTTTGTTTCTGCAAACATGACTCTTAGCTGTTTATGATTTATAACAATAATCTAGACAACTTAAATCTATTGTACTTAAGTCTGCCTTAATGATATTTTCTGTCAACTATATTGCCGGTTGAACACTATATGAGAGACTTGAGAAGATCTGTATTCACAAGGAAATTTTAAGTTTCAAGGTAGTATCACTTTAAATATACATGTGTCTATTAACACAGGAGTATCAACCCACCCAGAGAATATTGTATTAAGTGAAAGAGATGGGTGGGGCTGACTGCAAAATAATTAATTCAATATTAGTGCTATATATAAACAAATGAATTTTCTTGTGAAATTATGCATTACTAATATGAATATTTCCAACTACATTATTATATTGTTTTGTTATTCATTTGCTAGCCTTTTACAATATTTTTATGTGCAGGAGTCTAATAGGAGGTACTGGGGTAAATTGTGCTACTCACTGGAGGTCTTTTTGTGAGCAGTAGGGGAGAATGGGGTTAGTTGTACGAGGGGATAAGTTGTACCACCCACTGTTGTAAATCAAATGAGTTTCATTATTTTCCAATGATTCAATAAAGTATTATTGTTGGGGTGAATTGAAGATCTGGGTGAATAGGGCAATGCCACTCCTGTATTCACATTTGGTGAATGTCATTATGAGCCATGGAAAAAAAACTGCCAAATATAATGCTACGAAAAGCAACACTCATAAGTTCAATTTTGTTATTGAAAACTTGGAAGTATGGAGGACTTTCTTGTTCTCAGTCATCTGGTATTGGTATAAGATGATGTCCTTCTGATAGGATGGAGGTAAGGTGTATATCTAGATATATTTGTGTGGTCAGATTTTGAAATCTTGCATTGCTGGTTTACTTTTGACAACCAGTTTTTCCAGTTTTTCCATTGTTGGTTTATTTTTTACAACCAGTTTTCTTCAGAAAAACAATTTAGGGTAAGTAGTGTAATTCGGAGTGGATTGAGTTGTGCCAATGGCATGACATAGGATTTAATTTAATAAGTTTCATATAGCATATCAGCCATATGCTGAACTCATGCTACATCGGAAGAAATAGGCAGAATGATAGGTTTTTATGGAATAAACTAAATCGAACAATTTTCACCATCATGTGGCACAACTTACCCCAGCACTTGGGTACTTGACCTACTTTTTTCAAACACTTGCCATGATCTTCTATATGGTCTGGTCGCCCTGAAACTCACTTCGATTCTGGCCAATTTGTTACATCTTGATATCTAATTATCAGATTACATGATTAAGCTTTGGTTTTCTGGGAATCTCCCCGAAGCAAAAAATGGCGGCACAACATACAATGGTCTCCCGACACAGCTCAATTTTATGCTCACCCTGCAAGCCTTTCATAAATTATTAACATACATTATATTAATAACACAGTTACTGTAAAGCTATTTAAAATGTCCAACCATTAAGTTTTTTTTGTAAAAGTGCAATACGACAGCAATGGCAAGACATAGAATTTTGTATATAGTCATATTGAGTGTCATTGGGTAACAAAATATAGTAAGATTTGCAAATGCACTTGGAATACTGGTCATATAATATTATGTTAAACAAGAATCCGCGGATCCAAAAGCAGAGCTTGGCATTTCTGTAAGATCTGCCTTTAGAACTCGCTCTGTCCTTTCATTGGGCATGTGGGCCTGTGAATAATAAACAGCTTTAGTTGATCTTCCTGCCCCTGAAAAATCAATCCATTGATTCAAAAAAGTCTGTCAAGATGGAATCATTACACATTTTTCAGCCTTAATGAGGGCTCACTGCCCTCATTTGTCATTAGATGAGGGTGTTTCTATTAATGATAGGGAAGGAAGACTGGGAAAAGTTATTTTTAGCACATTGGAATACATGTACATGGATGATGATGGTAGGCCTTAGAGAAAAGTGGGTAACGTGGCACAACTACATGTAAGTCGCTGGTACTACAGCAATGAGGCAAGGTGCAAGGGTTGCCTGGATTGAGAATCGAACCAGTGTCCCTGAGGTCAGTAGGCCAAAATTACCACTGAGCCCTTTAAATGGATGGCATTGCCTTCTTTACTAAATTCTTCTGAAAGTGAGCTACACAAGTTGCCCTTTGGCACAACTTACCCCCAGTAACCATTATACATTAAAGTTATTGATCGACAGTATTCCAAAGCTATTTCAATGTAATTGAGGAGGTTTAATATTTTTTGAGAGTTTAAAAAATATGCGGTTTGCCTACAAGATTTAGGTTCTTTCACAGCGACTTAGTCTATGTTATCTACTGATGTCATTAAGTTTTCAGCAAACAGCTGCCATATTATAACAATTCTTTTTGCTGCAGGGGACCTTATAAAATCCAGGTAAAGTGACTACAAAATGTTGTCCTTCTGCAACCAGTCAAGATGCAGTACCATCCAAAACTCTCCTACTGAAGTCATCTTATTCCATCTGATGAGTTAGACACATTGTCGTTCCTGGCTGAAGTAAACAACTCCGACAAATATCACCATTTCAACCCATACTTTCTCACCAATGACCAGCAATATTCATACAAACGATGTGTAAGTCATTTATATAAACATGTCAGAGTATAAGATATTTTAAACTTAATTTTTTCTGAAGATCACTGAATAAGAATATTTATTTATTTTTCCAGAAAGAGAATTGTAAGGTTGCTGCCTGAAACCAGGATGGACAGCTTTAAATTTGGATGCCATTGTGATGACTTGGTTCAGAGATATTGCCCAAATGTATTATACGATATGACATCATAAAAAGTAAAATGGTAAGTTGTGTCACTGTTTGCCTTGGGCTGATACTGTATGCCAAATAAAACAATTTTTTTCTAGGCAATCTCAATATGAGATATTATACAGTTATCCAGTTGAAAAATCAGTGACTGATATTGAACAGGTGCTGTGCGCTGATAAATAGTATGGCTTTTGGTTGCAAATGCAAAGAAAATGGCTGGAAATCAGACGTGTGAAGTTTTTGTTTCTTTTGGCATGCTTGTTTTAAACATATCTCATCATAACTCAATAACTTTTGAACCCACAATTAAGTAACATAAGCAAAATAAATAAGGCAAATGGGAGAAAAAAAAATTGAAAAACAGAATGTGGGAATGTGAAATGTCAATTCAATCTTTTACACATTGAACTTGCCATGCAAAAATCGGCCGTGCTATCTAAAATATAGCACCGCTGCAGACCAGAAGTCAGATTTCTAGCTTTCCATATGATATGAAAATATAGCATCTTGTGCCTCATTGAGACTGCGGAAGCGTCTTACCGCCAAAGACTTTTTATTTCGGGTTTGATACAAAGAAATTTTCAATTTTCATCGGAGTGTCGGGTGTCAGGGAAAGTTGGAAGTGGAGTTGAGAATTGGGAGGGCAATTGTAAGGAGTGTTGGAAGGATATTCGGAATTGAAGATGGAAGGAGAGTTGGAAGTGAAGTTGGAAGGAGATTCAGGGAAGGAATTTGGGAGAAAACAGGATCGGAGACAGGAGTTTGGACGAGTTCAGGTAGAGTTGGGAGGGAACTTCAGGGAAGTCAGGAAGAGAGAATTGTTGAGAGTCAGAAGGAGGGAGTCATGGAAAGGTGGAAGAAGGGAGTCAAGAAGAGAGTTGAAAGGGACATTGTTGGAGGTCTCGATGTCGGCCTTGTTCTCTAGGTTAGCCTCGGGGCTATATTTTGATGGCCTTGGCCTTGGCTGGGTCTTGGATGCCAAATCACAGGCTTTGCCTCAGTCTCAGGTGTCTTTGGGCCAGTGATGGAGGCCTCGAGAAGACTCATCCTCAAGACCCGTCTCTGGGTTATGTTTTGATGGCCTCGGCCTTGGCTCGGTCTCGGATGCCGAATCCTTGGCCTGGCCTTGGTCTTGGATGTTTCAGCCTTGACTGCATCGTTGGTAAGAGAGTCTGGAGAACCGAGTAGGGGAGAGGGGATTTTGGAAGTCAGGGGTTGAGGCGGGAGGTGCATCAGGATTAAGGAGTTATTGAGTCGCAAGAAGGAAATCAGGGAGAGTTGGGAGTTTTGAGTTTGGTGTCCCCTCCCGACTATCCCAACTACATGTACTGACTCTACCCAACTCCCGACTCTCCCCTAGCCCCTGACTCTTTCAAATTCCTCCTCCAACTCCGACTCTTAACTCCATCCTCCCAACTCTCAAATCCCTCCTCCTGACACTCCCTCTTCTCCCAACTCTCCTCTCAACTCTCACTTCCCGACTCTCCTGACAACTCTATCTGACCCCTCTTCCAAACTCTCCTTCTGACTCTCCTCTTGTTTCCCCTTTCAACCTCCTCCAAACTTTCCCTGACTCCCTCATCCCTACATTCTCCTGACTCTGCTCGACTCTCTACTCTCCTTTAACCCCTTTTGCTTTTTTGCTGAGATGGAAAGGTTTTTGCATTAAGCCAAAATTTGATTAAACCAAAAGCTTCTTGGATTAAAGTTTTTCATTTGAACCAAAACCCACTTTTTGTTTATTGATTTTACTTAAAAATCATTTTATATGAAAAAGGTTCCTGCTTTAGGTTTGACTGCAAAGTGCTCAACTCCTCCTCCTGACTCTCCCCAATTTCCTTCTTCCAACGTTCCACAACTCACTCTTCCAGACTAACCTCCATACTCCTGACTCTCCCCAGTTTCCTTCATCTGAATCCAGTGATGGAATTGGGGGGGGGGGAGTTCAAGGGAGCTGAGCTCCCTCGATAAAAAAAACAGGGGGAGCTACGACCTGCTACAGCTCCCCCAATCATCAGAAGAAACAAATAATTATCATGTTCACTTTTTCGGTCCTCCTGGTAGGCCTAATTTCAGCCAAAATAAAACCCTGGTTTGGAATTTTTCTCCCTTTTAAAAATTTGGAATGGCGCACCTGTGCCGCGACAGCTGATAGCTCCCCTGACAAAAAATTTTCCATTTCCATCACTGTCTGACTCTCAACAACTCTCTCCTCCAGACTGCCTTCCTGACTTTCCATGAAACTCTTCCCAACTCCCTTCCTCCCAATTTTGCCTCCCTTCTCCCGATTACTCCCAACACACTCCAACTCCCTCTTCCCCCGACTTATCAACTCCCGCGACTGACTCCCCTTTTGATTCCCCCTATGTCCTGCCAACTTTCCCCAACTCCTTCTTCCTGATACCCCCCTCCTGAATCTCCCCTACTCCCTTCTAGCAACTCTTTCACTCGCTCTTCCTGACTTGCCCTTCAATCCCAACTCCTTATGACTCTCCCAGATTCTCCCCAAATCCATCCTCCAAACTCGCCTTCTGACTCCTCTCCCGATGCCCCTCCCAACTCTCCATGTGACTTCCCTCTCAACTTTCCCCCACTGCATCCTCCCGATTATCAAACCCCAGACTGCATCCTCCTGACTCTCCCCAGCTGCCTCCTCATGACTGTTCCCAACTCATTTCTCCTGACTCTTCCTGCTTTTTTGCTAAGACTAGGGTTTCGGATTTTACTCAAAAAGTTTTTATAGATTAAATAAAAAAGATTTTTGGTTCAAAAGAAAAAACTCTGGAATTAAACAAAAAGATATTTCGATAAAAATCAAAATGTTTTTTGGTTCAAATGAAAAACTCTTTAAATTAGACGATGGTTTTTCGATTACACCAAATCTTTTATTTGACTAAATGAAAGAAGCTTTTGAATTTCAACCAAAAAGCTATTGGAATAAACCGAGGAATTTTGGAATACAAAAAGGTTTTTCATAAATTAAAAAACTTTTCGGTTTAAAGAAGAAGTTTTTGGAATAAACCAAAAATAAAAAATATCATTGGCAGTAATACACCTCCGTACTGCACATTGAGTCATCGGTTCTTGTTGTTTTTTGTTTTTTTTCAGATAAATCAAACATTGTCAATCTTATGCATATAAGTAATAAAGCTACGGTCTTCAGCTTTCTTGGTCTCAAATGTCAGTGGTGCTGAATCTCTCTTGAGCGTTTTTCCTTGATGAAAACAAGCGTAACTTTAAAATTTCCAAATTACCCAATACTTTAAAAATGCATTATGCATATCAAAACTATTACCCTGTGAAGAATTCATTATTATATATTTAGAATATATAAATTTTATGAGCACCTCTCACATACTAAATTTTTATATGGTTTAACATGCACACTCTCTCCTGCTAATTATATAATCAATTATGAACCCTTCTTATAAAATTGACCTAAGAGGAATGCGTCACTTTTCTGAGAATGACAAACAACATGCATATAAATTGTACATTTACTTGTCATTATGTTTGCACATTTCAGGAACCAGGCGACAGAAAAGAGAGATCCATTGCTTCGAAGTTTGGAGGCAAACCAAAAGAAGAAAAAAATCCATTTTGACCCAAGAAAGATCCGATGGACAAAATTTCAATTTCAACTTAGATAAATATTCTTTTAGACTTTTGGATGAATGAGAAATAAAATCTAAATTTAAAATTCATTTTAATAATTGTTTTTTTGCTTATATCCGCTAATAAATGTGTTCTTATGACAAGCTTTCTTTTGTGTTTGATTCTTTCTCAAATGATAATGTTGCAATAAAGTATGAGGCTAAAAATGATCAATGCATAAAGCAGAAATTAACTGTAATTCCCTGAAAGAGCGAAGGTGACATCTGGTGAACTGCAATCACAGGCGAGCAATAGCATTAGTGAGGATAGCCGGCCAATTAATTTGAATTACCTTGCAATGAATATACATATTGATAATCCATAAGGGATATTCACTGAAATTAAAATCTGTAGTATGCTTAAATTTTTTATATGAAGGTACTGATCACATTTATCATTAAATTTACGGCATCTTGCTGTCATCTCTACAGTATTCGAAAATTTGTAGTTAAATTAAGGCAATATTGCCGTAACATGACGTAACGGCATAATTTGTAATTTACGGCAGCTTACTGTTAAGGCAAAGTGTACGGCAATTTGCCGTTAGCATAAAATTACAGCTACGGCAATTTGCCGTCAGTATCAAATTACGGCATGAGAGTGTTAAATTTACAGCAACTTGTCGTAAATTGAATAACGGCATTACCGTTGATTTTACGGCAAGTTACCGGCTAATTTGCTGCCGGTAATGCCGTTAAACCAACGGTTTCGGTTTTACAGTGTATAGTTTGTCTCATCCCACATGCGAACTGACGTTTGCCCTATATCCTCAGCCTACAAAAATCCTACAGTTGAAATACACATACCTGCAAGTAGATCAGCTGTTTTGTAATTTGTTAGTCACATTTTCGCGATGTTTTGGTGCCGTTTTTGCCTGATTTTCACCAGTTTTTGATGACGGCACTCCATACAAAATTGTTTACATTCTTGAAGCAACCATAACAATGGCCTAAATTGGCGTGACGTCACAAAAATGCACTGTACATAATCTTTGGCGCTACTCACGACTTAGTTCTAATAAGGTTAATTATTTGCATTGCTCTAAGTTCATGCAGTGGTTTTTCTCAGCTTACAGAATCAATGCCAAATTGAAGTTCGCATGCTACATGAGACATACTGTAAGCTACTCTTCCAGGAAGTGCAGGTCGTCATTGATGCGTTAGTATCCCAATCTGTGCCAACATGAACCTGTAATCAAGACCTTGAAGCGCCCAGACTGAAGTGGCACTTCTTTTTATAACACACCCTTTTTTGCTGCTTAAAGTATTACAATTCTTCTGTTTACCAGATTATAAATCAGAATACAAAACATAGAGCTTGATTGTATTATGACCTTGCAGGTGTAACAAATTTTACTCCATTTGTGTTTCAAATCCACAGCATAATAATTGCTCTGGTACGACAATGCCATTGTGATCTCCATCAAGACTACTTTCAGACAGCACCTTGGAATTTATTTTCAAAATTAATCAAATGAAAGTAAGTTTACAGCTGATTCTTATTTCTGTTGCATAATTATGCCAGGTTCACGGAAGTTATTCAGACATGTTCTTGAAATTTCTTAAAATGATTAATCTACAGCTTTTCCTTTTAAGTTGACTGAACACTGTTACTGCGGTAAATAGTGTGGTATCTTACAAGATGATCCAATATCAGTATGCATGAGCTCAGTTGGCTTTTTCCAAGTCATTGATTCGATATATTAGCTCGCTTCACTGTTCATTGCCTTAGGAAATTATATACCAAATTATATATTTATTCAAACCGAGGGTTTACAAACAAACCAAAATTTATTTTCCAAGGATATATTGCAGTTTCTGGACACAGAAATTAGCCTTTTGGAAGTTCTAATGCATTCACATGCAGGCCAACCATACATGTATATTTTTGCATTTGTCTTGCTCTCCGACATCCTATATGGCTACCTCTCCCAAGGTTACCCTTTCTCTCTTTCCATTTCCTTCTGTACAGGCTTAAGCAATAATGTTGCCAAGGCATGATAAATATGCCAGTTTTTTCTCCAATGTGTCAGATGTGCGTCCTGAAGTGGTACTGCATTGTCACTCTTTGTAACTGCCTTCCATTCAATGATTTCTGTCTTCTTCATCAGCAATTTAAACAAAGTACAATAATTATGTAGCTTCAAATATTTTAAATCTTTCACAGGTTTCATAGAATGCGAATAAATTAAGTAAGTTTGATAACCTGTAGCACCTCTGGATGCATCACATGCATACTTGCATGTTACCAGGGCAATTCATTCAATTTTGCAGGGTGCACCCAGGCTTTATGACGCTGCCATAAGCGAGATAGTTTATGGTTTTGTTCAGTGTTTGTAGGGTATAGCCTAACCTGTCTAATTTTGGAATAGCCTTTGTGAATTTACTATTGTCTGTATAAGGCATAACAAATCTGT
Source organism: Platynereis dumerilii (assembly GCA_026936325.1). Taxonomy (NCBI): domain Eukaryota; kingdom Metazoa; phylum Annelida; class Polychaeta; order Phyllodocida; family Nereididae; genus Platynereis; species Platynereis dumerilii. The sequence continues at coordinate 56,844,450 of JAPTHN010000006.1, read as the reverse complement.
AAATCATTATCGATTATTTTAATTCAATATTCTCTTTTTGTTATTTTTTCAGGTGGGTACAAACAAAATTCCTCAGGAAACCATTTTTGTACCAGAAGTCAGATAAGTCAATTTTGTAATTATCAGGAACAATTTGAGATGGCCATATGCCTCCAGAATAATTTAATTTGTAAATCGAGAAACACAATTATATAATTCACCATCATCATCACCATCAGTTCCTAGTTTTGAATGGTGTTCATCTTAATTGATGATCTATAAGGGTAGGGATTTGAGAGCAGCAGTTAAATTCTGGGCTTCTTTCAAACTAATGATTCTGGTGTAATTTAGAAATAATTACTGTAAAACATTGATCAAAGGCAGGATAGTGCACTGTTCAGGCCCAATGAAGTACTTTGACATTGAAGTTCAATAGTAAAATGAATGAGCAAGCAATGATGGCTCCAATTAATCAAAGCAAGGCTTCAAACAATGAGGCTACAGAAGGGTATTGTGAAAGACAAGTTTGAGGAAGGAAAAAGAACCGACCAAAGGAACAGTTTGATTGGTCTGGGAACTTTGGAAATGTGTAAGAAGTTGGATGGAAGTCTATATAGCAATCACGTAAAGTTTTGAGGTGTGGGGATGGCATATGTTTAATTACTGTTATTCAAGCATCATTGATCCTCCAACTTCTATCTATAGCCACTTACCAAAATGCACAAACATGGCTCTAAAAATACAAAACTGGAAGACACCAAAAATTCAAGCAACATATATTGCAGATTGAACATTAATTGATCATCTGGTCATCACAACAATACAAGGGGATCCAATTTATTTCTGTGACATATTTATTTCTTTGGAATTTTTTTGCTGGTTAATCTACCTTCCACAGTGACTTGATCACTAGAACATATTCATAGAACTGTTGAGTGTGACTGACAAGTTTTATCTTCTACCCCAGACTTTATTAGGTACTTCTTATAAATTCAACTGGTTTGTAGAAACAGACTTTTGAAATGCTTTCTGACTGTAACAGTGTTTAAAGCATTTTAGCAAAAGGTTTATTTGGATAATCAATTAAGACAAGTACATAAAAGACAAGTGAAGCATCTTTTGTGGAGAACTAGAAAGACTTCCAAAGGTTTGTAGGGCCCTGGAAGCAAGTGGTGACCTCACAAGTTCAAGAACTTGCCCTGATGTCTTGAAGGGCATCGACAATCCTTGTTGAAGGCCAATGCGAGGTCAGAGAGATTTCCTTTCATCTCGGGGCCAATAATGGCATTAATATCATCTGCATTGATCGTCCGACCAGAAGATTGCAAGGACCTCCAAGAAAAGCTCTTTGTACTTCACTTCTGGTGCTTGGTTCTGACATTCCATTACAATGTTCTATTGTGGTATTGGATGATAATGACCGAGTTGGATGAGATGCATGACAGGCATGGTGAGATAGTGTAAGATAAAATATCGATATTGCTAAAGTGAGCCCCTACAAGCCATGGTTGATGCTACACTGAGCCTATGTATTTCAGTCTGTAGTGGAATTAGTTATTTGCTTGCAGCCAGTTGGTTCTACTGTATGTTAGGTCTAATTCAACTCATTATAAAACAAAACTAGTTCTGTGTCTGGCAGATATTGTCCACTGGATCGATATCCACTAGGTAATTATAGTATATAGTATTGTTAGTCCAAACAGAAATGGTATTTACATAAAAAAGGTGCAGTATCCAATTTAACACAAAATGAAAAACCTGACATATGCTCCATTGTAAATTACATTTTCTAAATATGATATATTAGCACTGTACTTTGCTACAGTATTACATCAACTTAAGGCAATAATTTTGTGCTGCTGGAGAGTCAATCCATCTGAATATATGTAATAAAAACAGTGATACATTCATTAAGATTCTAATTTGCAAGTAGCAAAAATGAGCTTTCTCCAATTGTTGCAAAATTTTGCACAACAGCCAGCTTGTGCTGTTGCAGTCAGGCATGATTATGTCAGAGCATGTGTGGACTCTTTAGCTGTTGATTTAGAGTCGCTGGCTGAAACAACTTTTCCGTGGAAACATTCAGTCGAAAGTAAATTTACTTTTGCTGCTTAAAAAACTTTTCCAATTACTTTTATATAATTATGGACAAATATTTTAACTTTCTCCTTCCTCTCTGTGTATTTCCTAATTTTACTACAATGTTTTTCCGGAAACATATTAAGCAGCCTGCCAATTGCATATGACACAGTTCTTGCCAGCAAAAAAATGTGTGGTGAGAGACTTTGGTGGACGTTGGTCGATGTTCCCATCCTCCAGCATTGGTGACTGCTTTGAGTAACTGTTGTAAATATTGTCCTAAGACTGACATGTTGGTTCAAAGACTTTTGAACAATTTGAACTGAAACTACTTAAACGAAAATGACAAACAGTGAGGGGTGTAATCATGGAGAGACCTTCGAAATTGTCAGACAATATAGGAGATTACCTTGTAAGTAAGTAAGTAAGTAAGTAAGTAAGTAAGTAAAAATTTATTTATAAGTCGGATTGGAGAAATACAACAATAAACAGCTTCTATTCTGTGACTAGATACTTAGGATAAGTAGAGTTGAGTAGTTGGTACTTCGGCACAACAGCAATCAGTGTCGAAGGCTTTAGTGGTCAATTAATCAAACTGCAGATTACTTCGGAAATGAGCTGCAACATACAAGAGTTACAGAGAAAATGGCAAGGTGTATTCTATATAGATTAACAGAAACAGACATTCATTGCATACTAGGTACACGACCCCTTAGGCTACTCCAACAAAACTGCTGATTGTCCAGTTATGAAAACTTGCAAGTACCTTTTCTGTATTCTCTACAATGTCCTTAGCCGGGTTTCACGTTCATATTACAGTCACAGAAATTTAGATGACGTTTTCTCATATTCTAACCATAGGCCATAAGAAAACATCATTTTATTTCCCCCTTCCCTTACATGCATGCTTTCATGGGTCTTATGCTTATAGATAAACTGATAGAAAGGCTCATATAATTATGTAGGTCCACAATTACATGTGTCCAGATGTATTGCAGATTGATTGACATTTATAAAAGCACAGACAGGCATTAACAAAGTTATATAGATAGATCAATTGATTGTTGACACATAACTCCACAATAACAGGTGTTCTTTTTGTCATTCTTTCTTAGTAATTTAAAAGTGATTTGGTAATAAAAACGGTACCATGAAAAGGAGGGTTTAATCAGATTTTTCTCAAACTACTGATTCTCAGGAAATACAATTTTATATTTTGTTGTGGGGACTGATTTTCACAAGTTTGAGTAACAATTATTCAAACATTTTATGTGACCCTTAACTCCAAGCCTTGAATTTGGGGGCAGTTTACAAAACATCATGACCCGCCTTACAGCAACTGTGCCTAGTTAAATTGCTGGTCAATCCAGGTGCTGTAGTTAGCTGTTTGGGCATGACCCTTGACCCAGTCAGTCACTGTTTGGGTTGTCATGTCACGCAATGCAGAATGAGCCTCAAGGCAGTCTGCTGGGCATCTATATCAAATGTTACCACGGCTAAAGAAAATTATCGACATCCGAAGTGTACCTTAAAAAGAATAAACTTGATAGTGACATGTAGCATCACATTTTTCATGACCTACTGTTTCAATTTTATAACATTTTGCAAAGCAACCAAGTACTGTACTTGAAAAAATATGACAAGTCAATGAATGCTTAAGAAGTTCCTGCTTTTTGCTATGTTTAGAAAAGTCAGCTATTGTTCTCTGGAAAATATATGGGTGCAAGCCATACATTAAGGTCATAAATATAATTCAATGTTGCAATTATTCTGGATGGTTTGGAACACCTCTCAAACCCAGATGACCCAAAACGCATGCCAAATTACAATGCTGACATTGAGCTAAACTTGAATTATGTTTGACTTTCACTTAATGCTACCTGCAAATGAGCTGCTTAAGCAGAATTTCCATTGCTCAGGGATGATATATTTACATTGTTTAAAATGGGGCAGAATGTCAAGGGAATTTCCCCTTCAGATATTGATTGCCGTCTATGGAGAAAATTAAAGCTTTTTTGACGACAGATGGCTTTTGACAATTTAGATATGGATTCAACTGTTATTTTGACTACAAAGCTGGTGACCTTGTCAAGGAATATTGTCAAAACTCCAGTGGATTGACGGGTCAGTTATTACACTTTATCATTTCCTTTGAAATATTTTCATCATGGTGTTAACTCATAGAGACTAAACTAAATTGAGTCGCCATCTCGATTATGGAACCTGCACAAAATATCTGGGAAATGAAGAGACCCCTATCTGTAAATAAGCATGGATATGTCAAAATGGTACTAGTGGGCAGGAGCATGCATTGTAAATAACATTGCGTTATGGAGACTTTGGAGCCAGGAAATCACCCCTTTTATGGTTGTACAGGTGCTGAAATCCTTCTTGAGTTTGTATACTTTTCTTGATTTATGAGTGTTTGGCTGCAATTCAAGGGGCATAGCATTGTCGCTGGGAGGGCAGGGAGGCCATACATCATACCCAAGGGGCTTAAGGTTGGAGACGGAGGAGCTCTAAAGATGGCAAGTGTAATACTTGGCAAGTTTTACTGCCTCAGAGCCCAAGGGACAAAGTTAGTTCTGAATAAGAAGCAACAATAAGAAATGGGTATCCGGAGAACCCAAAGTGAAATAAAAGACATCCATATGACCAATACTGCCAAATAGGCTTAAGGTATTTAGCCTGGGGGAAGAAATGGCACCAAGTTGAATTGCAAAAGGGTTTTTGTATTGTCTGGAAAACATGACACAAAAAACTACCAGTAAAATAATGGTTTTTCCTGTTGGCCAAGTCAGCAGAAACAATGTGTGCAGGCACATTCTGCCACTATGGAACCAAATAGCCACCAGTGCCAAGCCAACCATGTACAATTGATGCTCTTCTAATATCAGCTATTATGAAACAATGTCCTCTGCTCTCATTCTAGGAGATGAATGGTACAAACAAATGACCCTTTCACTCTGAGATTAACAGTGCAGATTACTGCCAAACAATAAGCGCCATTTGGCTAGTATTTACAGTACTAATAGCCAAACAGCCTAGGGGATTTGCTCCTATTTACAGCATCTATGGCTTATGTTTTCCCTGGGGTATAAGCTGTATTTGGCCTGGTTCCATAAGCTGGCAATTTTCACAAGATTATTGGTCTAGCCTACTCCCAGCCTGTATGAGGCTGCCATGGCTGAGATAGCCTATGGTGTAGCCCAGTCTTTGACAGTGCAGCAAAGCTTTGTGAACATAGCATTGCAATGTTGAGGGTACCATTGTTTTATAGCCTTTGTGATACTGATGTTTTCCATTATTTCATTTAGAATTTAGTTTTGACCATACCAAATATATCAAGTATGAATTGAAATGATAGGCACCAAAGCTGAGCATAATAATTTTTATGTTTTTGCCCATGCGATCTTAATGTTCTATTTTTAATGTGGCATTTCCAAAATCTGAAGTAAACATTTGAGATCATCATCACTTATGGGTGCAATGCCTTTATCACCCTTTTCTTCAAAGTGCCAACATAGACTGTGGTCATAGCCCTGATGTTTCTCATTTGTATGGCATTCCAAAATCCTCTGACTAATAATGCTCTGCCATGGCCTGGATGAATATGCTGTTGAGACTGGTATTTTAAACAAATGAAAAGAACTCAACCCTAATTCAGTCTTAATCAAAGCTGCAAACTTTAATCAAAGCATAAGCGTTCTTGATGACTACAATGATTATTCAAATTTAGTTTAAATCAGATCTAATCAACAAAATAAAGCTGCTTTACTGCCAAGACCAGATTTCAATGTTTTAAAAACACCAAATGACTTGAATATAGCAGGACTCTGGAACAAAGCAGACTGAGACTCTGCATAGTTCTAATTTAATTATGGATCAGATCCTCTCCTAAAACAAAAGAATAAGCAGCAAACCCGACTCTGATTATTCCAAATCTGCATCAAAACTACAGTGACCAGCATAGCTCGGAATAATTCCTCGCTGCATATTATCATGAAAAGAAACGAACTAATTCAAACCTAATACAATAATGGAGAATGTAATTATGTTTGTTGTTCTCGATTTCCGGAAGCATCATGAATGTCGAAATGATAAGTAATGAGAGATAATTGCTTCTATTCATCAGCTTAAGACTGGAACCATATAAAAGTATTGTGGCATTCAACATTGGAAATAATCTGACCATTAATCAAATCAATACATCACGTCCGATTGCAAACTGGATACAATAAATAAGGTGCAGCTCAAGCCCAATTAATCAAAGCGTGGCTTCAAACATTGGAGCTAAGAGTGTAGTCGGAAACAAGTTTGAGGGTGTAGAGGGAAAAGTTAGATTGGACTGGGAACTTTTGATCAATGTGGAAGCAGGCAAGGAGGTAGGTGGAAGTCTATAAATAGTGGCGAGGTGTCGGGATGGCATCTGGGACTTCCTGTTGCTCAGGCATCATTGATCCTCACTCTTTCAATCAATAGCCACTGACCCTAAGAATCACCACTGCTGCTCTAGGATATACCAATGCAAAGGTCCACCTGAAGAATAAGCAGCTTCAACCTTGAGGAACAATTGCAGGTCAGCTAATAGGCTGGAAGCTACAGAAAGTCATTTGTTGCTACACAGTGCAAATATACATCCTATAAATTGAACTAATTCTGTTTGAATTAAAAAAAAAAGCATTTGAATATAATATGTGGAGTCCTATTAACTGCCTGCATCTCATAGGATGTTGATATTACCATTTTGTAACCATTGTCTGTCATCAGATTTAACTTCTTTTAATACCTGCTCCACCAAAATGAGTTCAAAGTAGGCAATCTGTATTTTCCAGAAATGAGAAAAATGTGTCAAAAAGGTGACATTTTGATGATTTTTAGCTGTTGGTACCACATTTTAGCAAAATTAATTTGCTTTGATTATTTAAGACCATTTTAACCAAAAACTGCTTTTAAATTATCTAAATTGGGCATCATTCTTGATTTTCCTAGTTCTTTTATTGTAATGGCTAGAATTTCAAATGTCATTTTCTCAAAGTTCAATGTTTCGTATCATCAATGTTTGAGGTGCCATATCTTTGGATTGGGTGGAGATATCAAGACAAATTAAACATCATTATAAAGCCAAATTCCATTAGGACAAAGTCATTTTCACAGCTGAACATGATAGCAGGCCGACTTTGAACCCATTTTGGTGGAGCAGGTCAAGTTACAGTTTCTGTAGTATTGTAAATTATTTACAATATTACAGAAACTCAATTTTGAGTCATCATTTGAGGTGATCAAGTAAGAACTGATAGTTGAACTAAGAAATACTTGTTTTTAAAGCCATCAAATTGACTGATTAAGTTATTGGTTTTTCTACAATTGTGAAGTTTAAAGGTTTTGCTTTTCATTATACTTTTCCATAAGGCACAACTATGTATATATCTATCAAGAGAGGATAATTTATTCTGTTTGTTCTTCGGTATCAATATGAGAATTTTTATATGGAAAAGGTCACATAAGACATGCCTGAGTCTTGCTTTGGCGGTTGCAAATACCTTTGGTGCCAAGTGGCTGGTAGGAGAGACAGTATAATTGTTTGGAGGGGAAGGAAATCTTGCTGGGACCTGCAGAGAATCTGAGGGGACCTACGAGGGCTAGCGAAGGTTTGAAGGGCTTTAAAAGCAAATGGAAGGTCAGGACCTTGCCCTCAGGTCACGAAGGGCATCTTTGATCCTTGAAGATAGGCCTGGGCTTTATTTGGGGCCTCCACTGAGAAATAAATTAACAAACAAACAAGAAGGCTTCTGCGAGGTCAGGGAGATTTCCTTTCATCTTGGTGCCAATCATAGCATTTATAACATCCTAATTTATTGCTCAGTTGAGTTTTCCCAAACATTCCCACAAAGGCCCTTATATTAAATCTCATCTACAGCATACAAAGAACATGCAAAGAGGCAAAATATGGAAGAAATGTAGCAGCTCAGTTTTGAGAATCAAATCAGCCAGCTCTTATACAGTGTATCTGGTTGCTATACAACTCCCTCATGCCTGACAACGTCTTGAATTTAAATTGAGGTTTACAGAGTGAAAACTTATGCAGCGGCACACTGAAGTCAATTCCAGAAGATGCTCTTTTCAAGCGCCCAACGGAGTAATTAGCCTCTGGAAGGTCTGGCTCGTACCCAAGGAGGCAATTTGGAGAGGCTTACTGAGTAATCAGATGAAATATTTAAATCAAATTGCTGTTTTCCCGCTCTGCTTCATTAGTGACTGACATGCCTCGACCAGACTATCTTGCTGTTTACCAAACTTATCCATCCTGCTTCTTTGCTTACATCCAGCTTTATCAAAGATATTGCTATTTCTTTGTTTATCTTTGGGTTGTTTGCATAATACACTGCAGAATAAAGAGTTCATCCATCCTATGCATATGCCTCCAATGTTTTCATATTACTCTTTCTTGCCATAAATTCTTTACTATAGCTGCCTACGTAGCAAGTTGCAATGAATTTATCTTTATTTCTAGGATTTTTGCTGTGAGTGCTTGACATATATTTCTGGCAATTTGTTGTCCATTGATTTAAGAGCATTAGCTCAAGTGCATATAATGCACTAAGCCTAATTTTTTACCTTTATTTCCAAAAAGTAAATGATAGACATTCACTTACATATTAAGAGAGTGACAAGCAATTATAATCTTGATGAGACTGCCAAAGTTGCCAGCTCACCAGACAAGATGGAAGCTAAGCTGGTCAAGTTGTCACTGCGTCTATTCTCTTGCTACATACTAGGGATAAGTAGGGAGTTTTCGGCACAATAGCTACCGTGTCCAAGGCCTCAGTGGACAATTACTCAGCATGATGGTCGCTTCGAAAATGAGCTGTTACAAACATTTATGGAGAGTTTCGAACATAGAGGGCAGCCTGGTGGATTACCGATAATAGTGTGAGTCCCTGTTGATGGTCCTTAATGGCATGTGTTTCAAACTCACCTACAGACCCAATTTTTCCATGGACTTTCGATTGCAAAATCCCAGTCTGATTATTTCGCTCAGATGAGACCTTAATCGACAACTCCTTGTATGAGAGTGTGTGCGCTTGCACCATCACACGAGATACCTTTATGTGTAACATGTTGTAGACTATCCAATCTGATCATTCAACTCTTTTGTGTTCCAAAAACCAGGGTTGCTTTTACCATATCCATTTGGATAATATCAGTAGCTAGACAGACTTGTGAAGTCAGTTAGGTGTATTGGTAGACAACAGAAAGATGAAATTGATATATGCGACTTCATTAATCTACTGTTTTTCTGTAAATTTGAAAAAGCTAGAATAATTATGAGTTAGTAAATTTCTGGCTCCCTATGAAAAAAAAATCTGCAAGATCGAAGTGTTCACAGGAAATCTCACTTATTTGCCTTTCTAATAGGATTAACATTGGATTAGTATGATTGGTGCAGTTTCTGACACTAATCCAGCTTAGCAGTCGTGTCCTCATAATATGTGTCAGCAGCAACTTTCTTTGAGGGCAATCCGCTATCATGTGGAAAGGAACTTTTTTGCTGTAAGCTCGTTAATGACTCACTTTGCTCGCCCTTCCAAAACACTCTCCATATTTAGAACGTGACACTGAGCCTGGTTTTGATCCAAAATGCTCTAGAGAGATACATACAAGCAACATGAAGTTTTGTAATTACCTAAGCCACACTTCCAGGACTTGCACGTCATCACTGATTAATTAGTATTCCAGTCTGTGCCATCATGAACCATTAAGACTTTGAAGAGCCCAGACTGAAGTGGCACTTTTTTTTTAACACACCCTGTTCTGCTGCTTAAAAGTATTACCATTTATAATTATGTTTACCAGATTGTAAATCTATCCAACAGAATACCATTTAGAGCTGAATTGTATTTATGACATCCTTTTGAAACAGTGACCTTGCAGGTGTAACATCAATTTGTGATTCAGATCTAAAGTATAACTAATGCTCTGGTATGACAATACCATTGGGATCTGCATCAAGGCTACATTCAGACAGCACCTTGGAATTTATTTTCAAAATTAATCAAATGAATATAGTTTTACAGCTGTTTCTTTGTTCTGTTGCATAATTATACCAGATTGACGGAAGTCATTCAGACAACATGTTCTTGAAAGTTTGTACAATGCATAATATAATCTGCAGCTTTCCATTTTAGTTGACGGAACACTGTTACTGCAATAAATAGTACGGTATCTCACAAGACAACCCGATATCAGTATGTATGAGCTCAGTTGCTGCTTGGCCCGAGATGGCTTTTTCCAAGTCATTTATTTGATATATTAGCTCGCTTCAATGTCCATTACCTCAGGAAGTATAATTTTTTATGTACCGAAAATATCTGTAGCTCAAACTAAGCATTTCATAGAAATTAGCCATTTGGAAGTCCCAGTTCAATCCCAAGCTGGCCATTTAGAATGGCTTATGGAGTATTGAGATGAAATATTAAAGTCAAATAGCTGTTTTCCTTCTCCTCTCAACTGGTTATGGACATTTTCACAAAATACAAGCCATTAAATTTGTACTAGCTGTTCATTTGGGTTCACACTGTGTGGACAACAAATTACTTAATATCCATTTTATTCTCAATTATGATGAGATTGTGCAGATTCATTTGATGACATCTAATCAGGTCTTAAAATCTTTCGGTTTGTTTTCTTTTTCAAATTGATCCAGGTGAAAAACACTTGTTTTATTCCATCCTGACCATTGAGCATTACATAGATTCTTCAAGTTAGCATTTCTTGTAACTTGTAAGTTAAACTTCTGTTTGCTTCCAAATATGTTGCACGGACATGAGCTATACCGAGTCTTCGTACGTTCCCACTCATTTCCTTCTAACCGTGGCTCCAAAACATTCAATGATTTTTGGTTTATCTGGTTCTCTGCCATCCTATATGGCTCCCTTTCCTTACCCTTTCTTTATTTCCATTTTCTTCTCTACAGACTTAAGAAATAGTGTTGCTAAGGCATGATAAATGTACCAGATTTTTCTGCAATGTGTCAAGTCTTTTTTTTGCTCAAAATGTTCCGCAAAACTCTTAGGGAAGAATTTGATTGATGTGTATCCTAAGTGGTACTACATTGTTACTCTTTGTAACTGCCTTCCTTTGTATGAAATGAGAAATTCTAGATATTGCTGAAGGCTGAGTTATCGCCAGATATACTGTAGGATAAATTTATATTATATTGCAGACCATTATATATGATTGAATCAAATTACAGAATAGCAAAGATAATTGACAAGATACTCCTTATCCAATAAACGGTAGCCATGTAGTCCAGCAAAAAGAAAAGAGATTACTTATCTGGTTATTTTACAAGTGTCAATTGCATCTTCTCAGAGGACTATGCTTAGCTCAAGAAATGACAACTTGTAAATTGCTTGTCAGGTGCAAGTTACCATTCTGGTGAATTCCACCATAATGCGAGAAGACCTCCATTAATGCTTTGACACAATAGCTCTATTTTTGAAGGCCTTGGTGCAATTAATAGTGGCTGGCTATTTCCAATTAATTGTAATGGTGTGCCATGTCCAGTTTTACGCTTATAACGCCGCCTAATGCAGGGAAAAACCAGGGTAGCGTAGACACTTTTATATTGAAACAATTTTTCATACGAATGAGATGTGTTCAACATGAAGGCAGATGAAAACTGTATACCTGAACATGGTCAAATAGGCTCCACATGAGCTGTTTGATTAAGAGAAGCTAAATTATTAAAGATCTGAAAAATGACTGTAGGAATAATCAAATAATAAAAGTCATGGAATGGCTTGTCCCAGGGTGCTCATCTGTCCCCATTCATATCCCTGTTGGTCCTCTAGGGCAATTAGGTACCTGATCACACATTCAGTGGCTCACTGGTCAAAGGCAGAAACATTTCTCGAATAAATTCCCATCTGTATTGTTCATCCAGTCATGCAAGAGATCAATTCACTGACTGTGAAAATAGCCATCACCCCTCAACGCAGGCTCGGTGATCACAGCAATCAAAATTTATGCCATTTTTACATTCACCATTACAGTCACAATGCAGGCTGGGGGGATCCAGAAAATTCTGGTGGGGGGGTCTATCGGGCTATCGCGTCGTGGAACACACAATTCGAGACATTCCGCGACTGCGCATGGATAAAATTAACATGTAAAAATATATAAATTTTGGTCTTGTGGGGGGGGGATGCATCCCCCCCATCCCCCCCCTGCGTCCGTCCCTGCAATGCAGTTTAATATTGTAGGATTCAGATTATCAACAGTTTCCAATGCATTATCATCAGTGAACAGCATCATGAGCAACAACCTCAATTTTGCCTCAGAGTAGCTGTTGTTGAAGTCATTTGATTTACCAAATCCGTGCAGCTTGTCTGCCAGAATGATTAGTTTCTCTCAATTGTCTCAGAAATGATGGCCATCATGCATGATAGATTACTGTCATGATATCAATTGCTGGTAATCTAACATATTATTGAGAAAAGATTATCCCTGTGATATATTTCTAAATCATCATGAAATATATTATATTATGTAGGTATATGCTCTCTTTTTCTATAATTTCAGGTGGGTGCTAGCAAAATGCCTCAGAGAACCACTTGTGTACCAATATGCAGAAGTCAGATAAGTCAATTTTGTAATTATCACGAACAATTTGAGATGGGAATATGTCGGCAGAATAATGAAATGTGTATTCAGAAAACATACACAATTCCTCAATCCATCATCATCATCCTTACCATTAGTTCTTAATTTTGAATGGTCTTCATTTTATAGAGCATCCATAAGACATTGGTTTTGTAAGCAATTACTGCAAGCATTGCAGTAGTTACACTCTGGGCTTCGGTTAACAAACTTATGATTCGGATATAATTGGGAAATAAATATGGTCAAACAATGATCAAAGGCAGAATAGTGAGCTGAAAGTCCCACAGTTCGGCCAATTGAAATACCTCAACGCTGAAGTTCACCAGTACAATGACATGTAAACAATGATGACCAGTCTAACTTCACTTAATCAAAGCAAGGTTTCAACATTGACACTGCAGAAGGGTGTCGTGCAAAGACAATTTTGAGGAAGGAGGAAGAACCGGCCAAACGCACAGTTTGTTTGGTCTGGAACTTTTGATCAATTTGGAAGCAAGTAAAGAGTTGGATGGAAGTCTATAAAGTAATCAAGCAAAGAGGTGTGGGGATGGCATCTGGGACTTCTTGTTATTCAAGCAGCATTGATCCTCCATCTTCAATCAATGGCCACTCACCAAAAAACTCCATTGTGGCTGTAAGATATACCAAACTGGAAGACATCAAAAGTACAAGCACCTTATACACAATAAACATTGTAGCTGGATCAGTAATTAACGCATCATCCCTACAATGGGATACAATTTATTTCTATGACATATTTATTTCTTGGAAATTTTGTTGCTCTGTGTTCAATCTTCCAAAGTGATCAGTTCTTCAACAGATATTCATTGTTGCTGTAGTAAAAGTTTATCATCTACCCGTACTTATATAATATATAATAATCACTTCATTTCAATTCCACTGATTGGTAAAGTGTCTTTTGAAATGCTCTTTTGACAGGAAAAGTGCCTTCTAGCACAAGGCCTTATATAGAACGAATTTTACCAAGTGATTAAAAGACAAATGAAGTATCTTTTCTGGATCTGTAGAGAACTAGAAAGACCAACAAAGCTCTGGGGCGCAGGAAGCAAGTTGGTGACCTCATGAGTTCAAGATCTTGCCCTGATGTCTTGAAGGGCATCGTCTTGCTGTGTTGAAGGCCAATGCGAGGTCAGAGAAGTTCCTTTCTTCTCGGGCCAATAATGGCATTAATATCTTCTGCATTGATCGCCCGACCGGAAGATTGCAAGGACCTCCAAGAAAAGCTCTTTGTACTTCTGTTCTGGTGCTTGATTCTGACATTCCATTACAATGTTCTATTGTAGTATTGGATAATAATGACAGGGTAGGATAAGGTGCATGACAGGCATGGTGAGATAGTGCAAGATAAAATATTGATATTGCTAAAGTGAGCCCCTACAAGCCACGGTTGACGCTACACTGAGCCTATGTATTTCAGTCTGTAGTGGAATTAGTGTTTTGCTTACAGCAAGTTGGTTCTTATGTATGTTAGGTCCTAATTCAACTCATTATAAACTGTCTGGTAGATTTTGTCCACTGGATCGATATCCACTAGGTAATTATAGTATATAGTATTGTTAGTCCAAACAGAAACGGAATTTACATAAAAAAAAGTATAGTATTCAATTTAACACTAAATGAAAAACCTGCCATATGCTCCATTGTAAATTAAATTTTCTAAATATGTGAACTGGAAAAACAAGCATATTTAAGTCATTAGCCAATCACAGTGAATATATTTAACTTTCTTTCCCAAAATCCCATAATGCATGGCCCCTTCTGAGCACTGTACTTTGCTACAGTATTACATCAACTTCAGGCAATAATTTTGTGCTGCTGGAAAATAAATCCATCTGAATTTATGTAATAAAAACAGTGATGCATTCATAAAGATTTTAATGTGCAAGTAGCAAAATTGAGCTTTCTCCAATTGTTGCAAAATTTTGCCCAACAGCCAGCTTGTGCTGTTGCGGTCAGGCTTCATTATATCAGATCGACAGACAAACATTTTATCAGAGCAAACATTTTATCAGAGCATGTGTACACTCTTTAGCTGTTGATTTAGAGTCGCTGGCTGAAACAACTTTTCCGTGGAAACATTCAATCGAAAGTAAATTTACTTTTGCTGCTTAAAAAACTTTTCCAATTACTTTTGTATAATCATTAACAAATATTTTACCTTTCTCCTTCCTCTCTGTGTATTTCCTAATTTTACTACAATGTTTTTGTGGAAACATATTAAGTAGCCTGCTTATTGCATATGATACAGTTCTTGCCAGCAAAAAAATGTGTGGTGAGTAGTGTTTCCGATGAGTCTCGATCGACCCCTCTCGAGAATGACATGGTCTAGTGCACGAGAATCGAGAATTTCTCGAGAAATCTAGGACACTGTCCTGCCATTGGCACAATGATAAAACAAGAGAGATTTAATCTTGCAATGGATCACATTTTTTGGCTTTTATGAATACTTTGTAGTTTTATTGTTAATCTGTGTGTTTTGTTTCCTATAAATCACATTAAAACATACGGATATTATACAATTTTAAAATATTTGTACAAGTTCAACTTCAGCATTTATCAGGTATACAATGGGGATTATCATCAACAGATATTTAAATTGAACAATGGAGCAATTACACAATAACAATAATATCAAGCAAAACAAAACAACATCCCAATGGTTTGTAACTGTTATAAACATTAAAAAGATAAACTTCATGTTAGACAATGATCAACATTTCAATTCCCGAGACTCGCTCGGCGAGACGAGAAAATGCTGAGTCATTGCTGATCTCGAGACTTCTCGAGAACTCTCGCTCTCATTGGAAACTCTAGTGGTGAGAGACTTTGGTGGACGTTGGTCGATGTTCCCATCCTTAGCATTTTGCAGCATTGGTGACTGCTTTGAGTAACTGTTGTAAATATGGCACTAAGGCTGACATGTTGGTTCAAAGACTTTTGAACAATTTTGAACTGAAACTACTTAAAAGAAAATGACACACAGTGAGGGGTGTAATCATGGAGAGACCTTCGAAAGTGCCAGACAATATGGGAGCTTACTTTGTCACAGCTTCTATTCTGTGGCTAGATACTTAGGATAAGTAGAGTTGAGTAGTTGGTACTTTGGCACAATAGCAATCAGTGTCCAAGGCTTTAGCGGTCAATTAATCAAGCCGCAGATTACTTCGGAAATGAGCTGCAACATACAAGAGTTACAGAGAAAATGGCAAGGTGTATTGTATATAGATTAACAGAAACAGACATTCATTGCATAGTATGTACACGACCCCTTAGGCTACTCCAACAAAACTGCTGATTGTCCAGTTATGAAAACTTGCAAGTACCTTTTCTGTATTCTCTACAATGTCCTTAGCCGGGTTTCACGTTCATATTACAGTCACAGAAATTTAGATGACGTTTTCTCATATTCTAACCATAGGCCATAAGAAAACATCATTTTATTTCCCCCTTCCCTAACATGCATGCTTTCATGGGTCTTATGCTTATAGATAAACTGATGGAAGGCTCATATAATTATGTAGGTCCACAATTACATGTGTCCAGATGTATTGCAGATTGATTGACATTTATAAAAGCACAGACAGGCATTTACAAAGTTATATAGATAGATCAATTGATTGTTGACACATAACTCCACAATAACAGGTGTTCTTTTTGTCATTCTTTCTTAGTAATTTAAAAGTGATTTGTTAATGAAAATGGTACCATGAAAAGGAGGGTTTAATCAGATTTTTCTCAGACTACTGATTCTCAGGAAATACAATTTTATATTTTGTTGTGGGGACTGATTTTCACAAGTTTGAGTAACAATTATTCAAACATTTTATGTGACCCTTAAGACCAAGCCTTGAAATTGGGGGCAGTTTACAAAACATCATGACCCGCCTTACAGCAACTGTGCCTAGTTAAATTGCTGGTCAATCCAGGTGCTGTAGTTAGCTGTTTGGGCATGACCCTTGACCCAGTCAGTCACTGTTTGGGTTGTCATGTCACGCATTGCAGAATGAGCCTCAAGGCAGCCTGCTGGGCATCTATATCAAATGTTACCACGGCTAAAGAAAATAATCGACATCCGAAGTGTACCTTAAAAACATTAAACTTGATAGTGACATGTAGCATCACATTTTTCATGACCTACTGTTTCAATTTTATAATATTTTGCAAAACAACCAAGTAGTGTACTTGAAAAAAGATGACAATTCAATGAATGCTCAAGAAGTTCCTGCTTTTTGCTACGTTTAAAAAAGTCAGCAATTGTTCTCTGGAAAATATATGGGTGGTCATAAATATAATTCAATGTTGCAATTATTCTGGATGGTTTGGAACACCTCTCAAACCCAGATGACCCAAACGCATGCAAAATTACAATGCTGACATTGAGCTAAACTAGAATTACAATTGACTTTCACTTAATGCTGCCTGCAAATGAGCTGCTTAAGCAGAATTTCCATCTCTCAGGGATGATATATTTACATTGTTTGAAATGTGGCAGAGTGTCAAGGGAATTTCCCCTTCAGATATTGATTGCCGTCTATGGAGACAATTAAAGCTTTTTTGATGACAGATGGCTTTTGACAATTTAGATATGGATTCAACTGTTAATTTGACTACAAAGCTGGTGACCTTGTCAAGGAATATTGTCAAAACTCTCCCAGTGGATTAACGGGTCAGTTATTACACTTTATCATTTCCTTTGAAATATTTTCATCATTGTGTTAACTCATAGAGACTAAACTAAATTTAGTCACCGTCTCGATTATGGAACCTACACAAAATATCTGGGAAATGAAGAGACCCATATCTGTAAATAAGCATTGATATGTCAAAAAGGCCACAGTGGGCAGGAGCATGCATTGTAAATAAACAATGTGTTATGGGGACTTTGGAGCCAGGAAATCACCCCTTTTATGGTTGTACAGGTGCTGAAATCCTTCTTGAGTTTGTACACTTTTCTTGATTCATGAGTGTTTGGTTGCAATTCAAGGGGCATAACATTGTCACTGGGAGCGCAGGGAGGCCATACATCATACCCAAGGGGCTTATGGGATGGAGACGGAGGAGCTCTAAAGATGGCAAGTGTTATACTTGGCCAGTTTTACTGCCTCAGAGCTCAAGGGACAAAGTTAGTTCTAAATAAGAAGCAACAATAAGAAATGGGTATCCGGAGAACCCAAAGCGAAATAAAAGATATCCATATTACCAATACTGCCCAATAGGCTTAAGGTATTTAGCCTGGGGGAAGAAATGGCACCAAGTTGAATTGCAAAAGGGTTTTTGTATTGTCTGGCAAACATGACTCAAAAACTACCAGTAAACATGATGGTTTTTCCTGTTAGCCGTGTCAGTAGAAACGAAGCGAAGTGTGCAAGCACATTCGACCACTTTTGAATCAAATAGACATCAGAGCCAAGCCAACCATCAGAGAAGATTAATTAATATCAGAAGATACATTTTGTTTTGTTAGGTCTGGTTAGTCGCAGCCTTTCTGGTTATCTCAGAAGACATATGTAACATATATTATGAAACAATGTCCTCTGCTGTTATTCTATGAGATGAATAGTACAATTGACCCCTTGACTCGGAGATGCACTCTGAAAATTACTGCCAAACAATAAGCACAATTTGGCTGGCATTTACAGTACTATTAGCCAAATAGCCATTGGGGTTTGCTCCTATTTACAGCTTCTGTGGCTTATGTTTTCCCTGAGGCAGAAGCCGTATTATGCCTGATTTCATAAGCTGGCAATTTTCACAAGATTATTGGTGTAGCCTGCTCCTAGGCTTTACGAGGCTGCCATAACTGAGATAGCCTATGGTGTAGCCTGGTCTTTGACAGTGCAGCAAAGCTTTCTCGACATACACGTAGCATTGCAAGCCTGACTGTACCATTGTTTTATAGCATGTGTGATATTGATGTTGTCCATAACTTCCTTTATAATTTTGTCTTGACCACATCAAATATATCAAGTATGAATTGAAATGATAGGCACAAAAGCTGTGCATAATATTTTTTATGTTTTTGCCCACACTATCTTAAACTCTATTTCAATGTGACATTTCCAAAATCTGAAGTAAACATTTGAGAACATTATCACTTATGGTGGCAAAGCCTTCATAGCCCTTGTCGTCAAAATGCCAACATTGACCGTGGTCACAGCCCTGATGTTTCTCACTTGTATTGCATGCCCAAATCACTTGACTGATATTGCTCTGCCTTGGCCTGGATGAATATGCCATAGAAGAGTGTTGAGCTTGGTATTTTGAACAGATGAAAAGGACTCAACCCTAATTCAGTCTTAATCAAAGCTGCAAACTTTAATCAAATCAAGAGTATTCTTGATGACTACAATGATAATTCAATTTCGATTTAAATCAGCTCTAATCAACAGAATGAAGCTGCTTTACTGCCAAGACCAGATTTTAATGTTTTAAAAACACCCAATGACTTGAATATAGCAGGATTCAGGAACAAAGCAGACAAAGACTCTGTAAAATTTTAATATAATTATGGATCAGATTTTCTCCAAAAACAAAGGAATAAGAATCAAACCCGACTCTGATGATTCCAAATCTGCATCAAAACTATTGTGAACTGCATAGCTCTGAATTATTCTTCGTTGTATATTACATGAAAAGAAAATAACTAATTCAAACCTAATATAATATAATAATAATAAAATAATAATAGGAATTTATAGAGCGCCCAAATCCAAAATTTAATTTGCTCATCGGCGCTGGATTAGTTAAGTGTAGTGGATTTTAAACAGATGCGTTTTTAGGTATCGTTTAAACCCGTCAACAGTTGCCTGATTTCGAATGGACACCGGTAGTTTATTCCAGAGGTTTGGGCCCACTCTTGCAAAGGCTCTAGTTCCAAAGTTTGTCTGATTTATGAGTTGTGGGACCTCTAAGTATTTGGAACAATGGTTTCTCAGGTTGTGTGATGAAGTCCTGGCTTTGAGTAGGTCTTTAATGTAGCATGGGGCCATGTTGTTGAGGGCCTTCCATACATTCAATAGAATTTTGTAGTCAATCCTTGCTGGAATTGGCAGCCAGTGAAGATTTTTGCGATGTTCGGTGATGTGGTCATATTTTCTTAGTTTCATGATGAGTCTTACAGCAGAGTTTTGGGCAGTCTGGAGTTTATTTATCAGGCGTTTCGATGTTCCATATATCATGGCATTTCCATAATCGAGGTGGGGGGTGACCAGGGCATTGACTAGGGTTTTCGTGTCATCTTTGGTGAGACTTTTGCGTAGGTGAGAAACGTTTCGGATGTTAAAGTAGGCATTTCGACACATTAATAATGGATTAAGGAATTATGTTTGTTGTTCTTGATTTCCGTAAAAATCATTAATGTTGAAATGGTAGGACTTCAGAATAAGTTCATCAGCTTAAGACCGCAACAATAAAAGTATGCGGCTTTCAACATTGAAAACTGATAAGCCCGATAAATCACATCTGGTAACTAGCATTAAAACATGATATATATACAAAGATACAGGTCAAACTTCAATTAATCAAATCATGGCTTCAAACATACCTGCTAAAGGTGTACGGAAACAAGTTTGTGGGTGAAGAGGGAAAAGTTAGATTGGTCTGGGAACTTTTGATCAATGTGGAGGCAGGCGAGGAGTTAGGCGGAAGTCTATAAATAGTGGCGAGGTGTCAGGATGGCATCTGGGACTTCCTGTTGCTCAGGCATCATTGATCCTCACCCTTTTAATCAATGCCCACTGACCCTAAGAAACATCACCAATTCACCATGATACACTGAGGCAGAGGTCCGCCTAAGGAACAAGCAACTTCAACATGCTTTATCAATGAGACGTTGTATTCATGTAAATTCCTGTTGCTCTGCATTCAATCCTCCTGTTGGTTACAAGCAGATTGCTTTAAAGGTCAGCTGATAGGCTGAAAGCAACAACAAGCCATTTGTTGTTTCGCAGACTCGCAGTGCAAATACATCTCCGTAAATTGAAGTAATTCTCTTTAAATCTTAAAAAAAAGAAGTTGAATATTTGCAGTCCTATTCTGCATCTTGTTGGACGATGTAACTATTCTTCTATTTGTCTGTCATTACATGTAGATTCAATCTCTTTCTAATCAAAATTTACCATATCACATAAAAACTGCAATTTAAGTCATTATTTTAAGTAATAAAGTAAGAGGAGGAAGGAACTAGCTGTTGAACTCAGGAGTGCTTGTTTAAAAAACCATCCTTTTGATTGATTCATTTATTGACTTTCTCACTGTTTTTAATATACATTTTTTGCTATTAATTATGTTTTTTTTTCGTAAAGCATTACTGGGTAATGCAGATTAGGGCGTACCAAAAAACAACAATGTTCTTTGATTTTTGCACCTGTCGCAGGAATTGTGCCTTTTGGTGAGTGAATCAGTTGGAAAAAAAAAATTTTGAAATCGGTAAACTCCTTACGCCGGTTTACCCCCTTTGAATAATACGGGATCCGAAAACACCAAAAATTGCCGTTTTTATGCAGTTTTTGTCACTAAAGACAGTCACAGATGAAATATTTCACCCAAAATGCTGTGCATACCCATCAGGCAAGGTTATGACATCTATATAAAAAAAACTTGACAATTTTGGTGATGAAATTTATCAAAATGGACATTTTTCAAGGCAAAAATCACAATTTTCCCCTGATTTTTAGCATGTTTTTTCCTAAATCCAGACCATTACAGATACATTTCTTATCTGGCAAGTGTTTTTTGTTCAATGATGAAGCCTTTTTACCCTAAAGGTATTATCATTGTCAACCCTTGTGCCCTAGATCATTGCAGATCTTGATTTTGCAATGCTCAATACCAAATAATATGAATAATATCAATCTTCTTTCGGCTTACCTTGCTTGTGTTGAACTGTGCCGATAAATTGCAATATGAATTTTTGTATGTCATTTAGATGACAATAACCACATAAGGAACCTAAAAGGAAATAGTATCTCAAAGTTCCTATATTGTGTAAAGACTGCAATCATTCATGATAACAATATATAACCTGCAATGTGACAATATATAGTATGATTTAATTCAAATGGCATCCATTCCAAAATATATCTGCTCACCAAGTGCTGATCAGCATACTGACTGACAATCTTTCCAATCATTACAATGATAAGTTACTGATGACCTCTAGACGTAGCCAGAGTAGGGTTGGAACTTAGAACATCCACTGCACACAGGGTAGATACATGCAGACCATATTGCATACCACTATGCCATTGGTGCCACTGTCACACATGAATACCAAATATTAAATCCACATTAATCTACACTATTTCTAAGAAAAGTTAGATCCAGAAAGAAGAGACCACACTGTCACCACAGAGGAAGAACCATAAGTTCCTATTGTGCATTTCTTAGATCAGTTATGTCAGTTATGAAAGTGAGCACTATTACACCATCATTACCTTATAGTAGTATATTAGTGCTGTGGTACTGGGCAAGAAGTTGGAAACAGGAAATTACATGAAGCAGGAATTTGCCCACACTTGGAATGCCTACATGTGAGGGTTGAGCATGGGAATGCCAGTCAGTGTCGAGAATGACTGGTAAAAGGTTCTTAATATCAAAAATAAATGAATAATTCAAGTTGTGAATTTTATTTATTTTTCTTATTTGATTTGATTTGTGATAGCCCTTTCCGCCTTTTATACTTTTACTGAATCAGTGTTGTGTCTGCATTGTGGGAATGATCTACACTTCAACCTCACCTTACGACCACCTCTCTAATACGGGCACCTCGTCATTACGACCACATAGGCCTGGAACCGAATATTTTCCCTTTGTTTTCTGCTTATTCAAACCTCTCTAATGCGGGCACCTCGCTAATGCCGTCAACTCGCCAATACGGGCACTTTCTATGGTACAAAGGGTCCATTCTGACCTCACTCATTACGGCCAGTGTATGATTAAGCAGCTGAAGCTGTTGTATCAAGCAGAAAATGCGTAAATTGGCGACACTTTGTCTGGCCGCTTGTTAGCTTTACACCAGCAAGCCAATTGAAGGCTACATGCTATTGTCAATCGAGATCTATCAAAAAGCATAATTGCATGAATTGGGGGGTTAACAACTCAAGTTATGTTCCTAATTGGCATTGCAGGGCAAGTTTTGACTGTCAAGTTTTCTAAATGCAATTAGCGATTAGAGCTATAAGCCACCAATTGAAATCTACCAACTGTTATTTATCTTAATTGTACTCCATTCACTTGACAGTCATTGAGCATCTTTATCGATCTTTATCATACTTTAAATAGGATTTATTTTTCAAACTTTGATTGAACAAACGAATGAAGTCAAAATTTGGTATGACTAATAAGTTAAATAGTGTCACAGTCCTTGACAGGATCGAAGAATGAGATGGCTTGCATTGATTATGCTGTTAAAAAGGGCCACTCTGAGTAATATCAAAGTCAGGATTGGATTTTAGAATTATATAATTATAATTGTGGACTCTTAACTTGTCTCTTACATTTTTTCGAAAATGAAATTACTATTCCAAATTAAATCCTATTGAACAAATTGCACTTCACACCTTTTGTATCAGTCAGCCAGCACCCCCTAGTGGCACCAGGGTCGCCCCCTAGTGGCATCTCATAGTGGCGGCCCCTAGTGGCCAGTTTGAGAAAATTGACAACCTCTCCATTACGGCCACCTCGCTAATGCGGCCACTTTGGCTTGGAACCACTAGTGGTCGTAATAGAGAGGTTGAAGTGTAATTTCATGATGTCTAACTCATTCAGAAACCATTGTTATCTAAGTAGTAACAAGTCTGCATAAAATTGACTTATCGTGAGGAGTTTAAAACCCAATCTGAATCTCAAGCTGGCATAGAGTCAGTATCAATTACTTTACCAAGCTTAGACAATGATAAGCAGAATTGTTTCTAATAACTGATGGTTGATAAAGATTTGCTGTGAGAGGTTGACCAGTAAAACAATTTATCAATTTTGTAGCATTGAGTATGTTTAGGGTTCCTACATCATAATGATTAGCAAAGTACACATAAATCAGTCTTTATAATCCATTTTTGTTGTGAGATCAATGCAATTTGAGAATAACGGTAAACAAATATAGTAATTGATAATACAAGCTACATAATAATACATAAAACTAAATAACCTCGATGGAATTAAAGCACGAACTGCAGTGTAAAACTGTACATTTCATAGGTACTTTAGTCATAAATAACAAGACAAACGACAAGATTGATAATTTCATAGCATCAACTTGAGTAAAAAAAGAATTATTTGCAATAGATGGCTTATTTTAAAGACTTCAGGGTTCACAAGGGTCACCAATGGGACAAAATGGCTTAATAAATGAAAAAAAAAAATTCATCTGTCAAGAAAAGTATCTATAGTGGCACTGTACCTAAGAAAAACATGCGAAAACGAAGCGAAAAATTGTGATTTTTTGCATTTTTGCTTTAAAAAAGGGCAAAAAAGATAAATTTCATAACAAAATTGTCAAGTTTGTTTTATATAGATGTCATAACCTTGCCTGATGGGTATGCACAGCAATTTGGGTGAAATATTTCATCTATGACTCTCTTTAGTGACAAAAACGGCGATTTTTGGTGTTTCCGGACCCCCTATTATTCAAAGGGGGTAAACCGGCGTAAGGAGTTGACCGATTTCAAAAATTTTTTTTTCCATATGATTTACTCACCAAAAGGCACAATTCCTGCGACAGGTGCAAAAATCAAAGAACATTGTTGTTTTTTGGTACGCCCTAAATTGCAGATGTCCATCACGAGAGGATATTATAACCAGTATCGATATGAGAATTTTTATATGGAAAAGGTCATATAAGACTTGCTTTGGTCTTGGCAAATACCTTTAGTGCCAAGTGGCTGGTGGGAGAGACAGTATAATTGTTTGGAGGGGAAGGGAATCTTGCTGGGACCTGCAGAGAATTTTAGGGGACCTGCAAGGGCTGGCGAAGGTTTGAAGGGCTTTAAAAGCAAATGGAAGGCCCTGGAGTGGTCAGGACCTTGCCCTCGGGTCGCGAAGGGCATCTTTGATCCTTGTAGAAGGCTTCCGCAAGGTTAGGGAGATTTACTTTCATCTTAGGGCCAATCATAGCATTAATAACATCCACTTTTATTGCTCAGCTGAGTTTGCCAGGACATTCCCAGAGCGGCCCTTGTTACTCTCTTTTGGATACTTGGTGCAGACTTTCCTTAAAAATGTTGTAGTGGACATGCATGTAAATGTTGATAATGATGATAGGACAGTACTAGATTGACGCGCTTATTCAAACCATCCTATTATAGAATACTTTAAGAAATGATGTCACTGTTGCTATGTGGTATTACATGAGTTCATTAATTCATAAGCTCAATATGGTTTTAAGATCATTTTGGCCTAGGTAGAAAAACGTTTTCTGTTGTTGAATATTTGTGCATTCAATTTTTATGTGTAAAACATTTAGAATTACCGAAAGGAGTTCTTTTATAATCATTCTTTATATTGTAAACTTTCGTGCTGCATTTAAGTACATCACCACCTGAAACATTTGCACACAAGTCAACAAGCAAATTTGTCTTGCTGAGAGGCAATCCATCTGAATTTGTGTAATGTAATAAGTGCTACATAGGCTCTTAGTTTTGTTTGCAAACAGCCAAATATATTTCATTGTGAGAGAAATTTGACCTTTTTTTTGCATCACTGACGGAAACTAAAGGTGAAAGCTGAGATAGAACTGTTTGATTTTCGCACATTATTTTCCAAACCTTTGCATTCAGTGTGGCAATTAATGTTTTCGATTAGGTGGTGTTTTGAAATTTTTCACTGTGATAAGACCTGGTCATGAAGGCTCATTTTGTCTCCACACTTCCCCAATACTTTCCACATAGATATGTTCATCTCAAGTCATCAATCTCATTGGCAGTATATTCAAAAATTTACAGAGAGGCAAATTCGGAAGGAATGTGACAAGCCAGTTTTGAGAATCAAATCAGCCAGCTCTTACATAGTGTAGCTAGTTTCTATACAACTCCCTCATTCCTGACAACGTCCTGAATTTGAATTGAGGTTTATAGAATGAAAACTTATGCTGCAACATACTGAACTCAATGCCAGAAGTTGCTCTTTTTCAGTCGGCCAAGAGAATAATTAGCCTCCGGAAGGTCTGGCGAATACCCAAGGAGGCAATTTGGAAAGGCTTACGGAGTAATCAGATGAAATATTTAAATCAAATTGCTGTTTTTTGGCCCACTCCACTAGTGATTGACATGCCTCTCTGAGACTGTCAAGCTTAGCAGTCTTGTCCTCATAATATGTGTCAGCAGCAACTTTCTTTGAGGGCAATCCGCTATCATGTGGAAGGCAACTTTTTGCTACAATCTTGTTAATGACTCACTTTGCTCGCCCTTCCAAGACACTCTCCATATTCAGAACGTGACACTGAGCCTGATTTTGAACTAAAAGGCTCCAGCGTCACTGAGATACATACAAGCAACATCAAGTTTAAGCCACTCTTCCAGGAATTGCGTGTCATTACTGATAAGCAGGGCTTTGGAGTCGGGTGTTAAGTGAACCGACTCCGACTCCCGACTCCTTTGGCTTTCTGAAAAGCGACTCCGACTCCGACTCCTTAGGGCTCCTGAATTACGACTCCGACTCCGACTCCCGACTCTGCTTATCGGCATTATTGCACACAGATATTATATGGTTACCAAGGGGGAAAAAAGGTAGTTTCTACAAAGTTTTCATTGGATTTGTACATGAATACTTCTTTAAGAAATGTTATATAAAATTTGTAAAACATAAAAAATGTTTGTAACTGGATTTTCGTAAATTATATTAATTACTTGTTGGAGTCGGGAGTCACCAATTTAATTTTTGACTCCGACTCCGACTCCGACTCCACCTGAAAGTCAAAGTACGACTCCGACTCCGACTCCACCCAAAAACCTCCGACTCCACGACTCCGACTCCCGACTCCGACTCCGACTCCAAAGCCCTGCTGATAAGTTAAAATCCCAATTTGTGCCATGATGAACCATAAATTAAGACTTTGAAGAGAACAGACTGAAGTGGTATTCTTTTTATAACACATTCTTTTTTGCTGCTTAAGTATTAAGTAAGATTTTTCTGAGTTACCAGATGGTAAATCTACTCAACAGAATACAATTTTAGAGCCAGATTGTATTTATGACATCCTTTTGAAGCAGTGACCTTGCTGGTGTTACATAAATTTTCTACCATTTGTTATTCAAATCTACAGTGTAATTAATAAACCGGTATGACAATACCATTGAGATCTGCATCAAGGCTACATTCAGACAGCACCTTGGAATTTATTTTCAGTTGCAGCTTGGTCAGAGATGGCTTTTTCCACGTCATTGATCAGATCCATTTGCTCACATCACTGTCCATTACCTCAGGAAAGGATATAATTATTCTGTACCAAAAATATTTTTAACTCAAACTAAGCTTATACAGTGAAACCAAATTTATTGTCCAGGGATATTTGTCCTGTTTGTGGAAACAGACATTAGCCACCAGGAAGTTCCATCTCATTCCCAAGCAGGTCATTTGGAATGGCTCAAGGAGTATTGAGATGAAATATTTAAAACAAATTTCTAGTTTCCAGCTCATCTTGACTAGCTTTTAACTTATCGATTCATTTATTTATTTTCATCTCTGTGTTTTGGTCTTTCTTTTATATTTATGTTAATTACCATGGAGAGTTCCATTGGTTACTCAAATGAGTATTTCTTGAAACTTCTGTTTGCTTCCAAGTGTATTGAATCGACTCGAGCTATATTGTGTCTTCTTTAGTCTCCATACTTTTGCTTCTAACCACACTCCAAAGAATTCAATACTTTTGGGGCTGTCTTGTTCTCGACATCCTATATGGCTCCCCTTCCCTTACCCTTTCTCTGTTACCATTTTCTTTTGTACAGACTTGAGGAATGGTGTTGCCAAGGCATGATAGATGTACCAGATTTTTCTACAATGTGTCAAGTCTTTTTTTTCTTCTCAAAATGTTCTACACAACTCTCAAGGAAGAACTTGATTGATGTGTGTCCTTAAGTGATACTACATTGTTACTCTTTGTTACTGCCTTCCTTTCTATGAAATGAGAAATTCTAGATATGACTGAAGACAACCATATCACCAGATATACCATAGAATGGATTGATTTTTATTGTCGACCAGTATAAATGATGAATTGAATTACAGTACAGCCAAGATAATTGAAGACATTGCTTCCATTACAACATATTCATAACATCCACCTAAACTGAAAAATTACTTATCTGCTTATTTCACAAGTGTAAATAACATCTTCATATGACTATGATCAGCCACAAGCCACCATCATTTGAATCTGACAGACAGCAGGGCAGCCAAATGATCAAACTTGTGCTTATCTCTTGTTCAGACAAAACTCGCAAGTCTACATAAAATAGATGACCCAAGGGTGGCTATTATGACTATCTATAACATGCCTGCTATTTCAGCAACAAGAGCAAGGCACTGCTTTTACAGGGGTATGTGGTTACACAATATCAGCAATATGTGTCTGAAATAGGACACCCACACACCAACCTTGGAGGCTGGAAGCTTATAGGGTGAGTGCACCAGTTCAGTGGTAAAAGTGTCAAAAGGCTACTTTAAACAAAGGACCCGGATGCAAATATTGATGCACAATTTTAGATAGTTGAGCAAGAATATTTCATATGAGGCTGTTACTTTTTATACAATTTTTGTTGTACGGCATGAACTGAGTTGAATGTATATACTAATTACTTCAACAATGTGTATGATGTAGAACAATAAACTATCTGAATAGGGACTGACTTATCAGGATACTCCATATATATGGTCGGAACGAAATTGGCTCTGACTTCAATCAGAGGTTTTCTAAAAAAAAAAAAGCCACTAACGTTTAAATTGTTCATTTACTCCTCTTTTGTTTTCTTCTTTATCAGCTATTCAAACAAAGTTCAATGTACAGCTTTAAATATTTTTTATTTTTACCAGATTCTATAGAATGCAAATAAATGAAGTAAGTTTGATAACCTGTAGCATCTCTGGCTTAGGGCGTACCAAAAAGCAACAATGTTCTTTGATTTTTGCACCTGTCGCAGGAATAGTGCCTTTTGGTGAGTAAATCATATGGAAAAAAAAATTTTTGAAATCGGTCAACTCCTTACGCCGGTTTACCCCCTTTGAATAATAGGGGGTCCGAAAACACCAAAAATCGCCGTTTTTGTCACTAAAGAGAGTCATAGATGAAATATTTCACCCAAATTGCTGTGCATACCCATCAGGCAAGGTTATGACATCTATATAAAACAAACTTGACAATTTTGTTTATGAAATTTATCTTTTTTGCCCTTTTTTAAAGCAAAAATGCAAAAAATCACAATTTTTCGCTTCGTTTTCGCATGTTTTTCTTAGATACAGTGCCACTATAGATACTTTTCTTGACAGATGAATTTTTTTTTTTCATTTATTAAGCCATTTTGTCCCATTGGTGACCCTTGTGAACCCTGAAGTCTTTAAAATAAGCCATCTATTGCAAATAATTCTTTTTTTACTCAAGTTGATGCTATGAAATTATCAATCTTGTCGTTTGTCTTGTTATTTATGACTAAAGTACCTATGAAATGTAGTTTTACACTGCAGTTCGTGCTTTAATTCCATCGAGGTTATTTAGTTTTATGTATTATTATGTAGCTTGTATTATCAATTACTATATTTGTTTACCGTTAAGAGGCCTATATTCTCAAATTGCATTGATCTCACAACAAAAATGGATTATAAAGACTGATTTATGTGTACTTTGCTAATCATTATGATGTAGGAACCCTAAACATACTCAATGCTACAAAATTGATAAATTGTTTTACTGGTCAACCTCTCACAGCAAATCTTTATCAACCATCAGTTATTAGAAACAATTCTGCTTATCATTGTCTAAGCTTGGTAAAGTAATTGATACTGACTCTATGCCAGCTTGAGATTCAGATTGGGTTTTAAACTCCTCACGATAAGTCAATTTTATGCAGACTTGTTACTACTTAGATAACAATGGTTTCTGAATGAGTTAGACATCATGAAATTACACTTCAACCTCTCTATTACGACCACTAGTGGTTCCAAGCCAAAGTGGCCGCATTAGCGAGGTGGCCGTAATGGAGAGGTTGTCAATTTTCTCAAACTGGCCACTAGGGGCCGCCACTATGAGATGCCACTAGGGGGCGACCCTGGTGCCACTAGGGGGTGCTGGCTGACTGATACAAAAGGTGTGAAGTGCAATTTGTTCAATAGGATTTAATTTGGAATAGTAATTTCATTTTCGAAAAAATGTAAGAGACAAGTTAAGAGTCCACAATTATAATTATATAATTCTAAAATCCAATCCTGACTTTGATATTACTCAGAGTGGCCCTTTTTAACAGCATTATCAATGCAAGCCATCTCATTCTTCGATCCTGTCAAGGACTGTGACACTATTTAACTTATTAGTCATACCAAATTTTGACTTCATTCGTTTGTTCAATCAAAGTTTGAAAAATAAATCCTATTTAAAGTATGATAAAGATCGATAAAGATGCTCAATGACTGTCAAGTGAATGGAGTACAATTAAGATAAATAACAGTTGGTAGATTTCAATTGGTGGCTTATAGCTCTAATCGCTAATTGCATTTAGAAAACTTGACAGTCAAAACTTGCCCTGCAATGCCAATTAGGAACATAACTTGAGTTGTTAACCCCCCAATTCATGCAATTATGCTTTTTGATAGATCTCGATTGACAATAGCATGTAGCCTTCAATTGGCTTGCTGGTGTAAAGCTAACAAGCGGCCAGACAAAGTGTCGCCAATTTACGCATTTTCTGCTTGATACAACAGCTTCAGCTGCTTAATCATACACTGGCCGTAATGAGTGAGGTCAGAATGGACCCTTTGTACCATAGAAAGTGCCCGTATTGGCGAGTTGACGGCATTAGCGAGGTGCCCGCATTAGAGAGGTTTGAATAAGCAGAAAACAAAGGGAAAATATTCGGTTCCAGGCCTATGTGGTCGTAATGACGAGGTGCCCGTATTAGAGAGGTGGTCGTAAGGTGAGGTTGAAGTGTAGATCATTCCCACAATGCAGACACAACACTGATTCAGTAAAAGTATAAAAGGCGGAAAGGGCTATCACAAATCAAATCAAATAAGAAAAATAAATAAAATTCACAACTTGAATTATTCATTTATTTGTGATATTAAGAACCTTTTACCAGTCATTCTCGACACTGACTGGCATTCCCATGCTCAACCCTCACATGTAGGCATTCCAAGTGTGGGCAAATTCCTGCTTCATGTAATTTCCTGTTTCCAACTTCTTGCCCAGTACCACAGCACTAATATACTACTATAAGGTAATGATGGTGTAATAGTGCTCACTTTCATAACTGACATAACTGATCTAAGAAATGCACAATAGGAACTTATGGTTCTTCCTCTGTGGTGACAGTGTGGTCTCTTCTTTCTGGATCTAACTTTTCTTAGAAATAGTGTAGATTAATGTGGATTTAATATTTGGTATTCATGTGTGACAGTGGCACCAATGGCATAGTGGTATGCAATATGGTCTGCATGTATCTACCCTGTGTGCAGTGGATGTTCTAAGTTCCAACCCTACTCTGGCTACGTCTAGAGGTCATCAGTAACTTATCATTGTAATGATTGGAAAGATTGTCAGTCAGTATGCTGATCAGCACTTGGTGAGCAGATATATTTTGGAATGGATGCCATTTGAATTAAATCATACTATATATTGTCACATTGCAGGTTATATATTGTTAT
The DNA here is from genome assembly GCA_026936325.1 of Platynereis dumerilii. Classification (NCBI taxonomy): domain Eukaryota; kingdom Metazoa; phylum Annelida; class Polychaeta; order Phyllodocida; family Nereididae; genus Platynereis; species Platynereis dumerilii. The sequence continues at coordinate 56,812,860 of JAPTHN010000006.1, read as the reverse complement.
CATGAATGATTGCAGTCTTTACACAATATAGGAACTTTGAGATACTATTTCCTTTTAGGTTCCTTATGTGGTTATTGTCATCTACATGACATACAAAAATTCATATTGCAATTTATCGGCACAGTTCAACACAAGCAAGGTAAGCCGAAAGAAGATTGATATTATTCATATTATTTGGTATTGAGCATTGCAAAATCAAGATCTGCAATGATCTAGGGCACAAGGGTTGACAATGATAATACCTTTAGGGTAAAAAGGCTTCATCATTGAACAAAAAACACTTGCCAGATAAGAAATGTATCTGTAATGGTCTGGATTTAGGAAAAAACATGCTAAAAATCAGGGGAAAATTGTCATTTTTGCCTTGAAAAATGTCCATTTTGATAAATTTCATCACCAAAATTGTCAAGTTTTTTTTTATATAGATGTCATAACCTTGCCTGATGGGTATGCACAGCATTTTGGGTGAAATATTTCATCTGTGACTGTCTTTAGTGACAAAAACTGCATAAAAATGGCAATTTTTGGTGTTTTCGGATCCCGTATTATTCAAAGGGGGTAAACCGGCGTAAGGAGTTTACCGATTTCAAAAATTTTTTTTTCCAACTGATTCACTCACCAAAAGGCACAATTCCTGCGACAGGTGCAAAAATCAAAGAACATTGTTGTTTTTTGGTACGCCCTACTCTGGCTGCATCACATGCATACATGCACACTTGACAGGGCAATTCATTCAATTTGCAAGGTAAAATATGCTATAAAATTACTCCATATCTCTGTGAATCACTCCACACCACGCACTGTTTGTATTAAAAGTACTGATTGCTGAATAGCCCTAGGGATTTGCTCATATCAACAGCATCTGGGGTCTATGTTTCCCTGTAGCAAAGGCAGTGTTTTGCCTGATTCCATAAGCTGGAAATTTTCACAAGATTGTTTGTGTAGCTATACTAAGCTTTATGAGGCTGCCATAACTGCGATGGTTTATGGTGTTGCTAAATGTTTGTAAGGTGTAGCATAGCCTGGCAAATTGTGGAATAGCCTTTGTGAATTTGCTTTTGTCTGTATAATGCTTAAAACTACTCTGTCATCAACACATCACATATATTGAATATTCTGATGTTGTAGCAGTCAGAAAAGAAAGTTAGATGATATACAAAATTAAAAAGCATTACCTGACATTATCCTTTTATGCACATTTATCTTTCGGATTTTACTGAATACTAATGCTATCATCAAGTGACCGTAGTTTCTACTGTCATTGCCTCAAAATACATGTAATATATCTGTTGTTGAAGCATTTTGAGCTACCTTGCAGCTTGTCTCAATTGACCCTGATGATGGCCATCAGGCATGACAGAGTACTGTCAGGATAACAATTGCTGGTATCTTACATATGGGATTATCTCTAGCTGCCGTATTCATAAATCATTGTGAAATGATATATATATTTTAATGTTCTAGTTTTCAGGTGGGTACTAGCAAAATGCCTCAGGAAACCATTTTTGTAACAATATGCAGAAGTCAGATAAGTCAATTTTGTAATTATCAAGATCAATTTGAGATGGGCATAAGCCTCAAAAATAATAAATTGTGTATTCTGAGAAACACAATTATATGATCCACCATCATCATCACCATCAGTTCTTAGTTTTGAATGGTGTTCATTTCATAGAAGATCCATAAGGCAAGGGATTTGTGTGCAATAACTGACAGCTTTGCATTAGTCAAACTATGCACTTCTGTACACTATTATATTGTTCAGAAATACATAAGAATAAGAAATAAGTACTGTCAAACAATTATCAAAGGCAAGACAGTAAGCTGAAAGTCCCACAGTTCAAGCCAATTGAAACAACTGACACTGAAGTTCAACAGTACAATGAATGTGAAAATAATGATGGCAGGTCCAACCTCGATTAATCAAGGCAAGGCTTCAACATTGAGACTACATAAGGGTGTCATGCAAAGACAAGTTTGAGGAAGGATGAAAAACCGACAGAAGGAAAAGTTTGATTGTTCTGGGAACTTTTGATCAATTTGGAAACAAGTGGGCAGTTGGACGGAAGTCTATAAAGCAATCAAGTATTGTTTTGAGGTGTGGGGATGGCATATATGGACTTCCTGGTATTCAGACATCATTGATCCTCCAACTTCAATCAATGGCCACTTACCAAAAACAAAACCATCATGGCTCTAAGAATTACCGAACTGGCAGACAGTCAGACACCAAAAGGTTTGTAGGGCTCTGGAAGCAAGTGAGTGACCTCATGAGTTCAAGACCTTGCCCTGATGTCTTGAAGGGCATCGCCAATCCTTGTTGAAGGCCAATGCGAGGTCAGAGAGATTTCCTTTCTTCTCGAGCCAATAATGGCATTAATATCATCTGCATTGATCGTCCGACCAGAAGATTGCAAGGACCTCCAAGAAAAGCTCTTTGTACTTCTCTTCTGGTGCTTGGTTCTGACATTCCATTACAATGTTCTATTGTAGTATTGGATAATAATGACAGGATAGGATAAGATGCATGACATGCATGGTGAGATATTGTGAGACAAAATGTCAATATTACAAAAGTGAGCCCTAACAAGCTATTGTTGATGCTTCACTGAGCCTACATATTTCAGTTTTTGCAGAAAAATGTGTTTTTGCTAACAGTCAGTTGGTTCTAATTGACTGGTATGATAGTTCCTAATTCAAGTCATTATAAACCAAAATTCTGTTTCCAGAAATTACTGTCGACTGGGTAATAATAATATTGTTAGTCCAACCAGTAAAGGGATGTACATATAAAAGGCTTAGTACTTAATTTAATATGAAATGAAACATGTGACATATCCATCCTCAATCAGTGTTGGAGTCCTCGAGGCCGGCCTCGTCCTCGAGGCCGGCCTCGGAGCCATTTTTGATGGCCTCGGCCTCGGTCTCGGTCTCGGATGACCAATCCTTGGCCTTGGACTCGGTCTCGGACCCTCTGGCCTCGGATATTTGCCCGAGGCACGTCCGAGGCCAGCAAAATTAATAAAGTACAATTTTGCTGGAACAGTCAAACAAAATTTTCCTGTCAGTTAAGTATAATTATCTGTCAGTTTATCTAACACAAGGAAACTATTATCCTATATATCAGATTCTGATAGAGTCATTTTCTGCCTGTCTTTTAAGACAGTATCTAGGCCTATTTTAGGCCGAGTGCCAAGTTATACGCGGTGCCATTTTTGTGATAGATATGAAATTATAAATTGACCAACAGTATTTGAATATTTTCGAATTTTTATTTTCCTTCACTAATTGAGTTGAACATTATTTCATGTAAATTTCGACCATAATAATTTGAAGTTTTAAAGTTTTTGTTTACATGTAACGGAGGATGCGTTGGTACCTGATCATTAACTTCACATACCAGAGTGTCTGACTTAAAACACAACTCAAAAAATGGAATGGGACAAAATCTGCGACAGAATCTCATTTGTGCCTCAAAAGATATTCCAAATAACTTTGTTGTAACAAAAATATGCCACTGCCCAATAAATTGGAACCCATTAATTCAGAGTACTATCTACATGTATCTAGATTCCAGAAAGTGTAATTTTTTAAGCAGTTATAGTAAAGCCCGTAATGAAAGTGATAAGCTGCCTCAGAATTTTTTTTAAAACTAACCAATTTTTTCCAGTCATGGTGAAAAGATTAATTAATTCTTTCCCAGCAATCTTGAAATGAATTTCTGGTGTATGGGCTATCTCAGTCTGCAATGTTTGATTTAGAAGTAAATAATTCAATATTATTGAGGTTCTCACACACTCAAAACAAATCTAATCTGTCACTGTTTCCGTAAAAAACAAAATTGCCAGTGAGATCAGTTCTATGCCCTGTTCTTTAAAAATGTAATGGTTGCCCCCTTATTGTCTTCATTTCAGTGTTATACTTGAGTCATTGAGTGAATCTCTAATTGTACTGTTATAGCCTTATCGTAAGCGATGGCTAAATGCCGATAATACACCAAGCTAAGGTAGTTTGGCAGTCAACCATAATTTTTGTCCGACCGGCCTCGGTCTCGGTCTCGGTCTCGGATGCTCATGCCCCGGTCTCGGTCTCGAGGCTCAATGCCTCGGCCTCGGTCTTGGTCTCGGATGCTCATGCCTCGGTCTCGGTCTTGGTCTCGGATGTCCTGGCCTCGACTCCAACACTGTCCTCAATTCTACATCAAATTTTCTACATAATATTATGAGAACAGGAAAAACAAACATAGTAAAGTCATTATCCTGTCAAAGTGAATATATTTAACTTGGTCTCCCCAAATTTCATGATATGTACCCCATTTGAGCACTTAACTCTGCACCAGTATTACATCAACTTCAAATAACAAAGCAATGTTGTGCTGATTGAGAGTCAATCCATCTGCATCTATGTAACAAAATACATTGCTCAAGATTTCAATTCAAAGCACTCTCCAGTGTTGGCAACCACTGTTACTGTTGTATACCATACATGTCTTTAAAAACTTATGGCACTAAACGTCACATGCTGATTCAAATACTTTCGAACAATTTTGTACCGAAACTACTTAAAAGAAAGTGACACACAATGAGAGATGTAATCATGGAGAGACCTTCAAAAGTGTCAGACAGTATGGGAGCTTACCCTGTCACAGCATCTATTCTGTGGCTAGATACTTAGGATAAGTAGAGTTGAGTAGTTGGTACTTTGGCACAACAGCAATCAGTGTCCAAGGCTTTAGCGGTCAATTAATCAAGCTGTAGATTACTTCGGAAATGAGCTGCAACATACAAGAAAATGGCAAGATGTATTGAAGATTACCAGAAAAGCACAGATCAGCTTGTGCTATGTAGATAAACAGGTATGTAGAACTATAGAAAGATTTTCATCAATGCTATTGTTATCATTCACAATGTCTAACACCTGACATATAAGAACATGAAGAAGAACCCTCATTCTAAACACATCCAATACCGACACTCAGTAAGATCTGTAAATAAGCTTGGAAAAGTCATTATTGGCACCAGTAGGCAGGGGCTTGCATTGTACGTAAATAATGTGTTATGGAGACTTAGGAGCCAGGAAATCACTTCTTTTATGGTTGTACAGGTGCTGAAATCCTTCTTGATTTTGTAAACTTTTCTTGATTTATGAGTGTTTGGTTGCGATTCAAGGGGCATAACATTATCGCTGGGAGGGCAAAGAGGCCATACATCATACCCCAGGGGCTTAAGGGTGGAGACGGAGGAGCTCTAAAGAAGGCAAGTGTAATACTTGGCCAGTTTTACTGCCTTGGGGCTCAAGGGACAGAAGCAGTTCTGAATAAGAAGCAACAATAAGAAATGGGTATCTGGAGAACCGAAAGTGAAATGAAAGACATCCGAATGACCAATACTGTCCAATAGGGATAAGGCATTCAGGCTTGGGGAAAGAAATGGCATCCAGTTGAATTGCAAAATTTTTGTGTATAGTCTAGCAAAAATGACTCAAAACTCTACCAATAAAAATAATATTTTTCCTGTTGGCCATGTCAGTAGAAACAAAGTGTGCAAGCACATTCTGCCACTTTTGAACCAAGTAGCCATCAGTGCCAAGCCAACAATCAGTACAATTGATGCAGTTGTAATATCAGCAGTTACATTTTCTATTGTTAGGTCTGGTAAGCTGCGCTTTCTGATTGAACTCACACATATATGTGCCACCTATTATGAAACAATGTCCTCTGCTGTTATTCTAGGAGATGAATGGCCCAAATGACCCCTTGCAACTTACTGCCAAACAATAAGCACAATTTGGCTGGCACTTACCGTACTAATAGCTGAATAGCCATTGGGATTTGCTCCTATTTACAGCATCTGTGGCTCATGTTTTCCCTAGGACAAAAGATGTATTAAGCCTGGTTCCATAAGCTGGCAATTTTCACAAGATTATTGGTCTAGCCTCCTCCCAGGCTTTATGAGGCTGCCATAGCTGAGACAGCCTATGGTTGTGCCCCAGTCTTTGACAGTGCAGCAAAGCTTTCTGAACACTGCATTGCAATGTTCAGGGTACCATTGTCTTATTGCCTTTGTGATATTGATGTTGTCCATTATTTCATTTATAATTTAGTCTTGACCATACCAAATATATCAAGTATGAATTGAAATGATGAGCACAAAAGCCAAGCATAATAATTTTTATGTTTTTGCCCATGCAATCTTAATGTTCTATTTTTAATGTGGCATTTCCAAAATCTGAAGTAAACATTTGAAATCATTATCACTTAATGTTGTAATGCCTTTATCACCATTGTCTTCAAAATTCCAACATAGACTGTGGTCATAGCCCTGATGTTTCTCATTTGTATGGCATTCCAAAATCACCTGACAAATAATGCTCACCCATGGCCAGGATGAATATGCTGTAGAAGGATGTTGAGACTGGTATTTTAAACAATGAAAAGGACTCAACCCTAATTCAGTCTTAATCGCAATGATTATTCAAATTTAGTTTAAATCAGATCTAATCAACAAAATAAAGCTGCTTTACTGCCAAGACTAAGATTTCAATGTTTTAAAAACACCAAATGACTTGAATATAGCAGGACTCAGGCACAAAGCAGACAAAGACTCTGCATAGTTCTAATTTAATTATGGATCAGATCCTCTCCTAAAACAAAAGAATAAGCAGCAAACCTGACGCTGATTATTCCAAATATGCATCAAAATATTGTTATGAGCATAGCTTTGAATTATTCCTCACTGTATATTATCAAGAAAAGATAAGAATTAATTCAAACCAAATACAATAACGAAGAATGGAATTATGTTTGTTGTTCTGTATTTCCGAAAGCATCATGAATGTCGAAATGGTCGGACTTCGTAATAAGAAAATAATTGCTTCTGGTCATGAGCAACAAGTTTGAGGGTGGAAAGGGAAGAGTTAGATTGGACTGGGAACTTTTGATCAATGTGGAAGCAGCCAAGGAGTTAGGCGGAAGTCTATATATAGTGGCGAGGTGTCGGGATGGCATATGGGACTTCCTGTTGCTCAGGCATCATTGATCCTCACCCTTTTAATCAATAGCCACTGACCCTAAGAAACACCACCACCATGGCTCTAGGATATACCAAGGCAAAGGTCCACCTAAAGAACGAGCAACTTCAACCTTGAGGAACAATTGCAGTTTGTAATCACTACAGTTTGGGTCATAAGGGAGCCCTGCTTCTTCAATGATACATTGTATTCATTTAAACTTCTGTTGCCCTGTTTGCAATCCCCCCAGTCGGTTAAGAGCAGATATTTAAAGGTCAGGTAATAGGCTGGAAGCTGCAGAAAGTTATTTGTTGCTGCACAGTGCAAATATACATCCTATAGATTGAACTAATTCTCTCTGAATTGAAAAAATGCATTTGAATATAAGTGGAGTCCTATTAACTGTCTGCATCAAATAGGATGCTGTTATTGCCATTTGATATCAATTATCTGTCATTAGATTTAATTTCTTTTTAATACAAAATGTACAGTATTACAGAAACTGTTTTTCAAGTCATTGATTGAGGTGATGAAGTAAGAACTGATCGTTGAACTCAGAAATACTTGTTTTTAAAGCCATCAAACTGACTGATTGAGTTGTTGGTTTTTCCACTGTTGTGAAGTTTCAAGTTTTTGCTTTTCATTATACTTTTCTATAAGGCACAACTATGTATATATCTATCATGAGAGGATAATTTATTATGTTTGTTCTTCAGTATCAATATACGAACCTATATATGGAAAAGGTCATATAAAACACGCCTAAGTCCTGCTTTGGTCTTGGCAAATATCTTTGGTGCCAAGTGGCTGGTAGGAGTAGACAGTATAATTGTTTGGAGGGGAAGAGAAACTTCCTGGAACCTGCAGAGAATCTGAGGGGACCTACGAGGGCTGGCGAAGATTTGAAGGGCTTTAAAAGCAAATGGGAGGCCCTCAGGAGGTTAGGACCTTGCCCTAAGGTCATCAAGGGCATCTTTGATCCTTGTAGAAGGCTTCACCAAGGTCAGAGAGATTTCCTTTCATTTTAGGGCCAATCATAGCATTAATAACATCCACATTTATTGCTCAGCTGAGTTTACCCGAACTTTACCAAAAAGACGCTTTGTACTCATTTTTGGATACTTTGGCCCGAAATTCTGTTACAATGTTCTAGTGTACATACATACATGTAAATGTATATGATTATGAGATAGTACTAGATAAATGACACTTCTTATAGGTTATTGTAATAAATGGTATCACTGCTACGGTGTTGAATTTTGTAAGCTCAATATGGTTTTAAAACTACTTTGGCTCTGCTAAATTTGGTTTCTACACCTGAATCATTATGCATACAATTAAAATGTGTAAAATACCTCACTTGGTAACCTTTATATTATACGAGGGGTTTTCCATAAGTTCTGTCCAACTTGCCATAACTTTTGCAATATTTAATACAGGAACATGATATTTGGATCAAATAATATTGAAGTCATTTGCAAATGATCCTGAAAAAATCAGATCACAGAAACAAAAATAATTGGTTAATTTGTTGCCATGGAAACCAGAAGTCATGAAATGCGGCCCAGGGCACTTTTAGAGACACACGATTCATTATATCTTGTCAAATATTCATTTTTTACCAGGGACACAGGACAAGACATGTATTAAAAATAATTCCTAACATTTCACAAATTCTTGAAATCATGAACTTGACACTGAGTACATTTCCTCTAACTTTATATATCCCTTAAAAAGTCGATTCCTCATAGTCCTCAAATTGAGATCACTGTTGGTGTTTCGCTGACTTTTTGTGCTTTACAGTCACTTTTCCGTAAGTTCTGTCCAATCTGTCATAATTTTTGCTAGATTAACTGCAGAAAGATGATATTAGGGTCAGTTGATATTGAGGTAATTTGCGACTGATTCCCAAAATATCAGATCATAGAAGTAAAAATAAATTGTTTATTTGTTGCTATGGAAACCAAAAGTCATGAAATGCGACCGAGATCTTGTTAACGGACACATGCTTGATATATCTTGTCAAAATGTGTGATTATTACAAGAGATATAGAACAGAATATATTCAAAATATACATAGCCATTTCACAACTTCCTAAACTAAAGACTACGACCCTGTAAATACTTTTTCTCATAATTTCTAACCATATCTAAATAAGATACCTCAGTCATCATGTTAAGGTATGTTTTAGCATTGTCCAGTCTTCTTTTCTTAGGTCATCCAACGTGTGTTTTCTTCATTCAGAAAAAGGTTGTTCAACCTCTATTTGGTTCTGTCACTCATACTGTCTTCCTTGTATGTATGATAGAAGGTTCTTACTCTCTCTAGTAGTTTTTATCCAATTAAATTGAAGAAATATTACAGGTATATAAATGGTGTCATCCAAATCCAAAAATTGCTCATCTCGTAAAAAAATTAGAACCTGCACAGGTGACGGTAAAGTAGCTGAGATGTGACGATGATAACAGTTTCCATTGTTATTAATGATTTTAGAAATAACTGATTGTATTTCACGAAAGAAATTATGAATACACTTTAATTCAATAGGTCAAAACAGAGATAATGTAAGCAGGTGTTTAATTCTTTTTCAGTGAGCACTACAAAATCTTGGCCGCATTTCATGACTTCTGGTTTCCATGGCAACAGATTAAGCATTTATTTTTATGTATATGATCTGATCTTTTGGGTGCTATTTGAGAATTACGTCAGTATTATCTCACCCAAAAATCATGCCTCTATATCAAATCTAGCAAAAGTTATGACTAGTTGGACAGAACTTATGGAAAACCCCTTGTATATCACAAGTCAAGGAGCAATTCTGTGTTGCCGTTAGTCATTCACTCTAAATTTGTATAATGTAAGAAATTATACAGTGGATCATTGTTTAGTTTGCAAGCTCCCAAATGCACTTCAACGTGAGAGAAATGGGAGGTTTTTTTCACCATAGGTAGAAACTAATGTTAAAATCTTGGATTGAATAGATCGGTTTCATGCAACCATTTCCAAATCACCGCTTCAGTATGGCTGCACCTTTTAAACTAGTTTATGTTTCAGAATGTATTATCGAGGCAAATCCTAGTTTCTCAATCTGCTCAAAGTCAATACCCTTTGCTAATAGCTTCCACATATACATGTTCTTTAAATCTCTTCTACAGCATATACAGAACATGCAGAGAGGCAAAATTCGGAAGAAATACAGCGGCCCAGTTTTGAGAATCAAATCAACCAGCTCTTAAACAGTGTATCTGGTTGCTATACAACTCTCTCATGCCTGAGAACGTCTTGAATTTAAATTGAGGTTTACAGAATGAAAACTTATTCAGCGGCACAGCGAAGTCAATGCCGGAAGATGCTCTTTTTTAGTTGGTCAACAGAGTAATTAGCCTCTAGACGGTCTGGTGCATACCCAAGGTAGGGTGCGGCTATTCCCCCAACTTTATTACAATGTATCTATTAAAACTTATGGCACCAAGACACATGCTGGGTCAAAGACGTTTGAACAATTTTGAACTGAAATTACTTAAAAGAAAGTGACACACAATGAGAGGTGTCATCACGGAGAGACCTTCAAACATGCCAGACAATATGGGACCTTACCTTGTCACAGCTTCTATTCTGTGGCTAGATACTTAGGATAAGTAGAGTTGAGTAGTTGGTACTTTGGCACAACAGCAATCAGTGTCCAAGGCTTTAGCGGTCAATTAATCAAGCTGCAGATTACTTCGGAAATGAGCTGCAACATACAAGAGTTGCTGAGAAAATGGCAAGATGTATTGAAGATTACCAGAAAAGCGCAGATCAGCTTGTGCTATGTAGATAAACAGGTATGTAGATCTATAGAAAGATTTTCATCAATGCTGTTGTTATCATTCACAATGTCTAACACCTGACATATAAGAACATGAAGAAGAAACCTCATTCTAAACACATCCAATACTGACACTCAGTAAGATCTGTAAATAAGCTTGGATAAGTCATTATTGGCACCAGTAGGCAGGGGCTTGCATTGTACGTAAATAATGTGTTATGGAGACTTAGGAGCCAGGAAAGCACTTCTTTTATGGTTGTACAGGTGCTGAAATCCTTCTTGATTTATGTGTGTTTGGTTGCAATTCAAGGGGCATAACATTGTCGCTGGGAGGGCAGAGAGGCCATACATCATACCCCAGGGGCTTAAGGGCGGAGACGGAGGAGCTCTAAAGAAGGCAAGTGTAATACTTGGCCAGTTTTACTGCCTTGGGGCTCAAGGGACAGAAGCAGTTCTGAATAAGAAGCAACAATAAGAAATGGGTATCTGGAGAACCGAAAGTGAAATGAAAGACATCCGAATGACCAATACTGTCCAATAGGGATAAGGCATTCAGGCTTGGGGAAAGAAATGGCAACCAGTTGAATTGCAAAAGGGTTTTTGTATTGTCTGGCAAACATGACTAAAAAAAAACCCAGTAAAAATAATGAGTTTTCCAGTTGGCCATGTCAGTAGAACCAAAGCATGCATTGCAAGCGCATTCTACCACTTTTGAACCAAGTAGCCTATCAGTGCCAAATCAACCATCGGAGAAGATCATTTGATGCAGTTATAATATCAGCAGTTATATCTTGTATTGTTAGGTCTGGTATGCTGCAGCCTTTCTGGTTAACTCACATGTGTAACAGCTATTATGAAACAATGTCCTCTGCTGTCAGTCTAGGACCTAAATGGTACAAATAAACCCTTGACTCTGAGATTCACTGTGCTAATTACTGCAAACAATTGGCACAATTTGACAAGAACTAACAGTACTAGTAGTCCAACAGCCAAGACGATTTGTTCCTATTTACAGAATCTGTTGCTTATGTTTTCCCGCGGGCAGAAGCCTTATTTGGCCTGGATCCATAAGCTGGCAATTTTCACAAGATTATTGGTCCAGCCTACTCCCAGGCTTTATGAGGCTGCCATAACTAAGATAGCCTATGGTGTAGTGCAGTCTTTGACAGTGCAGTAAAGCTTTCTGAACATGACATTATAATGCTGACGGTGCTATTGTTTTATAGCCTTTGTGATATTGATGTTGTTTATAATTTAGTCTTGAACATACCAAATATATCAAGTAGGAAGTGCAATCTTAGGCTCAAAAGCTACACATGAAATAATTTATGTTTTTGCCCACGCAAAATTAACGCTCTATTTTTTAATGTGGCATTTCCAAAATCTCAGAGTAAACATTTGAGATTGTTATTACTTGTGGTCACAATGCCTTTATAACCCTTTTCTTCAAAATGCCAACATAGACGGTGCTCACAGCCCTGATGTCTATCACTTGTTTGGCAACGCCAAAATCACTTGACTACTAATGCATAGCCTGGATGAATATGCTATAGAAGAGTCTTGAGACAGGTATTTTAAACAGACGAAAAAGACTCAACCCTAATACAGTCTTAATCAAAGCTGAAAATTTTAATAAAAACATGAGCGTTCTTGGTGACTACAGTGATTTATTCAAATTTGGTTTAAATCAGCTCTAATCAACAGAATAAAGCCGCTTTACTGCCAAGACCAGATTTTAATATTTTAAAAACACCCAATGACTTGAATATAGCAGGATTCAGGAACAAACAGACTAAGACTCTCCATAATTCTAATTTAATTATGGATCAGATCCTCTCAAAAACAGAAGAATAAGCAGTAAACCTGACTCTCATTATTTCCAATCTGCATCAAAACTATTGTGATCTGGAGAACTCGCTGTATTTTATCATGAAAAGAAAATAAGTAATTCAAACTTAATATAATAATTATGTTTGTTGTTCTGGATTTTCTAAAAGCATAATGAGTGTCGAAATGGTAAGAGTTTGTAATAAGAAATAATTATTTCTATCATTCAGCTTATGACTGAAACTACACTAGTTAAGTATAGTTGAAAAATATCCTTACAATTCATCAGGCCCTATAAATCATCTAATAACAAACTGGATGAGTTAGCGAAGATTCGGGGCAAGCTTCCAATTAATCAAATCACGGCTTCAAACATTGGAGCTTTGAGTGTAGTCTGAAACAAGTTTGAGGGTGGAAAGGGAAAAGTTACATTGGTCTGGAAACTTTTGATCAATGTGGAGGCAGGCGAGGAGTAAGGCGGAAGTCTATAAATAGTGGCGAGGTGTCGGGATGGCATCTGGGACTTCCTGTTGCTCAGGCATCATTGATCCTCACCCTTTTAATCAATAACCACTGACCCTAAGAATCACCACTATGGCTCTAAGAAATACTGAGGCAAAGGTCCATCTAAAGAACAAGCAACTTCAACCTTGAAGAACAATTGTAAGCCGGTAGCTTGTAATTGCTAGACTTTAGTACTTCAATGAGCCTTGCTTCTATGGGATCCATGGTATTCATTTAAACTCCCGTTACTCTGCATTCAAACCTCCAGTTGTATACAATCAGATTGCTCTAAAGGTCAGCTAATAGCTACAGAAGGTCATTTGTTACACTGTGTAGCAAATACATCTCCCGTAAAAAAGCAGTTGAATATACGTGTAGTCCTGTTAACTGTCTGCATCTCATTGGATGCTGTAGCTATATTTGTCCATTTGGTATCCATTGTCTGTCATATGATTTAATTTCTTTCTTATCAAAAAATTTACCATATTACATTAACTGTATTATCATTATTTAAAGTCATAAACTTAAAGGGGGAAAATGAGAATTACTTGTATAAAAAGCAATGTAATTGATTGATTGATTTTTTGATTTTCCCAAAGTTGTGTGATATAGATATTTTGCTATTCATTATGTTATTTCATGGAGTGCTGCAGTGTACAATAGCTATCCATTATGTGAGGATATTTTTCCCAGTTTCAACATGAGAATTTTTATATGGAAAAGGTCATATAAGACATGCCTGAGCCTTGCGTCAGTCTTGGCAAATACCTTTGGTGCCAAGTGGCTGGTAGGACAGACATTATAATTGTTTGGAGGGGAAGGGAATCTTGCTGGGACCTGCAGAGAATCTGAGGGGACCTACGAGGGCTGGCGAAGGTTTGAAGGGCTTTAAAAGCAAATGGAAGGCCCTCAGGAGGTCAGGACCTTGCCCTTAGGTCATGAAGGGCATCTTTGATCCTTGTAGAAGGCTTCCGCAAGGTCAGAGAGATTTCCTTTCATCTTAGGGCCAATCAAAGCATTAATAACATCAAAATTTATTGCTCAGTTGAGTTTTTCCGAACATTCCCAGACAGGCCCTTTTTACTCGTTTTTGGATACTTGGTCCCGATATTCTATTAAAATGTTCTAGTGAGAGAAATGGGAGGTTTTTTCACCATAGGTACAAACTAATGTTAAAATCTTGCATTGAATAGATCAGTTTCATACACTCATTTCCATATCACTGCCTCAGTATGGCAGCACGTTTTAAATCAGTTAATGTTTCAGAATGTATTATTGAGGTAAATTCTGGTTGCTCAATCTGCTCATAGTCGATACCCTTCGCCAATAGCTTCCACATATATGTTCATTAAATCTCATCTACAGCATATACAGAACATGCAGAGAGGAAAAATTTGGAAGAAATATATTGGCCCAGTTTTGCGAATCAAATCAGTCAGCTCTTATATAATGTATCTGGTTGCTATACAACACTCTCATGCTTGAGAACGCCTTGAATTTAGATTGAGGTTAAAGAGTGAAAACTTATGCAGCAGCACACTGAAGTCAATGCCGGAAGATGCTCTTTTCAGTTGCCCACTGGAGTAATTAGCCCCTGGAAGGTCTGGTGCATACGCAAGGAGGCAATTTGGAAAGGCTTACGGAGTAATCAGATGAAATATTCAAATCAAATTGCTGTTTTCCTGCTCTGCTCTGGCAGTGATTGACAAGCCTCTCTCAAACTGTCGTTCTGTTTACCAAACTGAACCATCCTGCTTCTATGCTTGATCAATGATTTCTACTTTTTTGTTTGTTTTCATCATGTATTACAGTATTCGATGAAAGTTTACTTATCCTTTGCTTGGGCTTTCTCATCTCTCTGTACTTACCATAGCTTCTTGGATTAGCTTTCTAAAATATATTTGCTGTTCATCACCCTGCTTAATGCACGCTGCTCATTTCCATTTTCCCCTGTACATAAGCCTTTTCATGATGTAATTATTTGGGTGTCCCCAAGTTGCAATTAATTTAGGTTTTCTACCTGGGATTTCTCCTACATGTGCTTGACATTACCAATTTGGTTGTCTCTTAATTTGGATGAAGCTTTTGGATGTTTAGAAATACCATTAATTTATGTGCATCATCTGAAATATGTTTCATTTTGAACTTCATCCCCAAAAAGGGAAACATACACTGTAGCTATTCACTTACAATTAATATTTTCCTATTTGATACTTAAGAAAGTGACAAACAAGGACATATAATCTTGGTAAGATTGCCAGCTTACTGGACAATATGGAAACTTAGCTTGCCAAGATGTCATTGCTTCTATTCTCTTGCCAAATACTTAGGATATTTTGGCACAGTAGCCATCAGTGTCGAAGGTCACATTAGTCAAGCAATCATCGTGACAATTGCTTAGGATATGACCTGTATGGAGAGTTACAAACATAGAGGGTAGATTGGTAGATGACTGATATACATGACTGACTGCGCAAGTCTGTCCATCTATTGACATTAGGTAATTGCATTATGTATTACATAATGCAATTACCTAATGTCAATAGATGGACAGACTTGCGCAGTCAGTCAGCTGTATAGTAGGGTGCGGCTATTCCCCCTGATTCCGGAAAATTTCAGAGTATCTCACTGACCCTAATTTTGGGAGTGAGGTTACTCATGAAGATAACAATTGCCAAGTTTTGTGAAATTTGAAGTATATTTAGAGGTTCCTCCTAGCACATGAAGTTTGGAGGAATTTTCGAATTTTCATGCATTTTCGCGATGTTTGGCTCATTAGAAACTGCACCCTAAATATGGAGCAGATATAAAACATTTCTGAAATAAGTCAAAACATTGAATTCTAGAAATACTGCATCAGTGATATACATTATATTCAGTTGTATAATGTATACAGTTAAGTGATTAAATCACCATTAATCCACTAACCTACAGCAATTGTGAAAAGCATGGATTTTTGGCATCTTGCTCCGTAGCAGGTTAACTGATTGGTGTTAACAGCCAACAAGATTGATATAAACTAGACCGCAGCAAGAAGCTCAGAAATTCATGCATATGAAAAGATCTGCATTCAATATGATCTCCTTGTTACTGACAAAAAATATCATTTTGTTCAAACAACAGATAGGAAGATTACTTATTTCTTGAATAAGAACCACTTTTCATCTTCATGCTTTCTGTTTTTGTTGATTTTTAACTGCTTTTCTCCATAGGTAGGAAGTCATAATATAGGCTAATTTCACTCCTAACTTTAGCTGTTATCAAATACTTTTAGAGAGTATAATTTTATTTTCCAATGCACATTGTTAGCACACTATACCTATCTGGCCACTGGTTTTTAATGGCTTTTTTTAAATGGCATTTGGGTTTATCCTGATGAGTTACAGAACTGCAGGAATCTTGGATAACAAAGTCTTTAACACTTATCCAATCAGCATCATTACCAGAACTAAGCGGTTGCATCTATAGCCTTGGCCGAGAGTGGTCCATCCCTAGATGCAGCAAAGGGTGATACAATGTCTGGAATAATGTATCATAAGTGCATTTCCTATATTTAATTGATTTCTGTGTTTTGATATACCTTCTCAATCCAAGTTACATTACTTTTTGGAGCACTTATTGGGTAAGTGAATCACCATATGCCACAAACTGAACTTTCTTTGTTCAGCTGTGAAAAAGAGATCATTTAATTTCATATCACCTGACTTTACCACCTTTAACTTTTTGACTGGTATAGGCGATATACAGACTTACTTTACTTCAAACACCCTTACTAGCTTTAACCAGGGAAGATAATGTTACTGCCAATCCAGTCATGAGTTGGCCTGATGACATTATGAACAGAAGTGTATGAGAGACCTTCCAACTTCAGTTTATCTTGCCCGATGTCATATTATGGACATCAATACCAATCTTCATCAAGTGCCAAAGAGAGTTCTTAACTAACTAGAGAAAATACCGTGGCACAACATTGTAATGACCATCAGTATCATTACCAGAACTTAGTGGTTGCATCTATAGCCGCCTCATCAGTTTCTCTTCTCTATTTCAGTTCTTGAATCAAATTCATGTCTTGTTCTTTTCATTTTGCTTCCTTCTCTTTTACAAAATACATTAAATCAGTATCAACCACTGTGGCAGTCATGTCAACCATCATTGATCTAAAAAGCTCTTACTCATTGACTACTTTGTCCAAAACAACTTTGGCCATAACTTGACAGCCTTGTCTAATCATACTTTGAAATTTGCTATCTTTCAAGAGGGTTTCCTTCAGTTCCTCTTCATTTTGGATTAAAAATAATATTTTTCTGCTTTTCCATATGAGGTTGTTAAACTGCTTTGCCCTTTTCCAATAAGACAGTGGCGGAATTCTAGCCTGTTCATAGAAGGCTTCATTGTATTCACTGTTTTTATGGCTTCATCTCTTAAAGATGTCACACTTTCCTGAGATGGAGATTGAAGAAGTTATTATTTTTTTGTAATTAGCATAGCAGAGTCTGTTAGCTCACAGGTAGTCTACAACCATTGATGATTTTCACTTGGTTAAGTTTCAAGGAGGAAGTACCTAGCATCCTACCTCGTAATATTTTACTGTTCTGGTCATAGCATAGTTGCTAGTTGGGGGTAGAGTGTATTAAGTCTGTGAAAGACTGAAGATACTGCTACATATGAAGTTAGTACAAAAAGCAGGCTTAATTGGAAATCCTAGACTAGCTATTCAAATCCAACAGGCCAGTCTAAACTAAAGACAGCTTGTCAAGACTGTGTGAACTCCGACGCTCTCGATGGTAACTTAATATTGCTCATTTTAACCAACTGAATTCAATGAAAAATATGTTTTCATGATTTAGATTGAGACCCCTGAGAGACAAATTATTGTTGTGCACTCACGCTTATATGAGATTAAAGACAAATCAAAATATTGAAAACCCGTAAAATCTCAATATTTGCGAAATTTATCAAAAAAATGTGCAGTATTTATCCAAAACTTTTGAGAATGTAAATGGAGGTTTAGATTGTAATAGAATGGCAATTCTTTCTCAGTTGTTGTTATAGTATGCCTCCTCAAGTTTCTAGATGGCTATATGTTGACTAACATATTATTACTTGCCAAAAAGTCAGCAATCACATTACACGAAAATTCTGTGATTTCGCAGTATTTTCACAAAATAACGATAATTTCAAGCTCTAGGAGGAACCTCTAAATGTTAATGGATTTTCTCAAAATTTTGCATGGAACCTTTTTTCATCTAACCTCACCCAGGAAAAAAGGGTCAGTTGGATCGGACAAAGTTGGGGGAATAGCCGCACCCTACTGTATAGGTAGGGCCAGATGTATATGGTGTAGTCGAGTAATATTGTGCTTGTATTAATAAAATTTAACATACAGTTGGCAGCATAATTATTCAACCCCTTTGTATTTTCCCATTGAATTCAATAGTTGACAAGTCTTGCAAAAATGAGGGCAATGACATGAGCATGTATCAAATCATAAAAAAAAAAGATAACATGACATATTGGACAACATAATGCCAAACTTCTGTGAAGGAGACCTAGATTTGATAGGCAGTTTGCATTTCCCATAGGGGTCAAACATTTGCAAAATTATTCAACCCCCTTCTTTCCATTGGAACAGCATTGGGGCGGGGGGGTTGAATAATTTTTCAAAAGTTGTGACCCATATGTGAAATGGAGCCTGTCATTCATATTTAGTTACACCTCACAGCAGATTTAGTATATGTCATCTAGTATGTGATGCTATCATGTTCTTTATGATTTGGTACATTCTGATATCATTACACTCATTTTTGCAAAACCTGTTTACTGTTGGAGTCTATGAGAAAACATCAAAGGTTTGAATAATTTTGCTGCCAGGTGTAGGTATCCAATGTCATATAAAAACTGAGTAAGCTGGTAAACACAAATTTGTAGTTTCCTATAAAACAAAAAGTAAAACAATGAATCATCTTCCAGTCTTTCAGCGTTCACAGAAAATACATGTACCACTTATTTGCTAGTCTAACAGGATAACCGTGGGATTAATATGATTGGCACCGTTTCTGACACTAATCCAGCTTAGCAGTCTTGTCCTCACAATATGTGTTAGCAGCAACTTTCTTTGAGGTCAATCCCCTCCGATGTGGAAGGCATCTTTTTTTCCTCTTAGCTTGTTAATGACCCACTTTGCTCACCCTTGCAAGAACTCTCCATATTCAGGGCTTGACATTCAACTTTGTTATGATCCAAAATGCTCTGGTGTCGCAGAGATAAACACAAGCAGCAGGAGGTTTAGTAATCGCATTAACTACTCCTCCTGTAATTGCACAGACTTGAGATAAATTATAATCCCAATTTTGCCATCAAGAATTATTGAAAAAGTGCACAGAAAAAGGGGGCACTTACTTTTTATAACACTAAGACACAGAGCAAGGTGACTTGCTCATTGACAGGACATCATCATAACTGTTAATACTGCTTACAATACTTAGAACAGGATTTTTATTCATAAATCGGTTTGAAACAGTGACCTTGCAGGTGTAACAGAAATTTTCCTCCATTTGTGATTGAAATCTAAAGTGTAATTAATGCTCTAGTATTACGATACCATTGCGGTCAGTGTCAAGGTAACATTCGGGCAACTCCTATGAATTTATGTTCTAAGATAATTAAATGAAGATAATTTTACTCCTGTTTATTTGTGCATGTAGCCTAATTATGCAAGGTCAATGTAAGTCATTCCCGAAGACGAAATGTTCGTAAAACTTGCTATGATGCATATTTATATTTCTCTGGAGCTTTTCCAATTGACAGAATACTGTTAGAGTGGTATCTTGCAACACGCCCCAATATCAGTATGCATAAGTTCAGTTGCTTCAGGGCAAAAGACGACTTTTTCCAACTCATTGAATCTATCTATTTCCTTGCATCACTGCCCATTGCCTCAGGAAAAGCAAAAATATTTGTATAACTCCAACTAAGTGTTTACTAGCAAACCAAATTTATTGTCCAAGAATATTTGTGCAGTTTCTGGAAACAGAATTAGCCACTAGGAATTCAAGCATATTCACAAAAAACCTTTTTTGGAACTCAGTACGATAACATATCTTAAAAGTCAAATTGCTGTTTTCCCACTCCTAGCTACTAGTGATGGACATTTTCACCTACGTGCACTACACCTCTCTCAGGCTTTCTATTAGATTAGCTGTTATCTTTCATTGGGGTTCATGCTGTTTTAGATGCTAACCATGGCTCCAAAGGATACAATATTTTTGGGGTTGTGTCTTGCTCTCCGGCATCCTATATGGTTCTCTTTCCCTTACCCTGTCTCTTTTTCCATTTTCTTTTGTTCAGACTGCAGCAATAGTTTTGCCAAGGCATGATAAATGTTCCAGATTTTTCTGCAATGTGTCAAGTCTTTTTTTTCTTCTAAAAATGTTCTACACAACTCGCAAGGAAGAACTTGATTGATGTGTGTCCTTAAGTGGTACTACATTGTTATTCGTTGTTGCCACCTTCCTTTCTATGAAATGAGAAATTCTAGATATTTCTGGAGGCTCAGTTATCACCAGATGTAACTTGAGCATACTAATATTGTAGGCCAGTATAGATGACTGAATGGAGTTACAGAACCGACGCAACATCTAAAGACATGGATTGTGTAAAAAAGTAATTACTTATCTATCTTTTTCGCAAGTGTTAAAGCATATGAATATGACTGTACTTAGCTCAAGAAATGACAACTCGTAATTGCTTGTCTGGTGCAAGTTACCTTTCTGGAGACTTCGATGATAATAAAAGAAGACCTCAATTAATAGGGGAGGGCGGGGCATGATGGGCCCCCGGGGCATGATGGGTTTGGGCTTTAACTCCAAAGTTTAACATTGGAAGAAGCTGATGTTTGTTGTTCAGAATACCTTTTGCGAGCCATTATTGGAGAAAAAATTACATGGTTCAGATACCAATGCTTTAGCAGATATTGCCCTTTCTAGGATTTTGAAGCCCTAACAACTTTTTTTCCTGATTTTCCAAATGTGTTGTGATTATGCGTATGTGATATTTTCACAGCTGTCTTGTTTTACTTTCACCAAGAGATATCTCAACATTTTGCATGAAAACTCTTTGATTTGACTTTATTCTTGGAAACTGGTGTCTGAGGGCATTTACGAAAAATGAAGTTTGGGGCATGATGGGTCTCTTGATTGGGGCATGATGGGCCCAGGCCCATCATGCCCCATGTAAACTAATCATATGTATTCCTTGCAATACAATAGTTGAAGATTGGCGAGAATGGACAATACTGCCCATTTCAATATCTATTTGTATTATCTTATTTACTACGTCAGGTACATAATTAAGAACATAATTTGTGTGCCAAATCACCTTTCATGATGTTAAATTTACGTTTTTGGATTGTTACCTGCATTTTTTAGATGAAAAAGTGATTATGGTTTGCTGAGTTGGTTCAATAACTACCATTTATCATGTAATGCAAGTTTTTAATTAAGAATGTTGGAATTATTTCAGTTTTAAAACTATAATGCCATAAGTATTGATCAACATTTGAAGCTGCCCATCATGCCCCAACAAGGTGCCCATCATGCCCCACCCTTGCGGGGCATGATGGGCACATGTCGAAAAATTAAAAGTGCTTGTAACTCAAACACCATTTCATTGAGCGAAACAATATTTTCTATGCTTAAAGTAGAACCTGATGCAAAACCAGTCAGCAACAAATAGTAATTTTTGTTGGCATAGTAATGACATGGTTGACCTTCAAAGTTAAGATGCCCATCATGCCCCGCTCTCCCCTACTCTGTCACAATCGCTCCAATGTCCAAGGCCTTGGTGCAATTAATAGTGTCTGGTTATTTCCTATTAATTGCCATAGTGTGCCAGGTCCAGTTTTTAGCTTATATGGCAGGCCTGACTGAAGGAGCTGGATGCAATTTACAGACAAAAAAAAACACATCAAACAGAAAGATGCTGTTATATCTGTTTTATGCTCTCCTCAACCACCATTTCATATGACACTATCTTAGTGCAGGTGCTGACTAGGACAGTTTATCCATTCAAAAGGGCAGCTGAGAACAGAATCTGTGTCAAGGAAAGTACAGCTTATAAGCTTGGCATTACCACATTGGTTGAATCTTTTATTTTCTCAGTAAAGACACTGTGGACATAGCAATGTTTCAATCAGAATGACAAGACATATTAGACTCATGAAGAAAAAATGAACCAGGACACCTGGATATGGATATTGCAACTCTATGTTATGTCGACTGATGAAGAGAAGCTAAATTATTAAAGATGTGACAAATGAAAGTTTCAATAATCCAATAATCACAGTCATGAAATGGATTGTCCCAGGGTGCTCATCTTTCCCCATTCATATCCCCATGGCTCAGCAAGGAGCATTAGGCACCTGACCACACATGTAGTGGCTCATTGGTCAAAGGCAGAAACATTTCTGGAGCAAATTCCAATCTGCATTATTCAGCCAATTGGGCGAGAGAACAATTCAGTGACTGTGAAACACTCAGCCATTGATACAGTGATCATAGCCACACAATATTGATGCTAATTTTACATTCAACATTAGACTCATTGGCTGAATATTATAGAATTCAGAGCAATAAGCTTAAGAAGTTACTGATAACACATTATCAACAGCCTCAATAGTATAAAAAGCGTCGTGAGCAACTTCAGACTGATCCGAGATATCACAAGTATTTGCGCACTTCCTTCAGTTTTGTTTAGTGAAGGAATTGGTGATTATTGCTGCTGTCTAATACAAAAGTTTAACAATTAGAGTTTTATGTCATAACAACAATGGTTTAACTAAAATAACTCACACTGTCTCATACACAATTTGTGGTTATAATCATGTCACTGTTTCCTTTCTTGTTCTATATGGACTGGCAATTTCTATGATACTACATGTATACTAATGTGAAACACTTCGTGCCATGAAACACCAATTATTGTCAAATGCGAACTGAAATGTGATAAATTGAATACCACGTTTCAATACAAGAACAAAAAGTTCAGTCAATTATTTTGAATATGGCCATACAAATAATGTTGCATTGATTGTCTGCAACATAATGTTTGAATTATGACACAGTGTCATGTGCCAAATGGCACTAATTCAATCCCTCTCACAATTGTTTAGAATAAAATGTCTCATTTTTAATTGGCCTTTAAAACTTGTTCCATTGAAAAATTATCATGACATGGTAAATAATCCTTTCAGGAAAGATACTTTTTCAAATGACATATTCTTCATTGAATTGATTTTAAAATGTTTTTGCACATGAATAATGTTTGTTCTGTATATCAACAATTACACATCAGCTTTCCGTGACAAATGGGTTGCATGTAGAGTGATTCTGCTTGTGTCAATTAACTTTTTTCATCTAAAAAACCAGTATTCAGCCATCTTTGTGACACTTTATGACACGTTGTCTCTAAAAAGCACAGGGATGGGTGGCACGGTATTTGTATACCCACTTCAGGCTTTAAAAGTTTTGAATGACCAGTTGTGCCAACAACATTGAATTTGAAGGGAATATTTTTGGAAGGGACCAGCAACCTAGGGGCTTGGCTTTACACCAACAAATACTCAGTTTTTTATTTGTTAAGATAATCTTGAAATTATGTTAATTGAATGATTAATTCCATGTTTTTTCATATAAAGACGCAGTCACATCTACACTCATCTTGGTTCGATGCAGAATTATATATGAAAATGGAAGTCCAGAAGGTGATATTACTTCAGTTCAATTCAATGACATGAAATATAACTTGAGTCCAACTCAAAAGAAAAAGTCACAACAATCTAGTATAACTATGAATTGCCAGCACAATCTGTCCCAAGGAAGATTTCTGTTACTTGATATTCCAGCAGCATCCTAGCAGACGCCTGGCCAATATATTTGGTAGCAGATGATATCAGACTTGCTGCTCTTATGTAGTCTAAGAAAGGACATAACTCAGCTAAACCTTGTGGCTGTGAGGTGCCAAAGAAGCAGTCCCATGGTTGAGCACTTCAAAGAGAGCTAAGCCATTTTGTCCCAATGTCTCAACAGCTCTGTTGAAGGTCTTGAGGGTTCAATTAAGACATCCATTTGAAGCTTGTGTAGATACAAATCCCTCTACTCCACAATTATACGGACACAAGACACCAAAGTCTCCTTGCCTAAAAGAACCATATCAAAGAAGAAAGAGCTTCTCAGACTGATTATGCTCAATACAGCAAACAGTGTGGACAGAATGTGTTTACTAATGGAAGAATAAGAAACATCTCCTTTAATGAAGTTGACAATATAACACATAGCAAACCGTTTCCTTGAAATATACTTGAAACTAAATGTTTGAGAAAACAAATTATTTTTTACACCTTTCAACCTCTTTCTGTAAATTCTCTGTAATTATTAAGGGATGTTTCAATGCTACTAGCTCTGAAGCTGATAATGAATCGATAAGGCTGTGCATCAACGCTAAGCGACTCCCTGTTAACAAAAGTGGGATCTTTATTTGCCTCAGCATAAAGCACTCAGCCACAGGAATCAATGAAGATGAAAGAAGCAAACACTCTTTATTTGTCACTATAAGTTGCACCCCAAAATCAGCACTTAGGTGGCGATAAAACAGCGATTTGTATGCCGCTGCCAAAGGCGCAGGCAGTAATGAAGAAAAGATAAAGTAAGGAATTAATCATAATGTCATTTATTTGTAACTAAGCCACACTGGAGGAAGCAGGGTTTGATGGTATCAAGCCTTAGTATGAAGAAAGCCTTGGGGAGGGCAAGCAAAGTGGGCCATTAACAAGCTTATGGGAAGAGAACACCATAGGCATAATGCTGGATTCTCAGCCGTATAAAGAGTTACCGACACATATTGTAAGGACAAGACCCAAAGCTGGATTATCTTAAGACTGCACCAATCATATTGAGCCTATAAGAAAGATTACCAGAGGGCAGGCACCTGCTATAATCATCAGAGCGCTACCACACGTATAATGCTGCTGTTATGTGTTGATAAGTATCTCTGTGTGTGTCAGAAAGAATATCGTTTGGTTGTTCATTAATGAATGATTATTTCTTGTTTTTCACAGGTACAATGCATATAAAGAGATGTAGTGTTATGGAGAATTCATATGCTTTTAACTCAAATGAACATGTAACATTGTGTTGATGCGTCTGTAACATGCAGTAAATACAATATGATATAACTGACGCAAAGATGATGACTGAAATCATATTTCGGAAGCACTGACGGCAAAGATTATCCAGCAAAGTCAGCCTCTCTCCCTAACTGACACAAAACAGCCTGAGAAGATAACCCCCTTGCCAATTTAGAAACATAATTCCGTGAGTTGCACTGAAACTTTTGCAAATCCAAATTAAATTTTCGAAATGGATCTCACAAAAATGGTCCTTTTCGAAGTACTTTCTCGGCTTTAAATAAAAAAGCCAAAACTTTGGGATGAAATTTGATTTGCAAAAATTTTTAGTATTAAGAATATTAAGAACTCAATCATTTTGTTTTTCAATCAATAATTAATTCAAATTATAAAAGGTGACTGATTTTTGTCACCCACATCTAAAACTCCATTCATTTTGCGCTTTTGCACTGTAATAGAGGTTCGAAATTAATCAAAACAACAATGAGGATGCAGTCACTCTGATCTAGCATCTTACATATTATTTTCTGGGTTAGCTTATTTATATTGAATATAACAGAGCCTAAAAATCCAATAAGTCAGGCAATTTGTGACCACAGAGAGGGCAGTCATGTAATACAGTATGTCATTAATATCTTTAAGTAAGGATTTCCAGTTGTTCTCACAATTTTGAACAAGCCCGATAGTCAGTTCACGAAACAACTCCACCTTGATCAGTCACCAATGCAGATGATGAACAGTTTCCTCATGGTCTGTCTTTTCCGTGTAATTGGTTTTATTGATTGATGAATTGGTTGTTTTTCGATAACTTTTTAAAACGATCAAGGTTGTGGTATTCTTTCTTGGTTATCCCGATAATAATGCTTTTGATTATTTTGCTCTGAATCTGTCCCAAGAGCATGAGGCAGTCAGGTAGTAAACTGGCCAAGTATTAGACTTGTCTCCTTCCAGCTTCTGGACCTTCACCTCAAAGCTCCTTGGGTATGATTTATAACTTTTATGTCCTTCTTGCGACCATGTTATGCCACTTGAATTGCAACCCAACACTCGTAAATAAAGGAAAGTATACTCAGGAATGATTTGGCATTCCCGCCTACAGAGATTCATTTCATTTTTACACGTATGCCATTATACTTTTTGGTTCATCTCACCACTTTCTGGCGCTTTATCATCACTGTTATAGTGTCAAGTATCCATAAATGACATTTTGGCAATCTCTGCCCGTTATATATACCAAGCAAAGTTCTTTTACTGGTAAAATTTAAATACATGAACTGGAATTTCCTAGGTTTGCTGAGTGATTCCGTTTGTCTGCTAATGGTAAACAGCAAGCACCATCCTGCATGATGAATGAGCCTGTAAGCAACTTGCAAACCCAAGAGATCATGCCTAACTAGCCAACAAAAGCTCTCAGATTAACCTGCATTTCCACTGGTCACATTCTATGTTAGGAAGGTCATGACATGTAGTAAGCATGACCTAATTATTAGCTTGCTCTTTCAAGAGGCAGTCATGTTGTTGAATTTAGGGAGACCAAATTGGAATTACCAGTTCCCCAAGTCCAAAGAATAAGTGGTTTCTCAGTTTGCCATGCTTCATGATTTGAGGAATCAAAGTATAACTTTCACTTTTGTTCTTGATTACAAGAAACCTTTGGTAAAGAGGGGTTAATGTATCTGTGTCCATACATTGTCACATGTTTTGATGATGCTACTCTCATATTGTAATGCATATTTTTTAAACATTATTCCATTCCAGTCAAATTAATGTCATATTTTTTGTATTTTCAGGTAAGTTCCGACAAATCCTTGAAAATCTTCAATGCATATTTTCCTGATGCCAGATGAGTACACTTAAGATTTATAAATATTGAAAGACATTACACATACAATGAAAAGATATACATATTGCATATGGTTATAACATTCAAATATATGAGCAGAGAATACACATTTTAAGATTGAAATAATGCACTTGCACAGAAGGGTTATTGGTTCACACTCGTTATTCCATAAATGGTTTTTCTTACGACGTAACTGCAAATATTATCAGATATATAGCATTTCAAGAACACACAAGCACAACCTATTATGTTGTGATATACATATAATAATTATTTCATTAGCTATTTGCATTCAGCAGGCATCTATTATGTTCTAGAACCTCATATGCATGCAGTATAGCATATTCATCATTCTAGGAGACCTGAAAAGCTATTGCATGTACAAGAGGTTCAGTTTCATTTGTTGTTTTAAACAGGCCACCCATAGAATTTCAAGAACATTTATACGTGCTGCAGTCTTTGTAATTTTGTTTTCTTATATTATAGTCCCATCTCAGCACTTTACTTGCCTGCAGTATTACATTACTGTAGTGATGAAGCAATTTTTTGCTGTTGGAGAGTCAATTCATCTTCGTTGTTGTAGAAAAAATGTGCCACAGGTCTGCTCTCTTAGTTTAATTTGCAAGCAGCAAATAGAAGTGATTGTCCTTGGAATGGAAATTTTTCATGGTTCTTAGCCTTTTTATGTCGTATATATACTGAAATTTATTACTATAAGCTATAGCTGACTTGAGATTGCATTTTTTCCTCATTTTGAGTTCCTAGCTGTGTTCCAACCCACAACATTCCGAGTGGCAGTGCAACATCAAATTATTTCACATTTACCAAAATAATTTATTTTGTAAGGGAAAATACATCTGCTGTGTCATTGACTTTTATTCCTAGTCATCAAAATGTTATCAACCTATATATATATACAAAATGTGTATATAAATGTGTAAATAGTAGCCAAATTGGTAGACCTATACTGCAATTTGTTGTGAATGTGACCGAATACTTCTTAAAAATGGAATCTATGAGGCTGTTTCACAGTGTAGCTCTTTCTATACAATTTCTTTTGCTTGAGTCTGTGCTGAATTTGAATTGAGGTTTGCAGAATGAAAACTTATGTAGCAGCACGTTAGAGTCAATACCGGAAGATGCTCTTTTTCAGTCGGCCAACAGCGTAATTAGCCTCTGCAAGGTCTGGTACATACCCAAAAAGCAATTTAGATAGGCTTTTGGAGTAATCAGATGAAATATTTAAATTAAATTGCTGTTTTCCTACTACATTCTTCTAGTGATTGACATGCCTCTCTCTCAAACTGTATTGCTGCTTACCAAACTCATCCATCCCCTTTCTTGTGAAGTTCTGGACAGGAGCAGATCCAGAGTCCAGGGGTTCCCCCCTTTCATGACCATTTCATGCTTAGAACGCTCTTATGACAGTTTAGAAATCAAAGAATCAGCGCCCCAAGACCTCTGGCCTCACTGAGCCCCTCCCTTTCAAAATTCCAGTCTCCGCCCCTGCTTGGCTTGAATTTTTGGCTTTGTCAAAGAGGTATGCTTCTTTTCTGGATTTTACGAGGCTGACCTTGTTTCATTATATTATAATTTATCAAATTAAATCCTGACAATGTAACAAAAGTATGTGAAAAAGGACTTCCATTAGAGCCAGCTATCAAATTTCCTATGACATGAATCCCACAATGTTTTGTAAATACCATGTCATTATTCGTTCTTCGTTGCATCATGAGTTATCATCACCTGACATAAGTTGAAATAAAGTTCTATAGTGCCAGACTGCCTGTGAAGTAGGGTGAAAGCAGAATTCATCTTCAGCTTTTTAAAGTTTTATTTGTTGTTTTGGAACTTAGTTCCACTGTGGGAGACCAGAGTGTCTGGTGTCTATTTAATTGGGGGGAAGAGGGATTGGCATTTACACAAACTTCAAACACACATCTTAATTTAACCCTCAATACCATCAACAGAGCTCTTGAGATATTGAGATAAAAAGACTTGGCTCTCTTTGAAGCGCTCGGCCCAGGGCAGCTTCTCTAGCACCTTGAAACCACAAGGACTAGTTGGGTTAAGCTCCTTTCTTTGCTATATAGTGCTATATTCTTAGTCTATGTAAATGCTGGTCTGCTATCATCTAGCTGCTTCCAAATCTCACAGCTGCGTATTACAGTTTTTAAAAATGCTGACAAAGTGATATTTAGAACGAGGGTCTGTGTGGTAAATAAGATTAGCCACAGTCGAACATGTTGCCAGAGTGATAAAAATCCTGAAGTGTTCCTTTTATCATTTGTTTCCTTTCATATTTATATAATAAAAAAATATGCTGCTAAATTTTGTATAATGATCCCCTTTTAGTTTGAGATAAATCCATAATGACAAACAGTCTCACAAAGCCACATTCACAACATTGCAATGAGAAAATGTTAAACGGCAGGATTCTATTACAAAGCAGTGAATGAGTGAGTGAGTTTGTGTTTTACGCCCCATCAGCACCGGTGTGGGCTATTTAGAGGCAACCTATTACAAAGCAGACTTCCTGTCACAGTGATATTGAATCTCTCTTGTGTTGGATCAATTTCAACCTTTCTTGTCGAACATTGACTGACTACTAACTCATGTTGCTTTGATCGATTCAACTTTTTAATGCACACCCAAAGTTATGAAGCTTGTTTGTGAAATTTAGTTCAGTGTGGATATAAACTGCAAAATGGAGTGACAGTGTATAATCTCACTAGTGACAAGGCTGTTTGTCTCTGCACTAAATACAACAATGTAATTTTTCTTAATTATTGTAATGTCATTCACAACGAACACAACGCTGATCTATAGCACTTACATGATGATGCTCGCTTGTCCCGCCTTGAAATTGATCTTTATATCTTCTCTTGTGTATTGCCTGAGAAAATGTGCACCTAAAATATTTCAGACACAAAACTGTTTGCTAGTCATTGTGCAAAGTTTCAGAGTTTCTGGATAGAATAAGTGGTCTATTGGAAAGTGAGGCAATTTGGAGAAGAGTAATCAGATGAAATATTTAAAGTAACATTTTTGATAGCTTCAATCTACTGCTGACTGACATCTGACTGACAAGACCATTTGCTGCAACAAACAGGCAAATGAGAGAGGCTGCAGATTGACAAAATTCAGGTTGAATTGGATGTCGAATTGGAATCTTGGCCACGAGGACAGCTCCTTTCAAACTGCGCTCAGCAAAGCACAGAAATGTTTGAATGTGCGGATGTGAAATACAACAGCTCTTGTGAAATGTTTTAGCTTGCTCCCTCACAATCACAACAAGACCAGGCTACTGTAACCTGGACTGACATGCCTTTCTGAAACAGTCTCTTCTATTTAAATTATGTTGTCTTAATTTTGATTTTATTACCTGAAATCTTCATATCTCATTGCGCAGACATGTTTTAGCAATCTCATTTTCTTTGCAGCAACTCTGCTGGTTATTAATCTTGACTTAACTAACCGTGTTAAATCTTTGCACCAAACTTTCTCCACAACTCCATTCCCTTTTTATTTGTGTGAGCTGTGAAATTTCTACATTTTTTGCTCTCAGCAAGCCTATATTTCTTGGGTAGTTCTTTCGTTCTTCAAGTGTCTTGTGGCACAGTGCTGCCTTCTTTTTGTCCTGCCTTCTTGTTTTGTTTTCTTTCTCAGAGACTTTAGCAGTAGTGTTGCAACAGTGTTGCCAAAGCATGATAAATTCACCTTGCTTTTCTCTGATGTGCCTTTGTTACTGTTCCAAATGTTCTTCATAACTCTCAAGTAAGAACTTGATTGATATGTATCCTTAAGTGATGTAATATTGTTACCCTTTGTTACTTTTATTCATCGCTGTATGTGATGAGATATATCATATTATGAAGGCTTATATTTAGGTGTTGACAGATCTATTTGCAACAAATTGATAGACCATTTGGGACATATTCATGGACTAATTGAAGATATACGATGACAAAATATGTTATTTGCAATATATAACACACATGCGTAACTGAATAATAGGGTGTCCCATAAAAAGTGAAAGTCTGAAATTCATTGGGGCTAACCTCTAAATGTGTTCTATAGCCCCTCTCTGACTCCCATGTAAAATTTCAGCTCATTTGAAGGTGTTTAGATGTTGCTCAAGAGCCCCAAAGATAGATAGGAGTTTAACATTGAAATCTCATGCGAAAATGGCTATTTTAGCCAATAGCTCAAAAATTATTGGTTTAAGTCAACCAAAACACATAGTTAGTTGATACAAAGAAGTATAAATTATTCTGCACATTGTGGTACCAATTTTATATTTGTAACTTGCTTGGTTATTGAGAAAATCTACATATATGGGATGTACATATTTAACGCGATTTTCTGTGTCTTAGATTGTTGCAATAGTCTAAAACAGATTGTAAGACATTGGTTGATGTTCTTGCGTCTTTGTCACACTATGGAACCAATATGTGATTGTCTCATGTTTAAATCCAAAATTAGACTGCAATTAATCTTCATTAAGAAAGGTGCTTTGCCTTGGCGTCAATTTTTCATGTAAAATAGTATAAATTGGCCAATAACAAAAACCAAGTGAAGTACAGATATGAAATTGGTACCACAGTGTGAGGAATAATTTATACATCTTTGTATCAACTATCCATGTGTTTGGGTGGACTAGAACCAATAATTTGTGAGCTATTGGCTAAAATAGCCATTTTCGCATGAAAATTCAATGTTAAACCCCTATCTATCTTTGGGGCTCTTGAGCAACACCTAAAACACCTTCAAATGAGCTGAAATTTTACATTGGAGTCAGAGAGGGGCTATAGAACACATTTAGAGGTTAGCCCAAATGAATTTCAGACTTTCACTTTTGTTGGGACACCCTACTGAATAAGGTATTATAACATCGAAAATGATGCTTCACAACAAATAACAAACACTTTGTTACTTCGCCAAAACCAATCCTTATGTTATAATGAAGAAATCAAACTATCCAACTAGAATATTTGTTCTAGAAATTCAGGAATATCATATTTGCAAATTAGAATACTACAATGTCAAAGTAGGCATGATTGGTTGAGCAATATCGTATAAATCCTTAACTCTGGTAATGAACTGACAGCAGTCAAGATGTCATAATGAGTAGATCCAATTACTTCCTCAGCAGAGATACCTTTACAATTTGTTTGCTTTCATTGATATTCCTTGCACATAAAAGTTAACATAAACATTGTTATCTAGCCTTCTATAAATGTCAGTGCACGAAGAAAGCCTTAATTATTAAGATATGACAAACGGCAGTAGCAATAACCAAATAATAATCACAGTAATGGAAAGGCTTGTCCCAGATTGCTCATCTGTCCCAACTCATATCCCCATTAGTCAGCAAGGACCATTAAGCACCTGACCACACAAGTAGTGGCTCAATGGTCTAACGCAGAAACATTTCTAGAGATAATTCCCATCTGTGTTGTTCAGCTAATCCGGCGAAAGGTCAATTCAGTGACAGTGAAACTAGCCATCATACTCCAAAGCAGACTCAGTCCCAATTGATGTCATATTATGTTAACTATCAGAATCATCAACTGGATATTGTTGGATTCAGAGCAATAAGATTGTTAAAAATTGCAAAGGAAAAAAACATCACAAACAGCTTCAAGCATTGTGAGCAACATCTAAGTATCCGAAATTTAGTGTTATTGGTGGCAAGAAATCTGTTGTGTTACATGAGAATTGATGCATATTGCTGTTCTAATGTAATCCAATTCTAAAGTAAAAGAATTAGCTTTATACATTGAAGCCTTTCAACAACAACCCGATTCTTAATTTCACTGGGGTGACTGGATGCATTGACTGTGCAAAGATAATATCAGAACCAAAAAAAACATGATGTTATGTTTCTATGATCACTGGCTTGTATCTTGTCAATTTTAGTGTGGAACTTGTGATAAAGAGTTCATGTTAACAATTACAACTTTGCGTCATGAAACCCCCATATAACTTTTCTAATGTCTGACGAAAAAACAATTTTTGAATATATTCCTCAAAATACTGAAGAAAAACTTCACTCATTCACACTAGATATTGTAATATGATTTATATTGGGGCTTTTCCAGTTGTATTAAATCATCAAAGAACTGTTTTGTGCCTAAATCAAATATGAATAACATAAAATGTTCTTGTCTTTTGGGAATGCTCGAGGCAACGAAATCTGTCAAGTTGTGTCGAAGGATAAATAAACCGTCTTTCACTTTATTTAATCTTTTCAAATGCGATTTGCTACTGCGAATATAACGCTTTCAAGGCTTTCTGAATTCGCTTATCTTTATGCTAGCCTTAAGCAGTCCTTGAATGATATTCTAATCTAATTATTTTCTATGCGACAAAGTATTGCATTGTCCTCACATGTTGTAACGCCATTTTGATTCAGCAATTCATGTAGACCCACATTTTGCAGCCATCTAGTGGAATGCTTTTGATGTAAATATTGAATGGAGACTTGAAAGAGAAATATTTGAAATTATTTTTGAGAAACAAAAGCAGTAATACAGCTGAGAATACGGCACATTCCATCTCTATCAACACACATGCTGATATGCTTACCAATAGTTGCCCTTCAATAGTGGCCCATTTTGAGCCTTCAAGGGGTTTCCTGCCAGGATTGCACTTTTTATGCATTTATTTTGTACATAATATTATATATGAGTAATAATAAATTGAGTATGCCTGGTAAAAAAATAAATTTTGACTCCTTCACTCCTGCCTTGCATTTTACGATTTTTTCAGAATGCCTTATTTCAATTCTCTATTTTTGATACATACTGAACCCGGTGATGCAAATGATAATCCATCATAACATTTTAAGACAATAATGTCATTTATTATACCATCCTATGTATCTTGAGTCACAATTTTGGATTGTTTCTCACAACTTTAAAGAAGACTGATTGTCAATCTAAGAAACAATTCTGGCTTGCTTAATGACCGATCCTAGGTGATGAACAGCTTCCTCAAGGTCTGTCCTTCTATGTGAGTGGTTTTATTGATTTGTGGATTGTTTGACCTCCACTTACTTTATACAACCCACAAGGTTTTGTTTGGTTATCTCTGTGCCATTGCAGCATTGCATTTAATTTTTTTTTTCTCAGTACTGTCCGATAACTCTATTTATAAGCTCTGAGGCAGTAAACTGGCCAAGTATTACATGTTAAGTATGGCCTGTGAGCAACATGAAAACCTAAGGGATCATAATGAACTGAAGCTCCCTGATTACCCGGCATCACCACTAGTCACATTTCTGTTAAGAGGGTCATGACATGAAGTAAACATGACCTAATTATAGGATGAGCCTCTGAAAGGGTAGACGTGTTGTGGAATCCAAGTTGACCACTAGAGAGTTAGTGCCATAATGAGGCTTATTTATAAAATCAAGACATTTTTACTGCTGTTAATCATGAAGTTGCACAGTCTACATTGCATGAAGGATAAGGAAAATATGTTAAATTTATCTTATCAAACATACAGATGGACTGTTGGCTCCTTATATTCAGGTTTCCAAATATCAAGAAGGATGCAATTTTGTTGTTAATTTCTTCTCCTCAATGTTGCCATTTGCTGGGCTGGTGCCACTTGACCTCAACGTTTACGTTTCAAGCGGCATTTCATGTTGTTCAATAACCCTCAGGTATAAAAGCCATGCCCCGAATCTAAATAACCAAACAAGGGTACAAACCCCTGCAGCCAGGGTCCACTAAGGCATGGGGCAATTGAAGAACTGCCTAAGATCATTGCAATGTGGTGAATGGTCACGCGCAAACCAGAATGTCAGTGCGCATAATGATATGATAAGCTGTTTCATCTATAATAGTTAATGGGGAGCCCAAAGAACTGTGGCAAATTTGAGATTTTAATCATTTAGAACATATCCTTACGAGATCCAACTTATTTCAATAGGATGAGGTGAACCACAATTAGGTTGCAGGCCTATTTATTTCAAGAACTTTTTAAGAATCTCACAAGCACAATATATATATAGAGGATATTGCAAAGAGGTAACTGAGCAGTCGCTATAATATTTCTGGAATTTTACACTGACATTCCAGAAATCTCAATAGTTTTCTTGACATGTATACACAATGTAGAAAAGGATCTGTATTGTTGTATACAAGTAGGCTCAGTAGAATTTCCAGTACATCTGTGCAAGCTGCAGTGTATGTAATTTTGTTTTCCTATATGTAAGAGTTCCATCTCAACACTTTACTTTGCTGCACTTTTACATCAATGCAAGTAATGAAGCAATCTGTTGCTGCTGGGAGGCGATTCTGAAGTATATGTGAAAAAGTGTGGCCTTCACTCTTAGTTTAATTTGCAAGCGCCAAACAGATTTCATTGTCACTGGAATGGAAATGTTTCTTCGCCTTTTTTGTCAAACCACAACACAATGTTTGTATGCTAATATCAGATGACATTCCTGGCTACCGTCAGAATTTTTTGCTATATTGAGTGTGGCAGTGCAACATCATATTAGCAGATATTATGAAAACTGTCTCCTGCTAGGCTACTTAGATCGATATCTTACTACATATTAGGGCAGCATGCTTTTAGCAGAAACTACAAATATGCTCTGATTCTCTTAGCGACCAAAAAAGAATTATATGTATATTACAAGACATGATTCATTCACATGCATACTGCATTCAAATTGGTGAAATGCAACTTACTACTACTGTAAATAAAATTTGGTTAACTGATATATTTTTAGGGTAGCTGTTTTATGAATAGCTCTCTCTTGCTTGGTGCTGTGCTCAATTTGAATTTAGGTTTATGGACCAAAACATTTATGCTGAGACACAGTGAGGTCAATGCCACAAGATGCTCTTTTTCAGTCGGCCAACAGAGTAATTAGCCTCTGGAAGGTCTGGCGCATACCCAAGGAGGCAATTTGGAGAGGCTTACGGAGTAACCAGATGAAATATTTAAATCAAATTGCTGTTTTCCTACTCTGCTGCATTAGTAATTGACAAGCCTGACTCAAACTCTCTCACTGTTTACCAAACTTATCCATCCTCTTTCAGGGTCCTTCTAGCAAAGTTCTGGGCTGATACGTATTTGGCTTTGCTAAAAAGGTGTACTTCCTTTTTTGTATGGACACTATTAATTTAGTTCCAACATAATATTCCTCCACCTACCCTGAAATTCTTTGGTCTGTCAATTTTGATGTCTTCAGCTGAAATTTGGAAATTTCATACTTTACAAAAGACAGTGAGGATTATTGTCAAGCCCATTCCACTTTTCTTTTGCGTAATTATTTATCTCAAAAATTTTAATTATCTTTCAAAATATTATAAAAAATAATTTCTTGCTGCATCATTTGTTGAGACATCATTCTCAGAAGTTTGCATTTGCTGCTTTGAGACTTTGTTCTACTGTAAGACACTAGAGCTTCTGGTGTCCATTTAATTCATCTTCAGCTTTATAGAGTTGTATTTGTTGTTTTGGAACTTAGTTCCACTGTGGGAGTCTGGAGCTTCTGGTGTCTATTTAATTGGGGGGAAGAGGGATTGGCATTTACACAGGCTTCAAACACACATCTTAATTGAACCCTCAAGGCCGTCAACAGAGCTCTTGAGACATTGAGATCAAAAGACTTAACTCTCTTTGAAGCACTCGGCCAGGGGCAGCCTCTCTAGCACCTTTGAGCTACAAGGAATAGACGGGTTAAGCCACTTTCTTTGCTACATTGTATATAGTGCTCCATCCTTAGTCTGCATATAGGCTGATCTGATACTGCCTGCCTCCAAACACCACAACCGCAAATTACAGTTTAATAAATGCTGACAAAGTGATATTTAGAACCAGGGACTTTATGGTAAAGAATATTTTAAAACCTTAGTCCTTTTCTTCATGATGTGTCACACAATGGAAGACACAAGAATTTTGAAATATATATTTAGAATTGATTTTCAGATTCAACAATAATTTGGATTATAACAACAATGATTATATTCTTCATGTTTTCTGACCTACAAAAATACTGACAACATCTTAAGATATCTATGTTGAAGTAAACCTTGACACAGTCTAGTCTAGCTCGCTTTTGAAGTTTTGGCATTGTGGTTTTTTTGGGAGAAAGTTGATTTTTCCAGAGGATAATGTCATACCCTCTGGTATTTAAAAAAAACCGATTTTGTCCTAAATTGCTTATTGTGCATAGCTGCATTATCAAAAATGTCAGTTAGTTCTTTCTGAGCTGAATGTGGAGACAGAGTGTTAAAATCCTGAAGTGTTCCTTGTAGAATTTGTTTATATATTCACAAAAAGAGAAAAGATATGCTTTTGAAATTTCCACAATGATCTCCTTTCAGTCAGAGATATATCCAAAATGACAAACAGTCTCACAAAGCCGCATCCACAACAATGCAATGAGACATGATTAAAAAATCCGGGATGCCATTGCAAAGCAGATATCCTGGCACAGTGATATTGAATCTCTCATGGTTTGGATCAATTTCAACTATGCTAGCAGAACATTCACTGGCAGCTAACTCATGTTGATTTGGTTGATTCAACTGTTCATGCACACCCAAAGTTATGAAGCTTGTTTGTGAAATCTAGTCAAGTGTGGATATAAACTGCAAAATAGAGAGACAGTACATAATCTTACTTGTGCCCACTCCCATGTTTGTATTGTCTTATCATGGAATAAAACTCTAGCATATTGCATGACCAAAAACAGATTGATGGTATTATGAAATATTTAAATCAATTTTTGCCAGCTTCACTCCACAACTCCAGCCTTTTAAAATCAAAGAGTCTACAAATTCTCATTAGTCTTAATGATTGGTACCTATCACTTCCGCAGCATATATGTACAAATTTTCAGCATGTTAACTTTCAATGATATCTCTTGCACATGAAGGTTATCCTAAACATGGTTATCTAGACTTCTATTAGTGGGTGTGCACAAGGAAAGCCTCAATTATTAAAGACTTGACAAACGACAGCAGTAATAATCCAATAATAATCACAGTGATGGAAAGGCTTAACCCAGATTGCTCATCTGTCCCCACTCATATCCCCATGAGTCAGCAAGGACCATTAGGCACCTGACCACACAAGCACTGGCTCATTGGTCACAGGC
Source organism: Platynereis dumerilii (assembly GCA_026936325.1). Classification (NCBI taxonomy): domain Eukaryota; kingdom Metazoa; phylum Annelida; class Polychaeta; order Phyllodocida; family Nereididae; genus Platynereis; species Platynereis dumerilii. The sequence goes on along the minus strand of JAPTHN010000006.1, from coordinate 56,774,557 downwards.
AAAAACATTTCTGGAGCAAATTCCCATCAGCATTATTCACCAATCAAGCTGGAGATCAATTCAATGACTGAGAAAATAGCCATCACACTCTGAAGCAGGCTCATTCCCAATTGATGCCATTTATGTTCACCATTAGAATCACCAACAGGATATTGTTGGATTCAGAGCAATAAGCTTGTTAAGCCATAAATCGCAGAGGATAAAAACATCACAAACAACTTCAATGACATTACTTGTGGCACGACAAGCATTACGAAAAACATCTAAGTATCAGAAATTTAGTTATTGTTGGCTAGAAATCTGTTGTGTTACATGAGAATTGATGCATACTGCATGCAGTCATTATGGAATCCATTACTAAACTAAAAGAATGAACTTTTATAACCTGTCAACAGCAGTCCAACTCCAAATTGAACTGATGGAATGGCTAGATGAGTTTGCTATGCAAGATAACAACACAGCCAAAACAACATGATGTTATGTTTCAATCAATACTGTTTTGCATCCTGCTCATATTTTGGGATGGAACTTGTGATAAAGAGTTAATGTTAACATTGCAACTTTATAACGAACACCAAACTGGTTAAATTTCTATAGAAAATTATGCCTTTAGAACACAATCCTCATAATACTGAAGAAAAACCTCTCTCAATCACACCTAATATGGTAATATAATTTATATTTGGGCTTTTCCAGTTGTATTGAATCATAAAGGAACCGCATTGTGCCTAAATCAAATATGAATAACATAAGAAGGTTCCTATGATTTTTGAATGCAAACAAATCTGTCAAGTTATGCTGAAAGATGAATAAACTGCATTTTACTTTATTTAATGCATTCAAATGTGATTAGCTTTGGTGAATATAAAACTTTCAAGGATTTATGAATTCAGTTATCTTCATGCTAGCCTTAAGCAGTCCTTGAATGATATTCTAATCGAATTATTTTACTATGCGAGAAAGTATTGCATTGTCCCCACATGTATGTTATAATGCAATTTCAATTCAGCATGAGAAATTTTGCAATTCATGCAGACCTTCCTTTATAGCAATTTCATGGAATGCTATTTGATGTAGATATTCAATAGAGTTTCGAAATAGAAATTTATGTAACAAACTACTAGGGAAACAAAGTTAAAAGGATGCTGATGTGGTCACATTATTTTCTGGGTTAGATTACTTTGTCAGCAAACATCACATGTCACAACGTAAGAGTAATGAATAGCAAGAACTAGACTTCAAAACTCCACTTACCAACATGCATACTGATATACTAACCTGCCTTTTATTTCTCTGACCTTTTTCACAGCTTATTATTTTTATTTGGATCAGATTCTTTACTTCACTGGTTTTGATATTATACTAAGCCTGCTCATTGAATTCAAATTAAATTCCAGATTGAAGTTTGAAGATAAAATTGTCATTTGCTCTATCATCCTTTTCCTTCAGTCAGGATTTCGGGTTGTTTCTCATAATTCCAAACAAGCCCGATTATCAGTCCACTGGACAATTCCAGCTTGCTTAATGACCGATCCTAGGTGCTGAACAGCTTCCTCAAGGTCTGTCTTTTCCATGTGAATGGTTTTATTGGTTTTTGGATTGTTTGACCTCCACTTACTTTTTACAACCCACAAGGTTTTTTTTATTATCTCTTCACCATTGCTTTTTTTTTTTTTTTTCTGTACTGTCCGATAACTGTATAAGCCCACAAGCAGTAAACGGCCAAATAATACATGTTTTACAAGTTGGACCTGCACGCAAAATGCAAACCCAACGATCATGACTAACCGAAGGTCCGAGATTACCCTGCTTTACTACCAGTCACATTTTCTGTTAAGAAGGTCATGACATGGAGTAAACATGACCTTATTATAGGATTAGCCTCTTACACGGCAGTCGTGTTGTGGAATCCAAGGTGACCAATGGAGAGTGAGTGCCAGATAAAAGCTCAGGTACAAATGCAAGATCATTTTAACATCTTTTAATTGAAACTAAAAAATTAAACCTGAATTGCTCATTCAATATATTTGACACTCCAAGAGTAATGAAAAAGCTTATTATTCAAATGTGACTTAAACTAGAATTAGGCTGTTAATTTCAATAACTTCAAGAATCTCATACATACAAAATAAAAGATGATGGGAAGAGGTTATTGATTAACAGTCATTACAAAATTTCTAGAATTTTACACTTACATTCCAGAAGGTCTCAATAGTTTTCTTGTAGTAGGCGCCAGTAGAATTTCAAGAACATATGTACAAGCATCAGTCTGTGTATTTAATTGTGTTTTCCTATATATTAGAGTTCCATCTGAACACTTTACTTTCATGCACTTTTACATCACTGCAAGTAATGAAGCAATTTGTTGCTGCCGGGAAGGCAATTCTTACTTGAAAAAAACTGTGTTATATTCACTCTTAGCTTAATTTGCAAGCGCCAAACAGATTTCATTGTCATTGGAATAAAAAATTTTCTGAGCCTTTTGTGCCAAAACCACAACAAAATATTTCTATAGATGATGTCAGACTACATTGCTAGCCTCCCTCAGAATTCCCTGCTATATTCATTGCTGCAGTGTCCACTGGCTTTGAGGGCGTGGGTTCAAATCTCACCCCGGGAACTCACTTTAGTCCGAGCCCATGGGACATTAAATGGAGGTGGGTTGTATCCAGTGTTCTATGCTGGGGCAACTGAAAGACCCTGGCCATCCCTGAATTAATAGGGTATGTTCCAGACTCACAGTCTTCTCATCTCATCATCATACGGCGATCACCTGCCTCAATATAGCCCACTAAGGTGCTGCAGAGGCATAAAACACAAACAAACAAACAAACAACATTGCTGCAGTGCCACACTAAATTTACAGATATTCTGAAAACTGTCTCTTGCTAGGGAATTTAGATGGATATCTTACTGCATTTTAGGGTAGTATGCCTTTACACAAGTTTTCCAAGAAGCAATCACCAATATGTCTTGATTCTCTTAGCAACCATAAAATAATTACATGTATATTATAAGCCATAATTTCATTTATATGCACTCTGCATTCAAATTAGTGAAATGCAACAGACTACCTCAAAAAAATTTGGGAAACTGATATTATTGAGGAACAAACATGACGAGCTAGCTGTAAGATCTAAATTTGACTTTGCATATCGAAATGCATCCTTGATGTGTTACACAGAGACTTGGCTGAATGAGAACGATCAAGACAGCAGCTATGAACTGGATGACTACACCTTGATCAGGGCTGATAGAAGCGGAGAAGATAGCAAGTCATCAGGAGGTGGATTGTGTATTTACTTAAAAGACACTTGGTGTAAAGACTATAGCATTGCTGAAAGACACTGTGATTCAAATATTGAACTGTTGGCAGTCAAACTGCGCCCCTTCTATTTACCAAGGGAGTTTAATCAAATTTATGTGATTTGTGTGTATATTCCACCTAGTGGAGATGCTGTTTTAGCATCAGACAAACTGTATTCTATTGTTCAAGATATTGAAAATGGTTCACCAGACTCAGTTAAAATAATTACTGGAGACTTTCATCATTGTAATTTCGCAGCATGTATTCCACACTATACACAGTACATTAACTGTACTACAAGGGGGGATCGCACATTGGATCTCTTCTTCTGTAACGTAAAATAAAGCTATGTAGCCATGAAGAGATCTCCACTTGGCATCTCAGATCACAACATAGTTGAAATGTTACCAACATATAGACAAAAATTGAAACAGCCAAAACAATACAAAGATGTTCAAGTGTGGAACCAAGCAGTGGAAGAGCAATTGATCGCATGTTTTGAATGTACCGAATGGGATGTTTTATATGATGCAAATGAATGTATAGATCAAAATGTGGATGTTGTCACCTGTTATAATAATTTTTGTACAGACAATATTGTACCTCAAAAGAGAGTAAGAATATTTGCTAATAACAAACCATGGATGAAGAAAGAACTCAAAGATCTGTTTCATGAAAAAGACAAATGTCTTACTAGTGGCGATAGAGAAAAGTTAAAAGCAGTCCAAAAGGACATTGACAAAACTATCAAAGTGTGTAAACAAGAATATTGTAAAAAAGTTAAAGATCTTTTCAGTAAAAATTGTGTAAAGGATGCATGGCTTGGTCTTAAAAAGATCACTGGTATGACTAAGACAGTAAAATCGATCGTGGTTGATGATGTAAAACAACATTGTAATGACTTGGTTAAATTTTACTCAAGGTTTGATGTTTATGACTTCAGAGAAAAATGTTTAGATACACTTGAGAATATTAGACAAATGTGCGGTGACAAGGTTACTATAATTGTAAGTGATGTACTTCAAAGCTTCTCAAAAATTAACATTCATAAAGCTGGTGGTCCGGACAAGCTGAGTGGCAGGGTGCAGAAGTTAGGAAAAAGCTCACTGGCCTATATTTTCCATCTTATCTTTCAAAGATCTCTAGAAGAGTGTTATGTTCCAACAATGTGGAAACTCTCAGAAATAATTCCACTTCCCAAAAAACCACAACCTAAAATACTCAATGATTTTAGGCCAGTAGCACTAACTTCGGTAGCCATGAAATGCTTGGAAAAGATTGTCAAAGGGAAACTGATGTGGTACATTGGCTCTCAACAAGATGTTCTACAATTTGCTTGTACTAAAAATAGAAGTACGTTAGACCCAACTATCATGATTGTAAATGATGCCTTAAAATTCTTGGATTCACAAAATAGTAATCATAAAAGTCATTTTGTAAAAATTCTTTTCATAGATTTCAGCTCCGCCTTCAATACAATACAGGTTCATATTATGTTAAATAGACTCATAAATATGCAGGTTAACCCAAACATTGTATTATGGATTTACAGCTTCTTGAGTCACAGACAGCAATATGTTGAATTTAATAGCACTTTATCTGAGACTGTGTATACAGAAACAGGCGCCCCGCAAGGATGCGTCCTCTCACCATTGCTTTTTACTTTATATACAGACTCCTGTCAATCTAGTTGTTCATCATGTAAGGTATATAAATATGCAGATGACACTGCCCTTGTGGGACTTTGTGTTAACAATGACAATGATTATCAAAAAGAAGTAAAATCGTTTGTTACGTGGTGTAAAGATAACTATTTATTACTCAATGTGCAAAAGACGAAAGAATAGATCATAGATTTTAGGCGATCACAACATGTACACGATGATCTTATTATAATGATGAAGTTGTCGAAAGAGTGGCGGAGTACAAATACTTAGGGACCATCATTGATTGTAAATTAAATTTTGAAACAAATGTTAACGACATCTATAAGAAGGCCAATTCAAGGATGTTCTTTGTAAGAAAACTGTACAATTTACATGTAGATAGCACAATAGTTGAACTTTTTTGTAGATCTGTTGTAGAGTCTGTGATTACTTTTGGTGTGGCAGCATGGTATGGAAATTGCACACAAGTGTCCAGAAACAAATTATGTAAAGTCATCAAATATGCTAAAAGGCTAGGTATGCAAAATGCAAAGACTCTGTTAGAATTATATGAGAAGTTTGCCAGGCAAAAAGCAGTGGCCATTAAAGTAGATTGCCAACATCCATTGTATGGTTGCTACCAATTATTACCATCACGCAGGAGATTTCAAGCACAATATGCAAGAACAGCAAGGTTTAGCAAATCATTCGTACCTGCAAGTGTTAGACTGCTTAATTATGTATAAATTGTATAAACTATTTTTGTATAAATTGTACATACGTTGACACTTACTGTTGTTTGAATATCGTATGCCACAACAAATTTTACTGTATACAGTGACAATAAATTATTATCGTATCGTATCGTATCGTATTATATACATGTAGTGTAGCTGTTTTCTAAACTCTCACTTGCTTGGTGCTGTGCTGAATTTGAATTGAGGTTTATTGACCAAACATTTATGCAGAGGCATAGCGAAGTCAATGCCACAAGACGCTCTTTTTCTGTCAGCCAACAGAGTAATTAGCCTCTAGAAGGTCTGGCGCATACCCAAGGAGGCAATTTGGAGTGGCTTACGGAGTAATTAGATGAAGTATTGAAATCAAATAGGTGGTTCTTATACTCAGCTCAAGCAGTGATTGACAAGCCTGACTCAAACTCTGTTACTGTTTACCAAACTTATCCATCCTCTTTCAGAGTCTTTCTAGTAAAGTTCTGTGCTTATATCTGGCTTTGGTAAAAATGTGTACTTCCTTTTATTCTATTGAAATTATTGACATTGTTCCAACATACAACTCAGCTACCCTGGCATTTTTCGGTCTCTTACTTTTCATGTTTTCAGGAGAAATTTTGAAATTTCATACGTTTAAATATACAGTGAAAATTATTATCAAGCTCATTCTATTAATTATTCAAGGTGTCAGCTGGTGAGCCAAGCAAAATTCATATTTTAAAATTTATCTATCAATATTCATGTACCAAATCACCTGGCTTTGTAACACTAAAATTTAATGAAAATTTATGTAAGGGTTGCCAAAGAAGACAGGACTGATATTAATCTGATGCTCTGTTTATTTACGCAATATTGACATTATTGATGATACGACTGATTGATGATTGAAGTTGATTGAAGTTGATTGAAGTTGATTGATTGAAGTTTGATTGATTGTGAATTTACAATTAAAAAAATACCCTGTCTAAATACCTAGAATTATAATAATCAGGAACCAATATTCAATAGAAATAACAAATGTACAGAAATATGAATTTATGATATAAAATACTTTACTTACAATTGAGTAGGCATCATGACATTTTCAATGATATTGTCTCGTTCGGTTATCAGATGAGAATGAAATGAATTTGAAATGTTTGACATGCTTAACATGCTAGATGAACTGTGAAAGCTTTATGACACATGATTGATAGCAACTGTGGGAAACTGCACAAAGGACCAGTGCCAAACTAGAAAACAATGAGACAAAAACACCAAACACATAGATAATGAAACAGTTTTAAACAACACAATTTTGACACAGCAAACACGACAATAATCTTTATTGAAGCAAGCTCTCCAATGTCCACTAATGTATCATTTGTTTTGACATCAGTCTCAGAAATTTGTAGTTGCTGTTTTGAGACTTTATTCCACAGCGTGAGACTAGAGCGTTTGGTGTCTATTTAATTGGGGGAAAGAGGAACGGGAATTTACACAAGCTTCAAACACACATCTTAATTGAACCCTCAAGACCTTCAACAGAGCTCTTGAAACATTGAGATAAAAAGACTTAGCTCCCTTTGAAGTGCTCGGCCCAGGGCAGCTTCCCTAGCACCTTGAAGCCACAAGGACTAGACGGGTTAAGCTCCTTTCTTTGCTGTATTGTGCTCCGTCCTTAGTCTACATAAAGGCTGATCTGATATCATCTAGCTGCTTCCAGGTCTCATAGCTGCATATTACAGTTTTAAAAAATGCTGACAAAGTGATATTTAGAACCAGTTTCTGTGTGGTAAAGAAGATTAACTTCTAACCACAATGTGCGGCACACACAAGTTTGGTGGCTTTGGAAAGAGACAAGAATTTTAAATCATGAATTTTGAATAAATTTTTTAATTCCTCCAAACAATAATGTTATCTTACCTACAAAATTATGCGGGTGATATTTTGAGACATCTTGATATGTACAAGTAAAGATTTGATGCAGTCTAGTCTACAGTACAACCCGAAATAAAGTAAGAAAATTTTCTGTCAAAAGTCCTTTGTTTACCTATTTTGCCCTCCTTTCTCCTCTCCACCCCAAATCTCCTTGCAGCTACCTTTGACTCTTAACAACAGCCTTAGCCCATTCTAAGAATTTTATTAAGACAGCTACCAATGTACTGCAATTAGCAAAATGGCACAATATCAAATACATCAAACATAATGGGGGTGATTGAGTTTGAATTGGTGTTTTTTTAATTTATTTTTAATGTAATTTTAAAAAGTAGTTGCAAGTAGGTAAAGGTAGGTAGTTATTCAGAGGTAGCCAAAAGGTTTGAAAGGGTAAAGCAATGGCTGATTCTTCCATCCTGCTGGGGTAGTCGTACTTTATTTTGGGTTGTACTGTGGCTAGCTTTTTTAAAATTTCAGAACGGAGTTTTTTTTGCGCTAGATTAATTTTCAGTAGGTTAGCTAGATTTCCTGGGAGAGCCAAAATGTCTCATTCATTTAATGTGGTGTGAAAGTCATCAATATGCTCTGTCCCTCTCCTTATAAACTCATCCATAGCCAATGTGTGAGGGAATATCAAGCAAACCATACTCTAAAAAAAAGGAATTAATGTTTGGGTTGGTCCTTCATGTCATTCCAATTTTGGATTGTCGAAATACATACAACTGTATTGTCATGTATATTGAAGGTTTGTTGGGAAACAAAAATTTATGTATAAGAGCCATCAGGTATTTCAAGAAACCAATTTCTCCCTGAATTTTTTATTGTGCATAGCTGCATAATCAAAAACCTCAATAAGTATTTTCCGAGCTGAATGTCGTACAAGAGTGAAAACAATCCTGAAGTGTTCCTTTTATCATTTGCGTCCTTTCATATTTCCAAAGAAAAAATGCACGCTTTTTAAATTTTGTATAATTATCTCCTTTTAGTTTGAGATAGATCCATAATGACAAATAGTCTCACAAAGCCACATCCACAACATGGCAATGAGAACATGTTAAACTCCAGGATCCCGTTACAAAGCAGCCATTCTGGCACTGTGATAGTGAATCTCTCATGTTTTAGACCAATTTCAGCCATTCTAGCAGAGCATCCACTGGCAAAACTCATGTTGATTTAATCGATTCAAACTTTTTAGTGAACAGCCAAATGATATGAAGCTTGTATGCGAATCATAATCCTTTGTTGAAAAACGCTGTATAATAGACTAATAGGGCATAAGCTGACTAACGGGCACAATCATTTATGTGTTCAAGAATAGCATTGTATTCCCTCATGAATGTCATTTTTTAAATTAGTTATAAGAAAGATTTAGAAGAAGTTACCACTTAGACAAGCTTTTTGCTGTGAGTCAAAAAGAGATGCATGTTTGTTTTTCTTTTGGTACTTCAACAATGGACAGCTTAACTTTACAGTGTACAGTTGTTGTAGATTGTTTTCTTGCATGAGAAAATGGGCGCCAAAAATATTTCAGACAAAATAAACTAGTTTGAATGACATTGAACAGCAAAATTGGGGCGTTTCTGGATACATGGAGTTAGTACCACTGAGCCTGTTGGAATTACCCACAAATAGGAGTTAATTTGGGGAGAAGTACTTAATCCAATGAAATATTTAGATAACATATTTTGCCAGATTCAAGCAGTCTATTCTGTTTGCATTATGTTTGCTTACATTTGCCCTTTAGTACCTCAAATCTTTATATCTTATTCCTAATTTCTAAAAGGTTGTTTCAAATTGACCCAACGAAGCAGGCGATTTTTTGCGACATTGTTTTCTTTGCAACTAACCTTTTCGAATATTAATGCTGATGTATCAAACCATCTTCAATCTTTTCTTTTCAACAAACTTTGTCCACAACTACATTCCCTTAATATTTGAGTGAGCTGTGAAGATATAAGGTGAACAAAAACATGTTATCTATAATATATACAGTACAACCCGAAATAAAGTACGATTACCCCAGCAGGAAGGAAGAAGCAGCCACTACTTTACCCTTTCACACCTTTCGACTACCTCTGAATCACTTCCTACTTTTACCTACTTGAAAATACCTTTTAAAAAAAATGCATTAAAATCACTTTTAAACAACACCAATTTAAATTCAATCACCCCCATTGTGTTCGATTTACTTAATATTTTGCACCTCTGCTAATTGCAGTTACATTAGTGGCTGTCTAAATAGAGTTCTTAATGCGGGCTAAGGTTGTTGTAAGGAGTCAAAGAGAGTTGTAAGGAGATTTGGGGTGAAGAGGAGAAAAGAGGGCAAAATAGGTAAACAGAGGACTTCTGACTGAAAATTTTCTTACTTTATTTTGAGTTGTACTGTAACACAAATGGGTGGTTTTTGTTTTACCTGCATGTATGACCTAACTGAAGCGGAACACATCATTGCTGAGAAAGATTTATTTTGTCCTGGAAATGGAGGTATACTTGTGCAAATCAGTGAACCACAATGTCAAAGAAGACATGGTTAGATCAGCGGTCCATGACAAATTCTCACGAGAGATCCCATCTCAATAATGAAGTGACAGTGTAAGAGCAGTCCATATGTCCTGATGATGCGTACCAATTACTTCCATAGAATACTATATTTAACACTTTTACAATTTGTTTACTTTATATGATATAGATCTCTTGCACATTAAGGTTGGCCTAAACATGATTATCTAGACTTCTATTAATGACAGTGCATGGAGAAGGCCTAAATTATCAAAGATTAGAAAAATCAGCAAATGACCACGGTCATGAAAATGGCTTGTCCCAGGGTGCTAATCTGTCCCCATTCATATCCCAATGAGTCACCATGGGCCATTAGGCACCTGACCACATAAGCAGCGGCTCATTGCTCAAAGGCAGAAATATTTCTGGAGCAAATTCCTATCAGTATTATTCAGCCCATCAAGCTAGAGATCAATTCAATGACTATGAAAATAGCCATCACACTCTGAAGCAGGCTCATTCCCAATTGATGCAATTTTATGTTCACCCTCAGAATCACCAACTGGATCTTGTTGGATTCAGTGCAATAAGCATGTTGAAATCATAAATCGCACAGGATAAAAACATCATCAACAGCTTCAATAACATCACTTTTAGCATAACAAGCAATATGAGCAACAACTAAGCATCAGAAATTTAATGTTATTGGTGGCTAGAAATCTGTTGTGTTATGTGAGAATTGATGCATATTGCAACCCAACTCCAAATTCCACTGGAGTAACTGAATTAAATGTGTTTGCTATGCAAAAAAACTTCAGGATCAAAACAACATGATGTTATGTTTCAATTATCATTGGTTTGTATCCACGCACATGCATACCAATAATACCCTATAAGACAATGCAAGCGTATGCAATTCCAATTTGGAGATTGCAGAAGCAGGGTCATTTTGCAAAAAACATACATATATGGTGCAAATGCAATAGTTTACCTTGTACATCTCACTTATTTTGATAATGTTGTGGCATGCAAATTATTTTCTCCTTTATAGTATTTGCATATTTTGAAGCAATGCATAACTAGTGCGAGCCTATTCCAAAATCACATGACAGATTCTAATTAACGTACATCAACAGTGGTTATCACAAACTGTTATACATTGTTTGTTACTATTTGTGCTTTTAACAGTTAGACATAAGATAGAAGTAGATAAGAATCTACGACTTATAGAACCAACTACTCCCAACAATAACTGTGAATTTTGAGGAAATGTTTTTTATAATCAACTGTAAAATTGGATGGAATCTGTGACAATATATCAAAACACACATGTCTTGGGCATTTCTTTGATTTGTCATATGCTAGTATATAGATGGACTGAAGCCATTTGCGTGCCCTGATACCTTTTGTCTCTCAACGATTAGTATGGCCGCCCATGTTTGTATCCTGTCCATTTTGAGATGGAACTTATGATAAAGAGTTCATGTTAACATTCACCACTTTGCATCATGTTACACTAAAGAATTTGTCAAGTCTATATTAAAGCATGATTTTACAAAAGAATACTTATAATGCTGAAGAAAAACTTCACTCGATCAAAATTAAGTATGATAACATAATTCATACTGGGGCTTTTCCAGTTGTATTGAATCATCACTTGGTGCCTAAATCAAATATGAATAACATAAAATGTTCAGATATTTTGTGAATGCCTAAGGCAAACAAACAGGTCTGTTAAGTTGTGCCGAAAGATGAATAAACTGTCTTTCACTTTATTTAATCCATTCAAATTCAAATATGATTAACTGCTGTGAATATGAAGCTTTCAAGGATTTCAGAATTCACTTATCTTCATGCTTGCCCTAAGCAGTCTTGAATGATATTCTAATCCAATTATTTTCTACGAGACAAAGTATTGCATTGTCCTCACATGTTATAATGCAATTTCAATTCAGCATGGGTATTTCTGCAGACCTACCTTTTATAGCAATTTCATGGAATACTAAATATTTGATGTAGATATATCAAGAGAATTCATAATGGTGATGTTTGAAACATTTTGAGAGATAAAAGCTATTTTGGTTGCTTCTCTTAATTTCAAACAAACCTAAGTCCATCCTTGACACGATTCCAGCCCAATCACCCATTGTAGGTGATGAACAGTTTCCTTAGGGTCTGTCCTTTCCAAGGGAGTGGTTTTATTGATTTGCGGATGGGTTGTCGACCTCCACTCACATTTTACAACCATCAAGGTTATTGTATTCTTTTCTTGGTTATCCCCTCATCATTGCTTTTCATAATTCTGTTCTGTCTGATAAAACATGCAAACCTGTGGGATCATGACTATCCAAAGCTCCCTGATTACCCTGCATCACCACTGGTCACATTTCTGTTAAGAGGGTCATGACATGGAGTAAACATGACCTAATTATAGGATTAGCCTCTAAAAGGGCAGTCGTGCCGTGGAATCCAAGGTGACCAATGGAGAGTGAGTGCCAGAATGAAGCTAAAGTATAAATTCAACACCATTTTAACAACTGTTTATGGAGACAAATAAATTTAACCTTAATTGCCCATTCAATGTATGTGATACACTAAGAGCAATGAAAAATCTCAGTATTCAAATGTCATTTAACTAGAATTACGCTGTTAATTTCACCAACTTCGAGAATCTCACAAGCAAAATATAAGGATGATGTGAAGAGGTTATTAGTTAACAGTCACTACAACATTTCTAGAATTTTACACTGACATTCCAGAGGATCTCAATAGTTTTCTTGTATACATAACGTAGCGAAGGATCTGTGTTATTGTATACAAGTAGGCTAAAGCAGAATTTCAAGCTGCAGTGTATTTAATTGTGTTTTCCTGTATATTAGAGTTTCATCTCAACACTTTACTTTGCTGCACTTTTACATCAATGCAAGTAATGAAGCAATTTGTTGATGCTGGGAAGGCTATTCTGAATTACATGAAGAAAAAAAAACTGCGTTACATTCACTCTTAGTTTAATTTTCAAAGACAAATAGATTTCATTTTCATTGGAATGGATTTTCCTTAGCCTTTTCCTTAGTCTTTTTTGCCAGACACTCAACAAAATATTTCTCCAAGACCTCCATAGATGATATCAGATATAGTCTCCCTCAGAATTCTCTGCTATATTCAGTGTGGCAGAGCAACATCAAATTAACAGATATTCTGAAAACTGCCTCTTGCAAGGAAATTTAGGTGGATATCTTACTGAATATTAGGGCAGCACGCTTTTATACGTATTTCCCAAGCAGAAATCACATATATGTCTTGATTCTCTTAGTGCCAAAAATGAATTATGTACTTAAATATTCCAAGATATTATTACCTTTTTGAGCATATTGCATGAATGATTCAAATTGGGCGAAATGTAAAGGACTACTTATGAAAATGCAATTTATGAAGCTGATATATAGTGTAGCGGTTTCCTATACAACTTACTCTTGCTTGGTCCTGTGCTGAATTTGAATTGAGGTTTACGGGCCAAAACATTTATGCAGAGGCACAGTGAAGTCAATGCCACAAGACGCTCTTTTTCAGTTGGCCAACAGAGTAATTAGCCTCTGGAAGGTCTGGCGCATACCCAAGGAGGCAATTTGGAAAGGCTTACGGAGTAATCAGATGAAATATTTAAATCAAATTGCTGTTTTCCTGCTCTGCTCCAGCAGTGATTGACAAGCCTGACTCAAACTCTCTTACTGTTTACCAAACTGATCCATCCACTTCCAGAGTCTTTCTGTGCTTATATTTTGCATGCCAAAAAAGTGTCCTTGCTTTTTGATATTGACTTTGTCAGTTTTCTTCCTACATAATGTTCCTGAGCCGACCCTGAAATTTTTCGGTCTCCCAATTTTGATGTTTTCAGTTGAAATTTGGAAATTTCATACTTTACAAAAGACAGTGAGGATTATGATCAAACCCATTCCATTATTTTTTTTTTTAATGTCATTTGCTCGCGAGGGAAGGAAATATTCATGCTAAACTTTTTTTCTTCCATCAAGTTTATTAGAATTACTTTTTGTCAAACAAGCTTTCCTATGTCCACCAATATTACTCACATGCAATGCCAAAATATATAATTTTCTTGCTCCTTCTTGCTGCATTGTTTGTTAAGACATCAGCCTCAGTATTTGCTGTTTTGGGACTTCGTGCCACTGCAAGAGACTAGAGCGTCTGGTGTCTATTTAATTGGGGAGAAGAGGGATTAGCATTTACACAAACTTCAAACACACATCTTAATTGAACCCTCAAGACCTTCAACAAAGCTCTTGAGACATTGAGATAAGAAGACTTAGCTCTCTTTGAAGCACTCGGCCCAGGGCAGCTTCTCTAGCAACTTGAAGCTTGGAAGACTAGTTGGATTTCTTTGTCTGTACAAGGCTCTATTCTTATAGTCTGCATAAAAGCTGATCTGACACCAACTGCACCTAGACTTCATAGCTGCAAATTAAAATTTAAAAGATTGGCAAAGTGATATGTTCAAAAACATCGTTCTACTTGATTAACTTTCATAAAGACACTTTTGCATTCCATTCCATCACGAGGTGCCATATGAACAAGTTTGGAAGATTTTGCAAGAGACAAGATATTTGAATCTTGAATTACCAATAAATGTTCAATATATTTGATTTATCCCATAATATCAGAAATGTATTAATGAAAGTCTGTTGAGAAGCCCCAAGTTGACTGAATTACGCTGTTCAGTACATATATGTTTTCTTCAATATGATTAACTTCTATCTTCCTCTTTATAATGCCACCATGTTTGTGGTTTCCATATAGACCATTATACAAGACCTTTCACCTGAGGCATGCAAAGTAGCTTGTAAACTCATTATTTACTCATGGTAGATGAGAAAAGGGGGGAGAGTCTCTCTTTTGCAATTGCATATTTATAGAGTAAACATCAAAGCAGAGCGCCTTTTACTATGAAGCCAGAGCTTTGAGCTGTGTAACCTGTAAGAAGGCAGTGAGAGTCATTGTGCAAATATGGAGTAATAACTGTGCTGGGGCTGACATAGGTTAGCAGCTGTATGTTCAACAATAAAACACAGTGTTCTAGACGTGGTTCCCAGTTTTCCAGTATAAGCTTACAGCTATGCCAAACATATTCGGACACTTTGGTGACTATTACTATCATGCAAATGACATTTAGCATCAGAACTGATTATATATGCTTATATTTCATCTAATCAGTATTTTGCTTTACAATTATTATGTAACATTCTTTCATTCAACAATTTTTATCAGAACACCTGCTGCTGTATACAGACTATAATTCCTGATAATTCTGTGAAGATTGAGCGAGTATTTGCTTTGTTATGATTGGTCACAATGATAGCGCCATGGTGAAGCTCAGCAGCTGAGTGAAAACTAGTGGTAATGGCTGTAGTGTGATGGGTTTCAATGGTATACACAGCAGTATACACAGCAGGCATCATGGACTTGGCCTGTGATTGTTAAGCATGGGCTTTCAGAAACATCTGGCAGGATTACCTGCTTACCATTCTGCTTACCATTCTCATTTGCATGTCTTGACCAATAAAATTCAGCTTCATTCTATGTAAACCACAGTTGGACCTGCAGCCAGTTTGGCAGCATTTGTGTCCTCTTGTCGTACTTGGTATTGTCATGGACACTTACATTAACTTAAACTGCAACTTACATATGGCCACTGAAATGCAATAATGTAAGTTGGAATGAACAATATCTTCACCTAATCTCATTGTAGAAAGATGGACTTCTACAACAATCCCACTGATTTAAAATCATTCGCATCATCCAAAAACATAAACATAAAACAACCCATTCCATATCATATTCCATTGGCCTGCATGCATACATTATTAATGACACAGCTATTAGAATTGGAGTTAGAATTAGAACTAGAATTTATTGGTATTAAAACACTTCAACATACAAATAGCATAATTGAAATACCAATATAAAAATAGGAACTGACATAATATATGTGTTTATGTTCCCCAGAAATTTCACATTACAATTTCTAAATTTTTATGTAACAATGAATGAATATAGGATATAAGAAATTAATAATGACTCTGATAAATTAAAAACATTGATAGGCCTACATACTATCATATATGTACAAAGTGGTAATTACTATAATCTTAATAATAGTTATGTATTACAGAACTATCTATGTACACTGACATGCTCAATTGAAGGACAGTCAATCAGAGAAACTGGTGAAGTTTCAACAGAATTGATCTTGTGCACTTCATTGGTGGACCTGTCTGAAGGGCACTGTGCCCTTGTTGGGTGATTTAGATTCAGGGCATGGCTTTCACAGCTGAGGGTTGTTGAAGAACACGAAATGGCTCTTGAAAAGTGAAAGTTAAGGTCAAGTGGCATTCAGCCGGCCAAGTGCTGAGGTTGAGAAAAGACAATGAATGAGGAGTTTGATGCCACAGAATTGCACTTCATTCTTAAGATACAAAAAAACCTGAAGATTTGTCAAACTTTCCTAAATGCACAGATTCGCTCGAGTTCCTGAACTGAAGGAGCAAACAATCAGTCTTTAAATTTGACAAAATGAATATTAAACTTGTGCCTATCATGAATACAATGTAAATTGTACAACTTTGCAAGTTATTGATTGATCATTGCTGCAATACTTTTAACTTTAGAGGACTCAGTTGTTCAGGCAACATCTAGTAAACGGAGGGACAGGTCGAGTAGGTCTATCTCTTGCTACCAGGAATCATAATGACCTCACTATCTCTTGGTCACATTACATTCCACAACATGACTGCCCTTTTAGAGGCCCATCCGATAATTAGGTCATGTTTACTTCATGTCATGACCCTCTTAGCAGAGAATTTGACCAATTGAGTATCCAAGTATCCTAGAGCTTCTGTATCCTGTTTAGGCATGATCCCTTGGGTTTGCATGTTTCTTACAGGCCCTTAATGGCCTTGTTAATATGCAGGACAGTGGTCACTGTTTTGCATAAACAGACAGAAAGAATCGAAAAACACACCAAGGTAGCTTAAGTAACTAAATTTTGCCTGGAAAAATAGAGTGTGATAGTAAAAACCTCATTGTGGGTAACTTCTTTAATAAACAGTGAGAAAAGCGAACCGATACACATGCCAATACACCCGTGAACTTGAAAACAATCTTTGAAGGCAGGAATGCTTGATCCTTCTAAAAAGTTTTATGATTGGTTTGATTTATGAGTGTTTTGTTATGATTCAAGAAGCATAACATGATCACAAGGAGGGCACAAAATTATAAAACATACCGAAGGGGGCTATGGAATAAAGGTCCATAAGTTTGAAGGACAGTGATGAATGACAATTCCGAAAGTAACTCTTATTGAGAGAGCAAGTTTCAGAGTCATTATGTTTCAAATGTTCAATTGGTGAAGAGTAGTACAGAATGTGCTATGTGTATTGTGTGGAATCCTTTTTTGTTTAGCAGTCACACTGATACCAGATTCCCTCTGAAGGACAACTTCAAGGAACACGAACTGATGTAGTTCTGTACACGGTTATGTACCCTTTCATATTGTGTTAGGTGGAGAGATTCCGAATTATTGATTAAAGATTTTACAAACGACAGTATCAATAATCCAATAATCACAGTCATGGAATGGTTTGTCCCAGGGTGATCATCTGTCCCCATTCATATCTCTGTGATTTCTCAAGGGCCATTACTCGGCCCATTAGGCACCTGACCACACATGTTGTGGCTCATTGGTCTAAGGCAGAAACATTTCTGAAGCACATTCCCATCTGCATTATTCAGCCAATCGGGCAAGAGATCCATTTGATGAAATAGCAACCACATATCAAATAAACGCTTAGTGATCCTAGCTGCTCTAATTGATGCCATTTTACACTCACCACCACACAAACATGCTGGACATTGTAGGATTCAGAGGCGACCACAAAGGCTGATTAAGTCACATATCTCAGAGGACTAAAACATCAAGAACTTCAACAGCATCATTAATGTGACAAAAGCATCATGGGCATAAACCAACATGGGATGCATCAAAAGCAGTTCCTGCATCAGACATCAAATTGGCTTTCACACATTTGTAGATGTAGCATTAGTGTTGAATTGTTTGTCATTTACACCTTGCCATAATGTTTGGGCTTTATTTTAAATTTGAATTGTTCTGACATTCAAATTAAGATTTTTTTCCAATTGTGTTTGTGTAGTGCAAAGAATATAATACAAAAATAGTCTAGCATTTTTTTACCTCAAATATTCTCTAACCTTACACACAGAACAATCATAACTGATAAGCACTGTTGTTCTCAACCAAAATAGATTTATTGTCAACAGTTATCACATTCGCAACTATTGGTATAGCTGTGAGGAGTAGTTTTTACTCTTCGTACATTTTGCAATTAATTTTCATTGAACAATTCTGCTTTGGTGTTTGGTGTATGTAAATTTCAACAATTAAAAAATATATATATATTGTCATATAAGCAGAGGGGTATCCAGGGAATCCTAGGGGGCCTGGGCCCCCAGAGACTGGACTGAGTAGAAATAACATTTTGAAGAAAATATTGAGCATCACGGGCCTCCAAATGCAACAGATAACACCCTTCCCCCTCCCTGCAGACTGTCTGGATCCACCACTGATAAGGTACAGAAAGCGACTTGGCAATTGACACCTATTACAAACCATAGCAAATTTTGAATGATCTTTTAGTCATAAAATGTGTTTATTACGCCATAGTGGTAGAATTACCCTGTTCAATGCAATACATTTCACTCTAGGTGCCATACTTCTTTCTTTTTACTGATAATGCCAACCATGTTTGCAGTTTCCATACAGACCATTATACAGGACATTTCACCAGCAGCATACAAAATAGCTTGTAAACTCATTATTTACTCATAGGGGATGAGAAAAGGGGGCAGAGTCTCTCTTTTGCCATTGCATATTCATAGAGTAAACATCAAAGCTAAGAAGCTTTTACTCCGGTGCCAGAGCTTTGGACCTGTGTATTAAACCAGGAGAGTAGATATAGAAAGTTATAGTACTAACATGGAGTAATATGTGATAGCTGACATTTTACTCAACAACAAGTCCTCGAGCACTGAAAAAAAGGGTTTGTATAGAATAGACAAAAGGCAATGTTATCTCTTGTCATCCACCATTTAGTGCATATCAGACAAGATTTTTGTAAAATAGACAAGGAAATTGTCAATCTTGATAAATATTTTGTTTGATTTGATCAATGAAAATTAATGTAAAAAAAAAAACACATATCTTTGGCCATAATTTACCCAACATTTTGGATGGACACCAGTTTTCATTTTGTCTGTTGCACACAAACATTTCTTTCAGTGTGCCATTGTGTGTTGACTTGAGGGATGATTCACAGTGCCCCAATGTAAGTTTAGTGTGATGGGTCTCAACAGTATAGCATATGCAGCAGTCGTAGCAGACTTAGCCCTTGATTATTAAGCATGAGCTCCAGAAACATCTGGCAGGCTTACCTGCTTACCATTTTCATTTGCATTTCATGACCTGACCCAACCACAGCTGGAACTACAACCATTAACTAAGCTATTGTGTCCTGTCCAGGTGCTTGCTATTGTCATTTACAGATACTAACATTTACAAATCCTGCGGGTAACATTTTGCTTCACTTCATCTTATTGTAAAAACCTCTGAGAGTACAGCGAACACCTGCACTATAAGACCTCCTGTTATGTGACTGACTTGCATTATGTATGTATATATGTATGATTCTTATTGACATGCGCGCATGAGTATAATTTACAAGCGAAATAACATGGGTAATTTAAGAACAAGGACAACACACCCAGCCCACTTGGGCTTACATGTCAGATACATACTAAATTGAAAAGAAACAACAATTTGGAATGGCAAAATTAAATTATAGTTTATGTGACTGCTTTCCTCATGCAATAAGTAACAATTAGTTTTATTGCATTTTGCACCCTGAAGAGAGACTGCAACCATACAAGAGACCATTTAATGACCAGAACGGGAGATCTTATAAAGCAAGGACCAGTGTATCTCGCAAATTGAGGCCATATTTCATTACTTCATCTGGCTCCTTGTCATAATTGTTGATGACACAGTGTGCCCGACCATTATGCACACTGACATTCAGTCCAAATGCAATCGATCAGAGAAGCATGTGACCATTCAACATATTGATCTTGGGCAGTTCTTCAATCGCCCCATGCATTAGTGGACCCTGGCTGCAGGGGGTTGTGCCCTTTTTCGGTAATTTAGATTCAGGGCATGGCTTTCACAACTGAGTGTTGTTTAACAACATGAAATGCCTCTTGAAAAGCAAAAGTTAAAAGGTCAAGTGGCATCGAACCTGCCAAATGGCAAGGTTGAGAAAAGACAGGGTGCAATTACATGTAGTTTATGGCCACAAAACTGCATCCATCATAAGATTTGAATACGTGAATGTTTCAACACACAGAAATCCCCTAGTTTCAAAAAAGGAGGAGCGAACAATGTGTCTTTAAATTTAGATAAAAGATGACTCTAATTGTGTTTCTTATCCTTCATGCAAAATAGAATATGCAAATTTATGATTACTCCCCAGAATTATTATAGTGATTACTCCTTTGCGTAAAAAGACAAACAAATTACGCAGCCAAAGAAGGAAGGGTAAATTCATGTATCTAAATCTCACAGGCAAACTTAACTTTCCTTGGAAAAAAATTGGAGCTTATTGGGAACATTATTTGTGAGTAACTGCAACTGAAAACTGCCTGAAAAAAGACAATGTTAAGGAATACGTATGTTGGTAAATGTGTGAACGTGAAAAGAATCTCTGAAGGCAGGAATGCCAAATCTTTCCAGAATTTTTATACTTTCCTTGATTTATGAGTGTTTGGTTGCAATTCAAGGGGCATAACATGGTCGCAAGGAGGGCATAAAAGTTATAAATCATACCCAAGGGGCTTTGAGGGTAAGGTCCAGAAGCTGGAAGGAGACAAGTGTAATACTTGGCCAGTTTACTGCCTGCCTGCCTCAGGGCTCATGAGACAGACCCAGAGAAAAAATACATGTAGAAAGCAACAATAAGAGGAAAACCAAGAATGTCAAACATTGATGGTTGAAAGAAGTAAGCAAAGGACAACCAATCCACAAATCAATAAAACCACTCACATGGAAAGAACAGACCTTGAGGAAACTGTTCATCATCTGGAATGGGTGATTGGGCAAACAGACGCAAGAATTGTTTCTTGAAGAGAAAATAAGGCAAGTCTAAAGTTGGGCAAAATTTTAAGTTGGGCGAAATAACTTAAAATCCTGCCTAAAGAATATGGATGATGAAATAATACTTGCTTGCTTTTGGCATTTCAGATGTGACAATTTAGTTTCATGAAGATTTCATTTGAAAATACCAGGATATCAATTAGGACACGACTGGAAAGTTCAAAAGAACAACTTTAGCTCCCTACTTCAATTTTGACAAAGACGCATGCAGATAGTTGGTTTGGCAGATTTACTTTATGATAAACAGATGGTAGCGCCCATGTACATTTTGAGTGCGGCCTTCAAAGCAAGGTGCATTGTTGATAGTAAACACATCAAGTACAATACCAAATTAGTCAGGAGATTGAATGGTTATCTTTTGATGGACTTGTGCAATCTACAACACAGCAACAAAAAATGTATAATTAACATTCTCATGCATTGATTTTTTACCTTTGTATAAATTTCTTTTTTTAATAAATGGACATTTGTGGAAAAAAGTCAGTTTCTTTTCTTAATCGAAATTAATCATTGATTGGAAATCAAAATGATTTAGTTCTGAAAATGAACATTTTTTGCCAATCAAATCTTTGTTCAAAGTACAGGCAATTCAATTTAGGCTTACAAAGTCTTTTTGAAGCTTTCTTTTTTTAGGATTAATTTGGGGAACTTGATTTGGATTTTCAAAGTTTCAGTGCATTCCAGATAATGCTCAAAGAAAGATGGGAGGAGGGCGAGCTAGAAATGAATTGAGAGGTTTCTAAATTTAATGGTTTGTGATCTCTGTTTCTCTTGCGTTAGAGAGCATTTTCACAGTCTTGGTCTTTTCACATTAAGAATGGCAAAATTAATCATGAAAAATAATTAAATTAGCAATAGTTTGGAATAACCAATGAAAAATTTCAGAATAAGCCTCGTCAAATATGCAATTAAGATCACAATCACTGCATTTTTTTTTAATCAGGCAAAAAACAATAAATATACATTGAACAATTCATTGACAACATCTAAGCATATCATAATAGCTGCAGCACACATGTGGATTAAGTGTCTGCTCTTTGGTAATCTTTCGCAAAGGCTCAATATGATTGGTGCGGTTTTAAGATCATCCAGCTTAGTGGTGTTCTCCGTACAATATGTGTCAGTAACTCTTCATATGGCTGAGAATCCAACATTTTATGGTGTTCTCTTCCCGGATCCCATAAGCTTGTTAACGACCCACTTTACTTGCCCTCCTCAAGGAAGTCAAAATATCAAAGGCTAGATACCCTCAAAACCTTGTTTCCTCCGATGTGGCCCAATTGCAAATAAATGATATTAGGATTAATTCCTTACTTTATGTTTTCCTCATTGGAGCTTGTGGTGTTAGAGCAGCATAAAAATCACTGTTTTATCGCCATCTCAGTGTAGGTTTGGGTGCAGGTTGTCTCTAATAAGCAACTCATAGCAACATAGACAGATACTCATATATAATAATTAGCCAGCTGTTTTTATCCTGGGTGTTTCCCTGACAAAACGACAAAGATTCATTGTTTGTGTAACCAAAGGCTGAAAGGTCATGGGTACGAATCCAATGTCTCGAAGTCAATTATATCAATTGCATGTCATGTGAAGCTTCAAGATGCATTTTACAGAGTGTTCTATACTGAGACAAGTTCAAAATGTGAATACTGGCACTAGCTTTATTATCCTTGTCATTCATTTTATATACTGTTACATATAATCTTCCTGATTAGCCTGGTGCAGTTTGCTATTCAGTACTAGTAGATATAAAACATCCCTTAGTAATTGCAGTTCTTCACTGATTTAAAGAGTTAAAAACATGTCAATAATAGATTTTCCCTCAAACTAAGTGTAGTCTTCCTCCTATTAGCAATTGTGAATAGTTCTGTATTAACTATTGGCTATTTGACAGTAATCAGCTGGTAAAGCACGTTCTTCTAAAATAACATGGTTCGCCTACAACAACCGCCATCTTATGTCCATTTAATTGTGAAGTGTATGGATTGGCATTTACACAAGCTTCAAACGCACATCTTAATTGAACCCTTAAGACCTTCGACAGAGCTTTTGAGACATTGGGACAAAACGGCTCAGCTTTCTTTGAAGTGCTCAACCATTGGGCTCATTGGGGCTGCTGCTCTGCCACCTTAAAGCTGCAAGGTTTAGCTGAGTTATGTCCCCTCTTAGACTACATGAGAGCAGCAAGTCTGATATCATCAGCTGCCAAATCTATTGGCCAAGGTGGAGCTGGAATCTCAAGCAAGAGAAATCCTTCTTTCAACATTAGATTGCTAACAAATCACAGTGATCTGGGACATCGTGATTTTTTCCTTTGACTGAATTTGAAGTTAGGCCTACATTTAGTCATTAACAAAAATAAAACGACAATGGTTAAAATAACAAAGTTGGCAATCAGTGAGAAGAATTATGAGAATATCTTGAAAAAATAAGACAGGAAGTTAATGTTTGTAATGGTAAGACCTAACTTCAAGTTACTTCTCTTCCCAATATGCCCTTCTCATACTCAATATAGGTTGCACTGCTTCTATCTATCATAAGATTCATTAGAACCAGGTTGTGAGCATTTCAATGTACAAGCTTCCTATGCTGTTTAGCGACAATGCGTTTGTAATGTCATAATGATCACAAACAAAGAAATATACTTGAGCTGAAAAATATCAAGCTATCCGCTATCACTTGGTAGCAACACAACCGCTCTACATATTGCCCGCTTCTTATCAGGGAGCTTTATTGATTACCTGTTTTTGCTTGAAAACTTTATAAAGTTTGATCATTATATAGTTCTTATCGTGAAAAGATTTGTTGGGTTGCACATTGACCAGACACTTCTTAAGCATCTTAAAAAGAAACAGAATCAAAGTGAAGCATGGGTTAAAGATATACCAGTACTCTTTAGTTTGCTAACATTTTTGAAGAACATACTTCATGCATGGTCCCACAACCATACATTACGGAATTCACAGTTGCATTGGCACACTCCACTGAACTCAGATTCGAAACAGGTGATTACAACAAACAGTCAATGCAAAACAATGCTAGACAAGGCAATCCAGCTGCCATTTTGTAACAGGACCCCTTTAAACACAGTCAGATCATAAGAATATATGACAGATCAAGGAGTTTTTGCCCAAGAATTTATGATTGGAACATTTGAGCATCCATTTATCCTCATGGAATTGTTCATGAACTATCTCTATATTGCATGGGATATCTATTATTTGGAATGGCCAACAGAACGATACAAATTTTCAAAAGAAGGCAGGAGAAATTATCCTATGGCCATGTCAACATGACTTTATATGAATTGACTTTTTCTGAAACATGTGCTTTCTCCAAGCCAATGTTTTGAACAAACAGGAAGTCATGTACAGCATGTACAGTGCTGCCACGTTGTTGCATCATGAAACTTGTATCATCTGAAGTTATTTGTATCAAATGAGTTTTTTGTTTTGCAAATTACGTCAAAGTTATTTTTGTTATGTTGCAATGGCACGCGTTTTAAAGGACAATTAAAAATCTGACATTTCATTTCAACAATGGTGGTGAGGATTGAATTCATGACATTTAGAACATGACACTGTCTCATAATTCTGACATTCTGTTGCAGACAATGAACAGAACGCTTGGAGTGTGCTGCCATATTCAGAATAATTGAGTAACGTTTTTGTCTGGTATTGCTATTGGATTCAGTTTATCACATTTCAATAAAAATTGTCCATGGCGGGAAAACATTAATCCTTAAAGTAAGCAAATATGCTGCATAAAAAAGAACATACAGGATGTAAACCGTTGACGAAATGATAACTGCAAATTATGTCGGACGAATATAGTTTGCCTATCCATAATGTGTCATGTTAAGGTTTGAGTTTAGTAGATGTTGACTTTTTGTAAAACAAATTATTTTTAGTTTAATATCAGATAAAGGCAGTATCCATAAATTGTCACAACAAAATTAATTAGTGTTTGATACCAAATGATTCTGATATTGCTCAAGATACTTTTCCAGCTGATACTGATGCTATTGATGAGGTGTTAGTCCTCAGGGATCTCTGACTTGACGAGCTCATTGCTCTGAATCACACGATATTCAGCCAGTGAGCCTGATGGTGAATGTAAAAATGGCATCAATTTGGGTGTTGATGGCTGTTTTCACAGTCACTGAATTGATCTTTTGCCTGATTGGCTGAATAATGCAGATGGGAATTTGCTCCTGAAATGTTTCTGCCTTTGACCAATGAGCCAGTGCATTTGTGGTCAGGTGCCTAATGGCCCTCTTGGACTTGCAGGGATATGAATTGGGACAGATGAGCTCCCTGGGATGATCCATTTCATGACTGTGATTATTGGATTATTGCTACTGTCATTTGTCAGATCTATAATAATTCCTTCCTCTCATATTCCACTGTAGAGAAAGTGTACATGACCATGATCATGTCTCTATTTCAGTCCTATCTTGCCATGGATATCATTAAAATTAAAAGCACTCTTGAAGTATCGATACAGTGCAGATAGATGGTTGCACTCATTGAGGAAAACAGCATATATGTGGAGTTAATGTGGTCATACAGGCAAACCAGGACTTGCTACAAGAAAGCGTTTAAGGTGGCTCGCTACCCACGAAATTACGTCACCTGCACATATTCACGCGCAGCCAGGGAGGCCCTATCTATGGTAGCGTCACCACTATGCTGCCAGTACTTCAAGATCTTTTTTTAATTTTGAGAATTTCATACGTCGGCCGCTTTGTTTGCAATTTGCGCCACTTCTATTGGGGTTAGAGACTTCTCGTTTGGAGCATTAGATGCGCTATGAAGAGTACTATATACAGCCGGAGATTCAACTTGATACTCAAAAGAGAACATTTTTACAGGCGATTTTCGGCCAGCAGGTCTAATTTCTCAAAAATGACTTTGTGGTATAAATAAATGTTTATATCAATTTGAAGTACGGTAGGAAGGCTTGTCTATATCATCATGTTGTTCCCAACTATTTTTGGAAATAAATGACAAAGAAATGAAAAATCCTATCTCGTCAATTTTTTTTAACGCCATGATTTATGAAAAAAGTTAAAATCGTTAAAATCGAAACTTAGATTCCGAGCACCTTGGAAAGTCCCTTAAACAAATATATCTCTTTTAAATTGTAATCACCTTTTCCATGAAAGTGTCTTCTTTAATTACATGCTTCTTTGCATTGTATGGGATGCATGACCACTGAATGGCAGAAAAAACTTCACAGGAGGAAAAATAAGATTTTTTTTAGTTTTTCAGGTTTGCGTGGACTGATTTTCTGGTACATAACCCCAAAAATTTTTTTTAAAAGGCTGATAGCGACCACTTTTGTTTACATATCCTTGCTATAAACTATATTTTGGATCATTCTAAACTGTTTTGAAGAAATCCTATCTTGGAAAGTTCACGAGTATCGAGCCACCGTAATTGGGAATAACTATAGCCAGATACTGTTGCTCAGGAGGCCTTTGACACTGAGACCAAAAGCAGTAATTGAGGTCTTCTTTTATTACTTTCAGAGTGTCAAGAAGGACAGCTCACACCACAAAGCAATAATGTAGTTGCCATTCTGGAGGTTAATGAAGTAATATCTGGATGACTTTAAAACTGAAATACTAATACTTAATTATCTATTGTAATTATTTCTTAAATAAGGTTTTATTTATGTTTTACTTACGAATATTTGCAGTTTCACCATGTTGTGAAGGTTCTATAGACTAAGAAGGGTAGATCTGATTACTTTGAAAGCTTCTCCAAACTGCCTCCTGTGGTAAGCCTTGTGTTTCCAACTTTCCATTTCCAAAAGGCTACTCACTCTATCTAAAAACTCAACAACCTTGTGTAGTGACTATCAAACAGTTTTTGTCTGCAAAGTTTTTTGGTACATATAAGCACAACAAATAAACACGAAAATAAGCACAGGGACATTATCTTGATGAAAAGAAACAAATAAATATTTTGAACCCATTCATTGTGAAAGCTTTGCAGAAACACTGTTTGATCCTCAATTATTGCTACAATTTGTAATAAATTATTTTTCATATAACTGAGAAAATCAAATTCATTAGGTGTGCAACTAATCATGAACACATAATGTAACACAGCTGTAAGGGTCTGATAATGCACTACCATCACTCTAGCACACAATAACGTGTACACCGTACATACACAATGGACAACATTTCACAAACAAGCTTCATAACTTTCGTTGGTGCGTTAAAAAGTTTGGATCGATCAATTCAACATGAGTTAGTTGCCAGTAAATGCCCTGCTACTATCATTTAAATTGATCCAAAACATGAGGGACTCAATATCGCTGTGCCAGGATGTCTGCTTTGTAATGGGATACTGGAGTTTAACATGGTCTCATTGCAATGTTGTGTATGCGGCTTTGTAAAAATGTTTGTCATTATGGATCTATCTGAGAGAAAAAGCCGATCATTATATAGGAAAAATTTTAAAAGTTCTTATAAAAGTGCACTCACGCTCTAGGATATTAAGGGCGAAATTGGTTTTTTGAATCCCTAAGTGTTATTTTGTGCAAAGGTTTGGTTTTTCGAAAAACTACATTCATGACAATATATCTGTGTGGTATATCGTCAACCTCAGCTTAAGTGATCATTATCTTGTTTATACTATTATTAAGAATTTAAAACCCTGTGCAAACAAACAATCTCACAATCAAGTAAAATATAGGTGCTATAAAAATTTTGACGAAAACTGTTTTCTCAATGATATTTCAAGCTCTCAAGTTCTCAGTGATATATCCTCATCATCTGATGTCAATCATGCTTGGATTAACTTTAAAACTGAATTTCTAAAAATTTGTGATGCCCATGCTCCAATCAAGGTTGCTAGAATGAAGAGTCGATTTAAACCATGGGTTACTCATGAAATTGTTCAATTAATGTATCGGAGGGACTACCTCCATAAGCAAATTATTTCTACAAGCAGTACCCCCCCTTCTGATATCATAAATGAATTCAAATCTGTTAGGAATGAAGTGAATGTCCAAATTCAAAATTCTAAGAAAGCATACTATGACAAATTGTATGACGAAGGTAAATTCAGTTTTCAAGAGTTCTCCGTGGCCTAATGGTTTAAGGTGCTTGTTTGCACTACCAGTCTGGCTCTGAGGTCGTGGGTTCGACTCCCACTCCTGGAACTCAATTTGGTCCGAGCCCATGGGACATTAAATGGAGGCGGGTTGTATCCAGTGTTCTGTGCTGGGGCAACTGAAAGACCCTGGGCATCCCTGAATTAATAGGGTATGTGCCAGACTCCCAGTCTTCTCATCAATCATCATCATACGGCAGTCACCAACACTGGAGAATGCTACGGCATGGGAACCTTGGGCAATGTTCCTCTAGTCTCTGCCCATGGGCGCCGTTCTATGGCTGCCCTGAGCTGTATCATTGTGGAAGGCTCACCACGAATTTCGTGCCTGCATTGCAGTGCATGACTGAGAGTATTTACAATTACAATTACAATTACAATTACAAAGCAATTCTAAAACTTTATGGAAAGAACTACAGAAGCTTACTAGTAGCAAATCCTGTAGCAATGTAAATACTAATCTGTCAGCGGATAACTTTAATGAATTTTATAGTACAATGGGCCAAAATGTTACTAAACACTTTCCTGACTGTAATGAGGTGCTATGGAAGGGCCCTGAAAGTATGTATCATTTCAATTTTACTGATATATCAGAATCTGAAGTAGTTAAACTATTAAAACAACTGGGTTTTGTAGCTCTATTGATATTCTCAATTTTGATTGTAAGCTGCTTAGAATTTCAAGTACTTATATTGCGAAACAACTTGCTCATGTTTTCAATTTGTCTCTGAAAGATGGTAGTGTTCCAAATGACTGGAAATATGCACGCATTACTCCTATATATAAAGGTAAAGGACAAAAAAATGATGCTGTTAATTTTAGGCCGATTTCTGTTCTGAGCCATGTTTCTAAACTCATTGAAAAAATTGTACAATGTCAATTAATGTGCTTTTTGATTAATCATCAATTTATAACGCTTGATCAGTATGCTTATCGTAAATACCACTCTACTACAAACTGTTTACATACAACAATTGATGAATGGCTTCAAAATATTGATGATAAATTATTAACTGGTGTTTGTTTTCTTGACATATCTAAATGCTTCGACTCTATAAATCATAGTCTGCTGTTGCAAAAGTTAAAGAAATATGGTGTTCATGAAACTGAACAACATTGGTTTAAGTCATATTTATATAATAGAACACAGAGTGTATTTTTTAACAATGTACTATCAAGTCCTGTCAATGTTAATATAGGCGTACCGCAAGGGTCCAACCTTGGGCCGCTTCTATTTATGGTTTTTGTTAACGACCTTCCTATGTATGTAAGTAATGGAAGATGTACTATGTATGCTGACGATACAATGATATATGTAAATGGTGATGATGTTAACAATGTAAATAATTCTATCAATGAAATTCTAGTTAATGTTAGTGAATGGTATAATGCCAATAAATTGGTATTGAACACTGATAAGTCAAACGCTATGCTTGTTGGCAGATCGGTTGATGATGAATTAAGAAATGAATTTTCTGTTTCTCTTTATAATTCACAACTAGAAAACGTAAAATCTACTAAATATTTAGGAGTTTATATTGATGAAAATGTTAAATTCGATATTCATATAAATGAACTTACTAAGAAGTTGTCATCAAAATTAGCATGGTTTTCTAGATTGAGGCGTATTGTTCCTAAGTCTGTACTTATTTTAACTTATAAGACATATATTCAACCCATTTTTGACTATGCGTGTACAGTTTGGGGTTGTACTAGTGCAAATATTAATGTAATTCAAAGACTACAAAATAGGGCTGCACGTATTATCTGCTCAAACTTTGATTTTATAAATACTAGAGGTATAGATCTTGTAAGAAGTATGAAATGGCAAACAGTATCAGAACGTATCAATTATTTTATTTCTATTCAAATGTACAATTCTATTCATGGAAATGCTCCTGATTATTTAGTTAACTCTATTGTTACGGCCTGTGACACCAATGATGTGAATACTCGTAGCGGTAATACGATTAATGTTGAGGTTCCTTTTTGTCGAACTGATGTTATGAAAAAATCGTTTATGTATAGAGGTGCTATCACATGGAATGCTATGCCTAGTCAAGCTAAAAATTGTTTAAATGTAGACATTTTCAAATCACAGGCAAGGACCCTTTTTAAGTAATAGGCATCTTTTGTTAATAGGTAATATTGTTAATATCTGTTTTTAATTTGTTTTTACCTGTTTCCTATTATTGTTTTATTCTGGGCCAGGTGAAAAACCCGACATATGGGATCCTGTTACCCAGGCTAAATATTTTTGAAAAAAAAAAAAAAAAAAAAATCAATAAACCCTAATTGGAATGAATCATTAATGTCAGAAGCTCCTTCATTATCCTTAAATATGTTCTTTCTGGTATGCTGAAATCAATAAGTTTTTTAGAAACTTCAAGTCGATACTGTCAAGTTGGGGCTTCTCCAGACATTTTATTCATTATCAGCCTCCTTCTCAACTCAAGTTCTTATCTGGTTCCTTCCCCATAATTCACTCAAGGTCTAAAACTCATTTGTTATGTTGGTATTAAGGAGACACTAGCAGGACTGACACTTTGATATACTTAGGAGTTGTCCAAAAAAAAAATCCAAAAAGGCATGAAGGATGTTTTCAAAATATGGTTGAGTTATGGCACAGGGTCCAATAGCTGTATTACTCAATGTCAAAAGGGCTCCCTAAATTTCATTATAAAAGACATGGATTATTTCAGGTTACAAGTAAACTAAGACTAAACTGCCAGTCATCACAGATTGTACATTTCACTGTAAACCGCACTAGATTGACCCGGAAGATTATATGAAGCGGTATAAAAATGTTCAAATAATAATAATAATGATGTTCTTGCACACACTAATATAACAGCCAAATAAACCTTAATTCAAATGTCAGAATAATGCCTTTGTGGTAATTTCACATGAAGCAAAAAAAACCCAGATTGAGGCAGTAATTGCGGAAATTCCTCACAGATACTAAAAGTATTGAAATGACAGCGCTTCATACAGAAATTGTTTATAATGCTTCTTTTGTTGGGCAATGCTTACATGCTGACACTGATGGTATCGTTACTGTTGATGATGTGTTATTCCTTAGTTATCTGTGACTCAATAATCCTATTTCTTTGCATTCAACCAAATGCGTCCTCCGCATGTGAGGCTTCGGGATAGATCTATTGCTATTTTGAGTGCTTGTGTACAGTTTGTTCCCCCAAAAAGGGTGTTATATGGAATTATACTTAAATTATGATCATTGGTGATGTTGATACTATGTTTCTTTCTCGTTGCAGGTGAGTTCCAGTTCATGGTCTTTGATGTTGAAGAGAAGTCTGGTGAGAAATTCAATTCATGTTGTCATCTTAATGTTTTATATAAAATTGCATCAATTT
Source organism: Platynereis dumerilii (assembly GCA_026936325.1). Taxonomy (NCBI): domain Eukaryota; kingdom Metazoa; phylum Annelida; class Polychaeta; order Phyllodocida; family Nereididae; genus Platynereis; species Platynereis dumerilii. Next base: position 56,742,657 of record JAPTHN010000006.1, on the reverse strand, counting down.
GCCTATAAAGCGTAACATCTTTATTTCAATATAAAAACCTTCCAACAGATGTTTTTGAAGATGATGCTCCAGATTTTTTCTGTGTTGCTATTGAAGTTATTGATGATGTGCTAGTCTTCTGAGACTTGTGACTAAACAAGATTACAGCCTCAAATCCTACAATATTCAGCCAGTGAGTCTGACAGCAAATGTAAAAATTTCATCAATTTGGGCAGCTATGATCACTGAGCCAATGGCTAAGTATGATGCCTATTTTCACAGTCACTGAATTGATTTCTCGCCCGATTGGCTGAACAATTCTGATGGGAATTGCTCCATAAATGTTTCTGCCTTTGACCAGTTGGCCACTGCATGTGTGGTCCAGCGCCTAATGGCCCTTGTTGTATTCTCTGGGATTCAGATGAGTGCCTTACTGGATTGTTGTCCCTGTAATTTGTCAAATTAGGATCTTTCAATCTACTGACTTCCCTGAGAAGATTAAATGACCATGTTCAGTCTTCATCCAAAGTCTATCTTCATGTGCAATGTCCCAAGTAAAAGATGCCAAACAATCATGGGTGAATTTGCAACACGTTATTGATTGCTCTCAATCATCAATCGGACAAGAATCTGTTGCATCTTGGTATTGATCAATAACTACAGTCCAACAGCGTCCTACACAGTGGTACTGTTACTTCAAATGGGTGGTTGACGGTCAGATCTATACATATATCTATCAGGCACAGATGGATGGATGGGTGATTGGGGCTTCATGTCCTGTATTTATGCACTTGGTAGGCTAATTAGGACAGGGGGGAGATGGCAATGAGGCGAGGGATGATTGAAACAGCCATCCAACATCGGGCCAGATGACCCAGAAAGAGCTGAATTCGAACCCTAGACCCATCGATTGGCAGCCCAGCACGCTACTATTGGACCAACCGTCTCCCCTACTATCAGGTACATTGATAGTTATCCAAACTGTTGTCCCTCAACCAGATATTCAGTGGCCATTCTGTCAAAGGCAGACACATATTACCGGTTCCTATTCCTCGAGGCAAGCCAGGCAAGCCAGCGATCCATTCAATGACTCAGAAAATTTTCATCATTGGTTGAGAGATATCTAAATCTATACCAGGGCAACCAGTTTGCAAAACGGAATTTGATGCAAGGGTTGATGCAATCGTAACCCAGATGTAATATTATATCTCAATATCATTTATGATTTCATGGTATTTATAAATATAGCTGACATCCAATGACCTGATCGATCTATCTATCTATCTATCTATCGATCTGTCGATCTATCGATCTATCAATCTATCTAATTATCTATCTGTATATCTGTCTATCTATGTATCTAAGCATCAATCTCTCTATCTATCTTTCTATCTTTTTCTATCCATTTATTTATTTATTTATCGATCTGTCTATCTATCAAGATCAGGTAAAAAATATAATTCATCACAAGTATGATATCTTTGCTTAAATTATCTATATCCTATCATCATTACACCGAATGTGGTTGGCGTCTTGATGACAAACTATGACAAACTTCCATGATGGGCTGCCCCTCTGCTCCTTCATTGTAATTAAGCCACCGAAGCCAAAATTAGGGAGCATCGACTTCAGGAGCTGCTGAGTAACTTGAGCTCGCTCTAAATCTGCACTAACATGTAGTGATTCGGCAAAAACTATCTGTAGCCTCTGTACAAATCATATAAGTGAAGATTAATATTGGATATTATTGGGTAACCCTAACAGTGGGAACGGAGTCAGTTGCTAATTTCGATAGATGCCAACCAATCTGGTTGCATCATGATAGACTAAAATAGACCTTAACAATTATAACAGATCTTGCAAACATGCATGATGCAATTTCACTGATTCGCATTGTATTTTGTGAATGAATGTGTTGCACTTTCTTTAAAATTGTAGGAGTTTTTGTGTATCCCTTGCTTTTATGTAAAGGACATACAACCTCTGTAATCTATTCTAAATATAAGACCTCACATGTTCATAAATTCTGTTGTCTTTTGTGAGCAGAAAGCAGCAGTTACTGATTAGTGGTAGTGTTTTCACAATAATTTCATGGAAGAGTCTGACATTGAGTGATATAGTCAGCTGGACCTTGCCTCATAACTCACTCATGTGTTGAAAACTCCTTCATGCCTTTTCGGACAACTCCTAATGCTTGTAGGAAATCAGCCGTTTAATTTACTGAAGTGTCAGACCTGCCAGTTTCTGCATAAAGGCGAAATAACAAATGAGTTTAGACATTAAGTGAATTATGAGGTTTCACATAGGAATGTGAGCTGGTAAGGAGGATTTTGACAGTAAATGGGATGCTCAGGAATAAATTGTCTGCAGAACTGATAGACAATTGTCAAGGAAATAATATACCATTTAAGTCAATATTCAGCTTACAAAGAAAGACGTCAAAGATTGTCATATTCTACAAGTGAGCAAGGAAGTTCTATGCCTTTCAAGTCAAATAGTCAGTAGTAATAAGGTTTTTTCTTTTCTACAAGTGAATATTTCAGTCTCGATCATCTCCAATCAGTGAAATTATTCAACAGTTTCTGGAATTTTACATTTTCTTTAGAGATTCTATTTGCGTATTATGAGGTTGGAAGTTATGGAAATTTCCACCAGTTAGTCTTTTGGCCACTTTTTAATACTGCTTACAGTCAGCTACTTCATCACTGTTATCTGTCACTAACCTGAAACATTACATTTTAGTAGGAATCATCACATTAGATAACATTTCAAATGAAATCAAATCTGCTGGTGAGAATTCCAGTGTACATGGATTGAAAATGAAATCTTTTTTCAAAATAGTTTTATTTTCTGTTTCTTCCTCCAATTAAGGTCACAATACATAAATTGTCTGATGAAAGACCATTACACTGGAAATTTAACCAGTAGCATAGAAGTGGCATATTAAATTAGTTATTAAAATGGTAACATTTCAAATGAAATCAAATCTGCTGGTGAGAATTCCAGTGTACATGGATTGAAAATGAAATCTTTTTTCAAAATAGTTTTATTTTCTGTTTCTTCCTCTAATTAAGGTCACAATACATAAATTGTCTGATGAAAGACCATTACACTGGAAATTTAACCAGTAGCATAGAAGTGGCATATTAAATTAGTTATTAAAATGGTAACTTGAACATTAGTAGCCTATCACACTGTCTCCTAGGTACAAAGAACTCTTTAGCCATCACTAAAAACGTTCATGATCACACGCGTCAGTACGCAACCCATTTCAGGCCATATTGCATGGGGTCCCCTTTTATTGATGACACAGTGTGTCAGACCATTTTGATCACTGACATCAAATCGAAGGGTAATCAATCTGAGAAACATGTGACCATTCATCATAAATTATTGATCTTGGACAGTTCTTCAATCGCCCCGTGCATTAGTTGACTCTCGATGCTGAGGGCTGTGCTCTAGTGCGATACTTTAGATTCAGGGCATGGCTTTCACAGCTGATGGCTGTTGAACAACATGAAATGCCTTTTGAAAAGTGGAAGCTAAGGTCAAGCGGCATTAAGCACGCCAAGTGGCAAGGTCAGGTGAAGGAAGAGATCTAGGTGCAAATAGGTCACAAACCCCAATCCCTCTAAGGTATAGAGAACCTAAATTTTTTTTAGGCATGCATTCACAAACAGTGTCGCCAAACAGCTTTCTTCAATTTTCTGAGTCTGTGTTGGAGCAGTAATTCAAACTTATTTGAATTTGTCAGACTTCACAAAACAACAAGGTCTCGTCATCGTGAATACATATAAAAAAACTCAGTGACTTGTTTGGGAAATGTTCTGGTTTCAAGAGAGGTTTTGGCTGGCTTACAGACCTTAAGGTCTTAAATACCATTTAATAAGGCAATTTCACTTGGGACTTTGGCATATTCCTGGCTGATCCGACAGATGCAGACTGAGCCATTGCAAGCAAAATGATAATAACCTTAGTAGGGACATTTAACATTGTGTAATCACTCATTTAGATATCATTAAATGGCAGAAAAATGCAGACAAAATGTGCAGCAGGAGCTATATATTTTTGAGTGTGGGTTTCCAGTATGCATTTATTTATCAATTGCAATTTCTGGTAAATGTTTTTTCAAACCAAATCTACCAAGGCTTACATGTACATGTTCTACCAGTATTCAATGAAAGTAATTCTATGACAAAGATATTTATGTGTATTTAACAGGAAGTATGATATAGCTTGCGACACTTGCAATATCATTTTGAAGGATATGCCTCCTTAAAACATAACAAAATTTCCAAGTGGAGTGATGTGCAAATAAACATGGTAAGAAAGGAACTTAAAATGCAGGAATTCAAGCATTTTCTTACGTACAGATTCCAAAATTCTTTCTGAATGTGTCAATGTACTTTTTGTAATGCAAACAACATAATATTCTGGCAAGGAGGTCGTCCAAGCGATAAATCATGCCCCAGGGGCTTAAGGATGAAGGCCACAGGCACCAAACGAAGGCAAGTATTGTGCCCGGCCTGTTTACTGCCTTGTGAGCCATTGGACAGATACAAAAAAAAATCAAAGGCAATGATAAGCAGATAACCAAGAAAAGAATATCACAACCTTGATTTTATGCAAAAAGTGAGTGAAGGACAGCCAATCTTCAATCAATAAAACCACATATATACAAGTTCATCAATTGTACTTGGTTATTGAGCTGACAAGAATAGCTTTGCAAAATGCAAATTTTGCTTGCTTAAAATCTTGTTGATTTCTCTAAATCTATCAACCACTCTTCAGACACAAAAGTATGTCTTTTAATGCATCGTTTGTTGAAGTTACTTCAGGACATTGCTTATACAGTGTTTATCTTTGCTTAAACATACATCAATTTAGTGGAAAATAACTTAAACAATATTTTACGAAATAACTACATGCCACTCAAGCTATTGCTCAGAGTCATATTCAATAATAAAATTGATATATGGCAGCAGCCATGTTGTTCTTACGTCAATTTGCCTCCCCATACAAGCTGACTAGGCTACAATTTATTGACAAAACAACCAGTTAGTGTGTTTTGGCCTTTAAAATCCACCAGCAAATTACAATTTTTAAGACTTTTCTTGAGATTTATAAGGCCATTACTGCCACTGGCTGCAAGTTGAAGGGAAAGTTAGCTAAGCAAACCACTGCTTAATGTGGAAATCGCGTGTAGAATACAGAAGTTGTCATCCCGACTGTTAAATGTCCATCTCAGTGTCAGTGTCACTTACCAAGTTTCACGATGTTATAGGGACTTGTAGAGCTGCAGTATTTAAAGCTTTGGGCACAATGGTTTTAACTCAGTAATGTATTTTGCAAGAAACTCAATATGACTGGTGCAGTATTAAGATAATCCAGCCTAGCTGTCTTGTTCTTACAATATGTGTTAGTAACTCTTTATACAGCAGAAAATCCAGCATTATGCCTGTGGTGTTCTCTTCCCATGCGCTTGTTAATGACCCACTTGCTTACCCTCCTCGTGGCAGTCTTCACACCAAAGGCATGATAACCTCCAACCCTGCTCACGGTGTAGAATGGTGATGTGATTAATCTCTTACTCTATCTTTTTGGTATTACAAGGTCCACTTTTGGGGCATGTATGCAAATCACTGACTTCATCTCCATCTTCACTGCTGATCTGGGAAGTAGTTTGTTACTTTTTTCCAATTTGAATGCTTGGGATACACAATAAATAATCTCTTTTAGCAATCTTTGGGAAGTAACATTTAGACTCAATCACTTTACATAGGTTCTGATAAAAACAGGTTTATAAACTACACTGGTTTGATTATTAGAAAATGCAAGAGATAAATTTCTCGAGAAGTATCCAAGCATTAATATCAGACATGTTGCTGAATTATTTTCTTATGAAATACACTGAATGTATCCTTCCTCTTGCAGTTGTTTTTGCAAATACACATGGTTCTGTTCATCCTATGGATCATTTTAGGTGATAGTAGTTAGAAAAGTTAATTCCTCTTATTAAGACTCTCCGGGTTTGAGGCTTCAGCATTTTTGTCCATCCATGGAGAAGAGGAATTGGCATTTACACAAGTTTCAAACACATAATAATTGAACCCTCAAGACCTTTAACAGAACTATTAAGACAGTGAGATGAAAAGTCTTAGCTCTCAGCCATTGAATTGGTTCTCTAGCACCTCACAGCCACACGGTTTAGCTGAGTTATGTCCCTTCTTAGACTACATGAGAGCAGCAGGACTGATATCATCAGCTACTAGATCCATTGGCCAAGCTGCTGCTTGGATGCTTCTTGAATCTAAAACAGAAGAAATCTTCCTCTCTACTTCAGATCAAGCAAGAAATTCGTAGTAGGACAAGATCTAACTCCAAATGTTGCGAGTTTAGCATCTCGATTGTTCCATTTGATGTCATTTGAAAAAATTCATGGTAAATTATGCTAGCTTCCTGGCCTTTTGACCATGATTTCATTATTTCATAAGATGTCACTTTAGATTTATATAAATCAGGTTGAGGATTTTGTGAAACGACAAATAACATATCTCAGTAATCAGATCGAGTATGTTGGGTTACCAGTATCGACCTCACATCTAAATAAACAGTATTCTTCTGAAGTTGTATGTCATAATGAATCTTAAATCAAGACAGATTGACATAAATGTTGTGCTTTGTATCATATTGCTTTGGTACCATAGCGTGACATTTGTGATGTCACTGTCATGTTGACATAGCAGACTAAATTATATCATTTGCCTAGAGCATTGAATGGACTGAAAATGCCTTCTAGTATCTTTTTTTTACTTATACTGCTGCTTTATAACCATATCCGAAGCATTTAGGCCTCCTTGATACCAATTTGCAGGTGCTCTGTCCCTCCCCTATAAACCATGGTGTCCATATTACAGCATTAACTTGCAGGGCAGCACCACCGTAATGTAGTTCAGTAGATCCTACTCATAGACCATCCTGACTCCATGCATCCATGAAATTGCTTGAAAAAAAAATAGGTGCCGACACAAGCCCAGTATATACATGAAGGAATGTAATACAGCATTGCATTTAGGCTGTACATATATGATGTCGGTATCATCGAAACTGTTTGTGCAAGGAACTTGATTTAGATAGCAGCACCCTCTGTATCTACTAACCAATCAGCAGGAGAAAATGTTTCTAGGATGAACTTGCCTTTATTCCGTCAAAAGCAGGAGACTGAGAGATATATTGCCATCAAACATGATATTAGACTCCGCATGAGCAATAAGAACATCAGGAATTGATGTTGATGCTTCATCGAGGGTGTGATAAAGGTCACGCAGAGACATTCAAGTACCACATTAAGTGATATGTTTGATAAAAATGCCTCTCTTAAGCATCCCACAAGGAGGGATCTCATACATTGCATATATATTCTTGATTCTATCTCTAATGGCTGGATAATGGCATCTGTCTCCTCTTGTCTTCATGCCCATTAGTTTTTAGGTTGCTCAGGAAGTTTGCAGTATGGTGTTTCTTAGACTAGCTTTGTATAAGGTAGATAAAGGATAATAAGAGAAATTCTTGCGGTCTTGCAACAATGTCTGTATCTCCATCTTAAATGTGAAGGACAATGAATAGGCTGTCACAAGTACAGTCACAAGCAATTTGTTAAATGACATTTCTGACGTAATTAGACCACATTATAAACTTGAGGCATTTGAGGGTAGCTCTCTGCTTCCTTTCAGGTATTTGCCTCTTCCTAAAGTAGGATGTAATTTTTTGCTGACATTTAGTGAGTGTTATTCAGTGCATCTCGTTAGGATAGACTGACATTTAGAAATTTGCTAGCTTAACATTCCTGGCCTGTGACACTGCAAAAACTAAACTGTTATGTCACAAAATGATGATATGTCTTTTTGAAAGGGTCTAATCTATTTAGCATAATATATATATTAACTTATTAGCCTTGCGAACGTCTATATAATTAGCAGATTTAAAGATGTTTCAGACCTTAAGTGAATTATAGGGTTGCTGTAGGAAACTTTAGCAATGAAGGAGGATAACAAGAAATAAAATTTCTTCAGAACATCCGGACTTGACTAACTTGATAACTTTCTAAAGAATTCTAGGCAACTGAAGCTTTCGGAGTAAAAAAAGTTTATCCTGAAGTCCCAAATAATGCAGCAGTTCTGACTTTCTCAACTGTTGGTATAGCTGGGAGGAGTACTTCATAAAATTTGTATATCTTTCAATTAATTTGATTGAACAAGTCTGCTTCTGCGTTCGGGTGTATCGAATTTTCAACCATCAGGAAATACTATTGTAATGCAGGCGTTGGTAGATCCCTGGGGAACTCCAAAGACCATTGAGATGGAAATAAAATTTTGAAAAAATTTTGACCAACACAAGCCCACTAATGCCACAAACAACGCCACCCCCATCGCCACTAGACTGTCTTGATCCAACACTATAAGGTAAAAAAAGCGACTGGGCCATTGACGCCTACTACTAACCATAGAGTCGATTTGTTATGAAATTGGTTTATTATGCCCTTCTGGTAAATTTACCCTATTCAATACAATACATGTACGTCTATATGATTTACTTCTTACTTTTTACTCACAATGTCGACCATGTTTGCAGTTTCCATATAGACCATTATACAGGACATTTCACCAGTAACATAAAGCAGCTTGTAAACTCATTATTTACTCATAGTGGATGAGGAACGGGGAAAAAGTATCTCTTTTGCCATTGCATATTCATAGAGTAAACATCAAAGCTAAGAAGCTTTTACTCTGATGCAGAGCTTTGGACCTGTGTAACCTGAAGAGTAGATATGGAAAGTTATAGTACAAACTTGGAGTAATATGTGTATAGCGCTGAAATGTGTTTGACTTGTCCTTAACTGTACATTCAACAACAACTCATGGTGTGTAAGAATGATTCGCTGTATTGCAATGTAAGTTTAGTGTGACAGGTTTCAACAGTACAGTATATGCAGCACCAGCTTAACCCTTGATTATTAAGCATGAGCTCTCAGAAACATCTGGCAGGCTTACCTGCTTACCGTTTTCATTTGCATTTCATGACCTGACCAAACCACAGTTGGACCCACAACCACTACCACAGCTTCTGTGTCGTGTTCTGGTGCTTGCTATGGTCATTCAAGGACACTTTATATATTTAGAGATACTGCAGCTGACATACATTTTGTTCTCCTCATGGTATTGTAAAAACCTCTGAAACTACAGCGGACACCTGCATTATAAGACCTCCTGTCATGAGAACGACTTGCCTTTTGAGACTGCTTTCATCATGGAATAAGTAATCATTATTTTTATTGCATTTTGCACCTTGAATAGAGACCGCAACCATACAAGAGACCATTTAATGACCGAAAAAGGGAGATCTTATGAAGCAGGGACCAGTGTATATCGCAAATTGTGGCCACATTTCATTAGTTCATCGTGCTCCTTGTTATAATTATTGACAACACAGTGTGCCAGACCATTATGCCCACTGACATTCAATCCAAATGCAATCGATCACAGAAGCATGTGACCATTCAACATATTGATCTTGGGCAGTTCTTCAATCGACCCATGCATTAGTGGACCCTAGCTGGAGGGGGCTGTGCCCTTTTTTGGTAATTTAGATACAGGGCATGGCTTTCATAGCTGAGGGTTGTTGAATAACATGAAATGCCTCTTGAAAAGCAAAAGTTGAGGTCAAGTGGTGTCGAACCAGCTAAATGGCAAGGTTGAGAAAGGACAATGAACAAATAGCTTACAGCTACAAAACGGCATCCTTCATAAGATTTGAGAACCTGAATGCTTCAACACACAGAAATCCTCTAGTTTGAGAAAAGGAGGAGCGATCAATCTGTCTTTCAATTTAGGTAAAAGATTACTTGAATTGTAAAATAGAATATGCAAATTTATGATTTCTCCCCAGAATTATTATAGTGATTACTCCTTTGCATAAAAAGACAAACAAATTACGCAGCCAAAGAAGGAAGGGTAAATTCATGTATCTAAATCTCATAGGCAAACTTAACTTTCCTTGGAAAAAAATTGGAGCTTATTGTGAAACATTATTTGTGGGTAACTGCAACTGAAAACTGCCTGAAAAAAGACAACGTTAAGGAATACGTATGTTGGCAAATGTGTGAACGTGAAAAGAATCTCTGAAGGCAGGAATGCCAAATCTTTCCAGAATTTGTATACTTTTCTTGATTTATGAGTGTTTGGTTGCAATTCAAGGGGAATAACATGGTCGCAAGGAGGGCATAAAAGTTATAAATCATACCCAAGGGGCTTTGAGGTTAAGGTCCAGAAGCTGGAATGAGACAAGTGTAATACTTGGCCAGTTTACTGCCTGCCTGCCTCAGGGCTCATGAGACAGACCCAGAGAAAAAATACACATAGAAAGCAACAATAAGAGGAAAACCAAGAATATCAAACATTGATGGTTGAAAAAAGTAAGCGAAGGACAACCAATCCACACATCAATAAAACCACTCACATGGAAAGAACAGACCTCGAGGAAACTGTTCATCATCTGGAATGGGTGATTGGGCAAACAGACGCAAGAATTGTTTCTTGAAGAGAAAATAAGGCAAGTCTAAAGTTGGGCAAAATTTTAAGTTGGGCGAAATAACTTAAAATGCTGCCTAAAGAATATGGATGATGAAATACTACTTGCTTGCTTTTGGCATTTCAGATATGACAATTGTGTGTCATGAAGACTTCATTTGAAAATACCAGGATATCAATTAGGACACGACTGGAAAGTTCAAAAGAACAACTTTAGCTCCCTACTTCAATTTTGACAAAGACGCATGCAGATAGTCGGTTTGCCAGATTTACATTATGATAAACAGATGGTAGCGCCCATGTACATTTTGAGTGCGGCCTTCAAAGCAAGGCACATTGCTGATAGTAAACACATCAAGTACAATACCAAATTAGTCAGGGGATTGAATGGTTAACTTTTGATGGACTTGTGCAATCTACAACACAGCAATAAAAAATGTATAATTAACATTCTCATGCATTGATTTTTTACCTTTGTATAAATTTCTTTTTTTAATAAATGGACATTTGTGGCAAAAAGTCAATTGCTTTTCTGAATCGAAATTAATCATTGATTGGAAATCAAAATGATTTAGTTCTGAAAATGAACATTTTTTGCCAATCAAATCTTTGTTCCAAGTACAGGCAATTCAATTTAGGCTTACAAAGTCTTTTTGAAGCTTTCTTTTTTCAGAATTAATTTGGGGAACTTGATTTGGATTTTCAAAGTTTCAGTGCATTCCAGATAATGCTCAAGGAACGATGGGGAGGAGGGCGAGCTAGAAATGAATTGAGATGTTTCTAAATTTAATGGTTTGTGATCTCTGTTTCTCTTGCGTTAGAGAGCATTTTCACAGTCTTGGTCTTTTCACAATAAGAATGGCAAAATTAATCATGAAAAATAATTAAATTAGCAGAAGTTTGGAATAACCAATGAAAAATTTCAGAATAAGCCTCGTGTAATATGCAATTAAGAATACAATCACTGCATTATTTTTTTTAAATCAGGCAAAAAACAATAAATATAAATTGAACAATTCATTGACAACATCTAAGCATATCATAATAGCTACAGCACACATGTTGATTAAGTGTCTTCTCTTTGGTAATCTTTCGCAAAGGCTCAATATCATTGGTGCGGTCTTAAGATAATCCAGCTTAGTGGTGTTCTCCGTACAATATGTGTCAGTAACTCTTTATATGGCTGAGAATCCAACATTTTATGGTGTTCTCTTCCCGGATCCCAAAAGCTTGTTAATGACCCACTTTACTTGCCCTCCTCAAGGAAATCAAAATATCAAAGGCTAGATACCCTAAAAACCTTGTTTCCTCCGATGTGGCCAAATTGCAAATAAATGATATTAGGATTAATTCCTTACTTTATCTTTCCTTGTGGCTTTAGAGCAGTGTGCAAATCAATGTTTTATCACCATTTCAGCGTAGGTTTTGGCTAAGGTTGTATCTGACAAGCAACTAAATGCTGCAACTTACAACGACATGGCCAGCTACTAATATCTAATAATTATTTAATAGCCGGCTGTTTTTAATGCTTGGCATTTCCATGGCAAGATGGCAAAGAGTCAATGTTTATGTTAACATTGACTGAGAAGTCATGGATTCGAATCCAACACTGGAAGTCAATCTGTCAATTGCATGTCATATAAAGCTACAGGGTGCCTTGTACAGAGTGTCCTTTGCAGAGGCAAGTAAATAATGCAACCCTTCAGAACAGGGGGTACTGCTGAGTCAACACACAACTTGATGATCTCTTCACTAGCTTTATTATAAACTATCATCATTAATTTTATATGTATACAGCCACATAATTACAATGTTCCAGATCAGTCTGCTGCAGTTTACTACTCAGAACTAGTAGTATTGAGACATCCCTTATTAATTATAATTTGTCGCAATGGGTTAAAACATGTTATTAGTCAAATTTTTCATGAAAATCAGTGTAGTCTGTACTTCGTTAGCAACAGCTACAACTGGCTTCTTGTATCCATTTAATTGTGGAGTGTATGGATTGGCATTTGCACAAGCTTCAAACGCATATCTTAATTGAACCCTTAAGACCTTCTATAGAGCAATGGTTAAGATTGCAAAGTTGGCTTTCAGTCAACAGAATTCTGAGAATATCTTGAAAAAAAAAGACAGGAAATTGATGTTCGTGATGGCAAGACCTAGGTTCTCTCTTCCCTTCCCAATACGCTTTTCTCAATATAGGTTGCACTGCTTCTATCTATTATAAGTTTCATTTGAACCAGGTTGTGAGAATTTCAATGTACGAGCATCCTTGGCTGTGTAACGACAATGCGTTTTTAATGTCATAATATTCACCAACAAAGAAATATACTTATTTGCAAGTTGAAAAACATTAAGCTATCCACTATCACTTGGTAGCAACACAACCTCTCTGCACATTTCCCACTTCTAATGAGGGAGCTTTATTGATTACCTCTTTTTGCTTGAAACCTTATAAAGTTTGATCATTATAAAGTTCTAATTTCAATCTTAAAAGAAACAGAATCAAAGTGAAGCATGCCTTAAAGACATGCCATTATCAATTAATTTCCAAAAATATTTGAAGAACATACGTGTATCATCTGAAGTTATTAGTATCAAATGTGTTTTTTTTTTTGCAAATTATGTCTCAGTTTCTTTTGTTGTGTTGCAATGGCAAGATGCTTTTCCAGCTGATACTGATGCTATTGATGAGGTGTTAGTCCTCAGGGATCTCTGACTTGACAAGCTCATTGCTCTGAATCCCACGATATTCAGGCAGTGAGCCTGATGGTGAATGTAAAATGGCATCAATTTGGGTGGTGATGGCTATTTTCACAGTCACTGAATGGATCTCTTGCCTGATTGGCTGAATAATGCAGATGGGAATTTGCTCCTGAAATGTTTCTGCCTTTGACCAATGAGCCACTGCATTTCTGGTCAGGTGCCTAATGGCCCTCGAAGACTTACAGGGATATGAGTGGGGACAGATGAGTATCCTGGGACGAGCCATTCCATGACTAGGGTTATTGGATTATTGCTACTGTCATTTGTCAAATCTATAATAATTCCATCCTTTCATATTACACTGTACACATATACGCAAAATCCTGATAACCAAGATTACGTATCTATACTATCTTTCTTGGAGATCATTCAAATAAAAAACACCATTGAAATATCAATACAGTGTAGGTACTACCTACACTGTATCGATACTTCGATGGTGTCTGCTAGGTAGATGGTCCCACTCATGCATTGAGGGAAAACAGTACAGGGTGACCCACCTCAACTTGTGCATGACTTTAACATTTTACTGAAGACAACAAAAATGAGACAGGCAAGTTTTGAAAACATATTTGTCGAATTGGTAGTAATGGCTGTTAAATGAAGTGAGTTATACGCCTCTGCAGTAATTCTATCAAAAATGACAGGCAAGTGAAAATGTGTCGCTGTTTTATTTTGTGCCAAAAAATCAGCCGAGAAGAATTCAAAGTGCACCAGCATCAACAAAGTCCTCCAAAACTGCCTGAAATGACTTTGATATGCAAAAGGAGGTTCTTGAGGAAGGGAATGGATGGTGTTTGTGAGATTTAGAGTCCAGTGTATGTTACCAAGTCAGAAAATTTAGAATGACAACCTGCCGGAGATAAACAAGTCATAATATGGCAAAACAATTAGCATAACCGAGAGTCAGATGATTTCCAACAAAAAATAGTAAGGTATTATGATTGTCAGAGTCAATAGAAACGTACAACATGACACTCAGGTTTTAAGAGCAAAGAGAAAAAGTATAGCAACACTTCTACCAAAATCCATTTTTGGTGTGATCTAGAAAGTCACAAATTTCCATCCCTCAAGATCTAGTCTTATTTTGACCAACATTTGTGATGGAAAAACATCATTCTTTAATACTACCAGGTGCAGAAGATTCCCCTCAACAAATTCACAATGTCATTTGGACTAGAAATCCAAGCCAAGTAATTTTTCTTGGAGATATAAGATTCATTGATGACAATTTATTTGTATTATTGTAACAATTAATAAAGCGGCTGATCACACATCAATGCTCAAATTGAAAGTGATTAATGATATTCCCATGTAATATTAAACTATTCTAATGCTTATTATGAGTGGTAACAACAATTTTTGCCCAACTATCATAGGTAATAGACCCCAAGAAATTACTGGTATGAAAATGGTGCACTGCATTAGGATAGTATTTGGGCTTATATATATATATATATACAATGGACAACATTTAACAAACAAGCTTCATAACTTTCGGTTGTGTGTTAAAAAGTTTGGATCGATAAATTACACATGAGTTAGTTGCCAGTAAATGTTCTGCTACCATCGTTTAAATTGATCCAAAACATGAGGGACTCAATATCACTGTGCCAGGATGTCTGCTTTGTAATGGGATCCTACAGTTTAACATGTTCCCATTGCAATGTTGTGTATGCGGCTTTGTAAAAATGTTTGTCATAATGGATCTATCTGAGACAAACAGCCTATTATTTTAAAGGAAAAAATTAAAAATTTCTTGTAAAAGTGCACTCATGCTCTATGATATTAAGGGCAAAATTAGTTTTTTGAATCCCTAAGTGTTATTTTGTGCAAAGGTTTGGTTTTTCGAAAAACTTACAACATTCATGACAATATATCTGTGTGGTATATCAATAAACCCTAATTGGGATGAATCGTGAATGTCAGAACCTCCTTCATTATCCTTAAATATTTTCTTTCTGGTATGCTGAAATCAATAAGTTTTTTAGAAACTTCAAGTCGATACTGTCAAGTGGGGGCTTCTCCAGACATTTTATTCATCATCAACCTCCTTCTCAACTCGAGTTCTTATCTGGTTCCTTCCCCATAATTCACTCGAGGTCTAAAACTCATTTTTTATGTTGGTATCAAGGAGACACTAGCAGGACTGACACTTTAATATACTTAGGAGTTGTCCAACAAAATGTCCAAAAAGGCATGAAGGATGTTTTCAAAATATGGTTGAGTTATGGCACAGGGTCCAATAGCTGTATTACTCAATGTCAAAAGGGCTCCATAAATTTTATCATAAAAGACATGGATTATTTCAGGTTACAACTAAGCTAAGATTGTACTGGTATGATATTCTTGCACAACACTCGTATAACAGCCAAATAAACCTTACTTCAAATGCCTTTGTGGTAATTTCACATGAAGCAAAACAAACCCAGATTGAGGTAGTAATTACACAAATTCAACACAGATACTGAAAGTATGGAAATGGCAGCACTTGATACAGAAATTGCTTAAAATGCCTCTGATGTTGGGGGATGTTTACATCTAATGGTATTATTACTGCCGATGATGTGTTATTCCTTGGTTGTCTCTGACCTAATAAGCCTAATTTTCTGCATCCAACAAAATTCATTCTGTCCACATGAGGACTTAAATGCTAAATTGTGAGTGCGTTTGTGCAAATTCAATCTGTGCATATGAGGACTTAGATGCTAAATTGTGAGTGCTTTTGTGCAGTTTTTTCAGAAGGGGTGCTATATATATATTCTTTAATTATGTAGCTAATGATATTATGTTTCTTTCTCATTGCAGGTTAGTTCCAGTTCATGGTCATTGATGTTGAAGAGAAGTATGGTGAGAAATTTAATTCATGTTGTCATTTTACTGTTTTATATGAAATGGAGTCAATTTGGCTGTAAAGAGTAACAACTTTATTTCTGTTTATTTCAATATAAAATAAAAGCACTATTCAAACATTACCACATTAAACACAAGATCATTATTTTAAATACCCTTCATCACAAAAAAAAGCTTCCAGCAGATGTTTTTGAAGATATTGCTCCAGATCGTTGATACTGATGCTATTGAAGCTATTGATGATGTGTTGTTGTCTTCCGAGACTTGTGACTAAATAAGATTACTGCCCCGAATCCTACAATATTCAGCCTGTGAGTGTGATGGCAAATGTAAAAATTGCATCAATTTGGGCGGCTATGATCACTGAGCCAATGGCTGAGTGTGATGGCTATTTTCACAGTCACTGCATTGATCTCTCGCCTGATTGGCTAAATAATGCAGATGGGAATTTGCTCCCGAAATGTTTCTGCCTTTGACCAGTTGGCCACTATATGTATGGTCTGCTGCCTAATGGCCCATACTGATTCAGATGAGCACCTTATTGGATTATTGTCACTGCCATTTGTCAGATAGGTTCTTTCAATCAACTTACATTGTGAGAAGACCATGTTCAATCTCCATTGAATGTCAATCTTCATGTACAATGGATGTTTCAAGTAAAAGATGACAAACAAACAAGTAAAGGGTGAAAGTGAAATGCAACACGGTTTGCTCCCACTCCGTGTCTATCTATCTGGCTATATATTTATCTATCTATATATCTATCCATCTATCTATCTATCTTTTTTCTATCTATCTCCCTATCTATTTATCAATCTGTCTGTTAAGATCGCCTAAAAAATATTATTCATCATGAGTAAGATATCCTCGTTTAAGCTATCTATATCCTGTCATCTTGATGACAAACTATGACAAACATTCATGCCGGGCAGCGCCTCTGCTCCTTCATTGTAATTAAGCCACTGTAGCCAAAGATGAAGGAGCATCAAGTTCAGGAGCAGCTGAGTAACTTAAGCTCACTCCAAATCTGCACTTACTTTGGTGATTCGGTAAAAACTATCTGTAGGCTAGGGTGCATCGTCTGCCCCTATATCTTCAAAACATCAGGCACTTTTGAATGATTATACCCTTGTATCATAAAAGAAGCCCTGCAAAATTTTAGGAAAATATTCTGATGCCAAAGGGTGGCAAAACAGCCTTGAAATTTCAGTATTAGGTCATATATTAGCGATTCGCGGTTAGAAATAATATTGTCAATTTTTATGTAAATGATTTCTGGATGGCACAGTTAGATTCCTTAGAAAGAGAGCTTTAATTTGAATACCAACATCAATGGTTTCCATCGAGTAGTCGCAATTGTGCCGAAATATTTTCTTTTTTATCGGGTAAAATGTGATAAATCTAAAAAAGGATGTTAATATGACTTTGGGAACTCAAAGAAGTCTGCAAATGGAAGATATTGCCTACTACATCATCTGATAAATCCTGCATTGCATTATGGTGTAGTCAGAAAAAAGAGAGAGGCAGAACGGTGTCTCTATGAATTGTTGTATTTCTCATATTTACATGAAATTTATGCAAATATGCATATTTGAATAACTATCTAGAAAAAAAAAACATTCTTTACGTTCTTCTACAAAGTGTTCCTTATGTTTTATTCTAATGATTACATGAAAGTTAGGTAGAACTTGACCTTTTAAGTTGATTTCTTCAAACATTTTGTCATAATATTCAAAAACTTTCAGCTTTCCAAAAAACTAAATTATGAAAAATTTTCATAAATATAGCTTTCTACCATCCAAATTAAAGACACTTTTCTACTAAGAACAATGGTGTATAAATTGAAATCAAACAACCAATTGTAAGTTAGATATTTCTAACCGCAACTTTTAGAAACATAATTTTTTGACAATTTTGGATTCAACTTTCACCTAAAAGTGCCACCCTGAGGCCACATCAGATCTTATTGAAATTTTGCAGAAAATGTTTCTACAGGCACGGGAACAATATTGCAAAAGTGCAAATGAATATGTCAATTTTGGCATTTTTAGGGGCAGACGATGCAACCTACTGTAGGTTCTATACAAATCTTATGAGTCAAGATAAACATAAGATATTAATGGGTAACCATAACAATTGGATCAGAGTCAGTTGCTAAATTCTATAAATGCCAACCAATCTTGTTATCATCATAATATACTAAAATAAACCTTAACAATTTTAGCAATCATGCAAGCATGCATGATGCAACTTCACTGATTCGCATTGTATTTTGTGAATGAATGTATTGCACTTCCTTTAAAATTGTAGGAGTTTTTCTGTATCCCTTGCTTTTATGTAAAGGACATACAACCTCTGTAATCTATTCTAAATATATGACCTCACATATTCATAAATTCTGGAGTCTTTTGTAAGCAGAAAACAGCAGTTACTGATTAGTGGTAGCGTTCTCACCATAATTTCATTGAGGAGTCTGACATTGAGTGATATAGTCAGTTGGACCTTGCCTCATAACTCACTCATGTATTGAAAACATCTTTCATGCCTTTTTGGACAACTCCTAATGCTTGTAGGAAATCAGCCCCTTAATATATTAGAGTGTCAGACCTGCCAGTTTCTGCATAAAGGCGAAATAACAAATGAGTTTAGACATTAAGTGAATTATGAGGTTTCACACAGGAATGTGAGCTGGTAAGGAGGATGTCGACAGTAAATGGGATGCTCAGGAATAAACTGTCTGCAGAACTGATACACAGCTATCAAGGAAATGATGTGCCATTTAAGTCAATATTCAGCTTAAAAAGAAAGCTTTCAGGGATCGTAATATTCTGCAAGCGAGCAAGAAATTCTATGCCTTTCAAGTTTCAAATAGTCAGTGGTAGTCATTAAGGTTTTTTATTTTTAAAAAAGTGAATATATTTCAGTCTCGATCATCTCCAATCAGTAAAATTATTCAACAGTTTTTGGAATTTTACATCTTCTTTAGAGATTCTATTTGCATATTTTGAGGTTGGAAGTAATGGAAATTTCCACCAGTTAGTCTTTTGGCCACTTTTTAATACCGCTTACAGACAGCTACTTCACCAATGTTATCTGTTACTAACCTGAAACATTACATTTTAGTAGGAATCATCACATTAAAAAACATTTCAAATCAAATCTAATCTGCTGGTGAGAATTCCAGTGTACATGGATTGAATATGAAATCTCTTATTCCAAAATAGTTTCATTTTCTGTTTCATCCTCTAATGAAGGTTATAATAGATAAATTGTCTGATGAAAGACCATTACACTGGAAATTTAACCAGTAGCATAAAAGTGCCATATTAAATTAGTTATTACAATGGTAACTTGAACATAAGTAGCCTATCACACTGTCTCCTAGGTACAAAGAACTCTTGAGCCATCACTACAAACGTTCATGATCACACGCGCCAGTACGCAACTCATTTCAGGCCATATTGCATGGGGTCCCTCTTTATTGATGACACAGTGTGTCTGACCATTTTGAGCACTGACATCAAATCGAAGGGTAATCAATCTGAGAAACATGTGACCATTCATCATAAATTATTGATCTTGGACAGTTCTTCAATCGCCCCATGCATTAGTCAACTCTCGCTGCTGGGGGCTGTGCCCTAATGCGATACCTTAGATTAAGGGCATGGCTTTCACAGTTGATGGCTGTTGAACAACATGAAATGCCTCTTGAAAAGTGGAAACTAAGGTCAAGCTGCATTAATCACGCCAAGTGGCAAGGTCAGGTAAAGGAAGAGATCTAGGTGCAAATAGGTCAAGCATTTTAGTACGTACAGATTCCAAAATTCTTTCTGAATGTGTAAATGTACTTTTTGTAATGCAAACGACATAATATTCTGGCAAGGAGGTCGTCCAGGCGATACATCATACCCCAGGGGCTTAAGGATGAAGGCCGAAGGAACCAAAAGAAGGCAAGTATTGTGCCCGGCCTGTTTACTGCCTTGCGAGTCATTGGACAGATAAAAAAACAAATCAAAGGCAATGATAAGCGGACAACCAAGAAAAGAATATCACAAACTTGATTTCGTGTAAAAAGTGAGTGAAGGACAGCCAATCTTTAATCAATAAAACCACATATTATACAAGTTCATCAATTGTACTTGGTTATTGAGCTGACAAGAATAGCTTTGCAAACTGCAAATTTTGCTTGCTTTAAATCTTGTTGATTTCTCCAAATCTATCAGCCACAAAAGTATGTCTTGTAATGCACCGTTTGTTGAAGTGACTTCAGGACATTACTTATACAGTGTATATCTTACACCAATTTAGTGGAAAATAACTTAAGCAATATTTTACGACAAAATTACAATTTGCCACCCCATACAAGCTGATTAGGCTACAATTTATTAACAAAATGACCAGTTAGTGTGTTTTGGCATTTGAAATCCACCAGGAAATGACAATTTTTAAGACTTTTCTTGAGATTTATAAGGCCAATACTGCCACTGGCTGCGAGTTGAAGGGACAGTTAGCTAAGCAAACTCCTGCTTAATGTGGAAATTGCGTGCTGAATACAAAAGTTGTCATTCTGACTGTCAAACGTCCATCTCAATGTCAGTGTCGCTTACCAAGTTTCACGATGTTATCCGGGGACTTGTTTAGTTACCTTAAGATGCAGTATCTAAAGCCTCGGGCACAATGGTGGCGACATAGTAGAGTATTTTCCAAGAGGCTCAAAATGATTGGTGCAGTATTATGATAATCCAGTTTAGCAGTCATGTCCTTACAATATGTGTCAGTATCTCTTGATACAGCAGACAATCCAGCATTATGCCTGTGGTGTTCTCTTCCCATAAGCTTGTTAATGACCCACTTTGCTTGCCCTCCCCAGGGGAGTCTTCATACAAAAGCCATGATACTCTCCAACCCTGCTTCCTCCAGTGTGGAATGGTGATGTGATTAATTCCTTACTTTATCTTTTTGGTATTACCAGGTGCACTTTTGGCATATGCATGCAAATCACTGTTTCATCACCATCTTCACTGCCAATCTAGGAAGTAGGTTGTTACTTTTTTCCAATGTGAAAGTTTTGGAGACCGAATAAATAATGCCATTGAGCAATCAGTGAGAAGTGACAATAGGACAGAATTACCTCACGTAGGTTTGATAAAAACCTACTAGCTTTGGATAATGTAGGTGTAACACAACAAGAGGGGTCCTTGAAGCCTTATTTATTCCAGCGACATTGCCAGTATTTACAGCTTAAAAGGTGAAGGCCAATACATTTTCTGTCACAATCGCAGTTGCAAGAAGTTTGTTATGTCAGTTCGGCAAAGGTCAAAATATGGCAGCGCTGCCATTTAAGGCATCCCCGCTGCTGTTTAAGGCATCCCCGATGCTGTTTAAGGCATCCCCGATGCTGTTTAAGGCATCCCCGATGCTGTTTAAGGCAACGGTTGCCGTATTGTGACTCTTTCAGTGATAAAACAGTAAAATAACACCAAAACAACTACTCTAACATCTATTTTCACTGTTGTTGCTGTCAGGGAAGGTAAGAAGAACCTGACTTAGTTCAGTTAATTAATGATTAGGCCTACACCTACTGCCCTGAAGATTGAAGGGAACACACTGGCCTAAACACTAATGTGGGAATCCTGCTATCCAGAAAAGGTCTAAACTATAGGCCTGAGCTGGACCATAGACACAGGAATTTCACCAGGTGTTGGAGGAGTGTAAGCCTACAACTATTTCTTCCTACACTACAGTCTGAAGTTCTGAACCCCCGGGGGTATTCACTATATAATAGAGGCACTGATGGATGGTTTAGGTTTTTTGGCCTGCTTTGATTAAAATTGTGGTATTTCAACACTGCCGATTAATTTAATTCTGGTATCTAATCTCGTAAGAATTGGATTGAAAATACTCATTCCAATGGTTTCAAAAGCATTAAATATTTGTTCCTGTAGGATATCTATCCATCTGCAAAACCTGAGGATCTGTACTTCAGCACGAACCAAGAACTCTGAACTTTGTAATTTCTGCCCATTAGGTTTCTGCAATTGACAGGAGCTTAGGCAGACCTTGCCAGCCAGGTTCTCGACACTCATAGGCGTAGGAGGCAGGGGGGCTGGGGGGGGGGGCTGCAGCCCCCCCAAAAAAATAGTGGGAAGTTGATTATTCAAGCAGTTTCAGGCAGACAATTTTGAAAGTTTTTATATTTTGGGCACTTTGGGCAATATTTTCTGGGCAGCCCCCCCAAAATTAATAGACCTTCTACACCTATGTGACGACACTGTTCGGGGAGGTTGGTGTACCATAGCCATTAGGTCGGGGTGCCACGCTGCACTTCTCTATAAGAATGCAGTAATTCTGTATGAGTCTGTGGATTTCTGCAATTTCCTGCAAGAATTATGTTCTTCCGCAGGTATTAAACTGAAGGTATAGAGTACCCGCAGGGTTTTGCTGAATTGCAGAGAGTAGGTTGGGGCAAGAAGCACGGGTTAGGTGAGAGCCCCCCCCCCCGCCAGGCTTATATCCAAACTTACATTTTTGGTGCATTTATCTATTGATAGGATTGAAGCTAGAGGCGTTTTAGGTGACGTCACAAATTTTCAGGGCAAACAGCACCAAACCATAGTAGAAATTAAAGATTCTGAAACAAAATAATGTGCATGGTTTTTGTAACTTTGACTAATTCTTTGAAAGGGGTTGTCAGAAATAACTTTGGAAATTTTTAAAAGTATAATGGATAATTGCATTGCTTCACTTTATGACTATCACATAATGAGGTATATATTTTTCAATATTTTGCATGTGGACGAATTCGTAAACCTGTAAAAACGAACATATACACGAATTTGGCATTCGTGTAAGTGCCAGATATTGTTTTTCATGAATTTGTACAGGTGTAATTACGAACATTGCAATCAGAAAATTGGCTAAAACCTGCTCTAAACCTAATTTTAACACTAAACCCTAATGATATTGCACTTCCAGGAATGTTAGAATTGGCAGGTCCACAAATGAATAATAAAGCACATTTACGAGTGTTAGTTATTACACATACACGAGCACCTATGATCGTTTTTTCAGGTCTACAAATTCGTACATGCTCGTTTTTACACCTCCACGAATTCGTGAATATGCCAAATAATGAAAAATATATACATGACATAATTATGATTTGGATCATGTTTTTTGCATTTTAGTTCAAAATATAGAGGTCAAATTAAATATGTGGTTTTGGGGCGAGAGGCCCCACATGATATGGGGCATGAGGCCCCCTTCACTGGGGGTTCAAAGCTGCTTCAGGAACCATTATTAATGCGTACTTTACCTTAAATCTTGATAGAATTGCTAATTAAAATATATAAAAAATTTGGCCCGAAATTGAAACAGGGAAAAAAATATTAAAAAATAAAAGTATGAACAGAAAAATTCTGAAATTCAGGAAAAGTTAATAGAATGCCTTAAAAAGGATAGAAGAACTCTAAGAAATAACCTTTAGGCTGAATGCACTCGTAAAAAAAATTGCCATAGGATTATAATAGGGGGGCTTCTTGCCCGATGGGTGGGGTAAGAAAGCAATTTTAGTTTTTTTACAAAAACGGCCGTAACTCCTTTATTAAAATTGGTAGACATTTGTTTCACTAGTTATTAGTAGAGTCAAGTGATCCCTTCCTGACAGCATAAGCATTCAAATAATCGCCCATTAAAAGTAGGTCAAATCGCACCTCGAAGTTAAGTGGGGGCCACATGCCCCGACCTACTCTACCACCTGTAGAGATGCATCCCTCCCACAGAGAGTATTTTAGAATTAAGACATTCCTGCAGAGATTATCAAACAGAGTCATCCAAACTAGGGGTGTATCTAGAAATGACTTGAGATGGGCATCACATGCAGTGGATAAGCGGTGATCCGCTGTTTCCCATTTTTCTCCTGTCAATATTGGGCCTGAGGTGGGCATGATCCAATGCCCCCTAACTATGCAACTGATCCCAACCCTTGGCCCCCCTCCCAGCTCCACAACCCACACTTTCAACCCACTTTCTGCACCATGCTAACTTTTATTAGCTAAACTCGGCATTGGTGGGCCTGCATTATAGCATATTTTCTTGACACAATTTGCGCGGCACTATAAATCTTTGGAAATGGGATAGCTCTAGAGCGGGAGTCCTCAACATGTCACACATTTACCCATGTGAGGGATCTTTTATTTGCCAAACACAGACACAGATACAAGTGGCCGCCAATTTAACATGCCCTCCCAAGGATATCCAGCTAGTATTTTGCTCATGAAAATTGACTGAAAATTTCTGGTTCATCAACCGGTGTCAGAACTCATGCAGGCAAAGACCGTCAGCTGAGTATAAAGGAGGCTAGGTACCTTAACCACTCTGCCACCCAGCTGCAATATGATTTGGAGAAAATCTGACATAGCATGAAAAAAAAAAATCAACTGCACTTGCGTCCTGGGATCCTATGTACAGTTTGTTGCCAAACCTAAATCTGTGCAAATGAATTTGCCATCATTGCCCCAAGAGTCTCAAGAGACTTAAATTGTCGAGATTAACCTTTTTTGACTGTAAAATATCAAATCATACACACGAGTTGATAACATGCCATTTGTTCCAGTCCCTACAATATATTTTTTAATATTTTCAATATTTCCATGTATATTTCTACTTTTTAATATTTTCAATATTTCCATGAATATTTTTTAAGTTTCATTTCTGTGACTAGCCTTATGATAATATATCATGGCCTGCTTTTCAGGCAGTATCAGGACTACCAGTGGCGTCATTTACAAAATAAAGTGGAGGGGCGCTGACAAATTTTTAATATTTTTGCATGGACACAGCAGAGTTGCCGAAGCTCTTAATATTTTTACCCTTTTTTTGGCAAAATTGGTGGGGCATCTGCCCTACCAGCCCCATAGGAACTGACGCCACTGTGGACTACATATTGTTGAGAATGACTCAAAGCTTTCTGGATATGATTGCTTTCTGGCATCCGAAAGTGGCATACAGACCCCATGCCTCATTGCGCCTCCCTCTTTAAATTTCCTAGCTAAGCCCCTAATTATTTTGGTAATTTCAGTATGATTCTTTCTCTGCATCCCCATTGATATTATTCAAAACTCTGTGTGATAACCAGTTTCAAACAGCAAAAATTAGTGATCAGACACCAAAATTTGCCAGGTTGCACTAAAAAAACCTCAACAATTCGAAAATGCTTGCATAAATTTTCATTTTCCTTGGATAGATTTCAAGAAATATAGATAAACTCAAGGTGGCAGCTCAGTCGTCATCCCCGATCATTAGCGCCATCTGCCGAGGTGCATTTGAACAACGGAGATGCCGAATTCGGCATCTCGGCGATGCCGTATTTGGCAACGGTTGCCGAAAATGGCATCGGGGGTTGCCATTTAAAGCAGCGTTGCCGAATTTTGACTTTAGCCGAACTGATGTGGCATTTCAGACGTAATTAAGCCACATTATCTACTTTAGGCATTTAAGAGTAACTCTCTGCTTCCATTCAGGTATTTGCCTCCGCTTAAGTAGGATGTAATATAGCAATGACATTTAGTGAGTGTTATTCTGTACATCTCATTAGGACAGACTGACATTTAGAAATTTGCTAGCTTAATATTTCTGGCCTGGAAGTAACAATGTAAAAATTAAACTGTTATCTGAAAAAATGACGATAAGTCTTTTTGATACGGTTTATTCTATTTAGCATATATATGGAGCTGAAATTAGCAAACTACAATCAATATTAGTAAGTTATACTGCATAAACTGAGGGTTTTGCTTGCCTGGACTTGCCTTGATCCATGCCGATACTCGCAATTTGATTGTTATAAACTAGCGAAATGCACACACCAAGAATACAAAATCCCAAGGAACAATCAGGCGGCCCAGAGTAACAAGTAGATAGAAGCCAATTGAGACGATAGTAAGCCTTTTATGTTTTCATTAAGATAGAAATTAGGATAGACAAGACCCTTTCATGTGAACTCATGTATAAGAAATGTTGACACTTCCAAAAGTTACATTCCGTCAGTGTCAATTGCTGGGTTTCATGTTATTAGGGATTATAATATATATCTGTGCTTTCAGGAAACCTAATATTATTAAGCTAAGTAAAAGGAAGACGAGCAAGGTTCTATTAAGACGTTGTACATTTCAGTTTCGCCTTGCAAAACTGGCCTCAAATAATGTCATAGTTGTGACTAAGTTGTCAAAGCAAGTTCATGTATTTAGATATGATTAGCTTATTCAAAGTGAATGTTGTATAAACCATACAACAAATAATAAGGTATATCATTTATGTTGCTCATAATTATACACAGTAATTGACTGATGCAGCCAATCTTGTAAACATACAAATTCACAGATTCGTTTATGTTACTCATGGATCTGCAGGATTTTCTTTAAAATTGTTATTTTGTGACATGTTGGCTGTATGAATTTTCTTGGCCTTTATTTAAATGACCTACTGCCTCTGTGATCCCCTCTAATCATATAGCCAAATATATTCATAAATTCCGGAGTCCATCGTGCACAGAAAACAGCAATAACTGATTAGTGGTAGGGTCATCACCATATATTCATGGAAGCATCTGACGTTGAGTGATGTCCTCTTTTGGACCTTGCAGCATAACTCACTCATGTGTTGAAAACATTTTTCATGCCTTTTTGGACAACTCTTAATTCTTGTAGTAAATCAGCCGCTTATTATAATAAGGTTTCAGCCCAGCCAGTTTCTCCATAAACTGAGCTAAAAAATGAGTTTAGACCTTGAGTGAATTATGAGGTTTCCGATAGGAATGCAAACTTGTTAGGAAAAAAAATTCTGCAAAACTGGCAGGCAGTTTCTAAGGAAATCATGTGCCACTTCAGTCAAAGTTCTGTTTTTTCATTAATGTATTAGTCTCGAACAGCCGATATTGATTATTCAACAGTTCTGGCATTTTATATTAACTCGAGATGTTTGCATACTTAAGCAATCAGTTGATGGGAAGTAACAAGACAGAATTGCAGTGAGCATGGATTGATAATAAAGTACTTGTTTTCAAAATAATTTTCTTTTCTGTTTCTTCTATAATGAAAGTCATGATACCCACTATATTGTTTGCTAAATTACCATTTGAGATGAAATGCCAATACCAGAATGCAGTAACTTACAAAAAAAGCTATTTACCATCAAACAATGTCGGATAGAGCAAATCTATAATTTACCAAACTGCATATTCGAAGATTAATATCAAAGCAAAGAGGCTTTTATTATGAACCTTCGACTTTGTGAAACATGCTCACATTAAGTGATGCTCTGCATCGCTGAACATGTTTGTAAGTAACCTTTAATTCAGCTTTTGGCAGCATCTACAAAATGTCAGTGTCCCTGGATTTCATACTGGGACATGAAACATTACTAGTCATGCAAGATTTTAGTATAACAACTGAAAATACACTGGTTGGTTTGGCTGGAATAAGTACGTTTCTATCGTTCTTTAAACAATAACTTTATCCAGTTGAGCTTCATTCATTGCCGATCATCACAGACTGTAGTTTGTCAAACTGTCATTACCATTACATTTGCATCTCTAACACTTGGCATATCATTCTACACTTTCATAATCTCCTGTAACTTGGTTCTATGTATACTTTTACTGAAAAGTACTTTTGCTATACGCAAATTGTAAATTGAATATTAGTATTCAAGAGTCTCCGTGGTGCTAAGATCTTGTGAGCCATCACTGTACTACAAATGTTTGTGATCACACGCTTCAGTATGCAATTTATTTCATGCCATATTTCATGGGTCCCCTATTATTGATGACACAATTGTGTTTGACCATTTTG
Source organism: Platynereis dumerilii (assembly GCA_026936325.1). Lineage (NCBI taxonomy): Eukaryota > Metazoa > Annelida > Polychaeta > Phyllodocida > Nereididae > Platynereis > Platynereis dumerilii. The sequence continues at coordinate 56,714,624 of JAPTHN010000006.1, read as the reverse complement.
AGCATTGACATCAAATCGAAGGGAAATCAATCTGAGAAACATGTGACCATTCATCATAAATTATTGATCTGGAGCAGTTCTTCAATCGCCCCATGCATTAGTCCACTCTGGCTGCTGGGGGCTGTGTCCTTATGGGGTGATTTAGATTCAGGGCATGACTTTCACAGCTGAGAGCTGTTCAACAACATGATATGCCTCTTGAAAAGTGAAAGTTAAGGTCAAATGGCATTAAGCACAACAAATGGCAATGTCAGGTGAAGGAGGAGATCTAGGTGCAAAGAGGTCACAAACCCCCAATCCGTCTTACGAATAGAGTGCCTGAATTTTTTGAGTCGTGCATCAATTGGTACACTGAGTCACACGACAGCTTCTCTTTTCTGAATCTCTGTGAGAGCAGTATCTCAAACTTAGATGAATGTATCAGACTTCACAAAACAACAATGTATCTGTCACCAGATACCAACTCAACATTTAAAATGTAGCTTCACAAAAGAAACCTGTTACGCAATTCCACTCCCCTTTCATGCATTGAATCTCTGCCGTGGATTTTCTTAGCATAATTTGAAACTTTAATTTGCATAAAGAACAAGCTTGAGTTTCATTAATGGGGCTGTCTTGTCAACATTGCTGAAAGAGTGGATTGTGAAGTCTCGTAAACACAAATATCAACTGAATGACTTGTTTGGGAAATTTTCTAGTTTCAAGAGAGCTTTTGGCAGGCTTACAGACCTTAAGGTCATAAATACCATTTAATGAGGCAATTACACTGGGGAGTTTGGCATATTCCTGGCTGATCGGACAGAAGCAGACTGCGCCATTGCATGCAAAATGACAATAACCTTAAATGGGGACATTTAACATGGTGTAAACACACATTTAGACATTGTTAAATGACAAACAAATGCTGACAAAGTGTGCAGATGGAGTACTGATCGTTTATTTATCAAGTGCAATTTCTGCATAAACTTTTTCAAACACAATATACTAAATCCTGCTTGCTTGACCAGTATTAAGTAAAGTCTTTTTTGGCAAGGATTGAAGGATAATACAGTGTATCTGATAAGAGTTATGATATGACTTGTGATATTTAAATATGGCTTTGAAGGATATGCATCCATCAAACGTATAATAATGAAATTTCCAAGTCATGTGCATATGAACATGGTCACAAAGAAACTTGGAAAGCAGCAAGTCAACCATTTTATTATGTATAGATACCGAACTTCTTTCTAAATGTGTAAATGTACTTCTTGTGATGCAAATAATATAATATTCTAGCAAGGAGGTCAGCATGGCCATAAATCATTCTGCAGGGCCTTTAGGACGAAGGCCACATGAACCAGAAATGCCGCAAGTGTAATGCTTGGCCTGTTTACTGACTTTCGTTCATTGGACAGATACAAAAAAATCTTAAGCAATGATAAGGGGGTTAACCAGTAGAATAATACCATAACCTTGGCGTTTGCAAAAAGTAAGTGGAGGACAAGCTATTCACAAATAAATAAATCTGCTTCCTTTGCAGGAGCAGTCCTTTGGAACTCATCTATTGTTCTTGGGTATAAAGCTGACAAGATTAGCTTTGCGAAATTGGCGAATGTGCTCCTTTGTAATCATGATAATTTCTCAAGTTGTACCAAGCATTCACTAGACAAGAAAATAGAGTTCATGTCTTTTTTAAAATAGCACAAAATAATGTCTTGTAATGGAACTTTTTTTTGGAAGCTGTTTCATGACTGTTTTTATAGCTTTGCTCAAACAAACACCGTTTCATTGAGGAATAATTTAGGACAAGATCATATTTCATTTCCTCCATTGTTCAGAGTCAATTTTTATGATAAAATTGATATATGGGAGCAGCCGAGTTGATTTCACAATAATTTTTCTTTTCATACAATCTCAATAGACTACTATTTATTGACAAAACGACCAGTAATTGTGTTTTGGTCTTTCAAATCCAGCAGCAAATGATGATTTTCAAGACTTTCCTTAATATTTATAAGACCATTACTGTCACTGCCTGCAAGCTGAATGGAAAGTTAGCTAAGCAAACTCCTGCTTAATGTGGAAATCGCATGTTGAATACAAAAGTTGTCATTCTGACTGTCAAACGTCCATCTCAATGTCAGTGTCACTTACCATGTTTCACGATGTTATAGGGACTTGTTGAGTTGCTGTAAGATCAAATAAAGCCTTGGATACAATGGCAACACATAGTAAAGTATTCACAGGCCATTCCTGAATTTTAAAATGCTCTTCAAATTTATATTGTTATATAATCACTGAAGAAAAATTGGACACAGCTGGAGCGAAAAATAAAAAAGTTCCAATTTCAACAGACATATGATAATGAAGAAATGTATAAGGGTAGTAGTCATAAAATCTGCTGTGATTATAGCAGGCTAGCCTTTCCTTAATCTTTGCAAGAGGCTAAATATGGTTGGTGCAGCATTAAGATAATCCAGCCTAGCTGTCTTGTTCTTACAATACGTGTCACTAACTCTTTATACAGCAGAAATCCAGCATTATGCCTGTGGTGTTCTCTTCCCAAAAGCTTGTGAATGACCCACTTTGCTTGCCCTCCCCAGGGCAGTCTTCATACAAAAGGCATGATACCCTCCAACCCTGCTTCCAAGGTGTAGAGTGGTTATGTGATTAATTCCTTACTTTATCTTTTTGGTATTACCAGGTGCACTTTTGGCACATACATGCAAATCACTGCTTCGTCATCATCTTCATTGCCGATCTGGGAAGTAGGTTGTTATTTGTTTCCAATTTGAAAGTTTTGGAGGCAGAATAAATCATGTCATTTAGCAATCTGTGGGAAGTAACATTTAGACTGAATTACTTCATATAGTTTCTGATAAAAACATGCTTATAAACTACACTGGTTTGGTTATCGGAAAATCCAAGAGATAAATTTCTCTAAAGTATCTATGCATTAGTGAAGTACACTGAACATATCCATCCTCTGGCAGTTGTATTTGCAAAGCACATGGTTCTGTTCATACTATGGATCATTTTAGGTGATAGTAGTTAGAATAGTTTATTCTTCTTATTAAGACTCTCCGGCATTCAAGGAGGCTTTAGCATTTTTTGTCCATTCATGGAGAAGAGGAAATAGCATTTACACAAGTTTCAAACACATAATTGAACCCTCAAGACCTTCGACAGACCTCTTGAGACAGTGGGATGAAAAGACTCTTTGAAGTTTGTTTGTTTGTTTGTGTTTTACGCCTCAGCAGCACCTTAGTGGGCTATATCGAGGCAGGCGATCGCCGTACGATGATGAGATGACAAGACTGGGAGTCTGGTACATACCCTATTAATTCAGGGATGCCCAGGGTCTTTCAGTTGCCCCAGCATAGAACACTGGACTAAATTGAGTTTCGGGGTGGGATTCGAACCCACGCCCTCAGAGCCAGTGGTTGTGCAAACAAGCACTCTTAACCATTTGGTCACGGAGACTCTTTGAAGTAGTCAGCCACAGAGTTTGTTCTCTAGCACCTCTGAGCCATAAGGTTTAAGCTGTGTTATACCCTCCTCAGACTACATAAGAGCAGCAGGTCTGATATCATCAGATCTATTGGTTGAGTTGCAGCTCAGACCCTGCTAGAATCTCAAGCAGCAGACACTTTCCTCTGATTTAGATTAAGAGAGAAATCTTAATGAAACATTAAAAAAAAATATATGAAGTTGTGTTATAGAATGTTGTGATTTCCGCATTTTCTCTAAAGTCATCATGGATCATCCTAAGCATTTATAATTTGTGACATATTGCTTGGATACAATATCCTGTCACCTGTGATTTACCTGTCATGTCGACAACACATACACACTTCCATCATTTGTCTCGGATTGAATGGATCGAAAAATACCTTCTATTATTTCCTTTGCCTCTACTGTTGCTTTATAGCTTCAACTAGAGCATTTAGGTTTCCTAGCTTGAAACCAGTTTGCTAATGCTCTGTCCCTCCCCTGTAAACCATGGTTCCCATATTAGAGCATTAACTTGCAGCGCAGCGCTGCCATAATGTAGTTCAGTAGATCCTACTCATAGACCATCAAGACTCCATGGATCCGTGAAATTCCTTGATAAACGATTAGGTGCCGACACAAGCCAAGCATATACATGAAGGAATGTAGTACAGCTCCAGTTCCATCAGTGGTAGAATTTGGTCATTGCGTGCATTAAGGCTGTAGATATTATATATTGATATCATCGAAACTGTTAGTTCAAAGAACCTGACCTGGATATTAGCACCACCTGTATCTACTAACAAATTAACGGAAGAAAATGTGTCTAGAATGAACATGTCTTAATTCTTTATAGCAGCTGAAGACTGAAAAATACTTCGCCATAAAACATGATATTAGATTCTATAGAGCAATATCAGCATGAGGTATTGATGTTAGTGTTTCACCAAGGGTGCGATAAAGTTCATGCAGAGACATTTAAGTGTCGCTCTGAGTGATATGTTTGATAAGGAAGTCTCTCTCAAGCATCCCACAAGGAGGGATCTCATATATTGCAGATATACTTCCTGATTCTATCTCTAATGGCTGGATAATGGCATCTGTCTCCTCTTGTCTTCATGCCCATAAGTTCTTAGGTTGTTTAAGAAGCGTGTGCACTACTAGTATAGTGTCTTTTGGACAGGCTTTGGATAAGGTAGATATAAGACAACACCAAGGGTCCATGAAGTCTTGTTTATTCCATCGACAGTGTCTGTATTTCCTGCTTAAATTTCATGTCACAATCACAGTTACAAGAAATTTGTTGTATATGTGGCATTTCTGACATAATTTGGTCACATTATATCTTTGAGGCATTTGAGAGTAACTCTCTGCTTCCTTTCAGGTATTTGCCTCTAACTTAAGCAGGATGATATTTCGTGTTGACATTTAGTGAGTGTTATTCAGTGCATCTCGTTAGGCTAGACTCACATTTAGAAATTTGCTAGCTTAACATTTCTGGCCTGGAAGCTACACTGTGAAAACATGATAAGCAGTACATAATTTCATTGGAACAATCATGATCTTTCTGAAATTGGTTTAATCTGAAAAAAGTGTGCTATATCAAGCCTCATTTAAACTAAGTAGAGATAAGCGAGTAATCAAAAATGTACTGTGCTTATGCAGCAATAGATAAGTAATAGGTACTGACCTTTACCTGTATGAAATCATGACATAAGATTAAATCTAGTTTGTCAACCTATCTTGTCATCTATTATTTCTCTTACCACAATATTGCCACTTCAGTAAGGATCACACCCTGTCAGGCATCAGTTTACTTAATGCAGTGAAAACGTACTTCACCAACACTTCAGTTGTTTTCTACTATGTTGCATAAGTGACTGACAATGCTATCTAACATATTACCAGGAACCGAAGATATGGACATCTAATACTTGTACAGAAATGTTGCCATTAATGAGCTCATACTATCCTCATGATAATCATCCTCATACTTTTGCTCCTACAAATGTTCCTCATAATGCTGCCTTTGAGATTGTGAATGCTTCTCTAGAATGTCAATGGATCTTACAACTAAGTCACTGACATGCTCACACCCTAAATCCCAAGGCATAAACAAGCAGGGCACAGAATAACAATTAGATAGAAACGAATTGGGGAGATAGCAAGACTTTTATGTTCCCACTTGGATATAAATCAAGTTAGACAAGGTGTTTTTATGTGCACTGATGTATAAGACATGTTGTCACTTCCAAGTGTCACATGCCTTTAGAATAAGTTGGTGGGTTTCATCTTATTAGGGATTATATATATTTTCAGGAAACCTAATAAGATGGGCGTAGGCAACACAAGCAAGGTCATATTAAAAGGGTTGCAAGTTTTAGTTGAGCCATGCAAAAATGGCCCTGAATAACATCATAAGCATCATATACAATTTCATTTATTACCTTTTGTACCACTTGACAGTGAAAATTAGCATTATGTACACTGTTGGACATAAAGTCATGTCCAATGGTTTGGTGCTTCATTCATTGACACTGGAGCGCTGCAGCGTGAGATGTGACATCACAATGGTGTCACCATGGTGACGTCTCTCAACCTCTCTTTCACATCAACAGTAACGGTTGTTTCTTTAAGTGCTAAAGATTTTTTATCTCTTAAAAAAAGGGGGGGAGGTTACTGACACAACCACTATAACAATTCATTCCTTGAAATTAATTTTTTTTGCAAAAGCGAAGTCACTGAAATTAGACATGTTCCTCTTGATTAAATTTTTTTACACAATTTGTTTCGTAATTTTCAGAACTTTCTTGTGATAATAGAGGGTTTCATGGTACAAAACAATTATCTAATGGGTAAATTGTGGGACATGAGATATGTACACCCTCGAATATCATGTAAAACTCGGCCTAGCGGCTTCGTTGTACATTGACATTCTCGGGTGTACATATCTTCATGTCCCACATTTACCCATAAGACAACTGTAATGTGTAGTATGACTAGCATTATTGAAGTTGTGAATATTGTATGACACCTGTGATTGCCAGGGTTATCTTCAAAAATTATTTTCCATGACGTGATGGGCGTATGAATGTCCTTTGCCATTATTTATATGACTACTATAATCACATACCCAAATATATTAATAAATTCTGGAGTCCATCGTGAGCAGAAAACAACAATAACTGATTAGTGGTAGCATTCTCACCATATATTCATGGAAGAGTCTGACATTGAGTGATGTAGTCTGTTGGACCTTGCGTCATAACTCACTCATGTGTTGAAAACATCCTTCATGCTTTTTGGACTCTTAATGCTTGTAGGAAATCAGCTGCTTAATACATTAAATTTCAGCCCTGTAACTGCCTGTTTCTGCATAATGCCATTTAAGGCAATTTGGTTTAAAAAAGAGAGATGTTGAGAATTGTCCTAATTATTCTACAAAAGAGCAAGGAAATTCTATGCCATTCTTGTCAAGCAGTCGGCAACATATCTTCGTAAGTAAGTATCCTGTACAACCCTTTTCATGCCACATGTCATAAGGCCCCCTATTATTATGTGTCACAGAATGTCAGATTATTGTGCTGAGAAACATGTCACCATCGAACATATTGATTTTGGGCAGTTCTTCAATTGCCCCATGCATTATTCGACTCTTGCTGCTGTGCACTTGTGTGGTGCTTTAGATTCAGGGTATGGCTTGCACAGCTCAGGGCTGTTGAACCACATGGAATTCCCCTTGAAAAGTGAAAGTTAAGGTCAAGTGGCATTCAGCTTGCCAAGTGGCAAGGTCAGGCAAAGGAAGAGAACAAGGTGCAAAGAAGTCACAAACCCTAATCCCTCTTACAGATAGAATGCCTGATTTTTTTAGTCATGCAATAACACACTGTGTCACCCAACAGCTTCCTTGAATCTGAGTGGTATTACTTTCTAAAAGAAGTTGTTATGCAATTCCACTTTTCATTACTTGCATTGAATCTTCACCAGGGATTTTATTTGCATAATTTCAACGTTTAATTTGCATATAGAGCAATCTTGACTTTCATAATGGGTGATGCCTTGTCAGCATTGCTAGAAGTGTTGATTGTGAAGTCCCGTCACCATGAAGATCAACTCAACGACTTGTTTGGGAAATGTTATAGTTTCAAGACAGCTTTTTGCTGGCTGACAGACCTTACGGGCATAAATACCATTTAATGAGGCAATTACACTGGGGAGTTTGGCATATTCTGGAATGATAGGACAGAAGCAGACTGCACCATCGCATGCAAAATGACAATAACCTTAAATGAGGACATTTAACATGATGTAAACACACATTTATACCTTGTTAAATGCCAACAAATGTGCAACTTGAGCTGAATTTTGATCATATATTTTTTATAAATGTTGGTTTTTCAGTATGCGTTAATTTACCAAGTGCAATTTCTGTAAATTTTTTATCAAACACAATCTATCAAGGCTTTCATGTCTGACAAGTATTCAATGAAAGTACTTTAATTGCAAGGATAACGGTGTATATCTGACATGAAGTATAATATGACTCGTGATACTATGACTTTGAAGGATATAAGTCAACAAATCATCAGAAAATTTCTAAGTCAGGAAATGTGCATATAAACACGGTCAGAAAGACAATTGGAATGCTAGAACCTACAGATACCAAAATTCTTTGTGAATGTGTATATGTGCTTCTTGTGATGCAAACAACATTATATTCTTGCAGGGAGGTCAGTGAGGCCATAAATTTTACCCTGGGGACTTAAGGATGAAGGCCACAGGCACTAGAGTTGAGGCAAGTGTAATGCTTGGCCTGTTTGCTGCCTTGTGAAAAAGTCTTAAGCAATGATAAGGGAATAACCAAGAGAATAATACCATAACCTTGATGTTTGTAAAATTTGTGTGGAGGGCAACCAATTCACAAATCAATAAATGTACTTTCTTAGCAAGAACAGACCTTCGGAAAGCTGTTTATCAATTGTACATGGTTATTGAGCTGACAAGAATCGCTTTGCGAACTGAAAATTTTGCTTGCTCGAAATCTTGATTCCTCAAAATCCATTGAGCAGTCATCAGGCACAATAGTAAGGATTATGTGTCTTCTTTTAAATTGAACAAAGTTATATCTTGTAATGCAAACTTTTTTAAGCGGCTTTTTTTCTAAATCTGCAAAATACATTGGATATGTTCCTAACACTTTTTAGTTTGTAGCTCTTAAAATAACAATTACACAAAATATGTTTTTAACTATAAAAAAAATGTATTGCTTTTATTACTGTTTTTGGTACTCTAACTGACAGGCAGCTAGGCGGCCAGTCAATATGTGGAATATTGTTATTTCCAAAAAAAATCAAAAATAACAAAAAAAGGTGAAGGCAAATATAGTGGTTTTTACTTTGTTTTAGTTGGCAGCTAGGCGGCCAATCAAACTAAAACATTAATGTAAAATATATAGATCTGGACATAGAGGACCTGCGAAGGACCTGCGTCCAGTAACAAATTAAGAAAATCATCACTGATATGCCTGTGAAGCACTGTAACCTTGACCCGATACCCACATGGTTATTGTTGGAATGCATTGATGAATTCCTCCCTATTATAGCTAAAATAGTCAATACATCACTCAGAGAAGGGAAAATGCCTAATGAACTGAAACATGCTCTAGTAAAACCGCTTCTTAAGAAAAATGGCCTTGATCTCCTTAAGAAGAATTACAGACCTGTTTCAAATTTGTCCTTCCTGAGTAAAGTCATAGAGGGTGCTGTCATCAAACAATACACTGATCACCTTGCACTTGTAAAACTGGAAGATGAAAAACAGTCGGCATACAAGCAGCATTTCAGTTCAGAAACTCTATTGACAAAAATTCACAATGATGTCATGATGAACATGAGCCGAGGAGAAGTCACGATGCTGGTACTTTTAGACTTATCGGCAGCATTTGACACAATTGATCATGACATCCTTTTGAAAAGGTTGAGAGACAAGTATGGTATTGATGGCTCTGCTTTAGGTTGGTTCAAATCATACATCACCAATAGATCTCAATCTGTACTCATAAATGACACAGAATCAAACAAACTGCCACTAAAATATGGCGTCCCTCAAGGATCAAAACTTGGTCCTATCTTATTTAATTCATATATTGCTCCAATAAGTCAGGTGGCTGAAGAAAATGAGGTTGATGATCAAAAATATGCCGATGATGAACAACTCATCCTTTCCTTCAAGCCAACTTTTCTTGAAGAGGAAAATGCAAGGGAAAAAATGGAAAAATGCATCACAGAAATACGCAATTTTCTTCACAAAAACAAACTCTGTAACAATGGTGACAAGACAGAGTTACTTCTCATTGGCTCGCCATTTCAACTGAAGAAACTTCACATGTCATCAATCAGTGTCGACAATGTTGACATCAAGGCAGCAGATCATGCCAGAAATTTAGGTGTATTCTTTGATAAACACATGTCAATGCATAAGCAAGTGAACAAAATGTGTCAAAATGCTTATTTTAACCTTCGAAACATCTCAAAACTGCGTAAGTCACTGAACAAAGAGTCAATCAAAACAGCTGTCAATGCATTAGTCACGCCTCATTTAGACTATGGCAACGGATTGCTCTATGGTTCGTCAAAACAAGTGATAAATAAACTCCAGGTGGCGCAAAACTCAGCTGTACGACTGATTGAAGGTCTGAAAAAACAAGATAAAGTCAGTCATTACAGGAAAGAGTTACACTGGCTTCCAATCCCTGCAAGGATCCAATTCAAACTTATGACAACTACGTGGAAAGCAGTGAATAATCAAGCTCCTCAGTACCTCAAAAATCTCATTCAACATAAACCTGAAAATGACCTGAGCCTCCGCAGCAATGGAAAAATGCTGTTAAAGGTACCTGCCGCACAAAATCAAAACAAGTTTGAGGATAGAGCCTTTTCCTATTCTTCACCGATACTGTGGAATGGCTTACCTGAAAATGTGCGAAGATCAAAGACACTTGATAACTTCAAGAAACGACTGAAAACATATCTTTTTGCACAATTCTACGGTGATACCAGCTAATCTAACCAAGCGCCAGTGAGCAGTTTACTGGAATTGGCGCTATATAAGTACTTAATATTATTATTATATTATTATTATTATAACATACATGTTACTTATTACTCTACTTTGCTTATATCTTTGCTCAGTCGAACACCATTGCAATAGGGAATGTTTTGTGACATAATTACATGCCACTCAATCTATTGTTCTGAGTTAATTCAATAATAAAATTGATGTATGACTACACATCAATTTTCCTTTCCATACATGCTGATGGCCTAAAGTCTATTGACAAAGCGACCAGTTTGTGTGTTTTGGTCTTTCAAATCCACCAGCAAATGACAATTTTCAAGACTTTTCCCAAGATTTATAACACCATTACTGCCACTGCCTGCAAGCTGAATGGAAAGTTACCAAAGCTAACTCCTTGTTAATGCAATAATCGCGTGCAGAATACGAAAGTTTTCATCCTGACTGTCAACTATGCATCTCAATGTCAATGTCACTTACCATGTTGCAGCATGTTATGGGGATTTGTAGAATTGCTGTAAAATGAAGAAAAGATTGATTTTACCCTATATAATAATCTAGTTGTGAGCAAAGATATGAGCAAATGAGGCGTTTGTAGTAAAATGTTTATGACATTCACGTTATTTATCCCTGTACTTTTTGTCTAAAATGAAAAAGGTATACCTAAAATGGTTGAGAAAGATACAATTGTTGACAAACAAGCAAAGTATTCACTGAAATCATCATTGACTCAAATTCCATGTTGATTTGAAACCAGATGGATTGAGTTCTGAATATCAAAAGACCATTCCTCCATTTACAAATGCACCAAAAATAGTGAGTAATAATCACAAATGAAAGAAAAATATTGTTGGCAAAGCCGAAAACAATAACGAAAAAAAATTTTCAACCGGCATTCATATAATTTTGAAAGAGAGTGTAAGAGGAATAGTCATAAAATCTGCAGTGATTACAGTAGACTTGCCCTTTGGTAATCTTCCAAGAGGCTCTATATGATTGGTGCAGTATTAAGATAATCCAGCTTAGCGTTCTTGTCCTTACAATATGTGACAGTAACTCTTCATAGGCAGACAATCCAGTATTATGCCTATGGTGTTCCCTTCCCATAAGCTTGTTAATGACCCACTTTGCTTTCTCTCCCCAAGGCAGTATTGATACCCTCCAACCCCACTTCCTCAGGTGGGCTTAGTTGCAAATAAATGGCAATGTGATTAATCCCTTACTTTATCTTTTTGGTATTACAAGGTGCCCTTTGGCAGCCGTTGCAAATCACTGCTTAAGACCACACTGCTGTGCTGAGATGAAGGTTTTTTTCCTACTAGATACCTATGATTACATAAAATGATCATTAAGAAGCCACAGTTGGTCAAAATGCGAAATAGGTTGTGCTGAAAACAAAACTATACAGATTATTTTAGAAGAAAATTCACTGACATATTTCTCAAGAAGCATACTTGTTTTAAAATGTAGTTCATGTTGCTCAATTCTTCTAACGGCAGATATGTGTGTTTCCCCTGTCTTCCATCTACTAATAATTGCTTGTGCTGATGTATCTCCTGTTCATGTTATTAGGAATATTGGTTAGAAGTAGCTGGTCAAGTAATTCTTGTAAATGTTGAATTACAAAATTCTCATGCATTCACTGAAAATGCCACTCGTTTTAACAGGAGTAGGCATTTACATAAGCTTTTGAAACACATCCTAATTGAACCCTCAAGACCCTTGGCACAATTATTGAGACAGAAAAGACTTTGAAGTACTCAAGCATAGATCTGCTTCTATAGCACCTCAAAGCCACAAGGTTTATCTGAGTTATGTCCTCTCTTAGACTACATAAGAGCAGCAGGTCTGATATCATCAGCTACCAGATCTACTGGCCAAGCTGCTGCTTGGATGCTGCTTGAGTCTTAAACTGAAGAAATCTTCCTCTCTACTTCAGATATAGCAAAAAATTTATAGTATGACTACAAAAGTTGCGATTTCGGCATCTTTCTTGTTTTGAGTTCCTTTTTTGTCTATTGAGAAAGTTCAAATTATGCTGCCTTCCTGACTTCTAGACACTGATTTGATTTTTTCAGTAGATATCACATAACATATACAGGTGAATCTGTCTGAAGATTTGCTGAAACAAATTAAGTTATTTTAGCAATCAGAAAATGTTGTGTAGTAAGACATAGTCTGTCACCGATGATTTAACTGTCTTGCTTACAAACCAGGCACACTTCTGTCATTTGTCTAGGATTGAATGGATTTAAAATTCATTCTGATATTTCTCTGCCTCTACTGCTGCCTTATAACCGTATCTGAAGCATTTAGGCTTCCTTGATACCAGTTTGCTACCGCTGTGTCCCTCCTCTATAGACCATGGTGTCCGTATTATCATTAGAGCACTAACTTGCAGGCAGCTCTACCATAGTGTAGTTCCCTAGATCCTACTCATAGACCATCGAGACTCCATGAATCCATGAAATTCCTTAATAAACGATTAGTCGCTGACACAGGCCCAGCATACATGAGGTGATGTAGTACAGATGTGATTCCATCAGTGGTTGAATTGGGTCATCACAAGTGCCAGCTTTCCACACTAGATATCATGCAAATTGTTTGTGGAATGAACATGACCGAGATAGCAGCACTATAGATCAACTTATTTATCAGACAACAACAGGAAAAAAAAGTGTCTAGAATGAGCTTGTATATATTCGTACTGAGGCAGGAAACTGGAAGATACCTACAGTGCAATATGAGCATAAGGTACGATGTTGGTGTTTCACCAAGGCTGTAGCTAAGTTCACTCAGATACATTAAAGTAATGGATGGAAAGTGACATCTGTCTCCTCCTGTCTACATGCCCATTGGTTTTGGGTTGCTTAGGAAAGCTTGAAACATGGTGTTTCTTGGACTAGCATTGGATACAGAAGACACAAGACAACAGGAGAAGTTCTTGGAGTGAAGTAACAGGAAACAAGTGAAGTAACAGGAAACTGGTTGTGTTACATTTCTAAGGTAATTAGGCCACATTATCTACTTGAAGCAGTTAAGAGTAACTCTCTGCTTCCTTTTAGGTATTTGCCTCTCACTTAAGAAGGAAGTAATTTAATGATGACATTTAGTGACGGCTATTGGTGGACCTTGTTAAGATATAATTATTTGCTTGTTTAACATTTCTGGTCTGTAAGCTACAGCGTAAAATTACAATTATAAATCATATTTTGATAAGAATAAGATATGTTTTTCTGAAATGGTTTTTTTTTATTGATTTATTTTATTTAGGTATATATAGAAATCTGTTGTATCAAGCCTTATTATAAAGAGATATTTATCAAATATTATTTGTCGTGAGGAGTACAGCGCTTACACAACAATGAATGGGTGATTCAATGGCAGATACATGTACTTATTTTATCTTGGATGAAATCATGACATTAAATTTAATCCATTTTTTTCCCTTATCTTTTCACCTTTCTTCACTACACACTTTTCAGGACGGACCACCAACCTATCCACATATCAGTTGTTATATTATGTTCCTCAAGTGTCACATGCCTTCAGTATCAATCAATTTCAGTTGCTGGGCTTCATGTTATTAGAGATTAGACTACCTATGTTTTCAGAAAACACAAATAAGTTGGGCAAAAGTAACACGAGCCTACCAAGCAAGGGTCATACATTTTAGTTGAGCCATGTAATAATGGTATTTAATAATGTCATAGTTGTTGTATGCAATTTTTATTAAGATGTAATTAGTATCATTAAGTAGTTAATGTTGTGTGGTACACATGAACTTGAGGTGTTTTCTTTAAAATAGTTATTCAAAAACATGATCAGCATATGAATGTCCATCGCCTTTATTCAAATGACATACTGCCTCTATGATCTCCTCTAATCATACAGCCAAATATATTCATAAATTCTGGAGTTCATCGTGGGCAGAAAACAGCAATAACTGATTAGTGGTAGTGTTCTCACCATATATTCACGGAAGAGTCTGACTTTGAGTGATGCCTTCTTGTGGACCTTGCATCATAACTCACTCATGTGTTGAAAACATCCTTCATGCCTTTTTGGACAACTCCTAATGCTTGTAGGAAATCAGCAGCTTAATATATTAAGGTGTCAGACCAGCCAGTTTCTCCATAATATCCCACAACAGACAGTGAATTACAGGCAAAAAATCATGTGATTCACATCATGTGGTTCATCGTTGTACTTTAACTGAAAAATGCTACTGTCTACAATGTGCCACCTGCAAATAGTAGCTTTAACATGGATATCACAGTCTCTTTAGTGCAAATATCTTTGGAGCCATCACTACAAACGTGTGTGATCACATGACTCGGGATGCAACCCATTTCATGCCATATTTCATAAGGCCCCCTGTTATTTATGTCACAGAGCGTCAGACCATTGTGCACACAGACATCAATCAAAGAATAATCCATCTCAGAAACTTTCACCATTCAACATATTGATTTTGGGCAGTTCTTCAATCGCCCCATGCATTAGTCAACTCTTGCTGCTGGGGGGCTGTGCCCTTGTGTGGTGCTTTAGATTCAGGGCATGGCTTTCACAGCTGAGTGCTGTTGAACAACATGGAATGCCTCTTGAAAAGTGAAAGTTAAGGTCAAGTGGCATTCAGCTGGCCAAGTGGCAAGGTCAGGCAAAGGAAGAGAACTAGGTGCTAAGAGGTCACACACCCCAATCCCTCTCACGAATAGACTGCCTGATTTTTTTAGTCATGCAAAAACACACAGTGTCATCCAACAGCTGTCTTGAATCTGAGTAAGAATATAATTTCAAGTATAGTTGAATCTGTCACACTTCACAAAAAAATCAGGTGTCTATCACCAGATAGAAATTCTACATTTCAAATGTTACTTTCTGAAAGAAGTTGTCATGCAATTCCACTTTTAATTACTTGCATTGAATCTTCACCAGGGATTTCATTTGCATAATTTCAACCTTTAATTTGCATATAAACCAATCTTGACTTTCAAAACGGTTACTGCCTTGTCAGCATTGCTAAAAGAGTTGATTGTGAAGTCCCGTCACCATGAAGATCAACTCAACGACTTGTTTGGGAAATGTTATAGTTTCAAGACAGCTTTTGGCTGGCTGACAGACCTTACGGGCATAAATACCATTTAATGAGGCAATTACACTGGGGATTTTGGCATATCCTGGAATGATAGGACAGAAGCAGACTGCACCATCGCATGCAAAATGACAATAACCTTAAATGAGGACATTTAACATGATGTAAACACACATTTATACCTTGTTAAATGCCAACAAATGTGCAACTTGAGCTGAATTCTGATCATATATTTTTTATAAATGTTGGTTTTTCAGTATGCGTTAATTTACCAAGTGCAATTTCTGTAAATTTTTTTCAAACACAATCTATCAAGGCTTTCATGTCTGACAAGTATTCAATTAAAGTACTTTAATTGCAAGGATAACGGTGTATATCTGACATGAAGTATAATATGACTCGTGATACTATGACTTAGAAGGATATAAGTCAACAAATCATCAGAAAATTTCTAAGTCAGGAAATGTGCATATAAACACGGTCAGAAAGACAATTGGAATGCTGGAACCTACAGATACCAAAATTCTTTGTGAATATGTATATGTACTTCTTGTGATGCCAACGCGGTATTTTCTTGCAGGGAGGTCAGTGAGGCCATAAATTTTACCCTGGGGGCTTAAGGATGAAGGTCACTGGCACTGGAAATGAGGCAAGTGCACTGCCTGGCCTATTTACTGCCTTGTGGTTTATTTAACAGAAACAAAAAAATCTTGAGCAACGATAAGGGGATAACCAAGAGAATAATACCATAACTTTGATGTTTGTCGAAAGTGAGTGGAGGACAACCAATTCACAAATAAGTAAAATAATAGAACTTCAGAAAATTGGTCATATGGTTATTGAAGCTGACAAGAATAGCTTTGAGAACTGAAACTTTTGCTTGCTTGAAATCTACATTCTTCAAAATCCATCGAGCGGTCATTAGACACAAAAGTAAAGATTATGTGTTTTCTTTTAAATTGAATAAAGTTATATCTTGTAATGCAAACTTTCTTAAGTGGCTTTTTGACTTTCCTTATATCTTTGCTTAGTCGAACACCATTGTAATAGGGACATTTTTTGTGACATAATTACATGCCACTCAATCGATTAATTAATTTCAATAATAAAATTTATATATGACTACAGCAATGTTGTTTTCACATCAATTTTCCTTTCCATACATGCTGATGGCCTAAAGTCTATTGACAAAGCGATCAGTTTGTGTGTTTTGGTCTTTTAAATCCTCCAGCAAATGACAATTTTCAAGACTTTTCGCAAGATTTATAAGACCATTACTGCCACTGCCTGCAAGCTGAATGGAAAGTTACCAAAGCAAACTCCTGCTTAATGCAAGAATTGCGTGCAGAATACAAAAATTGTCATCCTTACTGTCAAACATGCATCGCAATGTCAGTGTCACTTACCATGTTGCAGGATGTTATGGGGATTTGTAGAATAGCTGTAAGGTGAAGTAAAGATTGATCTTACCCTATATACTGACTTTTGGTCAAATGTGACCTTTTTTATGTCAATAAAAATGTATATGTATATATAATAATCTAGTTGTGAGCAAAAATATTAGCAAATGAGACTTTTGTAGTAAAATATTTATGACATTCCTTTATTTATCCCTGTACTTTACATCTAAAATTAAAAACGTATACCTAAAATGGTTGAGAAAGATATGATTGGTGACGAACAAGCAAATTAAAATCATCATTGACTCAAATTCCATACTGATTGAGTTTTGAATATCAAAAGACCATTCCTCCATTTATAAATGCACCAAAAATATTGAGTAATAATCACAAAAGAAAGAAAAATATTGTTGTCATATGCGAAACCAAGAACAAAAAAAAAAAATTCAACCGGCATTCATATAATTTTGAAAGAGAGCGTAAGAGGAATAGTCATAAAATCAGGCAGTGATTACAGTAGACTTGCCCTTTGGTAATCTTTCAGGAGGCTCTATCTGATTGGTGCAGTATTAAGATAATCCAGCTTAGCGCTCTTGTCCTTACAATATGTGTCAGTAACTCTTTATAGGCAGACAATCCAGCATTATGCCTATGCTGTTCCCTTCCCATAAGCTTGTTAATGACCCACTTTGCTTTCTCTCCCAAAGGCAGTATTGACACCCTCCAACCCTACTTCCTCAGGCGGGCTTAGTTGCAAATAAATGGCAATGCTATTAATTCCTTACTTTATTTTTTTGGCATTACAAGGTGCCCCTTGGCAGCCGCATGCAAATCAGGGCTTATGACCACATGGCTGTGCTGCGATGAAGATTTTTTCCAACTAGATACCTATGATTACATAAAATGATCAATAAGAAGCCACAGTTGGTCAAAAATGCTACATAGGTTGTGCTGAAAACATAACTATACAGATTATTTTAGAAGAAAATTCACTGACATATTTATCAGGAAGCATACTTATTTTAAAATGTAGTTCATGTTGCTCAATTCTTCTAATGGCAGATATGTGTGTTTCCTCTGTCTTCGATCTACTAATAATTGCTTGAGCAGATGCATCTCCTGTTCATGTTATTAGGAATATTGGTTAGAAGTAGCTGGTCAAATAATTCTTGTAAATGTTGAATTACAAAATTTTCATGCATTCACTGAAAATGCCACTCATTTTAACGGGAGTAGGCATTTACACAAGCTTTTGAAACACATCCTAATTGAACCCTCAAGACCTTCGACACAATTGTTGAGACAGAAAAGACTTTGAAGTACTCAAGCATACAAATGTAGATCTGCTTCTATTGCACCTCAAAGCCACAAGGTTTAGCTGAGTTATGTCCTCTCTTAGACAACATAGGAGCGGCAGGTCTGATATCATCAGCTGCCAGATCTATTGGCCAAGCTGCTGCTTGGATGCTGCTAGAATTTTAAACTGAAGAAATCTTCCTCTCTACTTCAGATGTAGCAAAAAATTCATAGTATGACTAAAAAGTTGCGATTTCGGCATCTTTCTTGCTTTGAGTTCCTTTTTTGTCTATTGAGAAAATTCAAATTATGCTGCCTTCCTGACTTCTAGACACTGATTTGATTCAGTAGATATCACATAACATATACACTTGAATCTGTCTGAAGATTTGCTGAAACAGATTAACTTATTTTAGCAATTAGAAAATGTTGTGTAATAAGACATAGTCTGTCACCAGTGATTTAACTGTCTTGCTTACAAACCAGGCACACTTCTGTCATTTGTCTAGGATTGAATGGATTTAAAATTCCTTCTGATATTTCTCTGCCTCTACTGCTGCCTTATAACCATATTTGAAGAATTTAGGCTTCCTTGATACCAGTTTGCTACCGCTCTGTCCCTCCTCTATAAACCATGGTGTCTGTATTATTATTCGAGCACTAACTTGCAGGCAGCTCTGCCATAGTGTAGTTCCGTAGATCCTACTCATAGACCATCGAGACTCCATGGATCCATGAAATTCCTTAATAGACGATTACTCGCTGACACAGGCACAGCATACATGAAGCAATGTAGTACAGGTGTGAGTCCATCAGTGGTTGAATTGGGTCATCACAAGTGCAAGCTTTCCACACTGGATATCATACA
This sequence comes from Platynereis dumerilii, assembly GCA_026936325.1. Lineage (NCBI taxonomy): Eukaryota > Metazoa > Annelida > Polychaeta > Phyllodocida > Nereididae > Platynereis > Platynereis dumerilii. The sequence continues at coordinate 56,695,417 of JAPTHN010000006.1, read as the reverse complement.
AATTGTTTGTGGAATGAACATGACCTAGATAGCAGCACTACAGATCAACTGATTTATCAGACAACAACAGGAAGAGTGTCTAGAATGAGCTTGTCTATATTCTTATTGAGGCAGGAAACTGAAAGATACTTACAGTGCAACTTGAGCATAAGGTATTGATGTTGGTGTTTCACTCAGATACATTAAAGTGCCACCTCAAGTGATATGTTTGATGAGAAAGCCTCTCTTAGGCATCCACAAGGAGAGATCTCATATATTGCAAGATATATCTCCTGATTCTATCGCTAATGGATGGAAAGTGACATCTGTCTCCTCCTGTCTACATGCCCATTAGTTTTGGGTTGCTTAGGAAAGCTTGAAACATGGTGTTTCTTGGACTAGCATTGGATACAGAAGACACAAGACAACAGGAGAAGTTCTTTGAGTCTCATTTATTCTAGCAACAATGTCTGTATTTCCAGTATAGATTTGAAGGACAATGAATTTGATGTAACAAGTGAAGTAACAAGAAACTGGCTGTGTGGCATTTCTAAGGTAATAAGGATGCATTATCTGCTTGAGGCAGTTAGAGTAACTCTCTGCTTCCTTTTAGGTATTTGCCTCTCACTTAAGTAGGAAGTAATTTAGTGATGAAATTTCATGACGGCTATTTGGTGCACCTTGTTAGGACATATTTGCTTGTTTAACATTTCTGGTCTGTAAGCTACAGCGTAAAATTATAAATTGTATTTTCATAAAAGTTAAGATCTATCTTTCTGAAATGGGTTTAATATAGAAATCGGCTGTATCAAGCCTTATTACAATGAGATATTTATCAAATATATTTTTTGGTTAGGTGTACAGCGCTTACACAACAATGAATGGGTGATTCAATGGCAGATGCATTTACTTATTTTATCTTGAATGAAATCATGACATTTTTAATTCAAATTTTTTTTTTCCTTTCATCACCACACACATTTTAGCATGGATCACCAACCTATCCGCATATCGGTTGTTATATATTGTTGCTCAAGTGTCACATGCCTTCAGTATCAATCTATTTCAGTTGCTGGGCCTTTTTTGACAACTCTTATTACTTGTAGGAAATCAGACGTAATATCTTGAATGTCAGCCCTGTAATTGCTTGTTTCTGCATAATGCCGAGTTAAAAATGAGTTTATACATTAAGTGAACTACGAGGTTTCAGACAGGAATGTGAGCTTGTAAGGAGGATGTCTACTGCCAGGCAGCACCTCCAGGTAAATGCTCTAGCCTGCTTGCTCACGCTCGCAACTATAGCAGGCTTCTGTAGGCTGGTATTCAATAAGAATATATTTATCACAAGGATAATGATACGCATCTTACAGGAACAATAGGATACACAATAAATGCCTTTGAAGGATTTGAATCCATTAAACATTAAAAAAAGTCTATGTTACATGATGTATCAATATGGTTAGAAAGAATCTTGAAGGCAGGAAGTCAGCCATCATAGAATGTGCAGATGTCAAATTTCTTTCTGAATGTACTATCAGTTACACCCTGCTCGTTTCGAGGGTACGGGAATATACACCACGAAGGACTCCATACACCACGAAGCCGAAGGCTGAGTGGTGTATGGAGGCCTGAGTGGTGTATATTCCCGTACCCTCGAAAAACGAGCAGGGTGTAACGGTTTTATCCTCAGACTTCTTGTTTTATTGATGCCTATAGATTATCTTGAAAACTGAGTCTGAAATGTCTTTCAGTAACAAAGCAACAGCATTGTGACGTCATCACTAGTGCTGTCACCTGGATGATGTCACAATGGCTCAAACAATGGCATTGTGATGTCATGACTATTGTTGCTACAAGGATGATGTCATAACAATCCTATGGTTGCAATTGTGACATCATTGTTTATCTCATACACCCTGTCTGATGATGAAAGACAGGGTGTACGGTGTCATACACCGCGGCTCTCAACCAATCAGAATCAAGGATTCACACTGGACTGAGGATAAATATATTTACCTCTCATGATTCAAGCGGGAAAAAAAAAGGTGACAAGGAGGCCAGCCAGGCTATAAATCATTCCAACGGGCCTTAAGGGTGAAGGCCAAAGGCACCAAAAGTAAGGCAAATATAATGCATTGTCTGTTTACTGCCTTGTGATTCATTGGACAGATACAAAAAAAACACAAAAGGCAATGATAAGGGGATCATCAAGAAAACAATACCACATCCTTGATGTTTAGAAAAAGTGAGTGGAGGACAAGAAATCCTCGAATCAGTAAAACCACTTATACTGAAAGAACAGACCTTCAGAAAGCAGTTCATCAATTCTACTTGGTTATTGATCTGTTGGTATTTGTTGGTAGGAACTAGACTGTAAATTAATGCATTTGAATTTGACGAGAGATGAAACTGATTTTTTATAACACTCTATTTGAAACAGTTCTTGCAGCATCTTCATTAATTTGACCAAAGCTGTCCTGAAACATACAAGAATTCACTGGGGAAAATGTAAAAATGATATTTCAGTATATTATTACATACGAATGGATCTGTTGTTTAGAGTCAATTTTGATAATCAAAATTGATATATGGTAGCAGCTATGTTGTTTTGACATCAATTTGCCTTTCAATGCAAAGCTGAATAGGCTACAATTATTGACAATACGACCAGTTCAGTGCGTGTTTTGGCCTTTGAAATCCACCAGCAAATGACAATTTTTAAGACTTTTCTTGAGATTTATAAGACCATTACTGCCACTGGCTGCAAGTTGAATGGAAAGTTAGCTAAGCAAACTGCTGCTTAATGTGGAAATCGCGTGCTGAATACAAAAGTTGTCATCCTGACTGTCAAATGTCCATCTCAATGTCAGTGTCACTTACCAAGTTGCAGGATGTTATAGGGACTCGTTGGATTGCTCGTTGGATTGCTGCAAGGTGAAGTAAAGATTGATCTAACCCTATGCACAATCTAGTCGTGGGGCAGCGAGCAAAGATATGATCAAATGAAGCTTTAGTAAAAAAAATCATGAAATTCACATGCTTATATTCCCATAAATTCTGCTTACAATATAAAAGCAAATATCTAAAATAGTTGAGAAAGATATGATTGGTGACGCACTTTCCTTTTAGGATAAGTGAAGTATTCAGCGAAGTCTTCAATGACTCTTTATTGATTCAAATTTAATTTTGATTGGAAATCTGAGGAATTGAGTTCTGAATAACAAAAGATCATCACTCCATTTACAAATGCACCAAAAATATTGTGCAATAGGCCTAATCACAAAAGAAACAAAAATATTGTTTGCATAGCTGCTGAAGCCAAGAATGAAAAAAAAACCATTTCAACAGACAGTCAAACAATTATGAAATATATTCTAAGCATAGCAATTATAAAATCTGCAGTGATTATAGCAACCTTGCCCTTCGGTAATCTTTCCAAGAGGCTCCATATGATTGGTGCAGTATTGAGATAATCCAGCTTATTGTTGTTGTCCTTGCAATATGTGTTGGTAACTCTTTATAGGCAGACAATCCTGTATTAGGCCTATGGTGTTCCCTTCCCATAAGCTTGTTAATGACCCACTTTGCTTTCTCTCCCCAAGGCTGTCTTGATACCCTCCAACCCTACTTCCGCAGGTGGGCTTAGTTGCAAATAAATGGCAATGTGATAAATCCCTTACTTTATCTTTTTGGTATTACAAGGTGCCCTTTGGCAGCCGCAAGCAAATCACGGCTTATGACCACACTGCTGTGCTGAGATGAAGGTTTTTTCTAACTGGATACCAATGATTACATAAAATGATCAGTAAGAAGCCACAGTTAGTCCAAAATCCTACGTAGGTTGCGGTGAAAACAAAACTATACAGATTATTTTTGAAGAAAATTCACTAATGTATTTCTCAGGAAGCAGATATGTGTGTTACCTCTGTCTTCCATCTAATAATCATTGCTTGTGCTAATGCATCTCCTGTTCATGTTAATTGAAATATTGGGTAGAAGTAGCTGGTCAAGTAATTCTTGTAAGTGTTCAATTTCAAATATCTCCTGCATTCATAGAAAATGCCACTTGTTTTGTCCTTTTGTGAGGAGGAGAAGCAGGCATTTACGCAAGCGTTAAAACGCATCTTAATTGAACCCTCGAGACCTTCAACAGAGCTATTGAGACAATAGGATGAAAAGATTTAGCTCTCTTTGAACTGCCCAACCATGGAGCTGCTTCTCTAGCACCTCACAGCCACAAGGTTTAGTTCTCTTGTTTCCTTTCTCAGACTACATAAGAGCAAGGGTCTGATATCATCAGCTTCCCAATCTATTGGCCAAGCTGCTGCTTGGATGTTGCTGGAATCTAGCAAAAAAAAAACCTTCCTCTCTACTTCAGACCAAGCAAGAAATTCATAGTAGGATTTAACAGATCTATGTTGCATATATCTTGTTTAAGGTTCAATTTAGTGTTATTTGAGAAAATTTATGGTAAATCATGCTAGCTTCCTGATTTCCATACACTGATTTAATTTCTTTATTATGAACCATTCTTTTAGACTCCACAGAGCAATATCAACATGAGGTACTGATGTTACTGTTTCCCCAAGGGTGTGATGAAGTTAACAAAGAGACATTTAAATGACGTGTTTGATGAGAAAGCCTCTCTTAAGCATCCCACCAGGTCCAATCTCATATATTGCAAGATATATTTCCTTATTCCGTCAATATTGGCTGGATAGTGGCATCTGTCTCCTCTTCTCTTTGTACCCATAAGTTTTGTGTTGCTCAAGAAAGCTTGAAGTACTGTGATTCTAGGACTAGCATTGGCTACAGAAGACATAAGGTTACAAGATAAGTTCCTGGAGTCTAGTTCTTTGCAGCAACAATGTGTCAGTATTTCCAGCATGTTCAGTCTGAAGAACAGTTACAAGAAATTTGTTATTTGACTTTTCTGAGGTAATTAGGCCACAATATCTACTTGAGGCATTTGAGAGTAACTCTCTGCTTCCTTTTAGGTATTTGCCTCTCACTAAAGTAGGATGTAATTTAGTGCTGACATTTTGTGAGGGTTACTCAGTGCATTCAGTGCACCTTGTTGGGATAGATTGACATTTAGAAATTGCTAGCTTTACATTTTTGGCCTGCAAGTTGCACTGTAAAAATTAAAATGCTATTCACAACAGACAATTTCATATATATAAATAAAGTCATGTTGTCTTTAATATCAGTTCAATTTCAGTTGTTGGGTTTCATGTTTTTAGGAATTATATCTGCTTTCAGGAAACTGAATAAGCTGAGTGTAGGCAACAGGAGCTAAGTCATATAAACGGATTGTGCGTTTCTGTTGAGCATTCACTTTAATTTTTGATATGATCAATGAACACATGAATGTTCTTTAACTTTTTCTGAAAAAATACGGCCACTTTAATCTAACTCTATATATTCATGAGTTTCATGGCAAGAAAACAACAATAACTGATTAGTGGGAGAGTTCTCGCCAAGTATTCTTGTAAGAGTCTGACATTGAGTGATATATTCGTTTGGACCTTGCATCATAATTCACCAATGTGTTAAAAACATACTTCATGCCTCTTTGGACAACTCCTAATGCTTGTAGGAAGTCAGCCGCTTAAGATATGAGAGTTTCAGTCCTGCCAGTTTCCGTATAATGCTGAGATAAAAAATGAGTTTAGACTTTAAGTGAATTATGAGGTTTCAGATATGAATTTGAGCTTGCAAGGAGGATATCTACTGAGATGCCTAGGAATAAAATTTCTGCAGAAGAGACAGGCTGCTTTCAAAGCAGTTCTATTTCTGATTAAGTCAATTACAAACTGTCCACCAATTGTTGCATTCGCCTGCTTCATGATGAAGGAAAACATTTTTTTTTTATGTACATGAATGTGCAAAGGCATCACATACAGTAGAGTTAACAAAATTAGAGCACAGCAACAACATCATCGATGTGAACAACATTTAAAATTACAGAGAACAGATCCTACAACATGATGTATTTCCAGGCTATGTCGCAGCTATGGTCCCACTGGTTCCTTAAATCATAACCAAGGATTTTCTTTGCATAATTTGAATCTTTAATTTGCATACAAAACAATCTTGAATTCAGTGAGTGTGTCTGACTGCCTTGTCAACATAGCTGAAAGATTGGGTTGTGAAGTCTAGTCACCATAAAAATCAACTTAATCACTGTTTTGGAAATGTTCTGGTTTCAAGAGAGCTTTTGGCTGGCTTACAGACCTTAAGGTCATAAATACCATTTAATGAGGTAATTACACTGGGGAGTTTGGCATATTCTGGAATGATACGACAGAAGCAGACTGCATCGTGGCATGCAAAATGACAATAACCTTAAATAGGGACATTTAACATGGCGTAAACACACATTTAGATCTCGTTAAATTGAGACATTATTGGTGACAAAATGTGCAACTTGACATGAATTCTTATTAATGTTTTGCTTGTTTTGTATGAACTATGTACTATGCAAGCATTTATCCATATTTTCACGTTTAATAGTAGCACATAAGTGCTTCTTTTCGCAATCTACCAGATCTGAAATGGTTTATTGATGTTGGATATAAGTTTATTATCATCAGCTTAACGAAATACATCCAACAACAGTGCTAGTTAGAAAGAAAAATTTGAAGGTAGGAAAAGTAGCATTTTAGGATGTACAGGTGCCAAAATTCGTCCTTGATTTGTTTACAGGTACTTAATTTTCTTGATTCAGAACTGATTGTTTGTGATGTAAGTGACAATACCAAGTGGCATCAAGGCGAGAGAGACAGTAAACCATACCAAGTGGGCTAAGGGTGAAGGTTGGAAGCACTGGAAGGAAGTTTAATGCTTTGCTTGTTTACTGCCTTATGGTTCATTGGTCAGATACAGGAAAATAATTACAAGCAATAGTCTGTGAGATTACTGCAAAATATTATCACAACCTTGATGGTTGTAAAAAATATTAATGGAGGACAACCAATCCGCAAATCAATATAACTTCTTCAAAAGTAAGAACTGACCTTCCCTACAGGAAACTGCACATCAATTGTAGATGGTATTGCATAATGAGTTGAAAATTCCATTAAGGGTACATTACTGGGTTTGGTACATTGAATTTGGGTATTAATGTACCCAGATAATAATTAAATTTTTTAATCAAGCTCTGATCCAATCATATAGTCTTATCTGGCAGGAAACGATAGGGCAAACTCTAATATAAATAAGTTCTTCCTGCTATTGACTGCTTAGAGAAATTACTCAATCTGAAAAAGTATGTGATGCATTGAAGCAAGCGTTCTGCAATGTTTGTTTCTGTAGCAAATTTCTGTCTGCATTTTATTTTGAAAACATCTTCTAATAAGCACATCACAGAACATTCCATTAAAGCATTTGCAAAATGTACATGAATCACATATTATGTTTGAATTAAAGTTGCATTACAATATTTCTAGCTGATGTAATCCCAGTATAATAAGATCAGATGCCAGGCAACATGTGGAATTCGTAAAGCTAGCATGAAGATAAATGAATGGTAGAAACCCTGAAAGTGTGATGTTCACAGAATCTAATAACATTTGAAGGATTATTTAAGTAAAAGACAAAAAGTTCAGTTCATATTTCAGAACTACCTTTGCCGAGCCTTTAAAGTTTGGGTTATTTCACCATAGGCATTCTTCAGAGAAATGACAATCCCAGGGGATGCAGAATAGTAGAATCTGTAAATTCATGATTCACAATCCAATTAGAGGAACATCCCATAATAATACCAGTCCTAAACATTGTAAATTTGTACTCATTATTAACAGAAATTTACAAAAGTAAGTATTGTGAGATTCTTATCTTATTATGTATGGAGCAGCCAGAAAAACAATTAATGGTTGGTTGGTTAATTTGAGTACCATACAGGGGGGTGACTTTGAACAGTCTAGGGTGACCTTGAACGCTTTTCTGAAAAAGATTGTTCCTCTACGAATGCAAAATTATATAAGACACTAGAAGCTTATATACCGTACAAGGGTAGCTTATTTAATTTTGCATTCACAGAGGATCAATCTTTTTCAGAAAAGTGTTCAAAGTCACCCCGGACTGTTCAAAGTCACCCCCTTGTACGGTATGGCAGCTATGGCTGGCACGTGCACATAACACCAAAGCTTGGTGAATGCGTAAAGTATACCTAAACATGCAAATCAAACAGCTACTCGAAAAGTTCAAGGTTTTTTTATTATGAGACCATTGCTTCAACTGGCTACTAGCTTTATAGAAATTCATCATCCATTCATTTCCAAAGTCTCAACATGCTCAATATGAGAGTTGTTTGATTGAGTAAAAGCTTGACTTTGCATCAAACTGTTTTGTCAATTGTGTTTTTGTCACAAGGTACATGTACAGCCTTTTCGATTCAAGCTTGCACAGCCTATCAAAAGAGGTTTTCCTGAGGATTTAATTAGTGAAATAGAATTCCAAATTTCAAAGTTTCAGTGACATTGCTTCATCAACAAATTACATTAGTATGATTAAAATGAATAATATCTAACACTGAGATGTTCAAAAACACCAAAAGCAATGTGCTCTGTAACAACCAGAAGGTTTTGAGTCGACAAATAGTCAACTCCACACAAATGCAAGTCATTCTGTTAGAACGTCAACACACCATAATAGCTGCAGCAGCATCTGTGATGATAAAAGCATGTGTGTGCCCTTCTATAACGCGTCAAATCAGCTTAGTATGATTGGTGCAGTCTTAAGATAAGCCAGCTTAGGGGTCTTTCCCTTACAATATGTGTCAGTATCACTTCATACGACAGAGAAGCCAGCATTATGGCTATGGTGTTCTCTTCCCATAAGCTTGTTAATGAACCACTTTTCTTGCCCTCCCAAGGCAGTCTTTGTACCAAAGGTGTAATACCCTCGAACAGTGCTTCTCCAATGTGGCTTAGTAACAGATAGAATGCCAATGTGATTTTTTCCTTATTTTACATTGTATCTTTTTGGTACTACAAGGTGCATTTTGGTATTCACACACAAATCACTGCTTTATCACCATCTATCCACAAAGAAGGTTCTACCAACTGGAAAGTTAAGGTGACATATCAAATGATGTCATGAAATGATCGCTATGAAATTGCAGTCAGACAAACAAACCTCCTTGTGCTAAACAGATACAAACACCATTGCCTTCATTAGAATATTCAACAGACATTTGTCTTGAAAGCTCCATGCAATGTTGCTGATTTCTTCTCAAGGCAAATATGGGTTGGTAAAGTTATTTTCGTAGTTTACAATTCTAAAGCATTCAAGGAGATTTCTGCAGCTTTCGTCCGATCTTCAATAAGAAGGATCAGCATTTAACGAAGCTTCAAACACAAATCTTAATTGAACCCTCAAGACCTTCAGCAGAGCTTTTGAGACATTGGGATGAAAAGACTTAGTTGTCTTTAAAGTACCCAGCCATGGAGTTGGTTCTCTAGCACCTCAGATCTAAAAGGTTTAGCTGAGTTGTGTCCCCTCTTAGACTACATAAGAGCAGCAGGCCTGTTATCCTCAGCTAACAAATCTATAGGCCAAGTTGCTGCTTGGATGTTATTGGAATCTCGAGTAGAAATCTTCCTCTCTACTTTAGATGAAGCTAGAAATCACTGTAGGACATTCACAGACCAAACTATTGAACATTGTGATTTCAGCGTCTGTCTATTTTTTTATCAGGTTGAGGATTTTGTTTAAGAAATAATACCATGTTTCATCAGACAGAGTATATTTTGTAATCACTCCTCCAATTGCTCTGTTACATAAAAGTGTGAACACTGTGATTCACAAAAAAATCATACATACATTTATACTTTGTTTTATATAATTTGAGCTTCCTTTACAGCCTGTGATTTTACTGTCATGTGGGCAAACCGGACTCCCTTCCATATTGTTTCTCAGATAGAATGAGCTAAACACTGTCTGGTGTATTTCAGCCCCCAACCTCTTCACTGGCTTATAGCCATATCTGTAGCATTTAGGCTTCCTAGCTTGATACCAGTTTGCTAGTGCTCTGTCCCTCCCCTATAAACCATGGTGTCCATGTTAGAGCATTAACTTGCAGGGCAGCACTGCCATAATGTAGTTCCGTAGATCCTACTCATAGACCATCAAGACTCCATGGATCCATGAAATTCCTTAATAAACGATTAGGTGCTGACACAGGTTCAGCATATACATGCAGTAATGAAATACAGCTCTGGTTCTACAATCAGACGTAGAATTTGGCAAATATATTTAAGCTGGACATATTAGATATTTATCCAATTTTAAAGAGCTCTTCATCATCTCATTTCATAAACCCTTGTGTCTGAACAAAACATGACCTAGGTTGCAGTAGTGTGTAAATTCATAATATACAACCTAGTCAACAACGGAAAATTGGTCTGAAATGAGATTGTCTATATTCTTCTCAGAATCAGGAGACGAAAAGATACTTTGCCATAAAACATGATATTAGATTCCACAGAGCAATATGAACATGAGGTATTGATGTCGTTTTTTCACCAAGGGTGTGATAAAGTTTGCCCAGAGACATTTAAGTATCACCCTAAGTGATATGTTTGATAAGAAAGTCTCTCTTAAGCATCCCACAAGGAGGGATATGATATACAGCAAGATATTTTCTCGTTGTATTGTGGAAGGCTATATAGTGGCATCTGTCTTATCTTGTTTTCATCCCCATCAGTTCTGGGTTGCTTTAGATATAAGACAACTAAGAGTGGATCTTCAAGTCTGGCTCATTCTCGTCTGTATTTGGGGGGACGGTTACCTCAATGGTAATGTTTAGGACTACCAATTGGTGGCTTCAGGGTTTGAATCCAGCTCTTGGTGGGTCATCTGAGCATAATTATGTTGGGTGGCAGTTTCAGTCATCCTTTGCCTCATTGCTGTGTCCTCTTGCCCTAATAAACTATCAAGTGCACAAACATAGGATGTAAATCTCCTATCATCCATCTATCCCATTTGTCTTTGCAACTCAAATGTATATGACTGCGAGCTTACTGTCACAAATTGGTTAATTGACATTTTAGAAGTAAATTGGCCACATTATCTACTAGAGGCATTTTAGAGTAACTCTGTGTTTCCTGTAAGGTATTCACCTCTCACGTAAGTACAGTACAACCCAATAAATTTTCCAAAATCCCACGCCCTCGGGAAGATGCCCTCACTCTCAATCACTCACTTCTAAACACTGGCCCTCGTTTGCTGGCTCTTCCAAGCACTTCTTGTGATACCCCAATTGCACAGATACTGGTGCCCTCTTGTGCTAATTACACACACTGGGGATCAGTCAAATTGATCATTTAATTTGATTGTTTCCATTTGTTAATTAGACTTTAATTATGTACAAAATAAAGTAAAATAAGGACATAATTTTATTTAACTATAAGAGTTATTTTCATTGTAATTCAATAATTTCGCTCAGTTTCTTCAAAATTATAGCATTTCTTCTCTTTTCAACGCTAATCAATTGCACAACTCATATTCCAGAAAGATATTGACCTAAAGATTTCTATAAAATACCGAAAATAAGTTCAAGGCACTTTCGCAGAAAAGGGTATGTCAACAAAAATGACTATATTTAAATCAGATATCCATAAATAACACTTTCAAAACTGGACATAAATAGTTACTGATTGAGGTCTACACCTATTTATAAATGGTAGCAGTTAGTTTTCAACGAATGCATATAAGATATAATTTATTTCTACTGAAAATTAAGATATGCAAAAAGTTCTTGAAAGCTCCATGACAATCGTGCAGAAGGTTATTGAAGAATTCCATTGACATTAAAAATTTCGTTTTATTCAGAATGTATGAATCTTTGAATGAGTAACAGTTTACCGCAAATTAGACATATCTGATAAATCTAACCATTTGAATGATACTAGTCAAACAAAATACTTTAATAATTATTTATATCCATGAGTATATTATAATTTAGCTTTTCAATATTTGAACTCGTTTTTTATAATTATTTAGGCCTATGATGAGTACAGTTTATGGATATTCTAGTTTCTAAAATCCAACAAATTGTAAAAATTTGTCAAATTCCCGTTTATAATATATCAATCAACTTCACTGATACAAAGTTTAGTTTTTAAGTTTAACTTTAAAAAATACGAACATTTAGGGAACATAAATTAGCTTCAACATGAATCTTGTGCATCTGTGTTGCCAAGTAGTTCAATACATTTACTACAGAGGGCCAGCAATTTGAGCAAATTGCTTTGTTTGCTCAGTAGTGCAAGGGCGAGCAAGGTAGTGCAAAGTAGTGGATGTGCTAGGTTGTATAGGGGAGGGCAAGTGAGAGTATCAGCTCGGAAAATTTATTGGGTTGTACTGTAGGATGTGATTTAGTGCTGTCATTTATCGAGGGTTATTTAGAGCATCTTTCTCGGATGGATTGACATTTGGAAACTTGCTAGCTTAACATTACTGGCTTGTAGGTCACACTCTAAAAATGTCTGTTATAATTCGGCAAGAATTCAATGTGCTTTAATCCTGAAGTGGTGTACCAGTATAACAAGGTATACGTTATAGATATGAAGGTGTTCATCAACAATAAAAGTTGGCGAAGCCAATTTGGCATGGATTGCAACCTCTTGTGCATCAGTTATTAAGGTGAAGTTAAGTAAGAAATAGATAACCTATCTGGATATTACTCGATATATCATGTTGTAAAAGTAACATTAAACTCGAACAGTTAGCCAAAGTTGCAAATATGGGGAATAATTAAGAAATGTCAGCACCAATGTTCTCACAATATTCTCGTAATGATCATCCTCATATTGATGGTTCACATAATGTCTCATGTGATCTTATAAATGATTGGCTATAAATTCATCGAAACACTTTCACAAAATCCAACTGAATCTTACCACCAAGGCAATGACATACCCTGAATTCCGTACTCCAAAGCACAAAGGGGCAGCCCAGAATAACAAGTAGATAGAAGCAGATTCATTGGATAGTAGGCCTTTTATGTTTCCATTGGGATAGAAATTAGGATAGACAAGACTCTTTCATGTGTATTCATGTATAAGACATGTTGTCACTTCCAAGTGTCAGATGCCTTCAGTATCAATGCAATTTCAGTTTCTGGGTTTCATGTTATCAGGGATTATCTGTGCTCCCAGGAAACCTAATAAGCTGAGTATCGGCAAGACAGGCGAGGTCACATTGAAGGGCTGTGTGTTTCTGTTGAGCAGTTTGTTTTAACCATTATTCAGTGATACGATGGGCACTTAAATGTTGTTTACCTATATTTGAACGAATATTGCCTCTTTAAATTACTCGATAACTCTATGTATTCATGAATTCTTGAGTTTTTCATGAGCAGAAAACAGCAACAACTGATCAGTGGTAGTGTTCTCACTGTATTTTCATTTTCAGCCTGACATTGAGTGATGTAGTCTGTTGGACCTTGCATCATAACTCATTCGGGTGTTGAAAACATCCTTCATGCCTTTTTGGACAACTCCGAATGCTTGTAGGAAATCAACCGCTTAATATATTAGAGTGTCAGACCTGCCAGTTTCTGCATAATACTGAGATAAAATATGAGTTCAGACCATAAGTGAATTATGAGGTTTCAGATAGGAATGTGAGATGGTAAGGAGGATGTCTAGAGTAATAATTGGGATGCTCAGGAATAAATTGTCTGCAGAACTGAATGAAAGTTGTCAAGGACAATTCATAGCCAATTAAGTCAGGTACTCGGGCTTAAAAAACTTTTAATTACCACAAATCGACATTCAAACACCTCCATGTTGTTGCAAATAGTTGATTATTTGGTCCCTATTGCCTTTACTAACTAGATCGAAACACGTCATGATATTATTCTGTTTCAGAGATTAAAATGAATTGGTAACCGTTTTTTTCTTTTTTCGATATCATTTTCAAAATTTTCCTGATAATAAAGTCATTACACCCACATGGTATTTCCCAGAAGAGCATTATTTGGGTAATGTCGCCAATAGCATGCAAAATTTTGCACATAATAGCTTACAGAGAAATGATTTGGCTATATGCAATAAGAGAAATGTCTCATTCATCATTGCATATTCAGGGAGTAAACATCAAAGCAAAGAAGCCTGTAATATTCAGCTTTGACCTTGTGAAAATGCGCAAACATTAAGAAATACACTATATTTGTGTATGCACTATAATGCCAACCCATACAAGTAGCCGAAAGCACCAACAAAAGATGTCAGTGTTTCAACATTTCACTTGGATGATGAACACTGCTGGTCAGGCTAGATTTCTGTGTGACAGATTAAAAAAATAAAATCATATTTTCTATAAACAGTACACTGTAGGCATTATATACAGTACATGGTAGCCTTGCATTATTTGTTTAGGGTTGCCTTTCAGGAACATCTGTTGAGGTCACTGTTTTCATTTGCAAGCCATGACTTGACCCAACTGGGCTGCATACAAGTTAGGGCAATGTAGACCACAGTTGGTCCAACTGTTACCATTGTATTTACTATTTGCATCTCCTCTAAACACTTGGTATTGGCTTCTACATCTAATTCTTATTATACAATTCAACCGTCCATTTCTTTTGTTGACCAATTTAAGTGTGGACCAATAGGTCATGTTTACATAATGTCATGACCCTCTAAACCAAGTTATGTGTCCATGCAATATGCCGGCTAAATTGGAACTGCTGTTAACTGGTTTGGCATGATCATCTTGCATGTCACTCAATGGTTTTGCTGACTAATATTTCTGGTTTTCACTAAAATACAGCCACACAGGGAAGTAGAGGCTGTGACCCTCTGTGGTATTAGCAAAATAATTTTTTAGTTGAGAGAAAGTTAGAAGGAAAAACTGAGATGGTGTCCAAATATAAATTAATGTTTAAAGGGTTTCCATAGAGCAGAGTTTGTAAAATTACAGAGAACAGATTCAACAACATGATATATTTCTAGCTTTGCTGCAGGTATGGTCCCAATGCTTCCTTGAATCATTATCAAGGATTTTCTTGGCATAATTTGAAACTTTAATTTGCATACATAACAATCTTGACTTTAGTGAAGTCCCTATCTGCCTTGTCGACTTTGCTGAAAGAGTGGGCTGTGAAGTCTAGTCACCATAAAAGTCAACTTAATCACTGTTTGGAAAATGTTCTAGTTTCAAGAGAGCTGTTGGCTGGCTTACAGACCTTAAGGTCATAAATAACATTTAATGAGGCAATTACACCAGGGAGTTTGGCATATTCTGGAATGACAGGACTGAAGCAGACTGCGTCGTGCGTGCAAAATGACAATAACCTTAAATAGGGACATTTAACATGGAATAAACACACATTTAGACCTCGTTAAATTGAGACTTCATTGGCGACAAAATGTGCAACTTTAAATGAATTCTCATTAATGTTTTGCTTGCTTTGCAATACAAAATTTGTGTAAACTGTAGTAAGTGTAGCTATCATGCAAACATTTATCGATAGTTTCGGGTACTGCTTCTTACTGCAATCCGCCAAATTTGAAGTATTTGATTGGTGTTCTTCTTCTGCTTTTCTTCTCAGTTTTCATTTTCAATGTCCGACAGAAGTAATTCACAATGAGCATAACAATATACCGGCTGATGTAATCCCAGCATAATAAGATTAGAATATTACTAGCTGTTGACCCGTTAGGGTTTGATGGTTAACAAAAATGAACCAAGTACGATCTTCTTGCCAGCTTTGTTATGTCAACCAGTGTCCCATTTCCAACGTCAGTTCAGCTTCCAGTCAGCTTCCAGTTAGATGAACTGGAATCTGGATTGAACAGAACTGCTGAGAGTCTACATAGACAGGACCCAGTGTACAGGGAAGGAGCGTGGTCTTTAGGACTAGAAATGCCAAGCACTCAGATTTCTGTAGCAAAATGTGAATTTTTTCGAAATGCCGCTATACTGAATATCTGGGAATGTGGTAGTTATATTGGTAATAGAAGTTCAAGCAGCATATGAAAAGATGCGGAATTTAATGGCCTGCAATGTGATATGCATTACTGGTGTTGATGTCCCAGATAAATATATAGCTCCGAGATTTTTATGCGGAAAATGTGGTTTTTGGCAAATTCCCAAGATGAATTTCTTGGAATTGGGTAGTTAAATTAGCCATAGAGGGTCAATCAGCATATCAGAAGATGGGGAATTCAATGGCCCTCAATGTAAAATGCATTACTGGTCCTGTTGTCCTGTTGTGGCAGATAAATATATAGCTCCCCTATTTTAATGTGGAAAAATTTGTTTTTTGCCAAAAATCTCGAGATAAATTTCTGGAACTGTGGAAATAATGAATTTTGATGGGTAAAAGTTGCCCAGTTGGTAACTTCGGGTGAGTAGATGGGCTTAGGAGCAGAATTTAAGGAGCTATGAGTTGAGAGGAAAAAGCCTTATGAGTGAGATGATGTACCTGCTATGAGTATTATTATGATTAGATTCCAGACAACATGTGGAATTCATAAAGCTAGCATGTAGATAAACGAATGGTAGAAACCTTGAAAGTGTGATGTTCACAGAATCTAATAACATTTGAAAGGATTTTTAAAGTAAAGGACAAAAAGTTCAGCTCATATTTCAAAACTACCTTCGCCGAGCCTTTAAAGTTATTTCACCAAAGGCATTCTTCAGAGAAATGACAATCCTGTGGAATGCAGAATAGCAGAATTTGTTAAATTCATGATTCATAATCCATTTAGAAGAACATCACATGATAATGCCAGTCCTAAACATTGTTAATTTGTACCCATTGTTGATAGAAAAGTAAGACAGGAAATTTATGAGATTCTTATCTTACATTGTGTCATGTATGGAGCAGCCAGAAACATAATTTTAAAATGGTCGGCTGGTTAATTTGAGTATGGTAATTATGGCTGGCATGCGCACATATCAACAGCCTGGTGAATGCAGCCCTCTAACACATTTCGCTAATAAAAGATGTCTTTGTTCCAAAGTACAGCCTTTTTTATTCAAGCTTACAAAGCCCTTCAAAGGTTTTTTTTTTCTTGAGGATTTGATTAGTAAAACTGAATTCCAAATTTCAAGTTTCCGTCCACCGTGGAGCAATACTGGTTTAGTGCATTGTGAACAATAATGAATGTGGAACTAACAGAAAAAAATTAGATTATCCACTTTGCTAGAGGATGCATTTTGTAAATTCCTGTTCTCGAACATTGAAACTGCACTGATTTGAATTATCCTTGTTGAGTTATATATTTGCATGACATTGTTTCATCTACAAATGATCTTCATACGATTAAAATGGATAATATCTAATACTGAGATATTGAAACACAAGAAAACCAATATTCTCTGTAACAACCAGAAGTTTACGAGTTGACAAATAAACATCTCAACAGCAAGTCATTCTGAAAGAACGTCACCGCACCATCAGAGCTGCAGCAGCATCTGTGATGATAAAAGCAAGTGTGTGTCCTTCTATAATGCTTCAAATCAGCTTAGTATGAATGGTGCAGTCTTAAGATAATCCAGCTAAGGGGTCTTGTCCTTACAATATGTGTCCGTAAC
The DNA here is from genome assembly GCA_026936325.1 of Platynereis dumerilii. Lineage (NCBI taxonomy): Eukaryota > Metazoa > Annelida > Polychaeta > Phyllodocida > Nereididae > Platynereis > Platynereis dumerilii. Next base: position 56,677,882 of record JAPTHN010000006.1, on the reverse strand, counting down.
TCGTTGTACGGCAGATAACCCAGAATTATGCCTATGGCGATCTCATCCCACAAGCTTGTTAATGAACCATTTTTCTTGCCCTCCCAAGGCAGACTTTATACCAAAGGCTTGACACCCTCGAACCCTACTTCTTCCAGTGTGGTTAGCTACAAGTAAATGGCAGAGTGATTAATTCCTTTCTCTATCTTTTCAGTATTAGAAGGTGTATTTTTGGTATTAGTGCTTAAATCACTGTTTTATCACCATTCTATATAGCTAGTAGCAAAGAAGGTTCTTACCAACTGCCAACTTATGGTGACATATCCAATAATGTCATGAAATGATCGCTATGAAATTGCAGTTAGACAAGTAAACCTCTTTGTGCTGAACAGATACGCACACCAGTGATTTCATTAGAATATTCAAGAGACGTTTATTTGGTCTTATTGCTGGCTTCTTCTCAAGACAAATACGTGTGTGATGAATATTGTCAATCTAATAATAGAATGTTGTATGTGCATATTTTAGTTCTGTTTATACAACTGATCATTTTGAGTGTAAGTTGTTGGAAAAGTAAATCGTAATTAAAATTCCAACGCATTCAAGGAAAATTCTGCCTCTTTGGTCCGATCTTGAATAAGAAGAATTGGCAGTTAATGAAGCTTCAAACATAATTCTTAATTGAACCCTCAAGACCTTCAACAGAGCTTTTGAGACATTTGGATGAAAAGACTTATTAGCTGTCTTTAAAGTGATCAGCCATTGAGTTGGTTCTCTAGCACCTCAGACCCAAAAGGCTTAGCTGAGTTGTGTCCCTTCTTAGATCACATAAGAGCAGCAGGTCTGATTTGAGCTACCAAATCTATTGGCCAAGCTGTGGGGATCTCAAGCAACAGAATTTCCCTCTCTACTTTAGATAGTGCAAGAAATTCATACATGTAGTATGACTTTTACAGATATAACTGCAGAATGTTGTCATTTCACAACGATGTATCTTGTTATTTATCAAGTCAAGGACATTGTTACGCCATATTTTAGCATTCACAGTACGTTTTATAATTACTAGTCTATTACTTTGTTATCTGAATTGTATAAGTTTCAATGATTCTTAAACAACATGTATTAATCTTTGTATCTGTGCTTTTTTCCATTATTGTTTGAGTGTCACAGTCTGTCATTCTACTGTCATGTGGGCAAACCAGACTCACTTCCATCATTTTTTTTGGGATAGAATGAACTAAAAACACCGTCTGGTATATTTCGACCCAAACCTGCTTGCTCTACACTGCCTTACAGCCATATCTGCAGCATTTAGGCTTCCCAGCTTGATACCAGTTTGATAGTGCTCGGTCCCTCCCCTATGAACCATGGTGTCCGTATTAGAGCATTAACTTGCAGGGCAGCACAGCCATAATGTAGTTCCGTAGATCCTACTCATACACCATCGAGACTCCATGGATCCGTGAAATTCTTTGATAAACGATTAGGTGCCGACACAGTCCAGAATATACATGATGTAATGTTATTCGGCTCTGGTTCTATGAACAATCAGGGTAGAATTTGGTCATCACATTTTAGTAGGATATATTAGATTTCATAAACCCTTGTGTCTGAAAAGAACATGACCTGATTGGCAGTCGGTGTAATTCATAATATACAACCTAGTCAACAATGGAGAATGGGTCCGAAGTAAGATTCTCTATATTCTTGTCAGAAGCAAGAGGCAAAAAGATACTTTGCAATAAAACATGATATTAGACTCCAAAGAGCAATATGAACATGAGGTATTGATGTCGGTTTTTCACCAAGGGTGTGATAAAGTTTGCCCAGAGACATTTCAGCGTCACTCTAATTGATATGTTTGATAAGAAAGTCTCTCTTAAGTATCCCACAAGGAGGGATATGATATACAGCAAGATATTTTCTCGTTGTATTGTGGAAGGCTATATAGTTGCATCTGTCTTATCTTGTTTTCATCCCCATCAGTTCGGGTTGCTTTAGATATAAGACAACTAAAGTGGATCTTCAAGTCTGGCTCTGGCTCATTCTCGTCTAAATTTGAGGGGACGGTTTCCTCAATGGTAATGTTTAGGACTGTCAATTGGTGGCTTCAGGGTTTGAATCCAGCTCTTGGCGGGTCATCTGGGCATATATTCGGTTGCATTTTCAGTCATCCTTTGCCTCATTGATGTTTCCTCTTGTCCTAATAAACTATCAAGTGCACAAACATAGGATGTAAGTCCCCTATCATCCGTCTATCCCATTTGTCTTTGCAACTCAAATGTAAATGACTGCGAGCTCACTGTCACAAATTGGTTAATTGACATTTTAGAAGTAATTAGGCCACATTATCTACTTGAGGCGTTTTAGAGTAACTCTCTGTTTCCTATAAGGTATTCACCTCTCACATAAGTAGGATGTGATTTAGTGCTGACATTTATCGAGGGTTATTTAGAGCATCTTTCTCGGATGGATTGACATTTAGAAACTTGCTAACTCTACATTACTGGCCTATAGGTCACACTGTAAAAACGTCTGTTATAATTCGATGTGCTTTAATCCTGAAGTGGTGTACCAGTAAAACAAGGTATATGTTATACATAAAGGTGTTCATCAACAATAAACTTTGGCGAAAGCCAATTTGGCATGGATTGCAACCTCTTGTGCATCAATTATTAAGGTGAAGTTAAGTCAGAAATAGATAACCTATCTGGATATTACTCGATATATCATGTTGTAAAAGTGACATTAAACTTGAACAGTTACCCAAAGTTGCAAATATGGGGAATAATTAAGAAATGTCAACACCAATGTTCTCACAATATTCTCGTAATGGTCATCCTCATGTTGATGGTTCTCATAATGTTTCATGTGATCTTGTGAATGACTGGCTATAAATTCATCGAAACACATTCACAAAATCCCACTGAATCTTACCACTAAGGTAATGACGTACCCTGAATTCCGTACCCCAAAGCACAAAGGGGCAGTCCAGAATAACAAGCAGATAGAAGCAGATTCATTGGATAGTAAGCCTTTTATGTTTCCATTAGGGTAGAAATTAGGATAGACAAGACCCTTTCATGTGTACTCATGTATAAGACATGTTGTCACTTCCAGGTGTCACATGCCTTCAGTATCAGTTCGGTTTCTGTTGCTGGGTTTCATGTTATTAGGGATTATCTGTGCTTCCAGGAAACCTTATAAGCTGAGTAAAGGCAACTCCAACAAGGTCACGTGTTGAGTCTTGGGAAGTCTGCCTCAATGCTCTCAAGCTGTTGTCACACGTACAGTTATACACAGTAGTTTTAATGGGCATGAGTTCCTTTTAAACTTGCTGAATATCGTGCATATGGTTGAAAAAGCAAGCAGAGCCAATCAGTTAGTGATAAAGTTATACATAGCAGGTTGAAAAAAAAACTCATGCTTATTGACACTACTGTATATTATAATGGTGTTTCAATGTGCTGGTTTTCCATGCTATAAAGGAATGCCTGTGTTTATCAGAATTAGTACATTATATTGCTAGATGTGATATACAGTCAAATAAAGCAATCTGTCTGTGTGTCTGTCTGTGAAGCTGTATGGCCATTCAATAATTAATTTCTTTCTGAAATTTACTGACGTTTCTCTCTTCTTATTTTCAGCTTCCAGGAGATCCCTCTGGAGCACCTCTTGACAAATACTCAAATACATTTAAGGTAAGAATCTTTTTTTCTACTGGTACATTGCATTTAAATATGAAATATATTGTGTCATCATATAGGCAAAAGAATGCAGTCAGATGGTCAGGCATCGATTTCAAATCATGTTGGGAATCAAGTTTGAATATATGACAGACCGGGTGTTCCATTTAAAGTCTGCGCTTGGCAGTACTAAGCTGGGTGTTCAATTTTGACTGGGTATCATCCTGGATCTGCACATCTATTGTTGGTGACCGCCTCATGATGACGTAATGAAAACGCTGGGAGTCTGGCACATACCCAGTAATTCAGAGATGCCCGGGTATTTCAATTGTCCAAATATACAAAACTTGATACAACCAGGCTCAATTTAATTTCCCACAGGCTACGACTTAATTGAGCTCAAGGGTGAAGTTCGAACCCACAGCCTCAGGGACAGTGGTAGCAAGAACATTGTCGAACTCTTAACCTATAGGCCACAGAAGAACACACATGTAACCCTGAACCTTAGACACACTGCTTATCTCCAGTGCAGTGTTGCAGCCTGCATTTCCCTTCCCATTCGCAAATAAGCTGGCTGCTTGTAACTTACATTCTAAAGCTATGTAAATTCAAGGGCCTTTGCAGTAAAGCACATTTGGCGAATCTGCATTCAGCAGATTCCATTTTCACATTTCTTCATTGCGACATGAAAGATACTTTTACAGACGTTATATTCCTTTATGTGGAGCTGTTAAGGCGTTAGGTCTCATAAGGAATGTGATAAAAACCTTGCGATGTACCATTAAATCCAGACGTGCCTTGCCGATTTTGTCTTTCAGCAAACATAGCTGCTTTGAGTATGGTTTGTGGATGTTTCGTGCTCCGCAGTTATTTGTCTCGGGAAGGGAACTCCCTTTTTAATAGAATTTGGAAAAAGCCATCTGTGTGAAGCGTTTTTGCAGAATGTTTTGTAGAGCGTTTTGCAGAAGGTTTTCTCAAAGTGTGAATAAATGGAAAAATGAATGATGCTCCTATGGAATTTCAAAAAGGCAAAGCCGAGCTTAATTGAATATAGCAACATCAAGGAACTGCACGGAAATCTAAGATTCATAAAAGGTCTTGCTGGCAATGCGGCAGATTCAGAAGAAGAGCATGGCTTAAAAAAAACAGTTTTTGATCCACTTTCTCATATATATAAAGCGAATTCCATAAGACACCAATTTGAAAACTAATTCATGCGCTTAAAGCCTTAAATATTGACATATTTAAAAAGAATACTATTAACCCTTGCATTATTCAAATATTCAAAGCAACATTGCAACTGTATGCAGTTCATATGAGCGTTTAAATTATTGAGCCCATTAAGATTCTCTTGCTTGTATTCTAATGTCTATGTTCAAGATCTTGCAAGTGGAATCAGTCGACTCTTGCAAGAGACTGAGCTGTTCCATAAAAATTGTAATATCCGCCTTTATTGACCTCCCAGTGACTGGTTTCTTAACATTTTTCTTAACATGTTTGATCAGAAAGGGCAGCTTTATTTTGAAACATTGGAAAATATGTTTGTCTCTAACTGAGGTAGTTGTGGCATTTATAGAATACAAAGAATTGCAAAAGAGCGCTTGAAATATGCTGCACAGTCTCTAAAGAGCATGATTCTGTGATAATTGGATGTTTTCGATGAAATTGACTCTATAAAACATGGCATTTACATTTTGTTACAATTTTTGAGAAACCTTAAGAATAATATGATGTTAGTACGTCCTCCATCAACCGGGAGTTACCAGTTTCGTGATTCATTAAACGTTCTCTTTTGCTGAAGATGAGGGAGTTGTGAGAAAAATGGCTGTAAAAAAAACTCACTGTGGCTTGTTAATAGCTCCTGAGATTCACTGAGAGCGACTAATATTCATGAAATTGCCGGATTGTGCGGTTGATGGCGCTTAATTGAACGTTTTCTTGCCGTGACGGATAAGGAAAGATTGGGAAAATGGCATATTGCTGAAATCTTCTTCTCAAATTGTTATAAAGTGTGATAAGTAGGTGCATTAATGCCGGGAGATTGAAATCTAGAAATCCATTAGGAATTATTCCGCAGCAGCATCAGATTACAAGGGCTGGGACTGAACATTGAAAGGCAATCTAGAAAGTGGCTGAGCGGGGTTCCGTAGCTTCTTAGGGGATAAAGAAGTAACCAAAGTCAATTTGCCAACCGTGTTACTGCATTGTTTACTGTCAACATAATACTCTTCTTATGTTACTAAGTTAGGGAAATATCTCTTTACTGTGCATGCATGGATGTGCATTCATAATCAGACCCCCTTTTGATAGACCTGTATATAGGCTGAAGCAGTAAAAGAATGCACTCCAAACTCGCCCATGGCCTAATGGTTTTATGTATTTGTTTGCATACCACTGGCTCTGAGGGCATGGGTTCAAATCTCACCCAGGGAACCCTCTTTAGTACCAGCTCATGGGAAGTTTGATACTGGTTGCAATATGATCCTTGGGCAACTGAAATTTTCCCGTCAACCAATAAACCATAGACATGGCCACGATGGTGCATATCTTACCACAAACCAGCTCTTGATTTTTCAGAAGTTATCACTATGTTATCAACTGGGCAAGACGGCGGTCAAGAGATCGCCTTAAACAATAATAATATACACGTACATAGGTCTTCAGATTCGTTTCAAACTGTCATTATTTCTGAAATTCATCTCTAAATCAGGTGCTTCAAAACAAATGCTACCCAACTGCACCAACTATTTTAATGTAGAGCAAAGTAAAAGCTGTTTGTTGTTGTTGGTGTTTGTGCCAAACTTTATATATCGTGAAATTGGCAGTGTCTCTTGGCTCCTAGTCCAATATTCTGACCAACTACTGCATTATTCACAAAACATGTCATTGCTCAATTCTGCGGTGCATGCAGATTAGACCTGTTCAAAAAAGACTTTCATTTTTATTTCAATGCAGGATGCAGTGATTCCCATTCTCCAAGCTATAGAATGGCCAAATATGACATTTTTTTCAATTTTGAACTTTGGGAATGCCTGCCTCATGAGCCATGAAGTTTTAATGTTTAATTTCGTCAAAAACGCCAAAAATATCAGGGGGGGCTCTTGTATTTCTCTTCATATCTTTATCAGAATTAATTGTAGAACAACATAGATGGTGTCATATGAAAGCTTGTTAAATTATCTTTCAATTGAGACCAATAACATGGTATTTGAGACACTTTCAGTTCTTCTTAAAGTAGAAAAGTCTAAATTTTAGGGAAAATTTTGATGTCGATAAGTGTATTTTGCCTCATATGCTCATCCAAATTGATCATAGAGCAGCATGAATGGTATCATTTGAATGCCTGTAAAGTTGTCTTTAAATGAACACTATTTTTATAATTATTTAGATAGTTCTCATTGTCTCTGAAGAAAAAATTCCTCCATTTCAAGGAGGTCCCTGTCTGATCTAATTCATTGCTGCACTGCATTGACCAGAAAATTTACAAAATTGTTTGTCTTATTTAATAATTTCATTGTTGTTGTTTTCAAGTGATTGAAACATTTTAGAAATACTTTTACCATGTCCTTATAATGACTTTCTATTGAGGAAATACATTGTTGGATTTGAACTGAATCGAAACAAACATCATTGATCACTTTAGTATTGTTATTTTTCAACAGCCAGTGTTACCTTGGCAAATTCCTGGAGCAAATGTCCTCATATTTTAGAAAATGCAGTTGAACTTGACTGAAAACATTGAGAAACAGTGTGCCACAGTTGTCAATTCTAAAAATAATGCTATAAGTAACTAAGTGTCCTTCTTGTGCCACTAAATGAATAAAGACTTTAATCATGTTTAAGTTTGACAATTCAAAGATTAACTCAATATTGGACTTCATTGCATTGTGGTGATACTCATTGTTTGAGCTCAGGCACCTTGAAGTTTATGATGGATACCTGAGCCAGCAGAAACTTGGAAAGATCAGGAACAACATGTGGGGCAGAGTGGCTGGAAGTCTATTATATCGACACACAGTTTTGCTTAAGCAATAAATCACTGATATTAAATATAAGTCATAAAATAATAAGAATTCACCATAAAGCAACATACCCAGAACAGTTTTGTTGGGTGACTCATTTTCTAGCCAGGGCATAATTGTAATGGTATGAAGGAGGACAGTTTTAAAAACCCACATTCAAAAGTTGTGTTAAATTTTCTCTCGGCTACCTTTAACAAGTCATTATACATACAATCTGTGGAACTGTGTTACATTGCAAATTTGCAATTACTATTTCAATTAATATTTGTGATATTAGGCCCTCATTTATGTCATAGTTTTAGTGTATGATAGTTATAGGCCATGAGTGATTTACATTTTACTGTGTAGACCCTGCTATTGTCAATATTGTGTTAATCTTTGAATTGCATGCATGCTAGTTAACCGTAAACATGATTAAAGTCATTATTCATTTAGTAGCACAAGAAGGACACTTAGTTACTTATAGCATAATCATTAGAATTGACAGCTGTGGCATACTGTTGCTCAAAATGTTAAGTCAAGTTTAACTCATTTTCTAAAATATATAGCATTATACTGAAGTTATCGATTATGCTTGTTTCGATTCAGCTCAAATCCAACAATGTATTTCTTTGCTAGAAAGTCATTATAGGGACATGGTGAAAGTAATTTTAAAATGTTCCAATCACTTTGAACAGTATCAGTGGCATTATTTAATAAGACAAAAGATTTTGTAAATTTTCTGGTCAATGCAGTACAGCAATGAATTAGATCGGGCATGGACCTCCTTGAAATGGAGGAATTTTTGCTTCAGAGACAATGAGAACTATCTAAATAATTTTAAAAATGGTGTCCATTTAAAGACAACTTTACAGGCATTCAAATGATACAACTCATGCTGCTCTATGATCAATTTGGATGAGCATATGAGGCAAAATACAATTATCGACATCAAAATTTTCCCTAAAATTTACACATTTCTGCTTTGAAGAGAACTGAAATTGTCTCAAATACCATGTTATTGGTCTCAATTGAAAGATAATTTAACAAGCTTTCATATGACACCATCCATGTTGTTCTACAATTAATTCTGATAAAGATATGAAGAGAAATATAAGAGCCCCCTCTGATATTTTTGGCGTTTTTGACGAAATTAAACATTAAAACTTCATGGCTCATGAGGCAGGCATTCCCAAAGTCAAAAATTGGAAAAAATGTCATATTTGGCCATTCTATAGCTTGGAGAATGGGAATCACTGCATCCTGCATTGAAATAAAAATGAAAGTCTTTTTTGAACAGGTCTAATGCAGATTATAGGCTGGATGGATGAAGAGTGAGTTTGTTATTATTTGTGTAAACAGGAACAGTATAATATCACTGAGTTTATAAAACACAATCATTCTCAGCCATTTCAAATACTTTTTTTTCCAAATTAGTTATTGACAACCAGGTCTTTTCATTAAAACCAAATTAGAAAAACCTGCTTCACACAGAAATAACATGTGCTGGCCACCTATAATGGAAAAAAAATGCAGTTAATACCGTATGAACAAAGATGAATAAAGGAAAAGATGAATGAGTAATGTGAGTATACAATGTACCATCTAAAGATAACAGGAGACATTATGATACTGTGTAACAACATGAAAGCACAAAAATGCTTTTTGATACAAAACATTTTGTAGAAGACATAGTTAAAGTGTATGTAAGGATAAAGAAACAAGAACTCAGTCCTTAGACTAAAGAATCAAAGGGCTAATGCATCACCTTAAAAACATATGTACAGATACTATGAACACTGTAGTTACCTTTGAATTAATCTATAAATTGTGTGCTTCAAACAAATACTACCCAACTGCACCGAAAAACCAAATGTCGAGCAAAGCAAAAGCTGTTTGTGGTTGTTGTTGTTTTTGCCAAACTTTATATCCTGAAATTGGCAGTGTCTGTTGGTTCTTAGTCCGATATTCTGACTAACTACTGCATTATTTATGTAGCATGACATTGCTCAATTGTCCGATGCATGCAGATCATGGACAGGATGGATAAATAGAGAATATTTGGAAAAACTGATAAAATATCATTTCCAAGAATTACTTGGCGCATGCTTTCTACTTGTATCAATGTTTGTGCTGGGCAAGTAAAAGATCCCTCGCATGGGGTAAGTGTGTAACATATTGAGGACCCCCAGTTTCTCTCCCATCTCATCAATTAACCCTGGCAAGAACTTGGCTTAGAGGGCTGCGCTTACCACATCTATCTATCTATCTATCTATCTATCTATCTATCTATCTATCTATCTATCTATCTATCTATCTATCTATCTATCTATCTATCTATCTATTACAAATATACTTTATTTGCAAAAGAGAATGTCACAGTATATTATAATAACACAGACAGGTTCTGTGTTTGCAGGGCTTATTTTACATCACATGGTCCTCACTCCCATGCGCATGAATACCAATAATACCTTATAAACAATATAAGCGTATGCAATTCAAATTTTGAGATTGCAAGAGCCGAGCCATTTTGCAAATAACACACAGATATGGCGCAAATGCAATAGTTGAACTTGTACATCTCACTTATTTTAATAATGTTCTGGCATGCAAAGCATTTTTTCTTTATGGTATTTGCATATTTTGAAGAAATACAAAACTAATGGGAGTCTATTCCAAAGTCACATGACAAATTCCAATTAGAATACAACCATAGCAGTGATCACAAACTGTTATACATTGTTTGTTATTACGTGCTTTTAGCAGTTAGACATGAGATAAAAATATAATAAGAATCTACAACTTAAAGAACTAAAAACATCCAAAAATAACTGTGAATTTTGAGAAAATGTTTATCATAGTCAACTGCCCAATTTGAGAGGATCTGTGACAAATACATCAAAACACACATGTCCAGGGCATTTCTTGGACTTGTCATATGCTAGTATATGGATGGATTAAATCAATCTGCAAGCCCTGATATACTATGTCTATCAATGACTGGTACTTCTGCTCGTGCTCACTCCTCAGAAACAAAAGCTTCTTTTTGTTGGTCTACTCTAAAGCTTATTAGGATGGGAAGACACTCAATTAACATTACATAAGCCAGTAATTTGTGATTGTTAATAGTTCACTGGACTGGAAAGCTAATGAGATGTGTTGAGAGGGAATGTTAGTGGATTTTAAGAGGAATTGTTGGTTGGATTGTCGAGTTTTGAAGTTAAATTGAGTGGAAGAATGCACTGGATGACCTAGTTTATCAAATTCAACTTCCTTTGATGATCCAAACTGCTGAAATGTGGTGAATAATTCATTGATATCAGTAGATATTTCCATTCGGGAGCTTCATTTACTTGGTACACTGGCATAACACATCAACAGGCTGTAACAAATTTGAATATTACATGTAGATGTTAGAAAGAAGTTAGTTTGCAGTACAATTAAGACAACTAAAATTTGTATGACACAAATCTCATCATGCATTTCAACATTTATTTTGGGGCTAGTTGTGAATTGGCTATATGAAACCGAAGAACACAAGTTAAAAATTAATCAACTCAAATCATTGAAATTCCACCACAAGTCCTTTTCAAAAGGAAAGTTAAAACAAGCAGTGTTTTACACCAAAGCAGCTGAATCGTCTGACAGAGCCATTTGTATGCAGCAATTGTCTAGGAAAGCAGTGGCAATTTTGTAACAAATCAGACACTAATGAACTCATTGTTCTTGTTGTTGGCACTGAAACACTAGCAACTGTCCTATTACTCTACTAATTGGGCAGACAAATAGAACAACTCTCCCAAAGTAAGTGGAGTTTTAGTTGCCATTCTTTAAGGCACTTTGTTGTCCAAATGAATTGACCACATAAAATTGTCAGTTTTATGAGTCTTTTTTTTTTTTCGATCATGTTGGACATGATGTTTTTGGGAAAAAGATCTATCAGATTCTATTGTGTGTTGTTTTCAATGTTCTCGATAAGAATTTCATAATAATGAGTAAACAAAATTAATTGCGACATAAAGCTTCAGAGATTCAAGGGTAAAAACAGAATGAGTCCACATAGCATGGACAGTTCTTTACAGTTAGAGTCAAGAGGATGGACTCAGGAACAATGTTCAGTAACGTGTCCTGCTTTACCTGTATGAAACTGTGCAAAGCATGGTGATGTACTCAACCAATCAAATCAAATCAAGATTTATTTACCCTCGGTAGGAGCAAAGAAAAACATTAGCCACCTGGGCTATTCACACCGAGCTAACCACTTCTGAATCTGCCCTTTTGACTTCAGCTGTAATGAAATATTTATATTCTAATGTTATATTTAATGAAAGTTATGATACTTTAGCATCAAGAGACAAATCTAGAATAATTATAACTCCTATTCCATGAATGACATCATATACTTCATGCAGCTGTAACCAACCAGGATGTAAAGCCTAATATGCCATCAGTCCTCAGCTGTAACTGACATTTTCATATTTCGGTGATATGGACAGTAAATGGTGCATGGTCTATTGGTGTTGTAGAATTAGATCTTCTCTAAAAGGACATTATTATAGGACAAACAGTTGTCAGAACCTCCCAAAAATTCATTACCGTTTCTCTGCCACATGCAACCTGTTCAGCTGCTCCAGTTTTTCAAAAAACATCCCTGAGAAGAGACCGCCTCTTATATGAGACCTTCCATGTCTGCTCAAGAAGACTTTCTCTTGGGCTACTGTTCACACAATCTAGAGTTAGGGTGACTTTTGTGGATCTCATTCAAGTCACGCCTACCACGAGGTTTGCCAGGATGATAAAGAACATTTGGCGTGGAGCACATTGTTTGTTTCCATGGCAACAGATCACTTGTTCTGTCACTGGATGTTTTTTTTTCTTGTTATGCAGTCAAGTGGTCCACTTATGCCACTCTGGAGCACGATCAAATTAACAGTGCGCTGTACTGTGTCACAGAATCTGTATATCCTGTCTTTGTAATAATCAAATTATTTCATATCATTATTTAATGCAAGACGGACCATAAAACTGAAGTTATTGGCATTTTCAGCAGCAGCATTTTCTCAGACTTTTCAAAAAGTATTTATGTTTAACCCCTTAGCTAATCGTTCTTTTTTCTCTGCTAATCATGCATGAAAATGTAGAAAATGCAAGTACAGATAAATTTAGAGGATCAATTATTTTCAGTTTGTACCTTTCTTGACTGCAACTGTAAATCATTCGTTTTTACCACAGAATGAATTCCAACCAACAGCTCATATCCATGCAATGTCCCCTTTATCATGATAATAATTCATAATTCAAGCTTTATGTATCCCATAACACAGATTTCATCTTTTGAGAGATATTATTTAAAATTAAAATTTCCTTCAAATTGTGACACATTAATGAAGACACATGTTGGATTAAATAATGTTCAAACACCTTAATCTGATAACATTGATGCATATTTCGATTATTGGATCAGACAGCAACAAGAGTATCTTTATTAAGATTGCATCATTGCGTTCTATTTGAATGATCCGTTAATTTATGCTGATGCTTTTTAAATTATTTTTAATTAACAATCATCTTTTCAGGAAATATGCTGCGTAAGATTGTACCTGATGAATACCAATGTGTGAATGGCATTGGCACAACATGGAAAATGCACAGATTCCAAATCATGAAGGATTGGATTTTTCATTGGTGCCTATAAGAAATTCTTCAATTATTACTTGTTTCCATGGAACACAGCAGATCGCAATACATCCACACAACTCGTTTTTGCAAAATTAGTTTCAAATGAAAGATACGGGATATTCGTGGCATGTTTCAAGTTCCAATTTGGGCCCGGACACAAACTGGTTTTCATTTTCTCCCAAGTTTTTTCATCAAGTTTTTGTATCTGGATGTTTGTTTGTTGGTATTTGGTACTTGTTAATTATACATTTTACTTATTTGTTGACATTTTTTTTGAAATAGCAACAGAAGAAGAAAATACTTTTTGCTAAACTATTGTCAGAACTTATGTACTTATTATTTTGCAAGGATAGATAAAGTTCCACAATCGCAATCAAGTTTGCTGGCCAATGAAGCAACTGCAAAAACAAGAAGCTTATCCTTGGAGTGTAATGCTGTTCACCTAATCATCAGCAGATTGCACTGATCATCTTGATTAAAACCTGATTCCTGTCACCTTGATGAATGAATGCTACTGATAAAAAATTATGTCAGACATAAATTGTCATTTGCATCTCATTCGAGTTTTAGGCTTCGATGTCTGTGCTGATCTTGTGAGACATAAACTTGTTGATGCATGCAGTTCTGAATCTTCTGATTCTTTGTTAAAGACATAACAACCCACACCCTCAGAGCCAGTGGTAGCACGAAGCTTGTCGAATAAGCACTCTAACCTTAGGCCACAGAAGAACACACATGTGAGCCTGGACCTTAGACACACTGCCTATCTCCTATGAAGTGTTGCAGCCTGCATTTCCCTTCCCATTCGCAAATAAGCTGGCTGCTTGTAACTTGCATTCTAAAGCTATGTCAATTCAAGGGCCTTTACAGTAAAGCATATTTGGTGAATCTGCATTCAGCAGCATCCAATTTTCACATTTCTTCATTGCGACATGAAAGATGCTTTTACAGACGTTATATTCCTTTATGTGGAGCTGTTAAGGCGTTAGGTCTCATAAGGAATGTGATAAAAACCTTGCGATGTACCATTAAATCCAGGCGTGCCTTGCTGATTTTGTCTTTCAGCAAACATAGCTGCTTTGAGTATGGTTTGTGGATGTTTTGTGCTCCGCAGTTATTTGTCTCGGGAAGGGGACTTCGTTTTTAATAGAATTTTGAAAAAGCAATCTGTGTGAAGCGTTTTTGCAGAATGTCTTGTAGAGCGTTTTGCAGAAGGTTTTCTCAAAGTGTGAATAAATGGAAAAATGAATGATGCTCCTACGGAATTTCAAAAAGGCAAAGCCGAGCTTAATTGAATATAGCAACATCAAGGAACTGCACGAAAATCTAAGATTCATAAAAGGTCTTGCTGGCAATTCGGCAGCTTTAGAAGAAGAGCATGGCTTTAAAAAAAACAACGGTTTTTGGTCCACTTTATCATATATATACAGCACATCAATGAATTTCTCAAATGGGAGCAATAAAAATTCTATTCAAATAGCAGTATATTTTGACATATTATACTTATTATACAATTAACCCTTGCATTATTCAAAGCAACATTACAACTGTATGCAGTTCATACGAGGGTTTAAACTATTGAGCCCTTTAAAATACTCTTGTGGCTGCTTAAGGCAGGTGGCTGCTTAATGGAGGTGTTTTTTCTGAGCCGGCTGAAATTCTGTCATTCATAGTGAAAAGAATTTGTGAATGAAAGGGTATACTTTAAGCCATCAAACCTATAAATAATGAATTCCAATTAAATAATCAATGTTTACACACATGATTTGAATTAAATGAACTTAAATAGAGGAATAGCACATCTAAACTGTGCTATTCTAATCTGGTTACAAAGAAATTCATATTTATTTAGTTGTTTCTATGCTGCCCCTATCATGTTATGCTATTGGATGCTATTTTGAAGTTATGTAACAATATAGGGGTGGCTTAGGTGGCTGCTTAATACAGGTCAGGGTGGCCATTTGGGGTTAAAAACACTGGCCTTTAAACACAGACAGCAGGTGGCTGCTTAATCCAGGTGTAAAACAATGCAAAATCAGTAGGGAGGAATTGGAAGTGGCTGCTTACAGCAGGTGGCTGCTTAATAGAGGTGTCTGCTCGAGCAGGTTTGACTGTATTATAATGGCTATGTTCAAAATCCTGCAAGTGGAATCAGTCGACTCTTGCAAGAGACTGAAATGTTCCCTAATAATTGTAAATCTGACTTTATTGACCCTCCGGTGACGAGTTTCTTAATAATTTTCTTAGCAGTTTTGATCATAAAGGGCAGCTTTGTTTTGGAACATCAGAAACGATGTTTTTCTCTAACTGAGGTAGTGGTGGCATTTATAAAATACAAAGAAGACAAAAGAGTATATGAACAAAAGACCTTGACGTTTGACAATATTTTGCTGGTGAAATAGACTACGTTTCTAGACTTTCTGCGACTGGATAATGCATCATCATTCATTGAGGTTGATGCCCCACTATAGAAATGCAATGGAAAATTTGCTCTGACCTAATTTGGGACTGAGCATGGCCGGGAGTGACCTGATTCCACTGAGTATGCTCAGACCTACTGAGCATGTGCAGAGAGCAATAACAAATGGTGGCCATTTTGAAATTTCCCTGATTCAAACTTTTAAGGCCAGTTTTCACTACAAGCTACATGAGGTTCACTCATCAGACTAGGCTCATATTAATCTAGATTTTGTAAGGAATTTTTTGGTGTGGGTCTGATCAGTGAACATTATGTAGCTCACTTTTTGGTGATAATGGATAAAATTTTATCATGAATGATAAAGACAGTTTTCATAGTGTGCACCAATCTCTAATTTTAAAAGCATTTTTTTTAGTAGAATAAGGACTACATGTGCAGGTACATATTCACAAGAGTTATATTTAAAAAAAGCAGTGTCATTAATTTTTAAATTCAAATTAAGAACCTTATCAAATTGACCCAAATAAGTGGCCTTCAGGACAAGATCATTTTAAATTTAGTATTGCGTCAGGTTAATTTTTGCAAATTGTGTTGATTATAACAGAGGCACGTCATTAAACTCAATTACAAAAAGGTGCTTCACACAAATAAAACATGGCCTGGCTACTTTTGTCAAAGCCAAATTCAGAAAGTAAGATGTGATCACAGAAGAGACAAGAAAAGACGTATAAATTTCCATTAAAGAAGATATTTATGAGTGCGTGCAAAATATGTAAGCACCAAAAACTACTTGTTGCATTTGCAGGAGGCCTTATTTAATTGTAAGCAAGGATGATGCAAAAAGAGCTCAGCCTTTTGATAACAGGATGACTGTGTAAAGAAAATATTTGTAAAAGAGATAATCCCATAAATGAGTTACTTGTCAGCCCAATTTTTTCCGTCAACCTATAAACCACAAACATGGTCCATATTTTACCACAACCATGCAGCCCTTGATTTTTCAGAAGTTATCACTGTGTTATCAACTGGGCAAAAATGTGGGTCAAGGGATCGCCTAAAACAATAATATACATGCATGTAGGTCTCCAGATACAATTTAAACTGTCTCTATTTCTGAAAGCCATCTCTAAATCAGGTGCTTCAAAACAAATACTACCCAACTGCAAAACTTCAAATGCAGAGCAAAGCAAAAGCTGATTGTTATTGTTGTTGTTTGTGCCAAACTTTATATCATGAAATTGGCAGTGTCTGTTGGCCCATAGTCCAATATTCTGACCAACTACTGCATTATTTACGAGACATGTCATTGCTCAATTGTCCAATGCATGCAGATCATGGACTCGATGGATGAATAGTCAGTGTGTTATTATTTATGTAAACATGAACAGTATCAATTCGCTGAGTTTTATTATACACAGTCATTCTCAGCCATTTTGAATACTTCTTTACTGACCCAAATCAGGCCTGATGATTTCTATTTTTGGATTGCCTGAGCTTTATTTTTTCCCAAAATAGTTAATGATAACCCCGTCCTTTCATCAGGGGTGCTGGAAGCAATATCTAATTCACGCGACAAAAATTGAATTGAGGGACAATAATAATTTTGAACGAATTTGTACTTATAAATTTGCCTAAATTTGCTGTAAATTAAGTCCTACTAATGTTTTTCTTTGAGATCAAATTGCCCCCCCCCCAAACCTCCCCCTAACCTCCCCCTGTTCCGGCACCTTTTCATTCATACAAATTATATTATAACAGGAGACATTATAATACTGTGTAACAAAATGAAAGCACAAAAATGCTTTTTGATGCAAAATATTTCATAGAAGACATAGTTAATGTGTATGTAAGGATCATGAAACGAGACCTCAGTCCTTAGACTAGAGAATCAAAGGGCTAATGCATCACCTTAAAAAATTATGTACAGATACTGTGAGTCTGTGAACACTGTAGTTACCTTTAAATTAATCTCTAAATTGTGTGCTTCAAACAAATACTACCCAACTGCACCGGAAAACCAAATGTGGAGCAAAGCAAAAGCTGTTTGTGGTTGTTGTTGTTTTTGCCAAACTTTATATCCTGGAATTGGCAGTGTCTGTTGGCCCTTAGTCCGATATTCTGACTAACTACTGCATTATTTATGAAGCATGACATTGCTCAATTGTTCGGTGCTTGCGGATTGTAGACTGAACAGACGAATCGTGAATTTGTGATTATTTTTGTAAACAGGGACAGTATCAATTCGCTGAGTTTTATTATACACAGTCATTCTCAGCCATTTTGAATACTTCTTTACTGACCCAAATCAGGCCTGATGATTTCTATTTTTGGATTGCCTGAGCTTTATTTTTTCCCAAAATAGTTAATGATAACCCGGTCCTTTCATCAGGGGTGCCGGAAGGAATCGCTAATTCACTCGACAAAAATTGAATTGAGGGACAATTATAATTTTGAACGAATTTGTACTTATAAATTTGCCTAAATTTGCTGTAAATTAAGTCCTACTAATGTTTTTCTTTGAGATCAAATTGCGCCCACTGAGATAAAAGTACCATCTTGAAGAAAATATGCTGCGACGCGAGCCCGCGAATGCCGAAAATCTCATCAATCAACCCTCATGAATGCCCAGAACTGGGCATAGAGGGCTGCACTTACCACATCTATCTATCTATCTATCTATCTACATGCACTGCAAATGGACTTTTTTACAGGAGGAAATGGCAAAGAGTGTATCATAATGTGGGCAGGTTTTGTGTTTATAAATACAGTCAGACCAAGAATTATTCAGACGCTTGCTGTTTTGTTAATATTTTAAAGGAATTACGAAGTAAGTTATGAAAAATGCTATCAAAATCATCTTTGGTATTAAGTGTAACCTGTCCAATACAAATTTATTGCAAAACTGATTCAAAATCGGATGAAAATAGCTAATTTGTCTATTTAAGGAACCAGAAATTATTCAGACACTTTTACAAAGTTGTAGAAAGTGAACTATTTACCAATATTTATCCCAAATATTGCTAATAAACTACCATGGGATCATTGTGGCCACATTGGATGACAAGTGTGATCATCAGTAAGAAAATTTTGATGAATATGTGAGATAAACATCTGATTCAGTTTATCACATTTTCATCACTAATGGGCTGAAATCTGTCAGATATCAATTGGAACTATTTCAGAATATCATAAAGTGACAATTGTTAACTGTTCTGTCTAAGTAAATTGAAACACAGGCTTACTTGAAAAATTGTATGCACTTTGGTACTTTCGTTTTGTTTTTGGCTCCAACCGCTATCTCAATCCTTGCCCATTGACCCACTGCAATCCATCAAATCACTTAAAATAAAGTTGCATGGCCTTCGTAAGATTGTTCACTCTATTACGTATACAGGAAAGCCCATTACCGCCAGTTGTTTACAAGTGTGGTGCCACACTACAACTATGGTGTACTTTCATGGAGCAATCTCCATTGGAATAGCATTGAGGCCGAAGAACCACATTTTTGCCCCCTTCCCAAAAGAAGTTAAAAGTGCCCAACTGAGTTTCTGTTCGGACCATGCATGGAATATAGCTTGAAATAGATAATGATTCTTGCTTTCCGAAAATTTGTTAGGTTTTGGTACCACATGGACATGTTTTTGTTTTGGTAAAATTGGGCAAATAAGTATAGGTTATTCACCTAGGGAGAGGCAATATGTGATTTATCCAGCGAGGGCGTTAGCCCGAGCTGTGATAAACACATATTGCCGATCCCGCGGTGAATAACTGGCTTATACCATAAGACAAAACTGAAACTTGTCATTTGTTGCTGTGGTTTTTCACAGCTTCACTTATTATTCTCCCATGGGAGGATAACTGGACAACAAAGAATATGGGTTTTATTGCTGTGAAATACTGGCTCATGATTGGCTGACAGAGGTGTCGAATGGTATAAATACAAAAGCGCACTGAACTTAGTATGAGGCCTCTAATTCTTCATATTGTGACTCAAAGTTTTAAAAATACATTTCTAAGGTAAACTAAAGCAATTTGAATCAATACAAGGCATGTTTGAGGTTAAAGAGTTCATGAAAATGTGATAAACTGGGCATAATGTTTATCTCCAATATTTATCCTAATTTTCTCAATTGATGCTCACACATGTCATTCTATGCAGTCACAATGGTCCCTTGGTAGTTTATGAACATTATTTTGATATAAATACAAACAAAAAATAGTAAATAGTTGACTTTCTACAACTTTGTTAAAGTGTTTGAATAATTTTTGGTTCATGGAGTTAACAAAAGTAGCTTTTTTCACCACATTTCTTGCCAATTTGCAATAAATTTGTTTTGCGCAGGTTACATGTGATGCAAAGGATGTTATCGATTGCATGTTTCATTGGTTTACTTTTTAATTCCTTAAAATAATTGCAAAACAGCAAGCGTCTGAATAATTCTTGGTCTGACTGTATGTTAAATTATATGGTCGAAAGAAACAAAAGCTTCTTTTTGTTGGCCTAAACTAAAGCCCATTAGGATGGGAAGACACTCAATTAACATTACATAAGCCAGTAACTTGTGATTGTTAATAGTTCACTGGACTGGAAAGCTAATGAGATGTGTTGAGAGGGATTGTTAGTGGATTTTAAGAGGAATTGTCAGTTGGATTGTCAAGTTTTGAAGTTAAATTGAGTGGAAGGTTGCACTGGATGACCTAGTTTATCAAATTCAACTTCCTTTGATGATTCAAGCTGCCGAAATGTGGTGAATAATTCATAGATATCAGCCGATATTTCCGTTCTGGAGCTCTATTTACTTGATATGCTGGTATATTTTCATACATCAATAGGTCGTAACAGATGTGAATATTAGATGTTAGAAAGATGTTAGTTTGCAGTGCAATTAAGACAACCCAAATATGTATATGACACAAATCTCATCATGCATTTCAACACTAATTTGGGCCCGTAGTGAGTTGGCTTTTTGAAACTGCTGTACACAAGTCAAACATTAATCAGCTCAAATCACTGAAATTCCACCACAAGTCCTTTGCAAAAGGAAAGTTAAAACAAGCAGTGTTTTACACCAAAGCAGCTGAATCGTCTGACAGAGGCATTTGTATGCAGCAATTGTCTAGGAAAGCAGTGGCAATTTTGAAACAAATCAGACACTAATGAACTCATTTTTCTTGTTGCTGGCACTGAAACACTAGCAACTGTCCTATTACTCTACTAATTGGGCAGACAAATAGAATAACTGTCCCAGAGTAAGTGGAGTTTTAGTTGCCATTCTTCAAGGCACTTTGTTGTCATAATGAATTGACCACATAAAATTGTTAGTTTTACTGAGTTTCTTTTCGATCATGTTGGACATGATGTAATGGCGATTTTGGACAAAGAACTATCAGATTCCATTGTGTGTTGTTTTCAATGTTCTGGATAAGAATTTATAATAATGAGTAAACAAAGTTAATTGCGACATAAAGCTTCATAGATCCATGGGTAAAAACAGAATGAGTGCACATATTATGGATAGATCTTTACAGTTAGAGTCAAGAGGATGGACTCAGGAACAATGTCCAGTAACATGTCCTGCTTTACCAGTATGAAACTGTGTATAGCACGGTGATGTACTCGACCACTTCTGAGTCTGCCCTTTTGACTTCAGCTGTAATGAAATATTTATATTCTAATGTCATATTTAATGGAAGTTACCTTTAGCATCAGGAGACAAATCTTGAATAATTATAACTCCTACTCCATAAGTGACATCCTATACTTTTATGCAGCTGTAACCAACCAGGACAAGCCTAATAAGCCATCAGTCCTCATCCGTAATTGACATTTTCATATTTTGGTCATATGGACTGTAATAATGGATCTGTTGGCATTATAGAATTAGGTCTTCTTGTAAAAGAACTTTATTATTGGACAAACAGTTGTCCGAACCTCCCAAAAAGCCACTACCGTTTCTCTGCAACATGCAACCTGTTCAGCTGCCAGTTTTTCATAAAACATCCCTGAGAAGACTACGCTTCCCACATGAGACACTCCATATCTGCTCAGGAAGATTTTCTCTTGGGCTACACATAAACTAGAGTTAGGGTGACTTTTGTGGATCTCAATCAAGTCACGCCTACCACGAGGTTTGCCAGGATGATAAAGAACATTTGGCGTGGAGCACATTGTTGGTTTCCATGGCAACAGAGCACTTGTTCTGTCATTGGAAGTTTTTTGCTTGTTACACAGTCAAGTGGTCCACTTATGCCACTCTGGAGCACGATCAAATTAACGTTGCGCTCTACTGTGTCACAGTCTCCTGTTGTATTTCTTGTCATTCTGAAAAAAAATGAAATTTCCCCACATTCACATATGTAGTATCAGGACAATCATAAAGATGAAGCTATTAGCTGTTTCAGCAGCAGAATTTTCTCAACCTTTCAAAAAATATTCAACTAATTATCCCTTTTCTCTGTTGATTATTCATGAAAATGTTGAAAATGCAAATGCTGATAAATTTTGTTGATCAATTATTTTTAGTTTTCATCTTTCTTGTCTTACGCACTAAGCAATTTGTTTTTGTCATATAATGTAATTCCACCAACAGCTCCTATCTATGCAAGTTCCACTTTATCATAATGATAATTTATAATTCAAGATTTATGAATCTCATTACACTGATTTCATCTTTTGACGGATATTACGTAAAATTTCCTTCAAAATTCAAATGGTGACACATTGATGAAGACACATGTTGGATTAAATCTTGTTAAAACACCTTAATCTGATGCTGTTGATGCACACTTCGATTATTGCCTGAGACGGCAACAAAAGCATCTTTATTAAGATTGCATCATTGCTTTCCATTCCCAATAGATCTGTTAATTTTTGTTGTTGCATTTGCAATTATTTTGAATCAATACTCACCTTTTCAAAACAGGAAATATGCTGTGTTGCATAACGATTGTATCTGATGAATACCAAGGTGTGAATGGCATCGACATAACATGGAAAAGTAATATTAGCCATGTACAGAATCCATGATCCAAATAATGAAAGATTGGATTGGAAAATTCATTGATGCGCATAAGAAATTCTTCAATTATTTCATGGTACACGGCAAAACTTAATACATCCACAAAATGCGTTTTGCAAAATTAAGTTTCACAATGAACGATACAGGATATTCAAGGCATGTTTCCTGGCTCAAATTTGAGACCAGACACATGCTGGTTTACATTTCCTTTGGAGTTTTACATCTTTTTGTGGAGTTGGCCTCTTATAACCATGCCTCATCTTTTTATTTTGTGGTTTTGTATATATCTGAATGTTCATTCCTTGGTCAGACAAAAACAATAACCAACTTGAAAAAACCCTACAAAGGGTCATTGGATTGTCAGAAACTGAATCATCAATATAAAAGTCTCATACAATTATGTGAATCCAATGGCAAATGAGGACCTGAGTTTGAACCTGGGTCGTGATAATTAGAGTGTAAATTTTTGAGAATGTCATTAGAATAAATTGTCATTTCTCTAAAAGATTTTCAGAACCAATGTACTGATTATTTTGCAAGGATAGATACATGTTTGACTAAAGTTTGAAGTGCGAGAAACTTGAGAAAGTTGCACATCGCAATCAACTTTGCTGGCCAATAAAGCAACTGCAAAAACAAGAAGCTTATCCTTGGAGTGTAATACTGTTCACCTAATCATCAGCAAATTGCAATGACCATCTTGATTAAAACCTGATTCCTTTCACCTTGATGAATGAACGCTACTGATAAAAATTTCACGTCAGACATGAATTGTCATTTGCATCTCATTCGAGTTTTAGGCTTCGATGTCTGTGCTGCTCTCGTGAAACATAAATTTGTTGATGCTTGCAGTTCTGAATTTTCTGGTTCTTTGTAAAAAACATAACAAGCACATTAAGTTTATGAATCAGACAGTATGGTTGATAAGATGCTCGGATATTAACTTCACAGACTTGGCTTTAGTTTGTGGCCGCAGAACCATGTCTGATGAATGTTTCATAGATCGAGAGGCACATGCAAGTTTCTTGATTTCCCCCGTCCTTGCTTGTCTGACCTGATTACAGGCGGAAAATAGTACACGGCCTTATGTCATTTAGCGGTATTTTTTGAAAAGCCTAACAATCTTGTACTTTTTGGAAACCTGAGGAGTTGTAGTAACATTTTTTGCTGGATGCCAATTTTTCCCATGGCAACCAACAGAGGAATTTGTTACCATAGCAACCAAGGTCAGTTTTTCAAAAAATTTAAGAATTTTCATATTTTATTAAAACCATGACCCAGAACCAGAATCTAAGTATCAGGATTAATAAATGCACAAAATCGGATTTTTTTGGTCAAGTGACCTTTGACATCCAGGGTCGTTGTCATGGTAACAAATGCGACCAAAGGTCAAAATTCAAGGTTTTTTAATCTCAGCTTAACTTTACGGACCTAGCATTGCCCAAGTTACCATCAATTTCAACAATCATTGGAATCATTAGTGGAACCAGTATGTGTACTGTTTCTATACATATGCACATTACAGTGGTGGCCATGGAAACCAGGTTAGAAGCAAAACTTCAAAGTCATGTCTGCTCAGTAACGTCTAAATAGACTAATTGGGCAACTTTGATATCACCAATGTACTATTTTATCACACCTGGGGTTGAGATATTTTTTTAGTTTTGCATTTATTTAAGTTACTGAAATATTTTTTTGGCCTAAAGTTGGAATTGTCTCCTCCTGCTTCTTGTCTGTGGTTTCCATGGCAACCGTTTTTATATGTTGTGTTATTTTGGTAAAAATCTCCAAATTTCACCTTAAATGTGTATAATAAACTGTCTGTTTTGTATGAAAAAAAATTCTAGGATAAAAAGGGGTATATGTGATCAAATGACCTCATCAATTAGAGATCCAGGTGATCTTGAAAGTGAGGCTCAAAGGTAAGAAATGTGTTATTACATTGACGTCAAAGTAAAAATATGACAAGTTATTGTCAGTAGGTCACCATCATTAGTTTGGTTGCAATGGCTGTTAATTTTATTTTCTAGATATATCAGTTTCCAGAATTTCTGATTTTCAAAAAATATTGGTTGCCTTGGTAACCGGACTGAATGCACTTGAGACAAATACAAGAATTTAATTTGCATAAACTAAAATTTACAAACATCATACTGGCAGATTCTAATCAATTTCATCAACAATTTGTGTATAAATATGCTACAACAGTATGTCTACTCTTTCAATAGATGTACAATTCATTGGTAGCCTTGGTAACCAGGTTATAGCCAGAACAACCAGGTATAGTATAATTGACAAATGTGACATATTGGGTTGCCTAAGATAAGATAATTCTCAAACTTTTCTGTCACTTATTTATGATATTCAGTTTTTTTTTAAATGTTGAGATTCTTCCAGTTCCTCACCATGGTAACCATGACAACAGTTTAGAAGAGCCTCATATTTTAGATAAAAATAAACAAATCTCAAAGTTTTACCAAAAAAGAAGCTGACAAGGGCCTGTTCTTTAAATTAAAGAATTTATGTCCAAGGAAAATTATCCATGCCATGATATCCTGTTGCCATGAATGTTACTTTATAAATCAGGGATAATGTTCAGTTTAAAAATGAGGCTCATAGTCACTGATATACAAAAGAAAATATTAAGACAATGGTGCTAATTAAGAAAAAAGGGCAGATGATGATTGTTACATTGGAAGAATTATGAGTACATTACTTATATTCAGCTGTTTTTGGCCATCAATGACCTCACAACAGGCCCTATTCATTGCATTGAAATGAGATGTCAATTTGTCATTGAGTAACTTGTGATTCAGTAGATTGCTTGTTCTGATAGCATTGAGAGTATAGGATATATATACTGAGCCTCATGTACTGCATGTGAGTCACAGAGAATAACATTACATTGATTGGGATATCACCTGAAGAGGGTCATCTGTTCTAGAATATTTGAGAAGAATGAGACTGTTCTTCTTACTTTTATTGTATATATATATAATTATATATCATCAGTGTTGTATTTTTTATTCACAACAATGTACTGGGTAATTGGTTGCCAATGCCATGGTATGCATTTGAGAGGCTCAATTGGTCTATTAAGAAATGGATTGATTGACTGATCTGGCACGTTTTTAATACAACTTACAAAAATCAGTTCAAATTAAACAAGTTTTTTTTTTGGGCTAAAATTCTTTTTCAGGAAAATAAAAAATATAAAACAATTTCTATAACTGGTGAATAACTGAATATGTGTAATTTCTTGGTGAAGTTGAGCACTTGGGAAACATGAAAATCTGGTTAATGGTAATTTTGAGTTTGCTGGTTAAAAAAATTGGGGTGCCATTTTGTCACTGTTCCAACTTTTTAAGGACTCCAAATTTGTCGAATTAAGACACTCTGAATGCCATGTCAACGAAGAAATTTGATGTCAAAACTAAATCTAACAATCTTCAATTAGCTCCAAAAATCATAACATAGCTGCTATAGTGCTCCAGTAGCATATACAAGACTCATAATATCCAATAATGCCGGATACTAGCTGAAAGTTTCAGTGAACATTGGCTTTATTTATTGTGACAGGAAATGTGTCAATATTTTGGGGGAAAGTGTCTCCTTCATAACATTAATGTATGCATTGTATAGCCCTATCATGAATATTTTTCTATTCCTTTTGTAACAACAGTAAAGTACAAATAGCATTGGCGATGAGGTAAGTTCACATTAAGCATGCATAATAGTTATGTATTGAATTGACAGGTATGTCTTGACCGTTTCTTATATCAATTATTTCTAAGATCCTTACACTTTCTGGAAGGCTGTGCCACAGCAATGATGCTGGTTTTAAAAATGCTCTGTTCTTTACCCTACTTTCCTTACTGCCTTTTGATTCTTTTTGGTTTGGTATTCATGAGTTCATTCATCATTTTGAGGTACTGATGTGCTAGACCATTCACAGCTTTCCAAATAGCAGTCATGAGTTTGAATTAGGATACTTCTTTCCTTTGTCCACAAATTTGACCTCTTTTTTAGTCCTTCAGTCAGTCGAACAGCTGAGTTTTGGGAAGGCTGCTGGTCTAAGTTTTGGGCAACTTTGAGTTTGTCTGTCAATAGATTGAAAGAACCCTTGGTAAGACAGTCCATTGCTGTCAGGCCAAACCATTACTGGTATGTTTCATTTTGAGTCAGATTACATTGCTGTAGTAAAGGTGAGGGGTGATTCTCACATTGAACGCTGTTTTGATTGACTTCTTGTTCAGTAACTTCCAACTAGTGATCTTGATTAAATTCTATGTTGTCTTGATGATAACAGACTTGCTTAATCCTAAAGAGACAGTTGGAAATTGATGAAAATTAGGAGTACAATACTTATCTTTTCAAAACAGATATAATTATACACTTTTGGTTGATGACCCTCCTCTTTATTACAGCAGTCGGACAAAACGATCTACATGTCAGATTTGACCTTCTCTGCCTTGATACCATGATAATGTATGGTAAATGTCAAAAAGATTTTTTTTGAAGAATGAAACGAGAACATTTCTTTAACCCAACCGATCGGCCTCCCAAATGTTAGGTCTGGAAACAAGGTTCATGAAACACTTTTCTTTTTTACTGTTTAAGGCAGCAAACTTCAGCATTGGGCTTTATGAGCCGCATTCTAAAAGAAATAATTTTATACCAAGACTCAGGCTGCATCATATTGGAGAAATTCGATTGGTAAATTTCAATGAAAAAGAACCATGCCCACTGTTAGTGGGAAGAAGGCTACACTGTGCTGCACACATAGTTGTTTCTCAAGAAAGTAGGATAGATACTGGGCATTGCCCTACTATTTTACACATATTTGTGACATCCATAGAATGGTTGAAGTCACCTCATGGTAATTTCGGAAAACAATTGTCTCAGTAAGAAAGGAAATAATTTAATTCACTGTTCAGCTTAAAAAAGATGTTGGACCCTAAAAACACAGAATTAGTGGCAGAATATTTCACTAGGGCAGAATAATGATTCTTGGCCTTTTATTTCCTCTTATTTGTCTCTCATATGCATTCAGTCGGGTTACCATGGCAACAAATATTTCAATAATTAAATAATATGGAAACTGATATATCTACAAAATAGAATTAACAGCCATTGCTACCAAAATAATGATGATGACCTACGGGCAAAAACTTGTTATTTTATTACTTCGCCGCCAATGTAACAATGCATTTCTTATCTTTGAACCTCACTTTCAAAATGACCTGGATCTCTAACTGTTGTGGTCATGTGATCACATATACCCCTTTTTATCCAAGAATATTTTTTTCATATGAAAAAGACAATTTCTTATATATATTTGAGGTGAAATTTGGAGATTTTTACCAAAATAACACAACATATAAAAACGGTTGCCATGGCAACCACAGACAAGAAGCAGGATGTGACAATTCCAACTTTAGGCCAAAAAATTATTTTTGAAACATAAATAAATGCAAAACTTTAAAAATATCTCACCCTAGGTTTGATAAAATAGTACATTGGTGATATCAAAGTTGCCCAATTAGCCAATTTAGACGTGACTGAGCAGACATGACTTTGAAGTTTTGCTTCTTACCTGGTTTCCATGGCCACCAATGAAATGTACATATGTATAGAAACAGTACACATACTGGTTTCACTAATGACTCCACTGATTGTTAAATTTGATGATAACCTGGGCAATGCCAGGTCCGTAAAATTTAGCTGAGATTAAAAAACCTTTAATTTTGACATTTGCTCACATTTGTTACCATGACAACGACCCTTGACCTCATAGGTCACCTGACCATAAAAAGTGCCTTTCAAGGAAGTATTAACCCTGATATTCTGATTTTGGCCGTTGACAATAATTATCTTGAAATATGAGGATTTGTCAATTTTAAAAAAAAATTGACCTTGGTTGCTATGGCAACATATTTCACCTTTGGTAACCATGGAAAAAATTGGCATCCACCAAAAAAAGATAGCACAACACCCAAGGATTCCGAAAAGTATAGCATTGTTGTACATTTCAAAAAATACTGCTACCCCCTTTTTTGTACCATAAGGCCATGTACTAAAAACTTTGGTGATTACCAAAACTCAGTCAGTCTTGTTAAAACTGATTATGTGTATTAGTCATCAAATGCTGGTATTTTTGACATGAGTTCCTATGAGTAAGCCATATCTACTAACCATGAATCCTTATTCAATTACATATATATGTATTTTTTTGAAATTTGGATAATAGATGCTGTGGCGTTTTTAAGGGGGGGCATGGTGCAATGCCCCCCCCCCCCTTCAGGCCCAAAATTAACAACATGGAACAGATAGGGAGTGCCTCGGAGGGCTGCCAATTTTCCCCCGTTATGCCCCCCCTCAGGCCATTTCTAGATGCCCCCCTGAATAGATGATCGGGTTCTCAGCTTGTTATGTGCAGTGTCCCTACCTGTAAGAAAAAAAGAGTGAAAGAATAAGTTGAAACAAACTAACAAGGATGGCATTGATGAAACATCCTTTTATATTTGCAATGCACATATTTTGCCGGTAGTAGTCAAAGGACAATTCATTAATTTCTGCGCAACTTAATTTGTAAATGGCCTCTGGCTGCAAGTGTCAGTTTTATAGAATACATCTTCAATAGTCTTGGCAAGTACTGGCAATTGGGCAACAAATAACCAACTAATGAAGTCATTGTTCTTTGTGTAAGCAATCAGACACAAGAAACTGTCCTGTCACTTTGGTAATTGGGAAAAACAATCGAGTTGTTTCTCCTTACTGCAATTGTTTCCTGTTATTTAGATCTACATCCTTAGTAAGATCTTCCTTGTTTCATTTATATTTATCTCTTCATGTCTGCCTGTCCTATTTTGTACATATGTAAGAAACAACGGCTTAATGCATGTACTTAGAGTGGTGGATCCAGGTACGGTAATCTAGAGGAGGGTTGGGCGTTTTTCAATCTCGCAGGATAGCATACGTGTAGTCACACACATTTTCTTTAAAAAACTAATATTCATCTCAATGGTCTAGGGAGGGGGGAGGATCCCCCTGCAACCGCCTCTGATCTATCCTCCGGAACAATGAAATATATCAGTATAAATATATCAACTTCTCTGTTGACAGAAGTGAGCACTTTTATCTTCGGTCATAATACATGGTTATCAATTCTGCATTTATTGAAGACATACTCATGTATGAGAAGCTTTCTTTGCCACAGTTATGTTCACACTGTTTTTCTTTCAAATTAGCAAACATTTATTGCCAGAGAAAGAAAATGTCCTCTACGAGTAATTCATCAATGGTATTTAGTAACAAATTGACTTTCTAGTAATTTTTTTAAAGGCTTTTCCAAGACCTTCGAAGTTGCTGATATATTGTCCTGCTAGTCCATGACTTCATTTATCTTTGTAATGAAAATATACTGCAGACTAAATTCAAGTCACACGACTTACTTGACATCTTGACAGGAAAAAAATGGCTTCGATATATATCTACAGGTTCCCGCTGACAAAATCTTGACTGCAACAGCGAGGCAAGGGAATATGTGATTCTCCAGTGAAACTCTTTCTTGTTGGGTAAGACAAATTTAGAACAGCAGTTGGCTACCCTGAGTAGACCTGCTTTCGAAATCAATATCTTTGCCTGCATGGGTTCAGACTCTGACCAGTAAATCCTAAATATATGAATTTTCAGTAATTTTCGAGGCTACCAGTTGTGTCAGTGCTGAGCAAGTAAATGATTGTTGACATGGGGAAAATGTGTGATATATTGAAGACTCCCACCTTCTCACCCATTTCGTCGTACAACGTACCATCAGCACCTAAAGCTGTACTTATAGGGCTGTACAAACCATATTTATATATCCATTTAACTATCTGCTATCTGTCGAAAATTCTAATTGGCAAATTTACACTGTTACATAACATATAGACCTCTGAGATAGAAAATAGCATTTCGAAGAAAGTATATGGCTTCGTGGTCCTCCGAATACCAAAACGATGCCCAGCTCCTTACACTGCCCTGTCTGGATCGGTTACTGCTCTCTATCTGTATATACAATGAGTCATCCCTATATTTATCTATAAATCTACGTGGTCTGTTATATATATTGAATTCATGACCCTCCAATATAGCCATGTACTTAGCAACTAACCATCCTATCCATCTTTGTACTCTTGCCATATTATCCAGCTGGAAATTCTGCATACAGCATTCAGATCACATCCCCCTTGACATTTTGTCAGAATGAAAAAGAGCATATGACAATGTCATGGGCCCACATATTAAGTGGGACTCAACAGACCACTTGGGATGACAACAGAATATTTTTGTGGGAAGGTGGCACTTGGTCAACTCTATACATTGTCATAGGTTTGTTACTTGGATCTTTTTGTACTGCTCTTGAAAGCCAAGTTCACAAAGAGTGGTCATGATTCTCCTAAGTATGCTGGTTTCCCTGGCTGATTTATATAAGGGTCCTCTAGATGTTTTGCCTTCAAACACTGGTCAGAAGATGGTCAGAAGGCAGCATGACATTGTCTGTATAGGCTCAGGAGTGTCAACACATTCAAAATTATAAGGTAAATATGTTTACCGTTGACACAGATAAGAAATTAATTTTTCTACAATTCTACAAGAAAAAACCCTTTGTTGGTGGCTACACACTTAATTAAGCAATAGTATTGTTTACAATAGATAATCGTGATTTTGTGATTTAACAATAGCCCTCCCAAAGGAAATCTCTATGTTAATATGTTGTAACAAAAGATTGCTTTCTTTGCAGGATAAACTTCAGTTGTCCAAACAACAGTTATATTGTAAACCATCATTAATCCCCCCACACACTCAAAGCCTGCTTGATTAACGAAAAAAAACCTATAATTTCACATCTGAAACATTACGCTTCATTTTAATTACATGCATAAGCCTTGAAGAACTGTTCTTTTTAAAGATCTTTAAGCAATCAGCATTGAATTGCACTGATCAACTTGATTGAAACTCAATGTTTTTCCCCTTGATGAAAGGAAGCCAGTATAGCTTAAGGCATCTGTTGTCATTGAAATTTGCTGTTTTGTCTTTAAATTCCTATTTCTCTGTCATATGCCAAGACATTGACAAATGAAATCTTAAACATATCTGAAGCAGAAAAATGGCCAAAAATTAGTTTTACAAAATTGAAACCATCCAAACGCCTCAATGTTTGATCAAATGCTATAATTTTGAATACAATTGAAGGCTAGTTTTTAATTAAGACATCGGTCTTATGCAAGGGGCTGAATGTTTTTCTCTGTGCCATAACCAACAGCATTAGGTGCTGGCAAACTGATGTTGGTGCACCAGCTCTATAGCCTAGAGCATAGAATTGGATGGTCAAGCAATAGACATCTCTGAGAAAGGTTTGTCATTTACAATCTCAATTAACTTATTTGACTAACCAAAGCTATATAGCATGTTTACCCAACAATAGGAACATATTATTCATATTCAAGAATTTAAGAAAACTGTCATTAATAAATATGGAAAAGTCATACTGTGAAAACTCACAAAAGCATCCAAGTGAAATCATGGGAAAGTCAACATACAATAATCATAGTATGATGCACAGCATGAGATCACAACAAGACATCGAGCACTTTCAAGGAGGTTAATGTTACCATATTTCCTTCCCCATATACATCTTTATATGACCTCATATGAAACTCATATCCCCAAGCCATCCTTTATCATAAACTTCATAAGGCACTGCGAGAGGCTGATACTGATACCTCATTTTCACAGAGTAATGGACACCATGCAGTATGGCGAGAAGCCATACCATTATGAGCCTTAGCATAAACAATACCACCTCCAAACTAATGGGCAGAGATTAATTACCAGCTTAGTGGTGTCATATATGGCTGTGATTTATATGGAGTAGATGTGAAGAGATTGCTTCTCCTCACCACATTCAGTAAAGCAGCATATTAATCGTTTACACTTCATCTCCCGAACTATTGTTGGTAATGAATGATAATATACAGCCTTTGTTAATAATATAAGGGCCTACCTTTACAGACTAGTGAAAAGTTGTGCACCTCAGTGACACAGTGATTTAGAGAGGACATTTATCAAGATTTCATCAATCTGTGCCTGAAGGGGTACTAACTTTTCACACTTGTTTTAAGGTGGGGAGGGGGAACTAATTGTTTACAACATTCATAGAGAATATGAAAACAAGAACGAAAGTGCACAAATCTATGATGAAAAAATTTAACATTTAGCAAATGTGGTAAATAACAATTACTTTCAAAATGTTATGTAACCATCAAGATGTTATTTGAAAGGACAATATTCAATGTATTGAATATACAGTGCCATTAATTTTCCCATGTGTTTGTCTCATGAATAAGTAATGTGACTGATAACATAATGCAGCAGTCACAACTGATTTGCCGCCATTTTTTCATATCAGATTTAACCAGATCAATATAACAAAGTGAGACACATTCAGATTCTATGTCTACTTATATTTAACAAGAGGAGAAGACCATTAACAGCTGAAATTCCAGACAGATCGAACATAATTTGAATGCCAAAGCAACTTAAGGACCATAAATCACTTCCTTGTCAGTCATATTGGTGTATTGATCAGTGTTGATCATGTCCTGAAGTGTACTCAAATGTAGTTTTCCTTGTTTCGGATATCGACCAGTGGGTATCACTGGAAGCTCTGAGTCATTAGCTTTGAATGTGACTCTACACTAGGTTTTTTAAAACAATGATTAGCAAACGTAAGATATTCCTTTGTGGTCAACGAATGTCAAATGTTTACAGAATAGGACTGAAATATTCTTGTTGAGTGGTTTGGTAGTATTAAAGGTAAAGACAAACAGAAACTAGATAAGATTGTGAGATGTGCAAGGAAACTTGGCATTGTGGTTACTCCTCTGAATGTATTGTACGACAAATATGTGTTAAATGTGGCTGAAAAGATCATGTTGGACAGAGAGCATCCGCTACATAGGGCAAGTTGACCTAACTTCAGCCTACTTTGGGTTTGGATCGCTTGTCATTGGCTGGCTATTCATGGGAATAACATGTAGCTGTGGAAGTAACCCCAGCCTCCACTCCTCTTTATGATCATATTGTGAAAAAACAGCCGAATGCCTTATAAGGCAGTGCAAATGTGCTTCAAAGACAAAAGCGGGTCATGTACCTAACTTCAGCCACGTAGTTCCTAACTTCAGCCTAGGGTGTACCTAACTTCAGCCCCTATTCTGTCACAAAAACACCAGACTGTTTAAATTTGGCTTTGATTACTTACCTGAATATGAAACATGACGGTCTGAAAAAAATCAATCCTCCAAAAATGTATTTCAAAAAAGCTTGGAAAGAAGTCATCGTTTTTGTGGAAAGAGGATAAAAATTTATTTTAAACCCCAATTCAGGCAACTAGTCTATTCCAGTATGCCAGACGTAAAAATGCTTTAAAAATTAAATTTTTAGATAGATAGATATGAAGTTAGGTCATATGGGGGCTGAAGTTAGGACCATGGGGGTTGAAGTTAGGTAAGATTGACATGTCTTAAAAATCACCTAATTCATTGAATGATCAAGTAGAAAATATTGAAAAAAACCTTAATTTATGGAAGATAACTAATTTTCCCTTGTGATGAAACTTTTTTTGGTTGCTCCTGCTTGGGTGAATTGGTTACAGCCAACCAACAGATTTAATGTTTTATCAAATGTTTTTTCGTTTCACGTTTTATTCGCGTGGCAAAACAAGCAAAATGCGGTCCATCAAAAAAACATGTAAAATTCCTGATTCATATGTTATGATGGTCATAGCTTTTTGATAATTTATTCTAAACACATTGACAATAACTTTAAACCCAAAAACTGACACCTTGGCCAAATGGAAAGTTAATTACAAGGAGTTTTCTGTAGGTGGGCTGAAGTTGGGTGAGAGGCTGAAGTTAGGTCAACTTGCCCTAACTGTTATAAACTTTTACCATCAGGCAAAAGGCTATCCTTGCCGGTTATTCGAACATCTCGTTGTAAAAACACATTTGTACCCAGGAGCATAAATTATATAATCATTTGTCATCTAAGTCAAATAACCTGTGATGTACTCTAACTGTTAATTGTTTCATTTAGTTATCATTTCATTATTTATTATATTTATATTCTATTGTTCAATTCTTCACAATGTACTAACCTATTAACTTATTTGTGTCCATCTGTATGAATGTGAGTATGATTGTGCTCAAAATCTGCATCAAGTTTCTGTTCATATGACTATGAATGGACGAATAAAAGTATATTCTATTCTATTCTATTGACATGGCAATGAACTGTTGAACCATGATGATCATTATAATGTACGTACACTCAAAAAGTAAGATTAAGTTTAATGTGCTGAACAATATTTCTAAACATAGATTAATAAATTAGTTCAAAAGATAAAACCTGTCACTTTTTTACGACATACTGTCAGACACTAAAAAGCGTCAGCCAAGCGCCTTCTAAACAGCCCCTTATGCCAGTTATGGTCCTGGAAAGATATGGCATGTTTTCTTGAAAGCTGCATATTTCTTAAAGCTTTTAAACTCTGACCCTAACATTTTACTACTGGCAGCTTTGACATTACCATGTTGCTACACTGCATGGGACTGCAGCAGTTGACACCGTTGAGAACAATCATATAGGTTTAAAAAGTTTAGTGACACTAGGGGTCCATGCCAGGAAAATTTTAATCAGCGTTTGTTTTGATGTGGATGGGGGAAGTATAACAAGTTGAGACATAATGTGATAATTCATTCTTTCTGTCACGCTCTAAAGGGTAAATGCTGGAATACATGTAGTTGAATTGTGGCAGGAGGGCATTTTTTTGTGTTCCTTTTCTAATAGACAATTCTGTATAACAAGCAACTTTCAACTTATCCATCACATGATGTGATTGTCCCTTGTTATAGCATTAGAGTTTTGTGTTGTGAGTGCATTATTCTTACCAAGAACAGCTAAAATCTCTGTTCATAACCCTCTCTCACAATTTAATTTTGTAACTTTTAGAACTACAACCTATGTTATAGCATTGGAATAATATGTTCTGACTGCTACACTTGTTAGATGATGTTTTCAAACCCCAAATTATTGATGAGGCATGTCATTGATCGATTGAGCAATGGAGAGCCAAATTATTCAGACAAATAAGGAAAGATCCGCTCCTTCTGGCTACCATTGGTCATAGAATCCATTAGTTATCATTTGAATAATTACTACCTGATGCAGAAAATGTATGTTCTGTGTAATTAGGCTCAGACATGATCAGTTCAGTACAACTCTTATTCTAGTTGAGGTTGTGATTTGCTGTTGAGCATGTCACGAGTCTTGTTGGTAAAAGTAGTCAGTATTTTTACCTGCCCCTCAGAAGGTCCTGAGTCCTGTTCAGGATTGTTCCAGGCTTGGGTTATCTTAATAAGTATCATCCAAGCTGCATGTCTATCTATTTTATATTACAGAGTTCTTGGTGTCACCGTGAGGTATATTTGAGAAACCTGGAAAAATGGAGAACTTTGCCGCAACAATCTTGATGTCTCATCATTTTGTCTCCCTTTGGCAACTGGTCATACTACATTAGCTGACAGAGATTCAATATCAAAATCATTCCAAGAAATCCTACAATTCTGGTGGTGCTTAACAACAACATATTTCTTACACATAAGTGAATCCATGTCTATAAAAGCAGGACTATCTCATTGCTGGGACTACCATACAGGTCCATTCACCATAATATTATGATCATGCCGTCTTCTCAAAATAAGGAAAAATTCTTCCAGCCTGGACATCAAGTAGATATAAGTAGGCCCAAGTGAATCAGAACCCCAGCTTCGATTCTTTTTGTTTTAGCAATGTCTTGATAAAAAAGTAGTAGCTGGGACTCAATAGTCATCATTCATGAGACTTATAGGGCCCAAGAATTAGACCACTTTACTCTGCAAGAAAAAAAACTTCCATTGACAGAACAACTTAGTGATCTGCCACCATGGAAACAAACAATATGCCATAGACCAAACGTTCTTTATCATGCTGGTGAACCTCGTGGAGGGTGTGACTTGAATGAGGTCGCTAAAGTCCCCCTACGCGCTAGGTTATGGGTATGTTCTTCTAAACTTAACAGTGAACACTCTTCAACCACCCCAGGTGTTAGTTAGCCAAGCCAGCTTGTTAATCAAGTACAGTGGCACTTTGGTTCCTGAAATACATATGACATTTGGTCCCCGTAGGCTTCACATATATGGTTATAATAAATATCGCGCATACTGTCATCGAGCATTAGAAATTTCTGAGTAGTAAAGTAAGAAAAGTTGTATTTCCTGTACTGACCTTTGGAATTGTGCACAAACCCCAACTACTTGAATAATATCTAAGACTCTTAGCGCCTATTCTCATACAGCTGCAAATGAAAATTACTTGCTAACCAACAATACAGAAAGCTTATCCATCAACATATGCCTAAATACTGTTACTGGGTGCTTGTGTTAGTACTTGATATGGAGTATATGCACTATGCACAGATGCAGGGTCGACCTGGGTCGTATGTTGCTGGGAGACAGTTTATTGATAAAGGTTCTTGGGTTCAATAAAACCTCAACAGCACAAAGCTACAAAAGATTGTATAGCGGCATTCAGATTAAAAGATTAGATTCATAACATTGGTGTTCTCTTTTACTTCAGCAGTTGTATGGTCTCTTTTGCCCTTTAAAGTGATTATTGGGTGGTTCTATTATCCTTAATTGCTGGTTACCTATTTGATCTGTGTAGCTTTTCTCTGCATTATTCCATGGATTAGAAATGCACTGTTTGGAAAGGAATGGCGCGAGGTAAAACCGGCATAGTTATTGTCAATGCATTTTCCTTCCATTGAAAGATTTGTTAAAATAAGTTTAATGCAATGCTGAAGCCACTTATGGATTTTATCTGTTCAAGACCATTTCGGTTAAATCATTCAGCTTCCAAGAAACAATAGGCACATTCCTTTTTGTTATTGAAGACACATCTATGCTTCTGAATTTCCATTTGCTTCTTTTTTTTCTGAAATGAATTTAGAGTTCTCCAAATCAATAAACACCTTTAATAGAAAAATGCTGCATTGCTTTAAATCTGATGAATACAAATTTGGCAATGTTGCTGTGTGTGGCCATAAGTTAGGCGGCAGAATGCGCCATAGGGAATTGCAACTCACGATTTGTTGATCTCGGCCAGAATAGCTGGATAACCAATCGTTTGTTGCGCATCTATCATTTCGTTTCCAATGCCATCCAATATTACAATTCTTGAATCACAATTCTTGATCTAATCGTTTTAACTACAGACATATTCCAGACATGTTTTAGGAATTAGATATTTAAAAGGAAAACCAAATTGTGCTAGAAACACATTCTTTTCCTTGAATCTCATTCTTGATTCTATTCCGCATAGAATAAATCCTGTGGGTTTTAAAATCTCATCAAAGTCAGAAATCCAGCAGATAAATATCATTCGAGGGAGTTTTATACCAAGCCTGTTTCAAATTTCGAATTGGTTCTCTTGATGCAAATAAGACTTTTTTCATAAAGGAAATCATATTTACAATTATTCTGATAGCATTTTTTACTTCTGATGGATTAGTCAGCTCAGAGATAAAACTTGTGTTGTCACTAGAAAACAGCAAATTTTGATAGATGACAATACTGTAAGAACTACAAAGGCAGACAACAGGTTTTTTCACACATTAACAAATTAATTTCAGAAGTGCAAGCATGCATCTTGACAGCATACTACAATTGATATATTTATACATATATAATACATTTGCAAGATGACAGAAAAGGAACTTGCCAGATGTCTGACCAAAATTAATTGGAACTTAGTAGACTTGATGCACTTTTATTAACATTTAAAGCTATCATTGGCGCAATGTCACATCTCATTGTCATCATCCACTTAAATAGTTCTGCATGTTCCTAGAAGAACTGTACATGTATCCCTGAATGTTCCTAAGACATTTTGGTTTGTTCAGCATTCAACTCACCGTCGGTTTCTCTGGCGTTCTTATATATACAATGCTCAATCCAAATATCAGGAACTGCAAACCAAGTTGTTGTCCGATTAGCCATGTTAATGACACAAATGCATCATTGGCTTCGGCAGCAAAAAGGTGCAATGCAGATGACAATTAACTTCGGATGTGAAAAGTTTTATTACTCATATTAGCATCCTTCATTCATCAGAGTCATTTGCATCCGTGATTAATCAGGAACATCAGGCAATGAAACCCATTCTAGCTGGTTTGCATCAACTTGATTGTCATGGAGGTGCACAAGCATGTGCCAGAGCAGAGTGATTGAGATGCTCATAGAACTGACAGGACTTTATATCATGGATTTTGACACTATTTTTGCTGAAACTTCCCCTAATGTAAGAGGAGGACCGTGTGACAAGGAATTTCTACTTGTGGCAAAGGAATTAAGAAATAGCCTTAGTCCATACTGTGAATTCCACATTTTCATACTGTGAATTCCAACAGGCTTGGAGAGAGTTATTTTGGCATTGCTATGACAGCAGTGGCGTCCCTATGGGGGGGCATGGGGAGGCACGTGCCCCCCGATATAGGACCTGTGCCCCCCAGGTGCCCCCCCAGGTGCCCCCCCCTATATGAACTTTCCAACTCTGGCTAAAATATACAAATAGTATATAATATTTGAATGTGTAAACCATGGACATGTAGTGAACTTTTAAATTCTGGTGCAAGTGGCAAATTCACCACCTGGTGTCAGCCAGCCAAGTGTAATTCTAATTATTCTTTGGTCCAAATAAATTGAATTGATTGAATTGATGAATTGATAAATTGGGTGCCCTCCAGAGAATCGCGTGCCTCCCCAGGTGCCCCTCCCCCGCTTGAGACCCCCCAGTTACGCCACAGTATGACAGTCTTCACAGTTAGTGATTGAACTGGGGTGAAAAGCTTTGAAGAAAATTACATTTTGAGCATTATGGTAATATATTAATATTAGTTACTGAGACAGATCCTACGTCACAGAATATTTCACGTGCATTTGTAAATATCTGTACTTTTGTAGCTATCTCATGTTATATAATATCTATACTGAATTTCAATAATCGCCTGCTGCAACGTCAAAAAAACTTTTTCTTAAATCAAATATTTTTGTAGATGATAGTTCTCATCTACACTGCATTGCAGAATAACAATATCTTTGCATTCAACATGCATGTCTTATTTGCTTGATCTAATATTTGATTAAAAATGTCACTAATTTGATGATACACACCTTAAATTTCTATGCCGCCATTACACACATTATACATGTCGCATTATTTGTTTTTGCCCACCTGCATTTGTATGAAAATTTTGATTGTTAAAACATGACGGTGTTTTAATTATTGCAGCATTTTACTAAGTTGTTCTCTTTTCTATTTTCAGGTGAGTTCTATTTGGAATCTTGAAAAACTTTTCTGCCGAGGATTCAGATAAGTGCAGTATTTTCGGCATACAGTAATGCCGGCATTATACGAATACTTTTAACTTGTTCACCTTCCTGCACTAAGTTTATTCTGTGCGTTAATTTTGCAACCCAAAGAGAGATGACACCCTCACGGGAAAGCTCGTCAGGGCCACAGAACAGATTGGTCTTCGAAAGATGTATACATTGTATAGTACATCAATGGACCAGTGTATTTGTAAAGATACCTGAATGATTTTGAATCCACTAGGAATGCAAATAGTTCTGGCCTGAGTGCATAATAAAAAGCAGGGTGACTTCATAATTAAAACTCTCCAACCTCAAAAATAGAATAATGAATCTGTCCAACTCCAAAAAGGCCATTACTTTTTCCTTGCCCCATGAAACATTGCCACCGCACCAGTTTTTCATAAAACTTCCCTAAGCAGAGACCACCTCACACATGAGACCCTTCATGTCTGCTCAGGCAGACTTTCACTTGGGCTACTGTACACATAATCTAGAGTTAGGATGACTTTTGTGGATCTCATTCAAGTCACGCCTACCACGAGGTTTGCCAGGATGATGAAGAGCATTTGGCGTGGAGCACATTGTTTGTTTCCATGGCAACAGATCACCTGTTCTGTCATTGGAAGTTTTTTGCTTGTTAGACAGTCAAGTGGTCCACCTATGCCACTCTGGAGGGAGATTAAATTAACACTGCGCTGTACTGTGTCACAGAATTTGTATTTATTGTCTTTGTTATACTGAAATTACTTCATATCTGTATGTAATACAAGGCAAACCATAAAACTGTAGTTATTGGCTTTTTCAGAAACAGCATTTTCTCAGAATTTCAAAAAATGTTATGTTTAACTCTTCAGCTAGTTATTCTCTTTTTCTCAATTAATCATACAAGAAAATGTAGAAAATGCAAGTACAGATAAATTTAGAGGATCAGTTATTTTCAGATGGTACCTTTCTTGACTGTAACCCTAAACCATTCGTTTTTACCACAGAATGAAATCGAACCAACTACTCATATCCATGCAATGTCCACTTCGTCATGATGATAATTCATAATTCAAGATTTATGAATCTCATAACACTGATTTCATCTTTTGAGAGATATTATTTAAAATTTCCTGCAAATGTTGACACATTAATGAAGACACATGTTGGTTTAGATATTGTCAAAATGCAATAATATGGTGCAGATGATGTTGTTGATGCATATTTCGATTATTCAATCAGACAGC
Source organism: Platynereis dumerilii (assembly GCA_026936325.1). Classification (NCBI taxonomy): domain Eukaryota; kingdom Metazoa; phylum Annelida; class Polychaeta; order Phyllodocida; family Nereididae; genus Platynereis; species Platynereis dumerilii. The sequence goes on along the minus strand of JAPTHN010000006.1, from coordinate 56,636,354 downwards.
AACAAAAGTATCTTTATTAAGATCGCATCATTGCATTCAATTTTCATAGATCTGTTAAATTTTGCTGATGCATTTGAAATTATTTTGAATCAATGATCACCTATTCAAAACAAGAAATATGTTGTATCTGATGAATACCAATGTGTGAATGGCTTCGACATAACATGGAAAAGTAATATAAGCCATGCACAGATTCCAAATCATGAAGGATTGGATTGGAAAATTCATCTGTATGCATAAGAAATTCTTAAATTAGTACTTGTTTCAATGGAACACGGCAGACTGCAATACATCCTCACAATGCGTTTTGCAAAATTAGTTTCACAATGAAAGATACGGGATATTCGTGGCATGTATCCAGCTCCAATTTGAGCCCAGACACATACCGTTTTTCATCTTTAGGCAGATTTGGCTTCATCTCATTTTATAGTTTTTGTGTCTGGATGTTCGTTCGTTGGTATTTGGTACTTGTTAATTATAGGTTTTACTGATGTGTGGACATTTTTGAAATAGCAACGGAAGAAGAAAAAAGTATCTTTTTGACTAAACTATTTTCAGAACTGATGTACTGAATATTTTGCCAGGATAGATAGGTACATGACAATGACAAAAGTTTGAAGTGCAAACAACTCGTGAAAGTTGCACATCGCAATCAACTTTGCTGGCCAATAAAGCAACTGCAAAAACAAGAAGCTTATCCTTGGAGTGTAATACTGTTCACCTAATCATCAGCAAATTGCACTGATCATCTTGATTAAAAACTGATGCCTTTCACCTTGATGAATGAACGCTACTGATAAAAATGTCACGTCAGACATAAATTTTCATTTGCATCTCATTCGAGTTTTATGCTTCGATGTCTGTGCTGATCTTGTGAGACATAAATTTTCTTGATGCATGAAGTTCTGAATCTTCTGATTCTTTGTTAAAGACATATAACAAGCACGTTATGTTTATGAATAAGATGTAGTCTCGTTGGTAAAGTGCTCGGATATTAAGTTTGCAGACCGGCTTTAGTTTGTTGCCACAGAATCATGTTTGGTGAATGTTCCATTGAGAGGTACATGCAATTTTCTTGATTTCCCCCGTCCTTGCCTGTCTGACCTGATTACAGCCAGCGAAACTCAGTGATTACCAAAATTCTCTCAGTCTTGTTAAAACTGTTTATGTGATTTAAGTAATAAAATGCTGGTGTGCTTGACATTGAGAACCTCTGAGTAAGCCATATCTACTCACCATGAATCCTTATTTGATCACATCAATTGTTTTTTTTTCTAATTTTGATAATAGATGACCTAGTTCAAGATTACTTTTTTATGTGCAGTGTGCCTACCCTTTAGAAAAGAAGAGTGCAAAAATAAGTTTAAACAAACTAATGAGGATGGCATTGCATGAAACATCCTTTTATAATTGCAATATACATCATATTTTGCCAGTATTAGTAGAAGGACAATTCATTAATTTCTGCGTAACTTAATTTGGAAATGGCCTCTGGCTGCACCATCAATAGTCTTGGCAAGTAGTGGCAATTGGACAACAAATAACCAACTAATGAAGTCATTGTTCTTTGTGTAGGCAATGAAACACTAGAAACTGTCCGGTCACTCTTGTAATTGGGCAAAACAATCAAGTCATTTCCACTTACTACAATTGTGTCCTGTTATTTAGATCAACATTGTTAGTAAGATCTTCATTGTTTCATTTGTATTTATCTCTATAAGTCTACTTATTTTGTATATATGTCAGACATAGGCTTAATGCATGTACTTACAGTGGAGGATCCAGAGAGGGCAATCTAGAGGAGGGTTGGGCGTTTTTCAATCCTCGCAGGCCAGCAAATTTGTAATATTCATCTCAATGGTCTAGGGAGGGGGGGATCCCTCCTGGAACCACCACTGATCCATCCTCCGGAACAATAAAATATATCAGTATAAATATATTAACTTCTCTGTAGACAGAAGTGAGCACTTTTATCCTCCGTTATAACACATGGCAGTCAATTCTGCATTAATTGATCAATTGAAGACATACTCATGCATGAGAAGCTTTCTTTGCCACAGTTATGTTTGCACTGTATTCTTTCAAATAAGCAAACATTTGTAGCAGGAGAAAGAAAATGTACTGTAATTTATCATAGGTATTTGGTAACAAATTGGCATTTTAGTAATTTTTTCACTAAGGCTTAAGATGATATACAAGACCTTCGAAGTTGCTGATATATTGCCCTGCTAGTCCATGACTTCATTTATCTTTGTATTGAAAATGTACTGCAGACTATATTCAAGTCACACAACTTACTTGACATCTTGACAGAAAAAAAATGGCTTCGATATATATCTACAGGTTCTTGCTGACAAAATCTTGATCCAACGGAAAAGCAAGGGAATATTTAATTCCCCAGTGAAACCCTTTCTTGTTGGGTAACACAAATTTGGAACAGCAGCTTGCAACTAGTAGTAGATCTAGAACTACTTTCAAGATCAATATCTTTGCCTGTATACGACCATACCCTAGCCAGTGAATTCTTAATATATTGTATTTTGAGTGGGTTTAGAATGAGATGTTGAATCAGTGGCTTCTAGATTCAGTGTCAGTGCTGCATGGGCAAAGTAAATGATTCATGTAGAAATTGTGTGATATATGAAAGACTCCCACCCTGTCACCCATCTCTTTTGATGCCCAAAACTGTGTTTAGAGGGCTGTACAAACCATATCTATTTTACTATATGTCTATTTGACTATCTAATATCTATCTGTTAATGCTGCGAAAAAACCCAGAATCAAGTTTAATTGGCAAATTTTTCACTGCTTCATAATTATCTATTTATCTCTCTATCCAGGAGACCTTGGGTACTTGACTCCCCTAGACCACTGAGATAGAAAATAGCATTTGAAGAAAATTTATACAAAATGGGTCCATGAATGCCAAACGATGCCAGGCCTCATAGCCTGCCCTGTCTGGATCAACACCTGCTGTCTATCTATAATATCTATGCATGGTAATCCTTATGTTTATCTAACAATCCATCAATACATCGAATTCATGGTGCTCCAATATTGCCGTATACTTAGCAACTAACCATCCCATCCATCTTTGTACTCTTGCCATATTATCCAGCTGGAAATTCTACATACAGCATTCAGGTCACATCCCCCTTGACATTTTGTCAGAATGAAAAAGAGCATATGACTTGGGCCCACATATTTAGTGGGACTCAACAGATCGCTTGGGATGACAACAGAATATTTTCGAGAAGCAGGCAGTTGGTCTGCTACAACATTGTCGTAGCTCTGTAACTTGGTCCTTTTTATAGAGCTCTTGAAAGGCCAAGTGCACAATGAGTGGTGATCATTCACCCAAAGTATGCTCGTTATGCTGGTTGCCTGTCTTATTTATATAGCGGTCCTCTAAAGGTTTTGGTTTCCAATCCTGGTCAAGAGACAGTATGTCTGACTTTGGTATGTTAAAATACTGTACATACAGTATCATACACTTGTATTGTCATAAATGCTGTAGGCTGTAAGTTTTGAGGGAAAACCACACTTCAACACAAAAACCACTGTTGTTTTTTTTTTAAAACATTAGGTATGTACAGGAAGTTTGAAGGCTCAGGATTGTCAACACATTCAAAATTATAAAGCACATATGTTTATGGTTTACAAAGATAACTCATTAATTTTTCAACAATCTGCCTGACAAAACCCTTCATTGGTGGCTACAAACCTAATTAAGCAATAGAATGGTTTACAATAGATAAACGTGATGTTGTGATTTAACAAAGGCCCTCCCAAATGAAATCTCTATGATAATAAGTTGAGACAAAAGATTGCTTTCATTTCAGGATAAACTTCAATTGTCTAAACAGCAGTTATATTGTAAACCTTTCAACATTAATCCCCCAAGACACTCAAAGCCTGCTTAATTAACAAAAAGTATAATTTCACGTAACATTAAGCTTAATTTTAATTACATGCACAAGCCTTGAAGAACTGTTCTTTTTAAAGGCCTTTAAGCAATCGGCATTGGATTGCACTGATCAACTTGATTGAAACTTAATGCTTTGCTTTGAGATTTCTATTTCTCATATACCAAGGCACTGACAAGTTTTAACAATATTTGTGGAGAGGAAATTAAAAAAAGATATCCTACTTTATAATTGTTCTCCTGTCAAATCTTTTCTTCGTGGTTCCCCTATTCAATCTCCCTCTAATTCCATCAAAACATTGACAGTTTTCCATAAAATTCTACATTGTATTCATTGCTCCATTATTGTTGCTCGACCTGCAACCCAATAATTAGTAACAATATGGTACTTTGGTCATGTCAGTGGTTATACGATTTTAAGACATAGTCAAAGGCAAGTTTTAAAAGTCTCAAACACTTCAACATTTTATTAAATGTCGAAAATAACGTCGATGACTGAACAAGACAAACGTACAATTGCATCACTGCGTGCCATAACCAATAGCCTCAGGCACATTTGCAGAATGATGTTTGAGTCCATAAATATCAAGAGGTATAGAATCAGATGCACAGAATTGGCATCTCTGAGAGCGGTTGTCATTTACATTTACATCCATAGGTCGCTAACTGCCCATGGCTATAGTAGAATTATGTCATATACAATTTGACTTCGTTCGATTCCAGGTCAACAATGTTATTTTCCACCTGTGAGAAAGTCATGCTGTGACACCTCACAAAAGCATTTTCATGAATTCATGTGAAAGTCAGTATACAAAGGATAATCATTGTGCGACGCAAAGCATGAGATCACTGCAAGACATCAAGCACATTCAAGGGGGTCAATGTTACCATATTTCCTTCCCATATACATCTTTATATGACCTCATATGAAACTCACGTCCCTAAACCATCCTTTTTCATATACCCCATAAAGTTTACAATACCACATGAAAAAGCAGTGGTTATATCCAATGTGGTATTGCGTTGTATACTCAATGGTTTTTTGTATACTCAATGGTTTGATCATTGTTGATGATGTCATTGCATTGTGTACCATTGTGATGTCATGGCCATGGTGACATTCCAACATTGTGACATCATCAGTTGAGCTGCTATCTGTGCTCTGATTGGCTGAGACCACTGTTGAGTATTGATCATCAGAGTGAAGTTCAGCTTAGAGATTATTGAGTTACAATATGGGGATTATTGAGTTACAATATGGGGTATAAATAAGACCAAATGGTTGTATGGTGGTATTTTGAGATGTACTCCCACTCGTGACGATATCCTGAGTCCTCTGTAGTACAGAGTCTGTACCCACTAGTGCTGACGCACTCGTGGGTACAGAGGACTCAGGATATCTTCAACTCGTGGAGTACATCTCAAAATACCACCATACCCATTTGGTCTTATTATAAAACTTCATAAGCCCCTGTGAGATGCTGATACTGACACCTCATTTTCAAAGAGTAATGGACTCCGTGCAGTATGGCAAGAAGCCATACCATTATGAGTCGGAACGTAAACAATATCACCTCCAAACTAATGGTAGAGATTAATTACCAGGCTTAGGAGTGTCATATAAGTCTGTGATTTATATGGACTATGATTATGGAGTAGATGTGAAGAGATATTTTCTCTTCACCACCTTCAGTTAAGCAGCATATTAATTGTATGCACTTTATCTCCGGAATTATTGTTAGTAATGAATTATAATATATAGTCTTCGGTACTAATAGAAGGGCCTATCTTTATAGACTAGTGAAAAGTTGCGGGCCTGCCACAGTGATTTGGAGAAGACATTTATCAAGATTTCATAAATTTGTGTAGGCCCTTTGATTCTGTGTCCCAGCTACGATGTTTTTGTTTTAGCAATGTCTCATTGAAAGAATCGTGGCAAAGACTCAATAGTCAACATTCTTGAGACTCAGAGAGCCCCGGAAGTCGACCACTTTACTCTGCAAGAAAAAAACTTCCACTGACAGAACGAGACTTAGTGATCTGTAACCATGGAAACTTACAATATACCCTACACCAAACGTTCTTCATGGAGGGTGTGACTTGAATGAGGTCACTAAAGTCCCCCTCTGTGCTAGATTATGGGTATGTTCTTCTAAACTGAACAGTCTTCTACCACCCCAGGTGTCAGTTAGTTAAGCCTGATTGTTACGCGAGTATAGTGGCACTGGTTCCTCAAGCACATGTGACATTTTGCTCTCAGAGACCTTGAATATGGTTAAATGTTCTGTTACTGAGTGTTAGATAAGAAACATCAATTTTTGGAACAGCCATAACAAATATCTTTCATACTGTCATCTAGAATTAGAAAATACTGTGCAGCAAAGTAAGAAGAATTTTATTTCCTGTGCAGACCTTTGGAATTTTGCACGAACACCGTGCGCCTATTCCCATACTGATGCAAATGAAAATTGCTTGCTAACCAACAATACAGAAACCTTATCCATCAACACACAACTAAATACACCTATAGTGTTACTGGGTGCTGGTTCTACTACTTGATATGGAGTATGTTGCTGGGGTTAATCGATAAAGGTCCTAAGGTTCTAAGTAAATGAAAACAGCACAAAGCTACAAAAGACTGTTTAGCTACATTCAGGTTGAAAGGTCAGATCCATATTATTGCAATGTGTGCCCTTTCACTTCAGCAGTTGTATGGTCTCTTTTGCCCTTTAAAGTGGTTATTGGGTGGTTCTTTTATGCTTAATTTTGGGTTGCTGATTTGATCAGTAAAGCTTTTCTCGGTATTATTCCAAAGATCAGAAATGCTGTTTGAAGAGGAATGGTGTTGGGTTGAAACCTGCATAGTTTTTGATCAATACATTTTCTTTCGATTGAAAGATTTGTTAAAATAAGTTTAATGCAATGCTGAAACCACCCATGGATTTTCTGTTCAATACCATTGTAGTTAAATTAATCACCCAACAGGAAACAACAGCACATTCTTTTTGTTATTGAGGCACATCTGTACTTTTGAATTTCCATATGCTTTTTTTAGAGTTCTCCAAATCAATAAACACCTTTAATAGGAAAATCTGCATTGGTTTAAATCTGATGAATACAAATGTGGCAATGTTGCTGTGTGTGGCCATAAGTTAGGCGGCAGAATGCACCATAGGGAATTGCAACTCACGATTTGTTGATCTCGGCCGGAATACCCGAATTACCAATCATTTCTTACGCATCCATTGTTTCAATTCCAATCCAATCTGAGTATTACAATTCTTGAATCTTGATTCTTGAACTAACCGTTCTTTTCATTAACCACAGAAATATTCCAGACACATTTGAGGAATTAGAGTTAAAAGGACAACCAAATTGTTCCAGAAATACATTCTTGTCCATGAATCTCATTCTAGATTTGTTTCCTTTGGGTTTTATAATCCCATCAAAGTCAAAAATCCTGCTGATAATATCATATTCAAAGGAGCTTTATACCAAGCCTGTTTCAAATCTCAAAACCATCCTCTTGATGCAAAGAAATTTTTTTTTTTTCATAATTGAAGTCATATTTACCAATGATTCTGATAGAATTTGTCACTTTAGATGGATTAATCAGCTCAGATATAAAACGTTCGTTGTTGCTAGAAAAGAGTAACTATAAGAGGACGACAATGCTGTATAAACCACAAAGACAAACAACTGGTTTTGTCAGACATTAACAGAATAATTTCTGAAATGCATGCAAGTATCTTGACTGCATACTTCAACATACATATATGTTACGTTAAATGAATTTGAACAATAACTGACCAAAATAAATATGAACTTTGAAGACTTGAAGTCATTTTATTGATATATAAAGATATCATTGCCACAATGACGCATCAGCCACTTATGGTTATGCATGTTTCAAAAAGAACTATATTGTATCTCAATAATGTTACTACGACCTTTTGGTAAGTTCATCAATCAACTCATCCTCAGCTTACTTTTTATGCAAAGCTCAATAACTTCATCCTAATATCAGGAACTGCAAACCAAGTTGTTGTTGGTTTCCATGGCAACAGATCACTTGTTTTGTCAATGTAAGTTTTTCGCTTTTTACACAGTCAGGTGGTCCACTTATGCAATTCTGGAGTGTGATCAAATTAACATTGTGATGTACTTTGTCACAGTATCTGACTATCTGTATATCTCATCTTTCTGAAAACACTAAAATTACCCCGTACTCATAATACTAGACCAATTATGGAACTGAAGCCATTCGTTAATTCAGTGAAAGAGATTTCTCTTGCTTTTCAAAAAGTATATAGGTTTAAAACCTTAACTAACTGTTCCTTTTTCTACGTTAAGCAATTGTTGAAATGTGAATAAAGAGAAATTTAGACCATGAAGAAATTTCAGTTTGCATCTTTCTTGCCTTGCACACTAAACAATTCGACAATTCTAACTGCATGTATGCAAGTTCCACTTTATAATGATGATAATTCATGATTCATGAATCTCTTTTGAGGGATATCATTTAAAATTTCCTTCAAATGGTGACACATTTATGAAGACACATGTTAGTTCAAATAATATTACTGTTAAAACACCTTAATCTGATGCCATGGATGAATATTACGAATATTGCCCAAGACAGCAACAAAGGCATCTTTATTAGGATTGCATCATTGCATTCCATTTCCATAGATCTGTTAATTTTTGCTGATGCATTTTCTATTATTTTGAATCAATAATCACCTTTTCAAAATATGCTGTGCTACATAATGATTGTATCTGGCCTCGAAACAACATGTAAAAGTAACATGAGCAATGAAGGATTGGATTGGAAAATTCATTGGTGCGCATAAGAAATTCTTCAATTATTACATGTTGCCATGGTACACGTCAGACCACAATACATCCACACAACGCATTTTGCAAAATATTTCACAATGAAAGATATGGGATATTTGAGGCATGTTTCCAGCTCCAATTTGAGACCAGACACATGCTGGTTTGTAAACATTTTCTCTCAAGTTTTACATCTTTTTGTGGATTTGGCTTCATCTTTTTATTTTGTAGTTTTGTATATATCTGAATGTTCATTCCTTAGACAAAAGCAATAACCATTTTGAAAAAAAGATGCTAAAAAAGGGTCATTGGATTGTCATAAACCGAATCATCAATATAAAAGTTTCATTTAAGTATGGCATTAATACTTTGAGCACATAACTGTGAATCCAATGTCAAAAGGGGATGCAAGTTTGAACCTCAGTTCCGATAATTAGAGTGTAAATGGTATGTTTCTCTGATGTGTTGACATTTTTCAAAATGACATTAGACTAACTTGTCATTTTCAGAACCAATGTACTGATTGTTTCGCAAGGATAGATACATGTTTGATCAAAATTTGAAGTATGAGCAACTTGAGAAAGATGCACAATTGCAAATCAAATTTACTGGCCAATAAAGCAACTAAAAAAAAAATAGGCTTATCCTTGGAGAGTAATACTGTTCACCTAATCATCCGCAAATTGCGCTAATCATCTTGATTAAAACCTGATGCCTTTCACCTTGATGAATGAATGCCACTGATAAAAATTTCACGTCAGACATAAATTGTTATTTGCATCTCATTCGAGTTTTATTCCTTCGATGTCTGTGCTGCTCTTGTGAGACATAAATTTGTTGATTCTGATTCAAGCAAAACTTTGATAAGGAGCCCAATGAGGTCATGTTTCCACGGCATTTGTTGGTTTTTAACACGTATGCTGGCATAAAAATAGGCTGAGAAATTAAGTACCTAGCCACATATACAGGGCTATTAGTATTACACACTCTGTCAACCACTAGAAGTCACTCATTTTATGCACATGTAAATCTAAAGGCAAATCAGTCCTTTGGCTGCAGAGAAATTGCAAGAAACACATTTGTGTATAAATAAAACAGTCTCGTTGGCAAAGTGCCTGGATATTAACTTCTCAGACCTGCCTTCAATTTGTTGCCAATACAACCATGTGCGATAAATGTTTCATCCAGAACCATAAGCATTTTCTCTTGATAAGGCCAGACATAACTGATCTTTAGCTTTGCGAATCTTGATTTATATGCATTTTCTTTTATTGAGAAAATTGATAATCTGGTTCTTGATTTTGTCAGTAGTAATTCATTGCTGCAAAACTTAATTAGCAAATGGTCTCTGACTGCAAGTGTCAACTTTTATAGAATACACCATTCTCTCTTTTCCATAGTCTTGGAAAGCAGTGGCAATTGGGCAACAAATAACCTAATAATGAAGTCATTGTTCTTTGTGTGAGCAATGAAATAATAGAAACTTATGACCTGTCACTATGGTAATTGGGCAAAACAATTGAGTAATTTCTCCTTACTACAATTGTTTCCTGTTATTACGATCAACAGCCTTATGAAGATCTTCTTTGTTTAATTATACTAATCACTTATCTCTACAAGTCTACCTATCTTATTTTTGTACATATGTCAGAAACAAAGGCCTAATGCATATACTTACAAAGGTGGATCTACGACATAATCACACAAAAATTATAGGTGGTACCCAATCCGTCAGCAGATTATCTGCCACTTTAAATCACATTCAATAAACATTGCCAGGTGGCTATATAAGTTTATAACAACACAAAAAGATATATTGTCAGAAAAAAAAAAGTGAAGTTATTCATAGGTATCCAAGACCTTTGAAGTTGCTGATATATTGTCCAGTTAGTCCATGAGTTCATTATTTGTATTGAAAATATATTGCAGACTATATTCAAGTCACACAACCTACTTGACAACTTGACAGGAACAAAAAATGGCTTCGAGAATTATATCTACCGGTTCTTGCTGAGAAGATCTTGAGTGTAATTCTCCAGTGAAACTCTTTCTTGCTGAGTAACACATATTTGGAATAGCAGCTTGCATGAGCAGTCCTATTTTCAAGGACAATATCTTCATAGCCTGGCCTATAAACCCTACTACCTATCTGTATATACACTCAGGCATTCCTATATTTATCTATAAATTTACCTCTTCAGTTTTACATATTGAATTCATGACCCTCCTATATAACCATGTACTTAGCAACTAACCATCCTATCCATCTTTGTACTTTTGCCATATTGTCCAGCTGGAAATTCTGCATTCAGCATTCAAGTCACATCCCCCTTGACATCTTTTCAGGATGAAAATGAGCATATGACTTGGACCCACATATTTAGTGGGACTCAACAGATCGCTTGGGATAACAACAGAATAGTTTTTATGGGTAGGAGGCAGTGGTCTGCTACATACATTGTAGTAGTTTTGTAACTAGGATCTTCTTGTAAAGCTCTTGAAAGGCCAAGTTCACAATGAGTGGTCATAATGCTCCTAAGTATGCTGGTTTGCCTATCTGATTTATATAAGGGTCCTCTAGATGATTTGCCTCCAAACCCTGGTCACAAGACAGTGGGTCTCCATAAGCAGTTTGGATGAAGATGTTCAGCATTGGCCAATGGCAAAACTGTATATGCAGTGTATATGCCAAATTTTCAAAGTGTCCATCTGCAGCAAGTTAGTATGCTCATGAGTGTCAAAACATTCACAAAGTTATAAGGTAAACATGTTTGTAGTTGACAAAGATAAGTCATTATTTTTTCAACAGTTCTGCATAGTGGCTACACACTTAATTAAGCAATAGAATTGTTTACAATGGATAAGGTGCTCCCTAAAGACATCTGTACGTTGATATGTTACAACAAAAGATTGCTTGCATTGCAGGATAAACTTCAATTGTCTAAGCAACAGTTATATTGTAAACCATCCACCACTAATCCCCATAGATACTCAAAGCCTGCTTGATTAACAAAAACTATAATTTCAAATCTGAAACATTAAGCTTCATTTTGATTACATGCATAAGCCTTGAAGAACTATTCTTTTCAAAGGTTTTTGGGCAATCATCATTGAATTGCACTGATTCACCTGATTGAAACTTAATGCTTTCCCCTTGGTGAAAGGAAGCCAGTAAAGCTTGTAGTTTGCAGTTTTGTCTTTGAAATTTCTATTTCTCATATACCAAGACACTGGCAATTTTTAAATATGTTTGCAGAGAAGAAATTATGAAAGATATCCTACTTTACAAAAATTATTGCTCCTCTGTCAAATCTTTTCTTCATGGTGCCTCTGTTCTGTCTCTCACTAATTCAATCAAAGCATTGACAGTTTTCCATAAAATTGAAAATTGAATTCATTGCTCAATTATGTTCCTCAACCGGCTAACCAATGATTACAGTCTATCAGTTTGATATAATGGCAAGATGAGTTCAAGTTCCTGTTTATTTGGACTTCTGCAAGTCATAATCACCCATGATTTGTCATGATCATAACGTGAGTATGGGAAACATATAAACTGTTAATGATTCATGATCATGAAACCTGTGATACAGTGCCGCCTGTAAATAAGTGAAACGCATGAAATTGTGCCATTGCATCAATGCTAAACATCCTCAGCCAAACTGTTTCTGCAAGCATGAGTTCTCATCCGATGAGAGGAAAACATATTGGGCCATGAAGGCCGATTTGTGAGGCATATGGGATAATAATGGCGGCTAATTTTCTTTGCTGTAGTCGGAGTTAGGTATGGGTCAAAATCTATGATAAGTAAGTGAACCACCCATCCCTATGTTTTAACATCGGGCCTGCGTTTCACTTACTTATCAAAGACTTTGACCCATATCTAACTCTGACTACAGCAAAGAAAATTAGCTGCCATTATTATCCCACATGCCTCACATATCGGCCTTTATGACCCAATATGTTTTCCTCTCATTGGATAAGAATTTGTGCTTCCACAAGCAGTTTGGCTGAGGATGTTTAGCATTGATACAATGGCACAATTTCATGCGTTTCACTTATTTACAGGCGGCACTGTACTATCAGATCCAAAGCTATATATGTGAAAGATGTGTTCATCTACAATTTGACCTCTCACGATTCCAGGTGAATAATATTATTTTACACCTGTGAAATATCACATTGTGATATCTCACAAAAGCATGTTAGTGGAGGATTAAGCATGCGATAATCATCTTGTGATGCACAGCATGAGATCACAACAAGACATTGAGCACTTTCAAGGAGGTTAATGTTACCATATTTCCTTCCCCATATGCATCTTTATATGACCTCATATGAAACTCATATCCCCACATCATCCATTATCATGAACTTCATAAAGCCCTACTAGTACTAGAGGCTGATACCTCATTTTCACAGAGTAATGGACACCATGTAGTATGGCAAGAAGCCATACCATTATGTGCCTGGGCGTAAACAATATCATCCCAAGAACTAATAGGCAGAGATTAATTACGAGGCTTAGCAGTGTCATATAAGGCTGTGATTTATATGGACTCAGATTATGGAGTAGAAGTGAAGAGATTTCTTCTCTTCGCCACCTTCTGTTAAGCAGCATATTAATTGTATACAATATACGCTACATCTCCCGAACTATTGTTGATAAAGAAGAATATGCAATCTTTCTAAATGATATAGGGGCCTATCTTAATAGTGATAAGTAGCAGGCCTCAGACTGTGATTTGGAAGAGATATTAATCAACATTTCACCAGTTTTGTCCCAGAGGGTACTAACTTTTCACACTTGTTTCAAGGTAGGGGGTACTTATTTTTTTAAAACATGCATAGGGAGTAGGAAAGCAAGCACAAAAGTGTCCAAATCTATCATGAAATAATTAACATTCGGCAAACGTGGGAAAACGACACTTGCTTTCAAAATGTTATGAAACCATCAAAAAATTATTTGAATGGAAAATATTCAATGTATTGGACATACCATAAAATTTTCCCATGTGTTTATCTCATGAATAAATAATGTTATTGAAAACATAATGAAGCAGTCACAACTGATTCACCACCATATTTTCATATCAGATTTAACCAGATCAATATGACAAAGTGAGACACATTCAGATAATATGTCTACTTATACTTAACAATAGGAAAAGAGCATTAACAGCTGCAATTCCAGACAGATCGAACAAAATTTGAAATCCAAAGTAATTTAAGGACCATAGATCACTTCCTTGTCAGTCATATGTGTGTATTGATCTCTGTTAAATTGTTAATGTCCTGAAGTGTACTTAAATGTAATTTTTCTTGTTTCGGATATCGACCGGTGGTTCTCAGTGGAAGCTCTGACTCATTAGCTTTGAATGTGACTCTTCACAAAGTTCTTAAAACAATGTTTTGTAAAGGTAAGATATTCCTTTATGGTCGACAAATATCAAATGCTTACAGAATAGAAATGTTCCTTGTTATTCTCTATGACAGATAAGCAATTGTTGAGGTCATATCCTACGCTTTTCGGATATCAACCAGTGGACATCATTGGAAGCTCTGAGTCATTAACTTGAATGATGATGCTCTACTGAGCTTGAAGATAAACTCATGAAGTTAGGTAGAATATTGATTAACTGATAAGTATCTGAATAAAATTGAGTTAGTTGTAAAATTAAATCAGTTTCAAAAAACAAACTCTAATACTGGACAACATACCTAAATATGGATTAATAAATTTATTTTAGAAGATAAAACTTATCACACATTGTCACATACACAATGCAACAGCCAGGCCTGCTATACCCTTCTTAACTGAAGCTGATGGTGTTGGCAAGATGGCATATTTTTTTGACAGCAGCATATTTCTTAAAGCTTTCAAGTCTGACCCTGACATTTTACTCCTGGCAGTTTTGACATTACCATGTTGCTGCACTGTATGAGACTGTAGTAGTAGACGCCATTGAGAATTATAATATAGCTTCAGCAAAGTAGTTTGCTCGAAGTTTACTGACATCAGGGGTCTATGCCAGGCAAATTTTAATTGGCATTTCTTTTAATGTGGATATTTTAAATTCCAATGTGATAATTCAGTCCTTCTCTCCCTTTCTTTCACAAGAAGTAAATGCAAGACTATTTGAATTTTGGTTAGGAGGCCATTCTTTGTGTTGGTTAGTAATATAAATTATTCTGATTAAGAATCAGCTCTTATTGCTTATTCATCAAATGATGCAATTGTCCTTTGTTACAACTTTGGAATAGAGTGTTCTGACTACTGTACTTGTTGGATGTTCTTACCAAACCCTGGATTATTGATGAGGCATGTCATTGATCAATTGAGCGATGGAGCCAAATTATTCAAACAAATAAGGAAAGATCCCCTCCTTCTGGCTACCATGGGTCATAGAATCCATTAGCTATCATTTGAATAATTACTAACAGATGCGGAAAATGTATGTTATGCATCATTATGCTCAGACGCAATCAGTTCACCACAGCATTTATCCTGTTAAGCACCTTGGAACTCATGCCACTTGCTCCTCTGATGGTTCTGATATTGATTCCAGACTTTATAAATATCATTGCCATACGTTATCATTTTGAGATGTAAAACTTGTACTAGTTCACGTTATTCAAAACTTGTGCACGGTCACATCAGCAGATTCAGAATTAGATACATCAAAACGGATCCAAGGCGAAAGACAAGTATAAAGTCCTGACAGGAAATACCTCACTCCCTGTGGTGCTCATCACCAACATATTTCTTTCGTATAAGTGAATCCATGTCTATAAAGCAGGACTATCTCATTGCTGGGACAACAATGTCATCTTATCAAAATGAGGAAAAATTCTTCAAACATGGACATCAAAGAGATGCTCTGGAAAATAAGGAATTTAGAAATAGGCTCATATTATTCAGAATGCCAGTTTCGATTTTTTTTTTCGAGGAACGTCTTTATGAAAAAGTTGTGGCTAGGATGCAATAGTCATCATTCATGAGACATAGAGAGCCCAAGAAGTAGACTACTGCACTGTGCTGAAAAAAGTTCCATTGACAGAACAAGACTTAGTGATCTGTCACCATGGAAACTAACAATATGCCTACACCAAATGTTCTTTATCATGCTGGCGAACCACATGGAGGGTGTGACTTGAATGAGGTTGCTAATGTCCCCCCATGTGCTAGATTATGGGTATGTTCTTAATCGAACACTCCTCTACCACCCCAGGTGTTAGTTAATCAAGCCAGTTTGTTAAGTGAGTATTGTGGCACCTTGTCCCCGAAGTCATCGCATGCTGTTATAATAAATATCTCTCGTATGTCTTTGAGCATCAGAAATTCTAAATAGTAAAGCAAGAAAAGTTTTATTTCCAGTGCAGAGTCTGCCGACCTTTAGAACTGTGCAAAAACACTAACTACTTAGATAATATGTTAGCGCCAATTCCCATACAACTGCCAATGAAAATTGCTTGCTAAACAATAATACAGAAAGCTGATCCATCAACATATATCTAAATACAACTATTGTGTTACTGGGTGCTGGTGTTACCACTTGATATGGAGGGTTGCATATTGCTGGGAGATATCTAATAGATAAAGGTTCTAGGGTTCAATAAAATGACAACAGCACAAACCCACAAAAGATTGTATAGCGACATTCGGGTTGAAAGATTAGTTTCTTATTATTGGTGAGCCCTTTTACTTCCGCAGTTTTATGGTATCTTTTGCCCTTTAAAGTGATTATTGGGTGCTTCTTTTATCCTTTATTTGCTTATTTGATCTGAATAGCTTTTCTCTGCATTATTCCATATATTAGAAATGCACTATTTGGAGAGGAATGGTGTGTGAAAGAGACCTTCACAGTTTTTGTCAATGCATTTTCTTTCCATTTTAAGACTTTTCAAAATAAGTTTAATGCAATGCCTACGCCACGCATGGATTTATCTGTTAATGACCATTTTAGCTAAATTATTCGCCCACCAAGAAACAACACATTCCTTTTTGTCATGGAGGACACATCTTTGCTTCTGAATTTCCATTAGCTTTTTTTTTTTCGTGTGCTGAATTTAGAGTTCTCCAATTCAAACACCTTTAATAGGAAAATGCTGCATTGCTGTAAATCTGATGAATACAAATGTGGCAATGTTGCTGTGTGTGGCCATAAGTTAGGTGGCAAAATGCGCCATAGGGAATTGCAACTCATGATTTGTTGATCTCGGCCAGAATGGCTGGATTACCAGTCATTTGTTGCGCATCCATTATTTCTAACGATTTTGCTCATTAACTACAGACATATTCCAGACACGTTTGAAGAATTAGATTTAAAAGGAAAATGAAATTATGCTAGAAACACATTCTTGCCCATGAATCTCATTCTTGATTCTATTTTCTCATAGAATAAATTCTGCGGGGTTTTTAAATCTCATCGAAGTCAGAAATCCAGCTGATAAATATCATATTCAAAGGAGCTTTATACGAAGCCTGCCTTAAATTTCGGAATGATTCCATTGATGCAAATAAAACTTTTTTCTAATGGAAGTCATATTTACCAATGATTCTGATAGCATTTGTCACTTTTGATGGATTTGTCAGCTCAGAGATAAAACTAGTGTTGTCACTTGTAAAGAGCAAAATTCTTTTGATTGATGCAAATGCTGTTAGAACTACAGAGACAGGAAATCGGTTTTATCACCAGCAAATTAACAAATCAATTTCAGAATTGCAAGGAAGCATCTGAAGTGGCATGTTTCTAAAAGAGCTGAGTTGTATCCACGAATACCTCTGGGATATTTTGGTTTGTTCATGACGCTCACCTCATCCAAACATCAGGAACTGCAAACGAAGTTATCAGACAATGAGCCATGTTAATGATACTAATGCATCAATGGCTTCAGCAAGAAAAAGGTGCGATGCAGATGAAAATTAACTTCGGATGTGAACAGTTTTATCAGCAGCATTCATTCATCAGGGTCATTTGCATCGAAGATCAGGCAATGAAACTTATTCTAGCTGGTTGTCATCAACTTGATTGCTAAGGATGTGCAGAAACATGTGCCACAGTGGTTCAGATGCTCATAGAAACTGACAAGACTTTATATCCTGTCTTATGACACTATTTTCTGCTAGGAAATCCTCAAATGTAAGAGTTGGACTGTGTAACAAGGAAGTTTGATCTGTGGTACAGGAAGAAATAGCCTTTGTCCATGCTGTGAATTGAAACCATTTCCTACGGGCAATGTTTATTTATGTCCATCAGCATCTGTATGTATACATGAAAGAATTTGTTATTGGAAATGTGTTGGTGTTTTATTTACTAAAGCATTTTACTAAATTGTTCTCTTTTCCTTTTTCAGGTGAGTACCATTTGGAATCTTGAGAAATATTTTTCTGCTGAGTATTCCGATAAGTACAATATTTTCTACAAACAGTTATATCTACATTATATGACAATAGCAATGGGCAGGGAGACATAAAAATTATCACTCTCTGACCTCCAACATAACATAGAATTAGCAATCTGTCCCTAGCTACCAACAAGCCATTCCTGTTTCCCTGTCGCCTGCAACCTCTTCAACCACAAGTTTTTGTAAAATACCCCTTAGAAGAGACCGTCTCCAACATGAGACCCTACATTTCTTCTCAGGGAGACTTTCACTTGGGCTACTGTACACAGAATCTAGAGTTAGGGTGACTTTTGTAGATCTCATTCAAGTCACGCCTACCACGAGGTTTGCCAGGATGATAAAGAACATTTGGCGTGGAGCACATTGTTGGTTTCCATGGCAACAGATCACTTGTTCTGTCAGTGGAAGTTTTTTGCTTGTTACACAGTCAAGTGATCCACTTATGCCACTCTGGAGGGAGATCAAATTAACACTGCGCTGTACTGTTTCGCAGTATCTGTTGTACTTCTTGTAATTCTGAAAAAACTGAAATTTCCCCACACTCACATATGTAATATAATATTAGGCCAATCATAAAAATGTTATTAGCAGTTTCAGCAGCAGAATTTTCTGAACCTTTCAATAAAGTATATAGGTTCAACTCATCTATTAATTATCCCTTTTCTCTGTTGATTATTCATGAAAATGTTGAAAATGCAAATACTGATAAATTATGTTAATGAATTATTTTTAGTTTGTATCTTTCTTCCACCAACAGCTCATATCTATGCAACTCCAATTTAACATAATGATGATTCATATTTCAAGATTTATGAATCTCATAACACTGATTTTCATCTTTTGACGGATATTACTTAACATTTCCTTCAAAATTCATATGGTGACACATTAATGAAGACACTTGTTGGTTTAAATATTGTTAAAACACCTTGATCTGATGCCGTTGATGCAAACTTCGATTATTGCCTGAGACGGCAACAAAAGCATCTTTATTAAGATTGCATCATTGCTTTCCATTCCCAATAGATCTGTTAATTTTTGTTGTTGCATTTGCAATTATTTTGAATCAATACTCACCTTTTCAAAACAGGAAATATGCTGTGCTGCATAATGATTGTATCTGATGAATACCAAGGTGTGAATGGCATCGACATAACATGGAAAAGTAATATTAGCCATGTACAGAATCCAAATAATGAAGGATTGGATTGGAAAATTCATTGATGCGCATAAGAAATTCTTCAATTATTTCATGGTACACGGCAAAACTTAATACATCCACAAAATGTGTTTTGCAAAATTAAGTTTCACAATAAACGATACAGGATATTCAAGGCATGTTTCCTGGCTCAAATTTGAGACCAGACACATGCTGGTTTACATTTCCTTGGGAGTTTTACATCTTTTTGTGGATTTGGCCTCTTATAACCATGCCTCATCTTTTTATTTTGTGGTTTTGTATATATCTGAATGTTCATTCCTTGGTCAGACAAAAACAATAACCAACTTGAAAAAAACCCTACAAAGGGTCATTGGATTGTCATAAACTGAATCATCAATATAAAAGTCTCATACAATTATGTGAATCCAATGGCAAATGAGGACCCAAGTTTGAACCTCGGTCGTGATAATTAGAGTGTAAATTTTTGAGAATGTCATTAGAATAAATTGTCATTTCTCTAAAAGATTTTCAGAACCAATGTACTGATTATTTTGCAAGGATAGATACATGTTTGACCAAAGTTTGAAGTGCGAGCAACTTGAGAAAGTTGCATTATTGCAAATCATGTTTGCTGGCCAATAAAGCGACTGCAAAAACAAGAAGCTTATCCTTAGAGTGCAATACTGTTCACCTAATCATCAGCAAATTGCAATGACCATCTTGATTAAAACCTGATTCCTTTCACCTTGATGAATGAACGCTACTGATAAAAATTTCACGTCGGGCATAAATTGTCATTTGCATCTCATTTGAATTTTATTGTTTCGATGTCTGTGCTGCTCTTGTGAGACATAAATTTGTTGAAGCATGCAGTTCTGAATCTTCTGATTCTTTGTAAAAAACATTACAAGCACATTAAGTTTCATAGAGAGGCACATGCAAGTTTCTTGATTTCCCCCGTCCTTGCCTGTCTGACCTGATTACAGGCGGAAAAACTTTGGTGATTACCAAAATTCAGTCAGTCTTGTTAAAACTGTTTATGTGTATTAGTCATCAAATGCTGGTATTTTTGACATGAGTTCCTATGAGTAAGCCATATCTACTCACCATGAATCCTTATTCAATTACATGTATATGTATTTTTTTGAAATTTGGATAATAGATGCAGTGGCGTTTTTAAGGGGGGGCATGGTGCAATGCCCCCCCCTTCAGGCCCAAAATTAACAACATGGAACAGATAGGGAGTGCCTCGGAGGGCCGCCAATTTGCCCCCGTTATGCCCCCCCTCAGGCCATTTCTAGATGCCCCCCTGAATAGATGATCGGGTTCTCAGCTTGTTATGTGCAGTGTCCCTACCTGTAAGAAAAAAAGAGTGAAAGAATAAGTTTAAACTAACCAACAAGGTTGGCAATGCATGATAGATCCTTTTATATTTGCTATTTACATCATATTTTGCCAGTAGTAGTAAAAGGACAATTCATTAATTTCTGCGCAACTTAATTTGTAAATAGCCTCTGGCTGCAAGTGTCAGTTTTGCAGAAAACATCATCAATAGTCTTGGCAAGTACTGGCAATTGGGCTACAAATAACCCACTTATGAAGTCATTGTTCTTTGAGTAAGCAATGAAACACTAGCAACTGTCCTGTCACTCTGGTAATTGGGCAAAACAATCGAGTAGCTCCTCCTGACTACGATTGCTTCCTCTTATTTAGATCAACTTCCTCAGTAAGATCTTTTTTGCTGCATTTGTACTTATCTCCACAAGTCCACTTATCTTATTTTGTACAGAAACAAAGGCTTAATGCATATACTTACAGTGGTGGATCCAGACAAGGTAATCTAGAGGAGGGTTGGGTGTTTTCCAATCCTCGCAGGCTAGCATAGTCACACATTTTGTAATATTCATCTCAATGGTCTAGGGAGGCGGGGATCCCTCCTAGAAGCGCCACTGATCTATCCCCCAGAACAATAAAATATATCAGTATAAATATATTAACTTCTCTGTAGACAGAAGTGAGCACTTTTATCTTCCAAAATAATACATGGTAATCAATTCTGCATTAATTGATCAAATGCAGACATACTCATGCATAAGAAGCTCTCTTTGCCACTGTTATGTCTGCACTGTATTCTTTCAAATAAGCAAACATTTATTGCAGGAGAAAGAAAATGTACTGTAATTCATCAATGGTATTTGGTAACAAATGGGCATTTTAGTAATTTTTTTTACTAAGGCTTAAGATGATAAACAAGACCTTCAAAGTTTCTGATATATTGCCTTGCTAGTCCACGACTTCATTTATCTTTGTATCGAAAATATACTGCAGATTATATTCAAGTCACACAACTTACTTGACATCTTGACAGGAAAAAAATGGCTTCGATATATATCTACAGGTTCTTGCTGACAAAATCTTGATCCAACGGAAAAGCAAGGGAATATTTAATTCCCCAGTGAAACCCTTTCTTGTTGGGTAACACAAATTTGGAACAGCAGCTTGCATCTAGTAGTAGATCTAGAACTACTTTCAAGATCAATATCTTTGCCTGTATATGGCCATACCCTAGCCAGTGAATCGTTAATATATTGTATTTTGAGTGGGTTTCGAGTAGGGCTGAAACTTTTTCCCGGGTGCCCGAGCACGGGTAGGGTAATGCATTTGCCCGGGTCAAATTTGTCAGCCCGGGATATCGTTCTTTTTCAAAAAGGGCCTGTATTTCATCATGCCACCTGTTTTCAATAAGTCTAGTAATGTTGAGTTTCCGAAACAAGCTCTAGATAACCTCACATGACCTTAAAAGTGTGAGTTTACCCCTTTTATCCAGACAACTCTTGATGACAGATCCTGTTACTTGGCAATAAATCTCCTTTTTTTCACCAACTGTCCCCAGACTTACATGGCAAATTGTTTGTTTACATTAAACAACGAGTGCTCGGGCACGGGTCGGGTAGAAGCTGTCAAGCACCCGGGTAGAAAAATCTCTACTCGTTTCAGCCCTAGTTTCGAGAGTGCCACCTTGATATTTTTAGAATGAGATGTTGAATCAGTGGCTTCTAGATTCAGTGTCAGTGATGGGCAAGTAAATTATTCCTGACATGGGCAAAATTTGTGACATCTCGTCAGTCAATTACCTTGAGTGCCCAAAACTGTGCTTAGAGGGCTGTGTTTAGAGGGCTGTACAAACACTATCGATTCATCTATTTGACTATCCACTATCTATACGGTGACATGGGCCTGGCTCTCTCGATCCGCCACTGCTATCTATCTATACATGGTCATTTATATGTTTATCTATCAATCTGTCAATATCTATCGAATTCATGACCCTCCAATATAGCCATGTACTTAGTAACTAACCATCCTATCCATCTTTGTACTCTTGCCATATTATCCAGCTGGCGATTCTGCACACAGCATTCAAGTCACATCCCCCTTGACATTTTGTCAGAATGAAAAAGAGCATATGACATGGGCCCACATATTTAGTGGGACTCAACAGATCGCTTGGGATGACAACAGAATATTTTTGTAAGCAGGAGGCAGTTGGTCTACTAGATACATTGTAATAGGTCTGTAACTTGGATCTTTTTGTAGAGCTCTTGACAGGCCAAGTTCTCACATAAATATGCTGTCTCATAAATATGCTGGCCTACCTCTCTTATTTATATAACGCAGTTAGTCTTGAGTTTTGGTTTCAAATCCAGGTCAGGAGACATTATGTTTCATCATCACTCTGATTGATTTTTGGGCATGGCCTCCATGTCATTTCCAATTTGGATTTGTGAAAATGCATACAGCTGTGTTGTCATGCATGTTTTAGGTTGTAGGTTTTTGGGGAAAAACTAAACTTTCACAAAAAAACCACTACGGTTGTGTCAAAAGAACATTAGGTATTCGAAAAACCAGTTTATTCCTGACATTATATAGTTGAGATGATCTGGAAAATTGGCAATCATCTACATGTTGGGGACATAAAAGATCTCTCACATGGGGTAAATGTTTAAGGCCAAAACATATACTTACTCTTTGTAATGTAAAGCAGAGGACAAACGTTTGGCTGGATAGCTCAGTCTGTAGGCCTTGTACAGGTAAAAATTCAAACACTCACCTCAATGGTGTCAGTTTTGGAATAATCATAGTACATTTCCAGATTGATTTGACAAGATTTTTTTTTGCTCCCTTTAGAATTACATTGCATTCGATTTGTTTACGTCTGACAAGATTTTGTGACGCTACAATGTAGCAAACCATTGCAATGCTATGACGTCACAAGAGATGATGTAACAACTTGACTGCAGCCTCCCTAGTGTCAAAAAACTGTTTCCTGCTATGATGTGACAAACTGTAATTGACCAATTTGTATCTCCAGAAAGTTAGTAGGCCCAGTAGTGTCAACACAATCTATAAAAATAAATATATTTTTCCATGATGAAGATCAATCATTAATTTTTTGACAAAAATCACAAAATCTTTTGTTAAAGGCTACCCAGTTGAATTTTTTAAAAAGCAATAGAATTTCTTACAACAGACAAACATGATGGTTTGATTTTAACAAAAGCTCTCCAAATACGAAATCCCCAGTTGCATGCTAAATCAGAATAACCATGTATATATTTTTCATTATTTGGCATGTTCATGAATTCGTGTAGGTGTAAAAACGAGCATGTACGAATTTGTGGATGTGTAAAAATGAGCTTCCTCTTAATTACATGCATAAACCTTGAAGAACTGTTCTTTTAAAAGGTCTTTAAGCAATCAGCATTGGATTGCACTGATCAACTTGATTGAAACTTAATGCTTTGCTCCTTAATGAATGGAGGCAGTAAAGCTTCAGGCATTCTATGTCATTGAAGGTTGAAGTTTTGTCTTTGAAATTTCTATTTCTCCATCTAATGCCAAGACACTGACAATGAAATCTTAAACATATTTGAAGCAGAGAATTTTAGAGAAATGGCTAAACAATTTTACAAGTATGAAACCAAACGCATCAACAATTGATTAAATCCTTTAATTTTGAATTCAATTGTAGGCTACTTTTTAATTTAGACAATTTTGATTTAAATTGTAGGCTACTTTTTAATTTAGACATCAATGTTTCAACAAATCGATATATGCAAGTGGCTGGATGTTTTTCCACGTGCCATAACCAATACCAACAGGTACTGCCAAAATGATGTCTGTAGCCTTGAGCATAGAAATGGCTGGGCATAGAATAGACTTCACTGAGAATGGTTTGTCATTCAAAATCTGCATTCACCTATTTGACTATCCAAGGCTATTTTGCATGTTTACCCAACAATTAGAAATTGTATTCATATTCAAGATTTTGTCAATACTCTACTGTATATCAATTGTCATGTCAAATGTTTCTTTGTCTTCATATCCAGTTTAAACCAACAAGTCAGTGCTTTTGCTGGTGACTGCAAACAATCCCTTCAACGCCAACCTGCATACTCATGGTCCATCTATATAGCATCCTGTAAACAAGGACTGCGACACAGAATAACCAGAAACCCAGTCAGACTGGATATAGAAAGTGATTTGAAGTCATGAACATGATCAGAACGTCCAGATGGCATGTACAAATTGACTTCCTCGCGATTCTTGCTCAACAATGTTGTTTTACACCTGTGAGAAAGTCCTGCTATGAGACCTCACAAAAGCATCTTCTTGAAATCATGGGAAAGTCAGTATACATGCGATAATCATTGTGTGATGCACAGCATGAAGTTTCTTTGATACATCCAGCATTCGAGGTGGTTAACGTTGCCATATTTCCTTCCCCATACATGCATCTTTATATGACGTCATATGAAACTCATAATATCCCCACATCATCCATTATCATAAACTTCATGAAGCCATACAAGAGGCTGATACCTCATTTTCACAGAGTAATGGACACCGTGCAGTATGGCAAGAAGCCATACCATTATGAGCGTAAACAATACCAGCTCCAAACTAATGGGCAGAGATTAATTACCAGGCTTAGCAGTGTCATATAAGACTGATTTATATGGACTCCGATTATAAAGTAGATGTGAATAGATTTCTTCTCTTCGCCACCTTGTGTTAAGCAGCATATTAATTGTATACACTCCTTCTCCCAAACTATTGTTGGTGATGAATGATATACAGTCGTTGTTTAAAATGATATAAGGGCCTATCTTTATAGACCAGTCATAGGTTGTAGGCACATATCATTAATTTTTCAATGTATATATCATTCTCCAGAATAAGTTATTTGATAGATAAAATAAAGCATCAAGCAACCACATGCAGTATCACCACAGATTCACCACAATTTGTGCGGATCAGATTTAACCGGATCAATGCTACAAAATTAGACACACTGAGATTCTATGTCTACTTATATTCAACAATAGGAAAAGAGCATTAACAGCTGCAATTCCAGGCATATCGAACATAATTTGAAAGCCAAAGCAACTTAAAGACCATAAATCACTTCCTTGTCAGTCATATTGGTGTATTGATCACTGTTAATGTCCTGAAGTGTACTTAAATGTAATTTTCCTTGTTATAACAATAGAATTATATGTTCTCACTGCAGAACTTGTTAGATGTTATAACCATACCCTGAATTATTGATGAAGTGTGTCATTGATCGATTGGGCAATGAAGGAGCCAAATTATTCAGACAAATAAGGAAAGATCCCCTTCTTCTGGCTACCATGGGTCATAGATTTCATTAGTTATCATTTGAATAATTACTACTTGATGTGGAAAATGTATGTTATGCATCATTAAGCTCAGGCGCGATTAGTTCACTACAGCATTTATCCTGTTCACAGGTTTTACCTTCTGTTAAGTATCTTGGAAGCCTTACCTGCCTGCTGCTCTCTGTGACCCGAGTTCGGTTCAGGGCTACACGTTGTTCTTTGGTGGCACTTAAAATAAGCCTGGATGAAGGCTTGAAACTATAATGGGAACGGCATGTTGTGAATTCCCTGAATATAAGTCATTTCATCTTTATCAAGCATCTAGTCACATACGCAGATTCAGAATTAGAAACATCAAAACTGACCTAAGGTGTAAGTAGAGTATGAAGTCATGAAAAGAAATACCAAAACACCAACATATTTCTTATGCATAAGGGAATCCATGTCTATAAAAGCAGGACTGTCTCATTTTTGGGACTTCCATAGACCATAATGTTACGATCATGTCATCTCTCAAAATAAGGACAATTCCATTCACCATTGACATCAAGGAGATGTTTTGTAAAATAACTCAATTCCGCAGAATTATTTCCACTGGTGCTTAACACCAGCAGATTTATTATAAAAGCATGACTATCTCATTGCAGGGACTGCCATACTCCATAATGTTATGATCTGTTATCTTCTCAAAAAGGTTAGAATTCTTCCACCATAGACATCAGGCACATGTTCTGGAAAATAGAGACTCTTGAAGTAGGCCCCTGTTATTCTGTGTCCCAGCTACGATTTTGTTTATTTGAGCAATGTCTGAGAGAAACACTCATATTGAGGACTCAATAGTCATCATTCATGAGACTCAGAGAGCCCAAGAAGTAGACCTCTTTACTCAGTAAGAAAAAAAACTTCCATTGACAGAACAAGACTTAGTGATCTGTTACTATGGAAACTAACAATATGCCCTACACCAAACGTTCTTTATCATGCTGGTGAATCTCGTGGAGGGTGTGACTTGAGTGAAGTCACTAAAGCTAGATTATCAGTATGTTCTTCTAAACTGAACACTCTTCAACAACCCCAGGTGTTAGTTAGTCCAGCCAGCTTGTTAATCAAGTATAGTGGCACTTTGGTTCCTAAAGCACATATGACATTTTGTCCTCAGAGTCTTCGCTTATGGTTACAACAAATATCTCTTATTGTCATCAAGCATTTAGAAATTTCGAAGTAGTAAAGTAAGAAAAGTTTTCTTTCCTTTGCAGACTTTTAGAATTGTGCGCAAACACCAACTGCCTGAATAATATGTTAGGGTCCATGCCCATACAGCAGCACATGAAAATTGCTTGCCAACCAACAATACAGACAGCTTATCCATCAACACACACCTAAATACACCTATAGTGTTACTAGGTGCTGGTTCTACTATTTGATATGGAGTATGTGAAGGGTTGTATGTTGCTGGGAGACAGTTAATCGATAAAGGTGCTAGGGTTCTAAGTAAATGAAAACAGCACAAAGCTACAAAAGACTGTATAGCGACATTCAGGTTGAAAGGTCAGATCCATATTATTGGTGCGCCCTTTCACTTCACCAGTAGCATGGTGTATCTTGCCCTTTTTAAAGTGTTTATTGGGTGGTTATTTTATCCTTAATTTTTTTTGCCTATTTGATCTGTATAGCTTATCTCTTGAGTTACTCCATCAATTATAAATGCACTGTTTGGAGAGGAATGGCGTGGGATAGAAATCTGTGTAGTTTTCATCAATGCATTTTCTTTCCATTGAAAGACTTGTTAAAAGTAGTTTAATGCAATATAGGAGCCATATATGGATTTTATCTGTTCAAGACCATTTCGGTTAAATCATTCAGCTGCCTTGAACAATAGCCACATTCCTTTTTATTGAGGACACATCTATGCTTCTGAATTTCCATTTGCTTTTTTTTTGTTGCTGAATTTAGAGTTCTCCAAATCAATAAACACCTTTAATAGGAAAATGCTGCATTGCTTCAAATCTGATGAATTCAAATGTGGCAATGTTGCTGTGTGTGGCCATAAGTTAGGTGCCAGAAAACCCAATTTGGAATTGCAACTCACGATTTGTTGATCTCGGTCAGAATAGCTGGATTACCAATCGTTTGTGTTCGGGAATGTTCCAAGTAATTTTGGTTAGTTCATCATTCAACTCATCCTCAGTTCCTTCAGTGTTGTTATACAAAAATCATGAACTGCAAACCAAGTTGTTGTCTGACAATGAGACATGTTAATGACACTAATACATAATTGGCTTTGGCAGGAAAAAGGTGCAATGCAGATGACAATTAACGTCGGATGTGAATGTTTTATCAACAGTTTTATCAGCAGCATTCATTCATCAGGGTCATTTGCATCCGTGATTAATCAGGAAGATCAGGCAATGAAACTCTTTCTCTCCAGTTGGCATCAACTTGATTGCTAAGGATTTGCAGAAACATGTGCCACAGCAGAGTGGTTGAGATGCTCATCGAAACTGACAGAATTTTATATCCTGTATTTTGACACACATATCTTCTGGGAGTTCCCCAAATGGAAGTGAAGGGCCATGTGACAAGGACGTTTGACCTGTGGCAAAGGAAGAAATGTCCTAAGTCCATGCAGTGAATTGAAACTATTTCCTTCAGTCAATGTTTAATATTTTTCCATCTGCATTTGTCCTGAAAGAATTTGTTATCGGAAATGTGTTGGTGTTTTATTTACTGAAGTGTTTAAATAATTCTCTTTTCTATTTTCAGGTCAGTACCATTCGATTCTTGAGAAATATTTCTGCCAAGAATTCAGATAAGTGCAGTTTTTTCTACATACTGTAATACCTGCCTTATACGACAATAGGTCAATTCCGTAAAGTTAAATTTACAAATTTACATTGTTAAGCAGGGATAAGGCCAGGTAATACGGGTATCAGACAAGCTGACAACCAAATCTCCAAGTGCAGCAGGAGCTGAGCTATGTCAAAATGTCATCGTGTTGGACGTACATCATGAGAGTGCGTCCGACACGATGACATTACGTCTTGTAGCTCAGCTCATGTTGCACTTGGAGATTTGGTTGTCAGCTTGTCTGATACCGCTATTACCTGGCCTCATCACTGTTTAACAATGGAAGCTGAGGTGTAATAGTAGGAATACACAAGCTGATGATATGTCAAATTTGTAACTACAGAATTGCCCAATAGCAATAGGCAGGGAGACATCAAACTACAACTCTCCAACCTCAAACATAGAATAAGCAAGCTGTCCCATGCTCCAAAAAAGCCATTCCTGTTTCCTTGTCACTTGCAACTTGTTCAACTGAACCTAGTTTTCATAGAAACGTCCCTGAGAAGAGACCGCCTCCCACAGAAACTCCATTTCTGTTCAGGAAGACTTTCTCTTGGGCTACTGTAAACATAATCTAGAGTTAGGGTGACTTTTGTGGATCTCATTCAAGTCACTCCTACCACGAGGTTTGCCAAGATGATAAAGAACATTTGACTTGGAGCACATTGTTGGTATCCATGGCAACAGATCACCTGTTCTGTCAGTGGATGTTTCTTTTACTTGTTACACAGTTAAATGAGAAAAGAAACAATATAACAACTCGTCTGGTGCATTATATAGTGTTGAGATCCTAGAACCTGTCCTAGCTACGGGCAGAGGTAGTAAACAAAAATGAACCAGAGTCTGGTGTAAGGAGGTGTGAGACGGAGGAGTCTCATGTGATGTTAAGGCCCATAGGACGTCCAACCTTCCATCTACTCCCACACAAGACCCTGGAATGAAATCTAAGAAATAGAGCTTCTTGATAGAGACTTGACTGTCACAAAACAAGTACGACATGCAACTTGTTGAAATGTGAATAAAGAGAAATTTAGACCATGAATAAATTTCAGTTTGCATCTTTCTTGCCTTGCACACTAAACAATTAAACAATTCTAACTGCGCATATCCATGTGAGTTCCACTCTGTCATGATGAGAATTTATAATTCAAGATTTATGAATCTCATAACAGTGATTCATCTTTCGACAGATATTATTTAAATTTCCTCACAAATTGTGACACATTAATGAAGACACATGTTGGTTTAAATATTGTTTTTAAAACACTTTAATCTGATGCCTTTGCTGCATATTTTGATTATTGCCTGAGACGGCAACAAAAGCATCTTTATTAAGATTGCATCATTGCATTCCATTTACATAGATCTGTTTTTGCTGGTGCATGTGCAATTATTTTGAATCAAAAATCACCTTTTCAAAACAGAAAATATGCTGTGCTATATAATGATTGTATCTGATGAATACCAATGTGTGAATGGCATGGGCACAACATGTAATTTTAAGTAAAACGAGCCATGAACAGTTTCTAAATCATTGGAAAATTCATTGATGCGCATAAGAAATTCTTCAATTATTACATGTTGCCAAGGTACACGGCAGACCACAATACATCCACATAACGCGTTTTGCAAAATTAGTTTCACAATGAAAGATACGGGAAATTCACCTTGGCATGTTTCCTCGCTCAAATTTTACACCAGACACATGCTGTTTTACATTTTCTCTCAAGTTGTACATCTTTTAGTGGATTTGGCCTCATAAAACCATGCCTCATCTTCTTATTTTATGGTTTTGTACATTTATATATCTGAATGTTCATTCCTTGGTTAGACAAAAGCAATAACCATTTTGATCAACTGAAAAAACAAGAGGCTTATCCTTGGAGTGTAATACTGTTCACCTAATCATCAGCAAATTGCACTGATCATCTTGATTAAAACCTGATGCCTTTCACCTTGATGAATGAAAGCAACTGATAAAAATTTCATGTCAGACATAATTTTCTTTTGCAAGACGTCAATTTGATGATTCATGCTGTTCTGGTTCTTTGCTTAAAGAAATTACAAAACCCACATAGATGTTTTAATGAAAAAAAGGGGTAAGTGCTTGGATATTAACTCCTCAGACCGACTTTAATTTGGTGGCCCAAACAACCATGTATAATGAATGTTTCATCCAGAACAACAAGCACTTTTCTTGATTATTACCATCCATGTCAGGAAACAAAAGTGATTAGACACATTATCGTTGTCTCATAAATTCTCTGATCTTGACTCAACTGCATTTGATGACTAATGAGTCCGGTGACATATCTACTTACTGTGAATCGTATTTGTCTATATTTATATGTATTTTCCTTTATTTGGAAAATCGATTATCTGATTCTTAACATGTAGCGTACATTGTACCACTCTTTTCAAAGGAAGAATGCAAGAATAGGTTAGAAATCCCAAAAGGATGCCATCTTTTTTATTCATACTTCAAAAAATAAATCACATTTTTTTTCATTAGTTGCAAAGGAAGATTCATACATTTCTTGACAACTTAATTGTAAATGTCCTCTGACTGCAAGTGTCAACCTCATAGAATACATCATTCTCTCTCATCAATGGTCTTGGCAAGCAGTGGCAATTTCACAACAAATAACCGACTAATGAAGTCATTGTTCTTTGTGTAAGCAATGAAACACTAGCAACTGTCCTGTCACTCTGGCAATTGGGCAAAACAATCGAGTCATTTCTCCTTACTACAATTGTTTCCTTTTATTTAGATCTACATCCTAGTAAGATCTTCTTTGTTTCATTTATACTTATCTATAAAATTCTACCTATCTGAGTTTTTACATACGTCAGAAACAAAGGCTTAATGCATGTACTTACAGTGGTGGATCCAGATAGGGTAATCTAGAGGAGGGTTGGGTGTTTTTCAATCCTCGCAGGCCAGCATAGTCACACATTTTGTAATATTCATCTCAATGGTCTAGGGAGGGGGGGGGAACCACTGCTGATTTATCCTCCAGAACAATAAAATATATCAGTATAAATATATTAACTTCTCTGTAGACAGAAGTGAGCACTTTTATCCTCCGTTATAATACATGGCAGTCAATTCTACATTAATTGGTCAACTGAAGACATACTCACACATGAGAAGCTCTCTTTGCCACAGTTATGTTTGCACTGTATTCTTTAAATAAGCAAACATTTATTGCTGGAAAAAGAAAATGTACTGTAATTCATCAACGGTATATGGTAAAAAATTGACTTTTTAGTAATTTTTTCACTAAGGCTTAAGATGATATACAAGACCTTCGAAGTTGCTGATATATTGGCCTACTAGATCTCAATTTCATTTATCTTTGTATTGAAAATATACTGCAGACTATATTCAAGTCACACAACTTACTTGACATCTTGACAGTAAAAAAATGGCTTCGATATATATCTACAGGTTCTTGCTGACAAAATCTTGATCTAACGGCAAAGCAAGGGAATATTCAATTCCCTAGTGAAACCCTTTCTTCTGGGGTAACACAAATTTGGAACAGCAGCTGGCAACTGGTAGTAGATCTAGAACTACTTTCAAGATCAATATCTTTGCCTGTATAATGTCAGACGCTGGCCTGTGAATTGGTAATAAATTGTATTTTCAGTAGATTTCAAGAGTGCCACTTTTATGTTATTTGAACAAGAGTGCCACTTTTATGTAATTTGAAAGAGATGTTGAATCAGCGGCTTCTTTAATCAGTGTCAGTGCTGGGAAAATAAATGTTTCCTGACATAAGGAAAATGTGTGACATATTGAGGACTCCCACCCTCTCACCCATCTTGTAAGTCAACAACCTTGAGTGGCCAAAACTGTGTTTAGAGGGCTGTACAACAATATCTATTCATCTATTTGACTATCCACTATCTATTTGCCACAGCTACAAATATGCCTTACATCAATATTTTAATTGGCAAATTTTACACTGCCACATATCTATTTACATCTCTATCCAGGGGGACCTAGGTTGGCGGGACTCCCTAAGGCCACTGAGATAGAAAATGGCATTTCGAAGAAAATATTTGGTGACATGGGCCTTATGCGAATGCCAAAACTATGCCTGGCTCTCCCTATCCGTCACTGATATCTATCTATACATGTACACGGTCATGCCTATGTTTATCTATCAATCTATCAATATATTGAATTCATGACCCTCCAATATAACCATGTACTTTGCAACTAACCATCCTATCCATCTTTGTACTCTTGCCATATTATCCAGTTGGAAATTCTGCATTCAGCATTCAAGTCACATCGCCCTTGACATTTTGTCAGGATGAAAAAGAGCATATGACATGGGCCCACATATTTAGTGGGACTCAACAGATCGCTTGGGATTACAACAGAATAGTTTTTGTGAGTAGGATGCAGTTGGTCTGCTATATACATTGTAGTAGTTTTGTAACTAGGATCTTTTTGTAAAGCTCTTGAAAGGCCATGTTCACAATGAGCGGTCATAATGCTCCTAAGTATGCTGGTTTGCCTATCTGATTTATATAAAGGTCCTCTAGATGATTTGCCTTCAAACCCTGGTCACAAGACAGTAGGTCTCCATAAGCAGTTTGGATGAAGATGTTCAGCATTGGCCAATGGCAAAACTGTATATGCATTGTATATGCCAAATTTTCAAAGTTTCCATCTGCAGCAAGTTAGTATGCTCATGAGTGTCAAAACATTCACAAAGTTATAAGGTAAACATGTTTATAGTTGACAAAGATAAGTCATTATTTTTTCAACAATTCTGCATGGTGGCTACACACTTAATTTTATTAAAAGCAATAGATTCGTTTACAATAGATAAGACGCTCCCTAAAGAAATCTGTACGTTGATATGTTACAACAAATGATTGCTTGCATTTCAGGATAAACTGCAATTGTCAAAACAACATACTGTAAACTCTCCAACATAAATCCCCCAAAACACTCAAAGCCTGCTTGATTAACAAAACATTTAATTACACATCTGCAACATTAAGCTTCATTTTAATTACAAAACATAAGCCTTGAAGAACTGATCTTTTTAAAGGTCTTTAGGCAATCAGCATTGAATTGCACTGATCAACTTGATTGAAACTTAATGCTTTGCCCCTTGATAAAAGGAAGCAAGTAAAGCTTAAGGCATCTGTTGTCATTGAAGTTTGCAGTTTTGTCTTTGAAATTTCTATTTCTCATATACCAAGACAATGTCAATTTCTAAACATATTTGCCGAAAGTAAATTATAAAAGATATCGTACTTTACAATTGCTCCTCTGTCAAATCTTTACTTCATGGTGCCTCTGTTCTATTCCTCACTAATTCCATCAAAGCATTGACCGTTTTCCATAAAATTTTTAATTGAATTATTTGCTCAATTATTGTTGCTTGAGCTGCTGCCCAATGATTACAGTCCATCACTTTTATATAGGCAAGATGAGTTCAAGAACCTGTTGATTTTGGACTTCTGTGAGTCATAATCACCCATGATTTGTCATGATCATTACGTGAGTATAGGAAACATATATACTGTTAATGATTCATGATCATGAAACCTGGGATACTGTCAGATCCAAAGCTATATGTGAAAGATGTGGTCAAAGTTATGCTTTAAGAGTCTCTAACACTTCAACATTTTATTGAGTTTCGAAAATAATATCGATGTCTGAACATGGAAGGTGCATCGCTGCGTGCCATAACCAATAGCAACAGGAACATTGGCAGAATGATGTTTGAGTTCAAGGTCTATGTTTATAGCATGATGCATAGAATTGGATGCACAGTCTGAAGGTGTCTCGGAGAGTGGCTGTCATTTAAATTTAAGGCTATATAGCTCGCTATCTGTCCATGGCTAGAGCAGAGTTATGTCATCTACAATTTGACCTCTCACAATTCCAGGTGAATAATATTATTTTACACCTGTGAAATATATCATTGTGATATCTCACAAAAGCATGTTAGTGGAGGATTAAGCATGCGATAATCATCTTGTGATGCACAGCATGAGATCACTGCAAGACATCAAGCACATTCAAGGAGGTTAATGTTACCATATTTCCTTCCCCATATGCATCTTTATATGACCTCATATGAAACTCATATCCCCAAGCCATCCTTTATCATAAACTTCATAAGCCACTGCGAGAGGCTGATACTGATACCTCATTTTCACAGAGTAATGGACACCGTGCAGTATGGCAAGAAGCCATACCATTATGAGCCTGGGCGTAAACAATATCATCCCAAGAACTAATGGGCAGAGATTAATTACCAGCTTAGTGGTGTCATATAAGGCTGTGATTTATATGGACTCAGATTATGGAGTAGAAGTGAAGAGATTTCTTCTCTTCGCCACCTTCTGTTAAGCAGCATATTAATTGTATACAATATACACTACATCTCCCGAACTATGGTTGGTAAAGAAGAATATGCAATCTTTCTAAATGATATAGGGGCCTATCTTTATAGACCAGTGATAAATAGCAGGCCTCACACTGTGATTTGGAAGAGATATTAATCAAGATTTCACTAGTTTTGCCCCAGAGGGTACTAACTTTTCACTCGTTTTCTCAAGGGGCGTTGCTATTTTTTACAAATGTCTAAGGGGGTATGAAATTTGAATACAGCTTTATAAGAAAGAAGCATGAAATACGTGCAAAAGTGCACAAATAAATTCTCAAAAAATGTACATTTAGCTAACCTGGTAAATAACACTTACTTTCAAAATGTCATGTATAACCATCAGAAAACTATTTGAAAGGAAGATTTTCAATTGGTCAGACATACCATTAATTTTCCTATATCTTTATTTCATGAATAAGTAATGCTATTGATAAAATAATGCTTCAAGCACCACATTCAGCATTACCAGTGTTTCACAACAATTTTTGCTGATCAGATTTAACCAAATCAATACAACAAAGTGAGACACAATTAGATTCTATGTCCACTTTTTTTTTAAACAAATAGAGAAGCACATAAACAGCTGAAATTCCAGACAGATCAAACATAATTGTCTATCCTGAGAAATTGTCCGAAGGAATAATTCAACCACTGCATAAAAAAGGTAGTCGCAGTGAACCTGACAATTACCGTAAATTAACCCTAATGGCATGTATGGGGAAAATATTTGAATCAATTGTAAATAAAAGATTAATCTTCCAAACTGAGGCCACCGATTCAGCTGACCCAAATCAATTTGGATTTTGCAAAGGCTGCCGAACTAGTGATAATGTATTTATTTTGGATACATTGATGTCATATCAAGCTTCTAAGAAAAAAACTCTTTTTATTACTTTTGTGGATTTTTCAAAAGCGTTTGACTTCATCAACCGCTCATTCTTGTACTATAAACTGATAAAACAAGGTTACCGTGGTAAACTTTTAAATATTATCCAAAGTCTGTTTTCTAACTCCAGTGCCAAAGTAAGGTGGGAGGGCCAGCTAGGCTCGAAGATAGAAAGTACATATGGGGTCCTTCAAGGAGGTATTATTAGCCCAAAATTATTTAACTTGTTTCTTTCTGATATGGGAGAATACTTTGATCAAACTCAGGGCCTAACAATCGATGGCACAACTTTTACGCATTTGTTATATGCAGATGACTTAGTACTTATATCAGAAAGTGCTACAGGTATGCAAATCCTATTAGATAACTTGGCAACTTACTGCAGAAAATGGCACTTAATTATAAACTCACAAAAGAGTAAAGTGATGATAATACAGCCTAGAGTTAGACATAAATCTGAGAATACACAGCAGCAGTTTTCGGTTGATGATGAGCAACTCGAAGTTGTAAATTCATATAAGTATCTAGGGCATATAATTAGCAATAAAAGAAACACTCACAGTTTGATGTATGAACACTTGGCATCACAAGCCCAAAAAGCAATGCATGCCTTGAAAGAGAGAGTAAAATCTACTGTTGGATATCTCTCACCAAAACTTAGTCTTAAAATGTTTGAAACCCGAATAGTGCCTATTCTAGAATATAACAGTGAAATCTGGTTCCCAAATAAGCAAATTGATTCTTTGGAAAAAATACAACTTAAATTTCTCAAAAATCTTCTTGGGGTCAGAAGTCAGACTTCAACTGTAGCAATTTTAGCAGATACTGGCAGATTCCCATTAATCTATAGACAACAAATATCTGCAATTAACTACTGGCATAGATTAAAAATTGAGAACTGCCCAAAACTACTTCGTAAATGTTATGAAATCCAAGTGGCTCTGAACCACAAAAAGTTGCCTTGTTGGTTGTCTAGAATACACCAAGTTCTCATTGCTTATGGAATTAGTGATTCAGAAATGAAACCCAGTAAAATAGCATCTTTGGTATATAAAAAAGCAGGGGAAGATATGTTGGCTGACATAAACAATAGTGATAAAAACCCAAAATTAAGAACATATAAATTATTTAAAACAGACTTACGCATTGAACCATATTTAAATTTTAACTTACCAATGTATGTGTATCGCAGTGTAGCCAGATTCAGGCTAAGCTCTCACAATTTAAAGATAGAGCTGGGGAGACACAAACGCCCCTGCGTACCCGCTGATGAAAGATTATGTAAAAGATGTACAACAGGACTTGTAGAGGATGAATTTCACTGTCTTATGATTTGTGATTTTTGGAAAGACAACAGAGCCGTACTATTTGACATGGCAGCCAAAACGATAGAAAACTTCTCCGTTTTAAGTCCTCAAGCACAGTTTATTAGAATACTAGCAAATAAATCATCTGAAATAAATTCTGCATTAGGTAAATTCTTAAACATTGTCATAAAAACTGATAACAGTGCTTAATGTAAGTTATAATTAATTAAATCAGCCCACAAGGTCAGGGTGGTTAATGGCACTGACACATTGTTTTCACGTGTGGTTTGCTGGCAATAAATTGTTTGTAAATATATGCCTTGTATATCATTTTTATGCATATTTATGTTGCTGTCATACCTTTTGTAAATAGCATATTTATCTAACTGTGTGTCACCTTTCAGTAAATTTTGTAAATATTATATTCATCAACCTGAACATTTTTCTATTGACTTCATTTCTCTATGATTTCATCCCTCATAAATTTGTATATTTTGGTGCTATGTACGTACTATGGTTCTGTACCATCTCAGTGCTAAATTTCGCCTGTAGATCTGGCCTGTTGTGATTTAAATGTATTATTGCTGCTGTGATTTAATGTTTTATCTCAATATGTGGAAGTAGCTTGAGCCGCCTCAGTGCTAAATATTGCCAGTATATCTGGCATAGTGTGATTTTAAAATATATTATTGCTACTGTGATTAATGTTTTATTTACTTATGTAGAAGTAGCTTTAGACTTTTATATTTTTAGTGAGTTAGTATTAGAACCAGTTTCTGTTCTTGTTTTTTAACCTGTATATTGCTATTTCTTGTAACTGACTTTTTGGTCAAATGTGACCCTTGTTTCAGTCAATAAAAACCTATATATATACATAATTTGAAAGCCAAAGCAACTTAAGGACCATGAATCACTTCCTTGTCAGTCATATTGGTGTATTGATCACTGTTAATGTCCTGAAATGTACTTAAATGTAATTTCCCTTGTTTCAGATATCGACCAGTGGGTATCACTGGAAGCTCTGAGTCATTAGCTTTGAATGTGACTCTAATTAATTCAATGATATTTAAATGTAAGATATTCCTTGATGGATGACGAATATCAAATGTTTACAGAAATGGACTGAAATATTCCTATATACATGGAAATAAAATGTCGAGTCATAATAATCATTTCGTACACTCATTAGGTCAGAAAGATGAATTAATTAACTGATAACTATTAGTAGGTTGGAAAACTAAACAAGCTTCAAAAAATATATGTCCCACATGCATACTGAACAATATTTCTAAACATGGATTAATAGATTAATTCAAAAGATAAAACCTGTCTTAATTTTGTTTTTACGACTTACTGTCACACACAAAAACATGTCAGCCAAGCCAGCCTTCTACAGTACAGAGCCCCCAATGGTGTTGGAAAGATATGGCATGTTTTCTTGAAGGCTGCATATTTCTAAAGCTTTTAAACTCTGACCCCAACATTTTACTCCTGGCAGCTTTGACATTATAATGTTGCTACACTGTATGAGTTTGTAACAATTCACCACCATCATGAGTTATAAAATAGATGCAATTAACTATCTTGTTGAAAGTTTAATGACATTAGGGGTTTATACCAGGAAAAAGTAGTTGAATTCTGGATAGGAGGCCGTTCAATGTGTTGGTTTATCAGATAAGTAATTCTGAATAAGTAGTAACTTTTATTCTTTATGTCTGCATCAAATGATGCAATCATTCCTTGCTATAACATTAGAGTTACGTGTTATGGCTGCTGAACTTGTTGGATGTATCTTACCAAAGCCTGTATTATTGATAAGGCATTTCATTGGTAGATTGAGTGATGAAGGAGCCAAATTATTCAGACAAATAAGGAAAGATCCGCTCCTTCTGGCTGCCATGGGTCATAGAATCCATTAGTTATCATTTGAATAATTATTACCCGATGCGGAAAATGTGTGTTATGCATCATTAAGCTCAGGCGCGATCAGTTCACTGCGGCATTTATTCTGTTCCACAGGTTTCATTTACTGTTAAACATCAAGGAAGCCTTGCCTGCCGACTCTTCTGTATGTCCTGAGTTTGATTCAGGACTTGCGTACACTTCATAAATATCATCCTGCTTCATGTTATTAGTTGTGATGTGAAACTATCAGTTCCTGCCATTCAGCACTTGTGGTGAGTAGGTTTAAAAATACATACACACTTGAGGAAAATGACAAACTTTTAGTACCTCATCATTTCTACATTGTGTTTCTCTCTATCATCGGGTTACTTAAGCAGATTCTTAATTATAAACTTCAAAACACACCCAAGGTGTAAGTAGAATGTGAAGTCTTGACAAGAAATAACTCAACACCAACATATGTCTTTCACATAAGTGAACACATGTCTATCAAATTAGGGCTATCTCATTGGTGGGACTACCATAAACCAAAATGTTATGATCCTTCATCTTCTCAAAATAAGGAAATACCTTCCACCATAGACATCAGGCAGATGGAAAATAAAAACTTTAGAAGTAGGCTCCTGTGACTCAGAGTCCCAGCTACTTTTTTTTTAACAACATATTTGAGCGAATCATAGCGAGGACTCAATAGTCATCATTCATGAGACTCAGAGAGCCCAAGAAGTAGACCACTTTACTTTGCAAGAAAAAAACTTCCATTGACAGCACAAGACTTAGTGATCTGTTACCATGGAAACAAACAATATGCCCTACATCAAATGTTCTTAGTCATGCTGGTGAACCACTTGGATTCGTGTGATTTGAATCAGGTTGCTAAAGTCACCCTACGCCCTAGATTGTGTGTTCTTCTAAACAGAACACTCTTCTACCACCCCATGTGCAAGTTAGTTAAGCCAGCTTGTCAGGCACTTCGGTTCCTCAAGTACCCATAACATTTTCTTCTCAGGAGTCCTCAAATAAGGTTAAATATTCTGTTAATAAGAATCACAAATTTTCGGCACATCCTAACGAATATTTCTCATACTGTTATGTAGGATTAGAAACCTCAAAATAGTGCAGTAAGAAAGGGTTCCCTTCTTCTTCACACCTTCATCATAGTTCAAAAACACCAACTGGTTGAATGATACCTTAGCGTCCATTACCATACAGCTGCAAATGAATATTGCCTGCAAACCAACAATACACAAAGCTTATCCATCAACTATATACCTAAATACAACTATTGTGTTACCGGGTGCTGGTGTTACCACTTGTTATGGAGTATATGCATGGTTGTATGTTGCCAGGAGACGGTTAATCAATAAAGGTCCTAGGGTTGAATAAAATGAAAACAGCACAAAGCTACAAAAGACTGTTAGCAACATTCAGGTTGAAGGGTCAGTTCCATATTATTGATGCGCCCTTTCACTTCGCCAGTTGTATGTTTTGAGTTGCTCTTTAACATGGCTATTGGGTGATTCTTTTATTCTTAACTCTAAATGCAGACCTCCATCCCTTGGGTATTCCTACACGTAGTCTGTGCCTGGTTGTCAATTTAATCGATGCCATGTACACATCACTCTACAGAAGTTATTTCCCTCAGGGAATTTTGAAACACCTTTTTGTAATTTAGTTAGGCTCTTGCCCTTGTTAATTCCCTGTCAGCATGCCTCGGCGGTCCAACGTCGGCCCAGCTTCAGTCCGATGTCAGTAGCATCGGACCAGCTTCGGGCCGACATTGGACGGCCGAGGCACGCTGACAGGGAATTACTATTTGCTCTAAATTTCCATTTGTCAATGTTTTCTGTGCTGAATTCATAAATCTCCAAATCAAAAGAAAAAATTATGAATTGTTTTAGATCTGATGAATAGTAATATTCCAATGTTTAAGCATGCAGCCATAGGTTAGGGAAAATAATTCTGCTCTGAAAGTAGACGTCATGATTTGTTGACCTTGGCCAAAATAGCTGAGTTACGAATCATTCTTCTGCATCAGTTATTTCAATTCTAATGCTGTCTGACAATTACAATTCTTCAATCTAGATTATTGATCTAACCATTCTGCCCATTAACTACAGATGTATGCCAGACACATTTGAAGAATTTGATTTAAAAGGAAAACAAATAGTTCTGGAAACACATTCTTGTCCATGATTCTCATTCTTGACTCTATTCCTCAAAGAATAAATTCCATTGGTCTTTAAATCTCATAAAAGTCAAAATCCTTCTGATAAATGTCATATTCTAAGGAGACTTATACCAAGCCTGTTTCAAATTTCGAAATGGTATTCTTAATTCAAATAAAACTTTTTTTCATCATGTAAGTCATTTTTACCAAATGATTCTGGTAATATTTGTCACTTCGAAGGATTAATCACTTCAGAGACAAGGTTATCGCCATAAACTAGAAAGGATAATTTTTTATGGATGACAATTTTGTTAGAACTAAAGAGGTAGACAACAAAATTGCTAACATTATTGCAAACATGCGTTTAACTGTGTCTTCTGTAAGGCTCTTCCGTCTGTTAGGACATAGCTTGGCTCCAGAGAACCATGACTTTTTTGATTATTTAACCAGGGAGAACTAAATTCTCCCTGAAAGTAGCGAGGAGTCACCTTACGCTGCCAATTTCAATTATTTTCAGCTGTTCTGTCTACTGTAGGGCTGCTTGAAAAGTAGATGACTTGTGAAAAATTGTTGTCTGGTGTTGCCGCCAATATCCACTATTGTGCCCAATAGGCCTATTGGGCATGGATATTAG
The DNA here is from genome assembly GCA_026936325.1 of Platynereis dumerilii. Lineage (NCBI taxonomy): Eukaryota > Metazoa > Annelida > Polychaeta > Phyllodocida > Nereididae > Platynereis > Platynereis dumerilii. The sequence continues at coordinate 56,594,166 of JAPTHN010000006.1, read as the reverse complement.
GCCTTTGGGCAAAATATAGGGTCTTTTGGCAAATTATAGGGTCTTTGGGCAAACTTTTGGGCCTCTGGGCATTATGACTCCTTTTGGCATGACTTTCCCAAAGTCATCGCATCCTTCAAAATATCCGCGAGGTCTTTGGGCAAAATGTAGGTCCTTTGGGTGCATACCTAAATCACTCATTATCGCTCACTCCTGACCATAGTGGATTATGGCAAAGATCTTATACTTTGGATACATGCCCTAGTCACTCGCAATAACTCTTTTATGCTATAGTGGATTTTGACAAATATCCAGCTTTGGTTAATAGTGAACTGACCAATGAGAATACGCCCTAATATCTTGACCAATCAAAATCCACCCTAATATCCACAGTAGGGGGCACAGTAGTACATAGTTTTTCCAATGAGAATGCCACCTAATATCCTGTCCAATGAGAATCCGGCCAAATATCCTAGCGAGTGACAGCCAACCCTAATATCCACAGAGCCATAATTGGCCAGTGGATATTAAGTTGCATTCTCATTGGACACACTGATAATTCAATGAGATTCCAATCTAATATCCAACAGCCAATGAAAATTGAGCCCAATATCAAATAGGCTAATAGTCAAATAGGCTCTTTGGTCAAAGTCAAAAGACTAAGCCAAAATCCATGACAGTCTTTTGTGGATATTTGTGGATATTTTTGAGTGATTATAGATGCTTTGGGCATACACAAATGCCACCTAATATCCTGTCCAATGAGAATCCAGCCAAATATCCTAGCCAATGACAGTCAAGCCTAATATCCACAGAGCCATGATTGGCCAGTGGATATTAAGCTACATTCTCATTGGACACACTGAGAATTAAATGAGATTCCAATCTAATATCCAACAGCCAATGAAAATTAAGCCTAATATCAAATAGGCTAATAGTCAAATAGGCTCTTTGGTCAAAGTCAAAAGACTAAGCTAAAAATCCATGAGAATCTTTTGTGGATATTTGTGGATATTTTTGAGTGATTATATATGCTTTGGGCATACACATCTGGTCTTTCAAATTTCGAAATGGCATTCGTTGATAAATGCCAGAAGAAGGCCTCTGCCGATTCTTGAAATTTCTTTGTTTTCAGTGCCACAATTTATAACAGAAGGCGGTCACGAAGTCTAAACTGCTTTAGGCAACACACTTTGATGTTACAAAACCCGAAATAATTCATTAAGTCAGTAGAAAAACATCTGCTGAATTTGTTGACATGTCTTCATGATGAACGTCATCAATTGATTGCATACATGTTGCTTTTGCAAGAGTGACAGCTTGCAAAGAGATTTGCTAAAAAACATAAACGTGACTTTGATCTTAATAGATTCAAGGCATTTTTATCTCCACATCAAGCTCTCATTGGCACATCTCATTTTCATCATGCGCTTCTGGTTTTGCTGCCTTTTTACATGTTGGCAAAGAACTGTATCTGTGAATTTTTCTCAGATATTCAGGTTAGTTCATCTTTCACCCATGAGCTTTCTTGGTATGTAATGCTCAATAACATCATCCAAATATCAGGAACTGCAAAACAAGTTGTTGTCTGACAATGAGCCATGTTAATGACACTAATGCATCATTGGCTTCGGCAGCAGCAAAAAGGTGCAATGCCGATGACAATTAACGTCGGATGTGAATGTTTTATCAACAGTTTTATCAGCAGCATTCATTCATCAGGGTCATTTGCATCCGTGATTAATCAGGAAGATCTGGCAATGAAGCTCATTCTGGCAGGTTGGCATCAACTTGATTGCTGTGGATGTGCGGAAGCATGGGCCACAGTAGGATTGGTTAGGCTGGGATTTTGATAGAAATAAACTTAGAAAGTGAAAATTAGACCAATGCCGTTGAACTTAATATCATTTTTTACTGTAGTCATCGCATGTTGTATTATCTACATGAAAAACATCTCATCCTGTTAAAATGCTATTGTGATGATGCTCATAAGAATTCACCTAAGAAATGTTTCCATTGGTTAAACACTTTTTCAGTCTTTCAGATGAACTCTCCCGTGGCTAGGTATAAGGAACAAACTTCTTTGTCAACTATACCCGCCACCGACTGAAATCTTTACATATCAATCATTGCACTTGCAGTATTGACCAGGTCAAAGAGTAAAGCTTAGAACAGTAAAGTTCTGTTCTATGGGTAAAGCTTACAACTGTGACTCAGACATTTGAATGCTTCATTCTGCAAATCATATCCAGACCTTTCTTTCCATCTGCCACAAAAATCCAACTTTGATCTCCCAACAGATGAGGCTGTAACGACCCATGAGAAACCCCTCAGATTCTACACTCAACAGCTTGTGTAATAGTAAAGCATAGAACTGTTCTAAGAGAAGAGCTTACATATGTGATTCAGACATTTGTGTATGTCACATTCTGCAAATCACATCCAGGCCCTTCTTTCCGTCTGCCACTAAAATTCGACTTTGAAGCCTCATCCAACAGATGAGGCTGTAATATCCCCTGATGCCTGACGACACATTGCAGATTAGAGCAACGGCTTTTTTCACTTGCTTAAAAATGAAATCTGGAATTAGCCATTTCATATATACTGCATAGCAGACCTTGGATTTTATTCAAGAAAAAAGAAACAATCTGTAATATGACTTGCAATCTGAATACCGAACCTAGTGAAAAGCACCTAAACTAATCATTTTATCTCACTTTCTATAAATTATGCTACAGTGACTTTAGTTGGTTTCAAAACAAATAGAAGGAATCAGATAGCAACAAGTTAACTGCTTTATGGACAACCAACATATAATTCTTGGTGGGGAGCCAAAAATAACAAATTTTAATGGTGTTTTCTCAGTGGGGTTAGTGCGATTTTCTTGGTCCCCAGCCTGCATTTGACTTCTTTGAAAGTATGACTCCAATTATATGAGGCACATTAAGGTATTGGTGCATAGATAAATGTGATTCCTGTATAAGTGATGTGTTGTTGTAATTATCATTTGGCATTTTACTTGCTATGGATGTAACGAGATGATGCAAAAACATGGTAAACATCATTTCATGACATTTCTCTTATTCTTTGTGACATATAATTATGAAGTGTCACAATAGGATTAAACCTTGTCTTACAAAGAAGATATTTTGTTATAAAAACAAATAAGTTAAAGTAACAAAAGAACCTGTGAACTAACATGTCATTATGGAAGACATGTGTTCCAGTTCAAGACATATCCAAACTTTCAAAGTTTCAACTACGGGCTAGAATAATTCTTGATCCGGCTGCTTATTCCATTAACACACATGGAACACACCAAAATACTCTTGTATTCTTGACTGCAACCCAAAACAAACCCAATATGGCAATAAAGGGATCTAGATACCTGTCAAGTTCTGGGTCTCATGATTAATAATCAATTGAATGACTCACTAACCTTGTTAATAGAGGTAATATTACAACAAGCATCAATTCAGAATTTCCAAGTAAACAAGCAGAATATTTCAATTACCAAACAAGAAGGGATCACAGGTGTGACAAGGGCACCTCATTGACATAACTTGCCAATTCCTTGCAGCCACTTGTCCCCTGCAGCAACGTTCTCAGTTAGCGGTATATTCCAAGGAACTCTTCATGACCTGTGGTATTATGGCTTTCTCCATGAAGTTCACTGCAAAGGCAGTATGTGTGCATTCATTGTTGAGAGAAACCTTCTAACAAATGAAATTGTGTCGTTCCATCAGATGAAGATATTATCTTCTTAATTTGGCCTGCATTTTTCATGACCAATATTATGAATAATATGTTTTTCAAATTAACTTAAAACAGGCTAGGTTGGGTTTGGGGATAGAGCAATGGATAGCAAATGGACAATACATGGATAGTTCTACTTGTTACCTTTTAGATCCGTCCTGTACAATGCGCCAAAGACAATCCTTTTTCTTGTCGGTTTCTTGTTTTATTTCTCAATTTTCTCTAGGTTTCTCTTGCTCAAGCCAGGGAATGTGCATCGTTAACAAGGACATCTATCATCCTGGTATCTTGGTCCAGTCTTCTGTCTTTTTGTTACTTTTCACTTTTTCTTTTTTGAACTTTTGCATTAAGAATTCTGAGCGTCTCATTACAACAGCCCACACAGGAAGATAAACCTTCCAGTTGCATATTACTTTTGATATTTCACAAAACAGAGTGACTCTTACCCCCAAGACAAAATTGTCATACAAAGATGGGAAATGGAGGACTTCATAGGAGGACTTCATAGAACTTCGCAGACACTGTGTAAAACATTATAATTGAAACAATGTAAAGTGGTCTCTGCGTTAAAGACTGCCCCTTCCGCAGTAATGAAGCGGTCTCTCATGGGGGTGCGGTCTCTCATTGGGCTGCAAAATTCACTAAAATACAAGTAAGCACAGGAGGAAGGCAGTCGCATCAGGCAAGTCAGTCTTACAACAGGGGGCCTTATAACGCAGGTGCCACTGTAATCTCATGGAGCCAAAGAAGTGGACCAATTTGTCCTGCAAGAAACAAAAAACATCTCCACAGACAGAACAAGTGGTCAGTTACCATGGAAACCAACAATATGCCCTACACCAAACGTTCTTTATCATTCTGGTGAACCTCATGCTAGGCGTGACTTGAATGAGGTCGCAAAAGTCCCCTTGAGCACTGGATTATGGGTATGTCCCACCTAAACTGAATACTCTTCTACCACCCCAGGTGTTAGTTAGTTAAGCCAGTTTGTAAGTGAAAATTGGTACTTTGGTGCCTCAAGCATATACGTCTTTTCACCACCTTCAGTCAGGTCAAAAGTTCAACCTTCTTTAGCAGAACCTTAATTCTGTAAGACCGTCATCATGCATTGAAAAGGTATGGTGGAATTTCTTCTTTATCTTTCCTTGTGATATCTTAAGTACTGTACACAAAATCTGAAAATCTACTAGTAAATCTCAACAACCATCTCCACAACCTTGTGCATCAACATATATTTCGCTAAATACAACTATTGTGTTACTGTGTGCTGGCGCTACTTTTTGATATGGAGTATGTGTTGGATTATATTTCTCTAGGAGACAGTTAATTGATAAAGGTCCTAGGGTTGAAATTAATGAAAACAGCACAAAGCTACAAAAGACTGTTTAGCAACATTCAGGTTGAAAGGTCAAATCCATATTATTGGTGTGCCCTTTCACTTCAGCAGTGTATGGTATCTTTTGCCCTTTAAAGTAGTTATTGGGTAGTTTTTACCTTCAGCGAACGAAGTTCGAAGAAGGTATTGTTATCACTTCGGTCAAAAGTTGTCCGTCCGCCGGGCAGGCGTCCGGGCGGTCGGGCGGCGGGCGGATAGATAGTTTCCGGGCCAGTACTCAACCTCTATTGAATGTATATGGATGAAATTTGGTACACATGTAGCCCATATGGTCTAGTTGTGCCTTTTGATGGTTTGATTGATGGAACTTTTGTAATTTTTGAAATATTGAGCAAAATATTAAAAACTTTTTTTTTTTGTTTCCGGGCTGGGACTCAGCCCCTATTGCATGCACATGGATGAAATTTGGTACACATGTACCCTGTATGGTCTAATTGTGCCTTTTGATGGTCTCATGGATGGATATTTTGTACATTTTCAAATATTGAGAAAAATAAAATAAAATAAATTTTTTCATGTCCGGGCTAGAACTCAGCCCCTAATACATGTACATGGATGAAATTTTTTACACATGAAGCCTATACAGTCTAGTTGTGCCTTTTCATGGTCTGATTGATTGATATTCCATACTTTTTGGTATATTGAGAAAAATGTATTAAATTTTTTTTTTTTTGCATTTCAAGCCAAAACTTGCCCACAATTGCATGTACATGGATGAAATATGTTACACATGTCACCTATATAATTTGTGCCTTTTGTAGGTGTGATTCATGGAGATTCTATACATCTTGAAATATTGACAACAGAATATTTAAATTATTAGTTTTTGTTACCAGGTCAAAACTTGGCCATCATTGCTTGTACTTGAATGTTATATATATCACCTATATAATATCTTAGTGCCTTTTGTTGGTCTGCTTGGTTATTATTCTTAATGCTTTTTCAAATATTCTGACCCATACCTCACAACTTATTCCTTGTGTATGCATGAAACTGGTCCATATTATATGTACATTGGTCTAGTAAGGCCTTTCCATCGTTCAACGTACCTTGGCCTGCAGGCGGGCATATGGCGGGGCGTATAGATAATTTCAGACCAAGATCGGGCCACTATTGCAAATACTACATGCAATTTGGTTCACATCACTATTATGGTGTAATGGTGTCCTTTTTAAATGTTGTTTTTTCGCTGAAGGTTTGCTGCTACGCAGCCTATGTTTTAAAGTTGATGTTGAATTCTGGGTTTCCCATGTCATCTCTTCAGCTTTTCTCTGCAGTATTTCAAAGTTCAGAAATACACTGTTTGGGGACATATGGCTCAGGGTAGAAGCCTACTTTGTTTTTTCACTATTATGTAGCAACACCGCATGTTTCTTTCATTTGAAAATGTGTTCGAATAAGTTTAATGCAATGCTGAAACCACATCTTTTTTTATCAAATCATTTGCCCACCAAGAAGTAGCTCCTTCCCTTTTTGTTATTGAGGACACATCTGTGCTTCTGAATTTCCATTTGCTATTTTTTTCTGGCCAGAATTTAGAATTCTCCAAATCAATAAACACCTTTAATAGGAAAATGCTGCATTGCTTTAAATCTTATGAATACAAACGTGCCAATGTTGCTATGTGTGGCCTTGAGTTAGGCGGCAGAATACCCCATTGGGAATTGCACCTCACGATTTGTTGATCTGGGCCAGAATATCTGAATTACTAATCATTTCTCACAAATCTACTTTTTCAATTCCAATGCAATCTCAGTATTATAATTCTTGAATCTCGATTCTTGATCTAACCATTCTGTTCATTAAACAGAGATATATTCCAGACACGTTTGAGGAATTAGATTTAAAAGGAAAACCAAATTGTTCTAGAAACACATTCTTGCCCATGAATCTCATTCTTGAGTTTGTTTCTCCTAGAATAGATTCTGTGGGGTTTTCTAATCTCATCAAAGTCAGAAATCCTGCAGATAAATATCATATTCCAAGTAGCTTTGTGCCCAGCCTGCTTGAAATTCTAAAAATGTTCTCTTCAAGCGAATAAAACTTTTTTTCAAATGAAAGTCATGTTTTCCGGCAATTTTGATTGAATTTGTCACTTTTGAAGGATTAACCAGCTCAGAGATAAATCTTAATGTTGTTGCTAGAAAAGGATAGCTTTTGATGGATGGCATTGCCTCAAGAATATGTGAATGCAGATAACTTATTTTATCACACATTATTATCGTTTTCATAGATACATGTTTTTCCAGTTTGTACATCACTTTATCCCAAACTGTGATGTCACAGATTTAGTTGCATAACTTTGTATGTTACAAGCACAATTTCAAATAACTGACTAAATGCATTGACACATGGATTATGTATGTTTAGCTTGTTTGGCTTTGATACCTGCACTGATTGTTAGATCCTTCAATGAAATGTAACTGAACCAAACAGACCACCTATCTTCAAAGGAGGGTTAATTCCTGGTTCTCACATGCAGGAATATTGTTGTGACTGCCATAGTACACTGTTGGCCAAAAGTTTGGAAATGATGACTGTTCACCATTGCGTCAGCGTTGCACAAAACGGGATCTGGTTGTTTGGATTCTTACTTGATCAAATTGGTGAATACAACATTAAATTTCAAAGGTTGCTCTCAAAATGGGATGTGTCAAAGTGAGTAATCATTGGCCATTGCCATTTCATTGATAAGCCCGGCCACTTGTTTCGGGCCATCAGCATTTTGAAAGCAACAAAAGAAACTGCATGCCATTCATATACACACTGGAAACTACCCATACAATCCATCTTCCTATTATAACATTTTCTTCGGATCAGATAAGATTCCATACACCCTCAAGCAAATTTCAGTAACACTGCTCCAACGGCAAACAAAACTCTTGTTTCCAAACTTTTGGCCCGCAGTGTACAATGACTAGCAACAAATATGAGCTAATATGATGAAGTGTTTTGAGATTGTGATGGCGAGTCTTGTGAAAAACAATAAAATAGGCTTTGTTTGGGAAACTTTAAAACAGAGACTCTTCTGGCAAGGTGTAACAAGCGGCTCAGACAGAAGTTGTTTGTTGTGGTTTTACACAAACATAACATTGCCTGGCAGTTTTAATTTCCTTTGTCATAAACCGTGATGTCAAACTTTAAACTGATATGTCACAGATTAAAGATTAGACCAATCACATTCACAGATACCCGATGATGTCACGGTTTGACTGCAAAACGAAGTTTTCAAAAAAACACGTAGCTATGAAAACGATAATAACAAATTGGCTTCGGAATGCATAGTCTGTGCTTGTTACAAAACAGTGAATATTTTTCAGGGGATGGCAAACAAGAAATAAACATGTTGGACAAGAAATATTATATCCTCATACATATTCATTACCAAAAGACGAAAAATTATTAATTCCTTTACACTACATGCACACATCTAACAGTAATAAGTACTATTACTATACTATATTTCATACGAACCTCTCTTTACCTCATTCAGAAGCCTGGTAGATTAAGGAATTATATTTGAATCCTTATAAAATATTACTGACATAGGAGAAAGGCAGGTTAGTGGATATGCAAGCTTTATCCTGGCAAGAGAAACAATTGTTCGGGAAAGTTTTGTCGTTTGCATAAAACAGATTAGCTTTATTGCTGTCTGTAGGTATTGACAAAATATTCTTTTCTGCAAAATTTATGCTGCTGATAATTTTAGATCATCTTTTTACCCATGGCTTTAAATGAAGTTTGCTCGCTTAGGACAAACAGGTGTTTTGCTGTTTATGGGAGAATATTGCACTTCTGGAAACCTAGAGTTTTGAATCTATTATTGATCAAAGCTCTCAGAAGCCTGGATACACACTTCATATTTGTACCACTTCATATTTTCCCCTTGCTAACACAATTTGCAAACATTATTCGAGGATGCGGAATAAGTGAGCTCTTAGCAACCACTCGCGAATTCCTTAAGAGGAGGTTTGGAGAGCTTCGCCAGCTTTCCGTGTTAATGCGGTTACTTTTTATACCGCAGGATTTTTCTCTTTTCCCCTCATCCTAATTTTTTTTGCATTCAGAATCCTCCGAAATGAAGAGAGCGTGTGAGAAGCAACCAGGTGTCTTAGATTCCTTTGCCAACTGCTTCGATTTGCTCTATTCACTCGCCCCAAGACCACCAAAGTCCTTTCAAAAGTCTTCTGAGAGCCTCCTAAGCACACATTAACAGAGTGGACACAATATGCTGGGTTATGCTTGGCTGTGCTCCTGTAAACAACATACAGCCTTCTAATATCCAAGTTATCCTACCATCCAAAAACTTACCGAAAGTATATTAAAGAAAACGGCAATCTCTATACATATAGAAGAGTTTCGTAACAAGAGCATAACAAAAAAGTCAATGTATGGACTGAGTGATTCCTTAAACATGGCCAGTGCAAGACACAAACCATTAAGTATTTTCTTCCACTTTCCTGCTAACTCTAAGAAGGTCAATTTTTGTAGGTTTGAATTTTGGTTTTCTCTATCTTGAGCCCAATGAATTTAACAAGACCATCTATCATGCTAGTATCTTAGCTCTTTTTGTTTTGACACTCTTAAAATAAAGAATCCTCAGTTTCTCCACTACAGAATACGATAAAGGAACTTCTTATTTCGCTTGGTATCTCTGAAGTACACAAGCTCAAAGACACTTTCATGACAATACTTTGACATTGTTTGCTATCCCCATTTGAAAACTAATACTCTCAAACATAATACAGTGAGCCAAAAATCAAAAATTAGAAATACCCTAGAAGAAAACAACATGTATTCAATTTTTTCTGAGTGAAAAGCGTCCTGAAATACATGTAGTTTTGGTCAAGATTCACGAAATACGTAATTTAAGTTCTCTCAAAATTTGTCAGACACTCGATCTAAAAAAGTTTGTTTAAAACAGGCAAAAGAAAAGTCAGCTGGTGACCATACATTTTGTGTTATTAGGCAAACTTTTTATTTGAAATAGCCTCAGAACTGTCTATCAAGATCAATTTCTTGTGTTATTTCATTCAGGGGGTGACTAACACTATTTTGAGCCATGGTAAAGTAAGTTGAGTGGCTGAAGTTCTATGACATCAACTTTCCAAGAACGTTTTTGTGCTGTGTAGAAAACTGGGCCATATTATCATTATGCCATATTTATGATGCAAAAATTCCCAATTTTCTTCTCATACCATCTGAATCACCTTCTGTGGAACCTCATTGACAGAATGAAAATTGGATGAGACCCCATTTCATAGAGCCATATAACACATCTTCATAAAAGACCACACTGCTATGTCGATTTCATGGGAGGTGCAATTAATGACTAAAGGTTAATGAAGAGCCCTGTGGGACAGAAAATATATGACTGCGCTATAACTCCATTATATTTTTTCTTTTTCTCTCTACGAGCTTCCAGCTTTATCCAACCAACTCTTTGTAGCTTTGTCATAGGGACTTGTTAGAGTTAATTGGATAGAATATTGAATACAAGTCAACACTCTCCAAGTCAGGCATATTTCAGGATACTGGTCGTAAGCAACATTAATATAGTATATATCCTGTTGTATAGGTTTTATTTTGGATAGTGTGGACATGAACACACATCAACACAAGAGATTAGTATAATGCACCAGATTTTCTTTTTTAGGTCACATCTCTTGGCTTGCTTTGTACCATATTATATGATATAGTGACTCTTTAATGACGACATAAAATATACTATATTTGAAGCTATTCAGTTTTTTCCTCAGTTTCTCTACAATGTATGGCTTATATCTGAGTTAAAAGTTATTTAATATATTACATTAGACTACCAAAATGGCAGGTTTGTCTTTTCCATTCTATTAATTTCTTTGTTTTTATTGCTATCTTATAAACATTTTTATCATTTTCTAGTAATCTGCCTCTTGTGATATATCTGAAAGTTCTGTTCTTGTAATTCTCCCCCACAAACAAAAGCCACTTACATGACACAACTGCACACACATTAGCATTTTCACCGCACTGGCACAATGCATCACTCAATTTACATGCTGCAACTGAGCCATTGAACATGTTGTTGCTGAACATCATTGCTGATCTCCCGTCAATTTTCAGCTTAGTTGAGCAATATTCTGGCACTTGTGCAACTATTTAGGCTTGCTTGTGTTGCCATGTTCTCATTACAGAAGACAATGGGACTGATTCCCATGAAAATCACCACGGAAATAACAAGAAATTTGGCTCAAATGCAATTGTAATGCAATCCCTTTTTCCATGGAAATGTTGACTGAGTGTGAAACCAGCTTCCAGACTGGAATGTTCTGATATGCATTATAGAAAATATTTCCCAATTTCTTTTCGTAAAACAAGTAATATAAGCATGTTTTTTTTTAAGATACTGCGTAAAATGTAAGGGTTGAAATTATTAAAGTGTTCATGAATATCAGGCAGACATTATAAATGTAGCTCATTTATGTTTCTGGTATCTAATTAGAAATATGAGATGACTGTAGTGACCTTTTAGATGCAAATTTTCTGAAAGAAGCATGCCTTTCTTATTAAAGGAGAGGTACTTTTATCAGAAAATTCGAGCCTGCATTTCTCTTTTATAAAGGACAACATGAAATTCTAGGACATGACTAATAAAATAGGTCCCACCTCATGTATTTCATAAAGCTTAGGTACATGTATTGGGCCTGCTTAGTATCCTTTTTCTTGGCAGTTTGGACACCATATTTAGAATATCTTCTCTTCAACGGCATCTTTCAGTCTGGATTTATGAGCTTGTTTTTGGTGCTTTCTTATTTTTCAGTTATGCTTTCATAAGCAAGTCTCAGATTCTTATTAGATTTTTTCCTCAGAGAAAAATTGCTTTCCAACTTCCTATTTTCTGAAGTATCTGGAAAAGTACACAGGCTCCAAGGCATGGTAATACATCTAACAATGAAATGTGAAATGGTCTTTAAATGCCCACTGTAGGTCATGTTTAATAAGGGAAGCATTTTATGAAACAAAAATATTTCTGTTTATATAAATTAAAGTGTTTATTTTTTTAGCATTGTCATCAATTTGCGTTTGCTAAACTCCAGTCATTTACATATTTGTCAAATTTGGTCAAGAACAACATACATTCAGGTAAAATTAAGTTGAAGAGTGATAAAGCTGAAATAAAGGGTGTTTTTAAAAAGTGAAGACCAGAGAGTATGTAGACCTTCCTCAAGGCACCAATCCACCAAGGCTGTACTGACCTACAAGGTACAATGTACCTAATTTCCTACCTTGCCTAATTACACAACCCAATGGCAATATATAACCATTATCCCCCATCAAGTGTGTTATCAGCCACCACAGAGTGTGATCTGTGGTGTGTGATCTGCCTGCTCAGATCACACACCTCAGTTACCATAGGGACGCAGCATAACACAGCACCTTGCTACCTGCTGAGTTTGAAAACTGTGCGTAATTTTCAAAGAACATGACTATGATTGAAGGATATTTGTTCAGGCAATGATAATCTTAGCACCTTCAAAGTTTCAGGAATCCTTTAACAGTGTATATTGGGTGTAGTCCTCAAATGGTATGGTTTTCTGGCATACTGATAAAAAGTAACAGAGGTATTAGTAAAGAAAAGTCGGAAAAAGTAGTTAAAAGTATGGAAAAAGTCATGAAAATTGACCTGAAAATTGTTGTTTCTGTTGCGGCTAAAAATTAATTGCTTCGCACCAGTAGAACATAGAACCTTAAAAATTGGCATGAGTGTTATCAGATAAATGTAAGACATCAGGTGAAAAGTACAGTACTATACATGGAACAGATTATTTGTACCGGCGATGTGAGTAACAAATAGGAATGAACTTTTAAAGTTCAAAAATGCAACTTAAAAGCAAAAAAGGTTGTTGTGGTTTTAATTTTTTCGTGCTAAAAGTGTTTGGTCTATAAACATCAAACTTGTTGAGCATCCAGGAAAGTACCCTAGCAAAAACATCTGAGAGTTTCATCTTCCCATTATTCACTAATTTTGAATGATGCCTTTTCAAAGTTGCGAGAGTGAAAAATCTACAAAAAGCACAAAAATGATAGTTTCTTGCTCACTAAAAAAATTCTGTTTCTCTCACTTATAAATATAGTACCTCAATATTTTGCATTTTACAATACAAATATATTTTACAAAATATGTATAGGTTTCATATTCATAGAGTAATTTTCTGATGTGCTATACCTCTATGAAGTTGATAAAAACAAATGTCATAAAAACAAACTTTGGCGCAGCAAATTGGCCAAAGTATAGGCCAATTTAGCTTAGATTAAGTTAAAATTAACATTTTATCATACTATAATATATAGAAATAGATTCCTGTGCCTATCTTTGCTAGATTGTTAAAAGTGTGGCTGGGGGATAAAAGGGAAACCCAAGTCGTCAGTGATCTGTTTGGTCAGATCAGACTCGGAGGGCGCTACGCGCCCACCTCGTCTGATCTGACCAAACAGATCACTGACTCGTAGGGTTTCCCTATAATAACAAACCATTCAAGCCAGGAAGAATTTCATATGCATCTGCCAATGTTGAATACAGTTTTCATATTTCATGAATTTTAAAATGCATCTATTTCCATATCCAGAATTAATTTCATTCATTTTAAACAACTAAGAATCCTTCTAACCTTGATGCAGATAATTCAGATGCATTGGCAAACATTACAGAGATAGATTCCACAGCTAATTAACTTAGAGAAATCCTCCTGCTTCTGTAACTGAATTAACTCGCTATATTGTCAAACTTCTAACTTGTTCTGTGGAGGGAATTTGCCCTTCTTGTAGCGGTTCTTGCGCATCATTCCGTGATTACCTAAAAGTTAAGACATACTTCTGCCATTTAATTGCTAACGGTTACAGATAGGGACAAATTGGTTCCTGGACTAATTGCATCGAACTGTTGCTCATCCAATGTCTTTCCTTGTAGTGTACATGGGAAAGAGTTTGCTCAATTGGTAGCATACCAGGTTGCCAATCGCTGTGTCCAGGGTTCGATATTTTGTTGTGACCGCGTTGCTTGGACTGCAGAAAATGATGATACAACTGATGCAGGTTTTAACTCTGTCCCCAGAATTGCATACCATTTGAAGTCACCACCATTTAATTATACATAGAGTATTAGGCCAGCATGAAAATTAAGCTAGTTTATAAAAAGGTTTGTTTTGTCTGTCTCCCAGTCGAAAATCCATACAAAATGCTCTTTTTTCATTTTCCTCCCATGTTATAGCAGTGGAATAATGTGTTCTGACTTCTGTACTTGTTAGATACTGTTACCAAACCCTGAATTATTGATGAGGCATGTCATTGATCGATTGAGCAATCGAGGAGCCAAATTATTCAGACAAATAAGGAAAGATCCCCTCCTTCTGGCTACCATGGGTCATAGATTTCATTAGTTATCATTTGAATAATTACAACCTGATGCGGAAAATGTATGTTATGCATCATTAGGCCAGGCTCCAAGTAATCACTGCACTGAGTACACCAAGTTGCTGTGTTATTCTGTTAGGCAGTGTGGGTGGATGGAGGATCTGGGCTTTACATCCAGTATTTATGCGCTAATTGAAGCTGCCAACATAGGCCCAGGTGACAAGGCACGAGCTGGATTCAAACATGGGACCAGGCAATTGGCAGCCTGGTATGCTACCACCTCCCCTCATTAAGCAATCAGGAAGTTTTGTTTGTACAGTGTACGGTGCATTTGCCTTCTACTCTGTGGGCCATTAGTTCACTTTCAAGCCAGGGTGGGACATTAATATCATCCCGGCTATATTTCATTCCTTAGAAATGTCAAATTTGTGATTCCTTGTACTCCATACCAGTTGTATAGCAGCCACTGGTCAACTTTCTAAATGTCACTCAATTATGGTTCAGCTATTAGTCATGGATGTATGGAATCTCTGGAAAAAATCTAGATTTTAGAGTATGTCTAAGTGAGTTCTAGCTCTTTAGTGTATGTCTCCTCCCACTGAAAATTTGTACTGAATGCTCGATACTCATCATTCATGCGACTAAGGGAACCCAAGAAGTAGACCATTTTTACTGCGCAAGAAAAAAACTTCACTGACAGAACAAGTGATCTGTTACCATGGAAACCAACAATGTGCCCAACACCAAACGTTCTTTATCATTCTGGCAAACCTCGTGGAAGGCGTGACTTGAATGAGGTCGCAAAAGTCCCCTTGAGCACTGGATTATGGGTAATTGGGTATGTCCCACTCAACAGAATTCTCCTCTACCACCCCAGGTGTTAGTTAGTTAAGCCAGTTTGTTTAGCGAGTAGCATGCCTTTAATGCCTCCAGCATCTTGACCTGTTCGAAGTCTGTCAACAGTTCTGTTAGTAACGATTAGAAGTTTTTTGGTCAAACTATAATAATTAAATATTCACATACTATCTGCATAGATGAATTTCTAGATTCTGACTTGTTGAAATACCTAAAGTATTCTAAATATATTTCTTATTCTTCTGTAACCAATTCATTTTTTCCTTTTCACTTTTCCCTACTTTCAGTTCTGTCTTATTAATAATATCTTGGTGACCATATCCACAATGAATATTTTTTGAGTGAAATAGTTTAAAATTATGCCTTTCAATGAAAACAGCTTGCTAACCAATAACACAGAAATCTTATCCACCAACATATACTGAAATATGCCATATAGTGTCATGAATGTATGTATGTAATATTTATTTTAAGTCGTATATAGCCAAGTTACAGAGTAAATGTAAAAATTTAAGCTGCATCTAAGTTGATTTCAACTTCTGTACGACTACTAAAAAATAAAAAATTAAAATGGCAAGCAAAATTCAGCAGACAATTCAAATTGTCTGTTATAAGTCCAATAGTCAGTGTTCATATCCTCTGTGGTTTATATATCCATAAATGTCAAATCCGATTGTCACTGCTCATGTTCATAAAAATGTCAATAAAATTCAATAGTCAATAATCATGTCCATTAAAGTCTCTAAGAACTCGTATAGCAGTCGGTCATCTATCAACCAGAGGCGATTTCCTTATCCTGTCTTCAGGTCTCTTCCTTGTCTTGATCTTTATCTGAAACAGATTTGAGATTGAAGTGTAGTTTCCTCCTAGATAACATCATTTTCATTACAGGTCAAAAGCCAGTTGCTTATTGCAGATTTGAAGATGTTGAGTGAGGGACTATTCTTAATTGCTAAAGGAATATTGTTCCAGAGCTTAGCACCATAGTATTTAAAACTATTCTTACCAAAATTTACTGTGTTATATTGAGGTAGAACAAATCTATTGTTATCTCTCATGTCATAGTTTGATTGCTGAAGAGTAAACATCTCAGACACAAACCTAGGTGCCATTCCATATTTGATTTTGTACAATAATATAGCGGTACCCTTGACACATTTTTTAAAGATATTGAGTTGTTTGCTCTTTGTGCACATCTGATCATAGCTCAAGTGACTTTTTCCAGTCACAAATCTCAGAGCTCTCTTGTTTGTCTTCTCGAGTTTCTCCATATTGCATTTATTTGTGAACATCCACACTGCTGAGCAGTAGTTGAAGTTACTAGTAATGTAACTGTTGTATAATGTCATTCTGCACCTTTGGTCAATGTAATGTCTTATTCTTTTCAGAACTGGTTTAAGTATTCAATAAACAGTATATGTCATGTTGTGAGACAGTTAATCGATAAAGGTCTTTAGGTTGAATTAAATGAAAACAGCACAGAGGCACAAAAGACTGCTTAGCAACCTTCAGATTAAAAGGTCAGATCAATGTTATTGCTGTGTCCTTTCGCTTCAATGGTCTCTCTTGCCCTTTTAAGTGGTTATTGGGTGTTCTTTTATGCTGAATTCTAGGTTGCCTATTCGACCTGTACAGCTTTGCTCTGTGTTATTCCATAGAATGATCATGTGTGATGTAGAGACGAGTAGTAGTGGCGTAACTACCGGTTCTACCATGAGAGGTATGTGCGGGGTGCCCCCTGTGCCCACTCCCAATAAGGACGCCACTACCTGCATAATTTTGTCTCTGCTATTGAACAAACTAGAAAAGAAGTCGTTCTGATGACATTGTACAGAATTAATAGCTACAATTCAGGAGTGACCACTTCAAAACTACAGAAGGGTTGCCATTATGATGTAGGGTATACTGTAGGCCCACATCATAAAACATTGTGATCTGTATAATGATAATTGTGTAAATTTGATTCACATTCTGCACATCAGAATTCTTTCCATTTGAAAATCAGTCGAAATAAGTTTAATGCATTGATTTTATCTGTTCAAGGCCATTTTAGTTCAATCATTCGCCTGCCGAGAAACAATAGGCTCCTTCATTTTCGTTATTGAGGAGGAATCTGCGCTTCTTAATTTCCATTTGCTAACTTTTTCAGTGCTGAATTTAGAATTCTCCATATCAATAAACACCTTTAATAGGAAAATGCTGCATTGTCTTGAATCTGATGAATACAAATGTGGCAACCTTACTGTGTGAGGCAAGACATTTGGCAGCAGAATTGGCTATTGGGAATTGCACCTCACGATTGGTTGATCTTGCCCAGAATTTCTGAATAACCAATCCTTTCTTATGCATCCATTATCTAAATTTCGGTGCAAACTGGATGTTTGAGACAGTTAAAAATGAATTTCCAAATCGTTCAGTTCATTCTCCTGCCAAGAAAGGATAGGTACCTCCCCTCTTAATTTTTCTTATTGAGGACACATCTGAAATTAAATTGGTTGATTTTTTCTCTGCTGGATTTAGAATTCTCCAAATCAATAAACACCTTTAATAGGAAAATGCTGCATTGCTTTAAATCTGATGAATACAAATGTGACATTCTTGCTGTGTGTGGCCATAAGTTAGGCAGCAGAATACACCATAAGGAATTGCGCCTCACGATTTGTTGATCTCAGCCAAAATACTTGAATTACCAAACGTTTCTTATGCATCCATTATTTTGATTCCAATGAAATCCGAATATTACAATTCTTGAATCACAATTATTGATCTAACCATTCTGTTCATTTACAGAATTAGTATTCCTGACACGTTTGAAGAATTCGATTCAAAAGGTAAACCTAATTATTCCAGGAACAATTTCTTGTCCATGAATCTCATTCTTGAATCCATTCCTCAGAGAATAAATCCTGTGGGTTTTTTTTAATCCATCAAAGTCAGAAATTTGCTGATTAGTATCATATTCAAAGGAGCCTTATACCTAGCCGTATTCAAATTTCGAAATGGTTCTCTGGAATCAAATTAAACTTTTTTGATAATGGAAGTCATGTTCACCAATTACTCAGACAACATTTGTCACTTTTGATGGATCACTCGCTAAGAGATAAAACTTGTGTTATCGCTATGAAAAGGTAACCTTTTATGGATTGCGATACTGTAAAAGCTGTCAGACATCATTAAATGGCTTTTGGAAATGCTGATCTTATTTCAACTGCATGTGCACTGAAGAAATGTTTTGCAGAATGACAACAAAGAGATTTGCTCCATAGGTCACAAAAGTAAATTTGACTTCAGACATCATTTTTAATGACTTAATGGTGGAAAATCATGAATTTAATTCAGAGTTTCACCACATCATGCACATGCTAGTTACATTGTATGTACAAGGTGTAGAGCTTTGACTAGCGCATCTCACTTCATTGTCAGTATATACTTCCTTTTTTTATGGCCTCCAGCTTTCTTGTTATGTGATACTCAATAACTTCATCCAAACATTTGGAACTGCCAACCAAGTTGTTGTTTGACAATGAGCCGTGTTAATGACACTAATGCATCATTGGCTTCGGTGGCAAAGAGGTGCAATGCAGGTGACAATTAACGTCGGATGTGAAAAGTTTTTATCAGCAGCATTCATTCATCAGGGTCATTTGCATCCGTGATTAATCAGAAATATCAGGCAATGAAACTCTTTCTGGCCAGTTGGCACCGTTTTTTATTTGCTGCAGATGTGCTGAAGCATGTGCCAATGTGAAAGAGCAGAATGGGATAAGATGCTGATAGAAACTGACTGGGCTTAATATCCCGTATTTTCTCCTGAGAAGAACAACGATTTTGGCAACAAGGAACTTGAGCTTGTGGCGCAGGAAGAGATAGCCTTAACCAAGGCTATGAATTGAACCAATTCGTATAGGTTTAGGAGGAATTCTTTTGGCGTTGCTATGACGGTCTTCACAATAGGGTATTGCTCTGAGGTGATGGGTCCACTCCCAGGTCCCACTTTGGCAAAATAGATTTATAATACAGTATAATTATCCCCTGCCACAAGTGCTCACCATAAAGGAATTTGAAACATTTCCAGGGTGAGATTTCTAACCATGAATTTTGGGAAGTGTTTTTAAAAGGCTTTGAAGGAAATGTGCTTAGAGCAACACTGTATAGAATTAATATTAGTTGCTAGGTTTCTATATATATATATAGGTCAAATGTTTATCTCAAAGGATATTTCACCATATCTATATATCTGTACTCTTGAAGATATCTCATGAAAGATCATCTACATTGAATTTACATTATCAATGTCTTTCTTAAATGTTCCAAGTATTTTTGCAGATGATGTTCCTTGCATGTCTACATTGCAATGCACTACAACAATATCTGTGCTTTCATCATGCATGTTCTATTTTGGTTTGTCTTTTGCCAAATATATCATTTGGTGATTATTTTTAATGCACTCTTTAAATTTTTATACTACAGTGACATATATTGTAGCACAAGATGTGGTATTTTTCATTTTGCCCACCTGCATTTACATGTATGAAATTTGATTTTTTTTTTTATTTTTCCAAGCATTTTACTAAATCATTCCCTTTTTTATTTCCAGGTGAGTACCATTTGGAATCTTGAGAAATATTTCCAATGAAAATTCAGATAAGTACAATATTTTCTACACTCAACGTTCCATAGTATTCCAATATTCATACATCTTGAATATATGCAATATTTGACTCTTCTAAACTCGACGACGTTCCTGCACTAAGTGTATTCAGCACAATTTGAACCCCAAGGAGAGACGACACCCTCATGAGAAACCCCTTAGATTCTACAATCAACAGCTCATTAGTAAAGCATAGAACCATTCCAAGAGCAAAACTGTCAACTGTGAGTCAGACATTTGTGAATGTTACATTCTGCAAAACACTTCCAGACCTTTCTTTCTATCTGCCACCAAATCTGACTTTGATCTCCCAATAGATGAGAATGTAGTATACCTTGATGCCTGCAGACACATTGCAGATTAAAGCAAAGGCTGTTTTTGCATGTTTCACATCCATAACAAACAGATATGGGATAGCAAGAAGCTCAGACAAATTTGGAGTAACTCATTGACATATGCTTCAGACCTTGATTTTATTTCCAGTGAAAGGAAAGATGTAACTGGCAATCTGACATAAAACTGATTGAAAGGCACTTAAAAGTGTCACTTCACTTTGTATTTTCATAAATGCAAAAAGATGGTGCAACAGCACAGTAAATATTACTCCAGGGCTTCTGATTCTTTATGATATATAACTATAAAGTGTCATAATGGGATTAAACTTCCACAGAAAAACCAAATTAAAGTTATAAAAAAACCTGTGTATTCACATATCAGGAAGCTGGAAAGCATTTTGTAAATACATGTAACTTGTATAATCAATTTTTTATTTTATCAGCATATAAGAATACTTACAAAAATGAAATTGTTCTTGACAAAGTTGTTTATCCGATAATATGTTATAAACAAAGTCAACCCAATATGGCAGATAAGGGATCAAGAAACCTGCCAACTTCTGAGTTTCTTGATTAATAGCCAGGTGGATGACATGCTAACCTTATTTACTGGGGCAATTTTTCACAACAAGTGGAAATTCAGAATTTCCGAGTAAACAAGCAGAAAATAGTAATTACTGAACAAGAAGGGAGCACAGGTGTGACAAGGGCACCTCATTGACCGACTAATTTGCCAATTCCTTTGAGCCACTTGTCCCCTACAGCAAGATTCTGAGCCTAATTGTATACTCCAAGGAACTCATTCTGACCTGTTGTGTTATGGCTCTCTCTGTGAAGCTCAAAGCAAAGGAAGTATTTTTGTACACAAAAAATGTGTAACATCTGAAATTGTGTTTTCTCTTCAGAAGAACAAATGACTTTACATTTGACAGGGATACTTCTTCACAGACTGATGCATAACAATTGTTTTTGAAACATGATATGAATATAAAACATTATGATATTTACAGTGTGTGCATGCCCTTTCTGTCACAAGAGAAAACATTCTTTGTTCCTGGTACATTTGCATGTTTCTGGCCAAACCCAATAAACCTGTCATTTTAAACACCATCAAAACCTCACAAAAAGTGTCATGTTATGTGTAGACATGAATGATATTCAGTTCACGCTGCAAACATACAGAGCCATGTTGGTTTTCCTCATATTGCATTCTTGTAGCAGCCTGCCTTATTGCTTTTTAATGTGCAACAGCACGCCTGTTTGTTTTGCAACCACAAACATCATGGCAGGACAAATGTATGAAATAACACACTTCAGTTAGGACAGACCATTTCAAAACCCCTTACAAAAATGATTTTAGAACTTTGCAGATCTGAATTTCGAATAGATATGATAGTTATAGGCACCAAAACTCTTGACCTGCATTCATGTAACGTTATATTGTACTTTAAAGTAACATTTAAGGTTGGCTCTTTGATGACTAGAAGAGCATTGCAGCACTCGTCCCACAAAACGCATCATATCAGCTTATGATTTTGGGCCTAAATTTGCCATTACCAAATGTGCTTCAGGAGAGCTTAAATCAGGTTCAGTTTGGTTTGTAGATGCGGAGATGGAAACAACATTTCTGCACCATCATTTAAATTTATACAGTATAATATTCCAAAGGCAAACCTGTTTTCTTCCTGTTTTCCATGTTTCGCTTTCCAATTTTCTCTGGCTAACCTGAGAATGTACATCTTTAACAAGGACATCTATCATCCTAGTAACTTGGTTCAGTCTTCTTTCTTTTTGCTACTTTTTACTTTTTTCCTCAACTTTTCTATTAAGAAGTCTCAGGTTCTCGTTAGAAAAGCCTGCTGAGAAAGATAAACTTTCTGGCTTGGTATTACCATTGGCATTTCCATGAAGCACAGTGACTCTAACTCGCCCTAGGCACAATATTGTAATACAAAGATTGGAATAAGATGGCTACATAGATCAGTACAGACACAACTGTAGATCTTTATAATGAGAACAACATATAGGGCAGACTTCTAAAAGTTCTCTGTGATATTATTCATTGCTATATTAGTCAACTTAAAATCAGTTGTAGCCTACTTTAAATTGTTTATGGAGCCAAAATATACATTTTTAGTGAATACAGTGACTGTTGTTAACAGAACGGCCACCCAGTGGTGTAACTGGGGGTCTCGAGCGGGGGACACCTGGGGAGCACGCGATTCTCTGGGGGGCACCCACTACACAAACTGTATATTTTAACCAGAGTTGGAAAGTTCATATGGGGGGCCGCTTGGGGCACAGGTCTAATATGGGGGGCACGTGCCCCCCGTGCCCCCCCCTAAGGGACGCCACTGTGGCCACCATAAGTACTTGATTGCTGTAGTAAACATGTGCCTCCATACGACAATGGTTGACAGAGCACTACCTCCAGCATTTTTGCACTGAGACAACTAGTAGCACAAGTACAAAACTCTGGTCGTGAGTTGCGAAAGGCCAGGAATTGAGACAGCCTCCTTAATTTAGGAAAATGTCCGGAAAAATTAACAAAGTTCTAGCAGAAAGGATAAAAAAAGATTGTGAATCAGAAATGCCATGCCATGCATTCAGGATTAGTAGAAACATATTTGATTAATATTAGCCCTACAAACTTGTTTCTGCACTGATCTAGGTTAATTTCACATTAGTTGTACATTGAATTCAAAATGTTGCCAGATGAAAATCACTCTATTTCATGAATTCACAATTCCTGTGCACTTGATATTTTGTGACTTTGCAAAACATGAATTCCAAAGCAACCTGTGCGAATCCCTGAATAACTTCGAAGCCACTAGGCGATGGGCTGAGTTCTGGGCTACGTCCCATAACCAATAGCAACACGCAGACTGACGTCATAATTAAAACTCTCCAGCATTGAAGGAAGAATTAGATGGTCTCAACTTTAAATGAAAGGTCTGGACCTTCTTCAAGTATTCTCTGTGATTTTGGTCTTTAACACAAATTTCAGCTACACACAAGAACTGTCAGACATGAATTATTTATCTGTCAACAAACCTTATAGGAGGACAGCATTCTATTTTGTATTCAGGGTATACATCTCGAAAGGGGTAACTGAGCAAATTGTTTAGGACTGTTTCATTGAGAATCATCCCCTTTATAAGGACTGACTATTGAACAGGATACATAGGATGAGAGCCTTCATTTACCAGCTTTGCTACAACATACTGAAATATTTATCTCTGTCTGTGTGTATGTTTACATCCTTTACATTTGTACACTCTTTCGTCTAAATGTGTTGATCCTATTCTTGACACCTTATTCATTACACTGCTGTGCTCTCTTGATATGGCTATGCCTGTATATTCTACAGTATTGACTTGTTCTAAACAGAATGCTTGCAACTGTCATTCAGACGCTTGTGAATGCTTCATTCTGCAAATCATATCCAGACCTTTCTTTCATATGCTACTAAAATCCGACTTTAATCTCCCAACAGATGAGGCTTAATATCCCTTGATGCCGGCAGACACATTGCACATAAAAGCAAAGGCTGTTTTTGCATACTTCACGTCCATAACAGTGAGATATGGGAGAACAAAACACTAAAACAAGAACTGGAGTTACCCATTAGATACAGGACATCACAGATATCATTCAAATTTCAGAGTTGGGTGTCATTTAGAATCTAGAGCAAGTTGGTACAAGTAACAATGCCTATAAAAAAACCTTCTTCTTATGGTTCAGCTTGAGAAGTTGTTTCAGAAAAGTATACTCCACAATTAAGCATGTTTTTGCCTTATATTTGTATGTACACTTATTACGGGTTTAAATCTTCAGATATTCGAAACATACGCTTAAGAGGTACTCAGTTCCAAAGTGTGTGATAGATGGATAGATGGGTAGATAGATACGGTAAGCGCAGCCATCTTTGCCCAGTTCTCGGCGCTCACGAGGGTTGATTGATGCGATGGGAGAAAGACAGCAGGAGTCCTCAACATGTTACACATTTACCCTATGAGAGGGATCTTTGATTTACCCAGCACAGACGCTGATAAAAGGGAATCTAGTGCAAGTTTTGCACCTTCTTCTGCAAGAGCACTGGTTACCTATAAAGGGCCAGTCAATTTTACACCCCACAGGAATGCCATGTGATAAGATTCACAAACAGTGCCAGGCTGCCTTGATCAGCCTAGGGCATTCTGAGAAGCAGGCAAAGTTACTTTACAAACCAGGGCACACAAATTCTATTTGGCCTGCTCTTTTATAAATTGTTAATCACACTAATTTCATGGCAAACAGCCACAGGCAAACAGAATACAGTTGCTGCCTGAGATCTCGAAGGTGTTAACCAAATAACCCCAATATGGTAATAAAGGGATTGGGATACCTGCCAAGTTTTGGGTTTCAAGATGAATGTTCGGATGAATTACTCGATAACCTAATTAACCCTAGTAATTTCTCACAGCTATTGCCAATTCTCAGCCAATCAGCTCAAAACGACACTTCAACCGACTTCACCCCACTCATAAAGAAAGGAGCACAGGTGTGCAGAGGGCATACTCATTGTGAGACTAATTTGCCAATTCCTTTGAGCCACTTGTCCCCTGCAGCAAAATTCTCAACCTTATGATATACTCAAAGGAACTCATTCTGGCCTCTTGTAACATTGCGCTCTTCACGAATCTCCTAGCAAGTGGAAGTCCTATAGCCCGTACTGAGATATAAGTCTTTCCAATATGTTGAACATCTTCCAAGTTACAGCATATATACATTTTTTACATACTGTTTACAATGAGATTGCTGCCAAAAATGATTGCAAACCCTGAGCATTCGAAAATGTGTCATAAATATAGTGTCTGACCAGTCTGTCTTATTCACGTCACACAAACTCAGTGATTGTTCATGCTTGCAACAGAATATTTTAGCCAGTAGCTTTGTGCAGTCACATTCATGATTTCACATCAAATTCTGTCCAGTGAATGAACATGACAAGTGAGATTAAGTATTTGTGAAAAAAGTCTTTAATTTATTGCCATTTTTAAAGTCAATAATGTTTATGAAAAGATATTTTGGCGGCTTCGAAATTTGCAAGAATGGAGCAGAATTAATTTTCAGGAGTGTCCATCTGATTGAAGTTGTCAGTTATGTATTGGATGCAAAAAAGAAGCTTTGATCAGTGTTGAAATAATTGAAAAGTCATTTGATCCTTCCCATGAGTCCGGGCTTATGACCTTGTGATATCAAATAACTGTCATGCAAAATGGATCAGTTTTAAATTTGGTAACTTGAGGCTGGCCATAGAAGTTTTGTGGTGAAAGAATTAGGCATCTGAATCTGTATGAATGTTGATGCATCGAAGGCTGACATTCCTTTGATATCTATTGTAATTGACTGATCAAGCCGGGATATTTGAGCAAGCAATATTTTTTTGACTCCTGTCAAATTATTCAAGCTATAATCTCAGATGAAAATTATTATTAGACCTATGAATAATGTATAGATTATAACTTTGTTAAAGTGGACGCTATTCTGGATTTTATTCATTACTGTCAATATCAACAGCGGCTGACACAAGGTAAATAACTTATGTGGTAAGCGCAGCACTGCACAATTACTTGCCACTGACAAAGGTTGAATGATATAATGAGAAAGATATAGAGAGACAGAGTAATTTTTCTCAATTTAGACCTTAACTCAATTTCAGGGATCTTTCACTTGCGTATCTTATGCATTGATAGATGGGTTCACCAATTTACTGTTTAATCTGGACATTGTATGGCATCTTGAATTTGTGAACTTGAAATAGTTGAAAGCCTTCTGATCATATTGATTTTGGGATCCCAACCATGGGAATGAACCAATGAAGATATTCACATTACATATGACGAGATCTAACACGGTCTACGATCAAGCTTCAGTAAGTTGTTGAAATGTGCATTGAACGGCTAGTTTCACATAGTACAAGTTCATTTTCTAAACCAGATAAAAAGTGAGACATATCGGAGAGATATATCCATCAACTATTTTCTGAAATCTTTCTTCCATTCCATCCCTTAATGAGACAGTGAAGCAACTTGTGGAGCATGAATAATGTAATTGCATCAATAATTTTTGCTGCTGAAGCCTTTGATGTCCACAAATTGATGGATAGAACTGTAACAGTCCCAGTAATAAAGATATATAGGGATCCATCATTCTTCAGATGACAATAGCATGCAAAGGAGCCTGTAATTCCTATGAATAGCCTAATTGGTTGAGACTGACACATATTCAGGGAATCCTTATGACTGTTTGGCTGGGCGAGTGATTGTCTCATTCTGAATTGGGAAATGTAAGGCATAGAAAAGTAACTAGGCGCTTTCAACTTTGGTTTGAATTCTTTTATTCAACTCACATTACTAGTTAATAAACATTTGCATTAGTATATGTTAAGTCTCTTTCATATAACATCATCAATAGATGTACTGGATTCATTAAATATCTCACAATAATCTGTCATATAGTTTGTCAGACAAAGCACATGTAATAGATAAATCAATTTCATCCGGAAAAAAAAACAGCACAACAGTAGTAATGACTGGTCATCACTGTTTTCACCTTGTGTCCTGCAATCAAATTGTTCCATTACCAAAGAGGTACACAAGAAGAGTTGTCACACTTTAAGTTCTAATAATAACAGACTGAACGGAGTACAGTGTATTCTTGTGTGCAATCAATCATGTAATTAATTCAAAATTAACTGATACAATAGAAGTTGTTCTGCCGCTACATTTTTTGTGTACACAATTTGTTGCTCTGAAGTTTGCTCCACTTCTGGGTGGCTGTGTGAGTGGCTTAACTAGTGAAATGAATGATTCCAATTTCATTGCCGCTTAATTCCTGTCTGACAGGCCCAGATCAGCGTGATGTTCTTGATTAAACTCGCTGACAGCCGACAATCCAGCTTACTACACCACACATTCCCGGCCAAGTAGACTTAAATGGAAGCTGCTCAGCTTTGTTTATGCGCAGCAGATTGTACATGAAATTCAACAGTATGTGGAGTAATGCAGGAATTTGTACATAATCCCTACTGGATAAAGAACATACAATATCAGAATTTTCCCTCATCCATGGAGTATCAAGTAAAATGCTGAAACTTTGTACCCTGTGGTAATGGACTTGGTTAATATAACATTACATCAATGGTTTATTCTGTTATGGTTGTGGATATAAGAGCTGTTTTGTAGTTTGAACACATAGATTTAATACCAGAATAGTTCAAATTAGTCCAATACTACAAATTTGTTTTGCTTTAGAGAGCATTTGGTACCATATTTATAGTATGCAATCATATTTAAAGTCACCGAAAAAGCCACGGCTTTGTCTGGACAGTAATAGACTTTGTAATCTTGCAGACATATGAAAGGAAAACAAGTGAAAATACTCTTTCGCTCTCTAGTTTCATGTAGAAAACTATAAACCATTATTATTAGGTTTTATCAAAAATAAAGCCAGTGCATATTTTTTGTAATTCCAAAAAATTTTTTAACAATTGAACAAAAAAATCAGTCAGATAAAAGACTGAAAAGAAACATTCTGCAAGACTTAGATGTTATTTGATCTCAGTCAATTCTGTCTATTGATTCTTGAGTGACAAACATTTTTTAGTATACATGTTTCTGAATAGTCTCTGACATTTAGAAATGTTCAAATTGGATAGGAAAATACATGAACAGTATTCACAAGATACAATGTCAGTCTGAAGATGTTTTCTCATGAATTCGTATCAAAATGCCATATGTTTTCCAAACTGTTAGACCAATATGCGACTGTGTCATTCAGCAGTGTTTTTCTCCAGTTGAGTTGTGAAAAGGAGTTTTCATGGTCTGAACATTTTTAATGACACTTGTGAAAAAATAAAGAGTGACACAATCAACATTGTTTATATTTGACATATGAACTGTACAAACAAATGAAAAAGGTCATTCGATAGAATTTTACCAGTCTCATAGATTTGTTGAATTATTTTTGTCAGTTAGGCATAAGGCAGAAACGATCTCACCATTTTAAAAGACACCAATGCAACTTCAGTGTTGTTATTCAGAGCGGTTGGACTGAAATGTCAACACTGACATGTTGCTGTCAAAGTTTAAAAGCTTTTAGACCTATGTACAGAGTGCGTTTATGGCACACAGCCAGAGCGAGAAAATGGTTTTGTGTTGTGAAATGTCACTCAGAAAACTGTGGTGCAAGTTAAAAGAGCTTTCATTGATCCTCTCAGACTAGTTTCCCAGGTTTTTATAGTCATATAACCACTGAAGTTGCACAAGTACAAGGATAAACTTTCATCCAGAATGAGTTTTAACAGTAAAAACAAAGTGTTATTAGGTAATTTCTTCTGATGGGAGATGACAAACATTAAGTTAAAAATGAAAGCTAAGGTTTTTCTCATGTCACTCCAGCAGCAGTCATTCTCACCTCATGCGTGTATGGAGTAACCAGCAGGTATGCTAGCTTACACTTTCAATCATTCTTTGCTGTGCGTCTGTGTCTTCCTTTCACCCCTATTAACTGACTGATAAATTCTGGGACTTACTATTTCAATGCTGTGACAAAATTTGGTTGGCTCTTTTCAATTCCATTCAGAAACTTGCCACTATCAAGAGGCCACCCATAGAATCTCAATCTAGACCTTCAGGCTGCATGCCATGGTGTAGGTTTCATGAAAAGGTCAATTTGTTTACTAACTATTATTAACAGGGTAATTTTCACTACAGTGGCAATTCATAACCAATCAGCTATTCACCCCACTCATAAGTTAGAACTCAGGTGTTACAAGGGCATCCTCAATGTGAGACCAATTTGCCAATTACTTTGAGCCACTTGTCCCCTGCAGCAAGGCTGTCACTTAATGGTCTACTCAAAGGATCTCATTCTGGAGCCTCGGTTCATTGTGTTCTCCCTGGAACTCAAACAAGGTACAAATTGGAGATCTCCAAATTTAGAGTCAATGGAAGTCCTTTCAATGTACCCCATGTGTTAAAATTATCTCTGAACAGTATTCATTGTTCTCAATGGTTCATTTTGAGAATCTCCTTTTTCAGTTATATAATTATATATGTATAACTACAAAATGTCATATTACAGTCCTTGTCATACTTACGTGGAATCTCAAGTTCTTTTCTATGCTGTTGAGCTGTGATGTCTGAGATGACTCTATTCTAGCAATGCAATATATGTAAATTAACTACAAGCTGTTATGTCATTTTAAACTGGGTCAGATTCCCCAGCTTCTAACCAATGCGAATCCACCAAACTGAGCATCACAGTTTCAACTCAGTGTCAGAGTGAAAATTGGGTCTGGGAAAACCCATTTAAGTTTGACATCACAGCCTCTCAGCCTATGGGCTGCCAGAACAAATATACATAACATAAGCCATGTGTTTACACACAAATTGTCAAAGCCTTCTGTTTATACCAACTTCCATCAAAGTTTAAAGTTGTAAGTTAGCAAGTTTGTAGATGAATCAAACAACTCTTTTGGGATTATAACAGTTGTCTACTGTGAATGCTCACAGAGCTGCCATTTGGTAGGATTAGACTAGTGATTGCTGTGATAAATCATTGGGATCACAAATGTGATGCTTCCTTCAATATATCAATGTTTGAACTGTGATGCGTAGTTTACTGTCAGCCCATTGGCTATCAAGATGTGATGACGTAGTTTTAGGGGCTATAAACAATGATAAGTTTTGATTGAGGCAATAGTGTAAGAATGATGGAGGTTGAAGACTGGTTTCATTGCACACTAACAAATTGCCTCCACAATTTGCACATTACACAGTGAATGTTTTTCACAAATCGACAACCAAAAAAAGAACATGTTGGCTAAACGATTCAGACACTTGGAGCTTAATGTCTTTCTACTTAATTTCAAAATGATGGATTGAAACACAAATTTAAATATTGCATGCATCGTATCTTATAAAATGTTTGTTTTATAAAACGTATTTTGAAATATTTCTCACTTCTAAGTAACTGAGATGTTTCTGATTATGCAAAGGCCAATTAACTGGAACTGTAAAACAAGATGTTGTCTGACAATGAGCTATGTTAAAGACATCGATGCATCATTGGCTCTGGCAGACAAAATGTGCAATGCAGATGACAATTAACATCAGAGGATGTGAAAAGTTTTATCAGCAGCGTTCATTCATCAGGGTCATTTGCATCCGCAATTAATCAGGAAGATCAGGCAATGAAGCTCATTTTGGCAGTTTGTGTCATGTTGACTTCTGCGGATGTACCAAAGTGTTTGTCTCAGCTGCCTGGTGGTGGTTGACAGAGTACAATGTATTTTGTCGAGTGTGTCTACCCTGAGAAAACGAGCACAAAAGTGTAGTGGAAGACATGTTTTAATTTATGACAAATGACATACCCACTCTTTTTTCAGCTATGCACAAGAATAGTCCTTGATACATGATACTGCTGGGTATTCCATCAACAGGCATGGCACGTAGTCGAAGACTCGAAGATGAAAAACATTGTTACTTTCTTGACAGCAACCCAACAACAATCCAATATGGCAGTTGAGAGATCCAGATATATTAGGTTGCAGATTTCATGATAAATAACCATGGGGGCTGGCTCGCTAATTCATTAACAAAGGACAATTAAACAGAATATATAATAAAACAAATTGACTGAGTAATTTGCCAATCCCTTTGAGACACTTGTACCCTAAGACAAGATTCTCGGTTAGTGAACCTGTCATTTTAAACACCATTAAATTCTCACAAAAAGTTTCATGTTATGCATGGACAGGAACTAAATTCAGTTTAGGCTCCAAACATAGAGAGCCATGTTAGTTTTCCTCATATTGCGGTTATGTAGCAGCATTGCTTATTGCTTTTTAATGTGCAACAACATGTCTGTTGTTTGTTTGCGACATTTAACTTAATTCAGTGGAATTTTCACAAGTGTGTGCAGTATCATGACTGAGAAGTTTTCTAAATTTGTGTTTTAATAATGTATTGACTATGGTAATCTGGAGGGAGACTATAAGAGAGACAGTCAGACAGGATTATATATATATATATATATATTAAGGGAGACAGAACTATGAGGGAGACAGTCAGACAGGACAGGCCAAATATTGTTAAGATCTGGTGTGCCGTACCTTCAATATCACATGGATCTATTCAATTTTTAAAAGCGCAGAAACTATTACCCTGAATTTGCTTTGTTGTTGGTGAAGATGTGGATAGCATATGGTGAACTCTTGGATCGGTCCACCAGACACTTCTTAAATTGGTACTGTATACAATGAACCAATGGCAAGCCTTTTTCCTTGTCTTTTTTCCATGTTTTGCTTTCCAATATTCTCTGGTTTTTCTCTAGCTTAAGCCTGGGAATGTACATCGTTAACAAGGACATCTATCATCTCAGTATCTTGCTTCAGCCTTCTCTCTTTTTGTTACCTTTTACTTTTTCTTTCTCAACTTTTCTATTAAAAAGTCTCGGTTTCTCGTTAGAAAAGCCTGCGGAGAAAGATAAACTTTCCAACTTGGCATTACCATTGGTATTTCATGAAGCACAGTGACTCTTACTTGCCCCAGGCAATATCATAATACAAAGATAGGAATAAGGGGGCTTCATAGATATGCACCAGCAGTCCAGCACATATTGAAATCTTTATAATGAGTACACCATGATTAGCGCAGACTCGTAACAGGTTCCCTTATTGTCCCGTGCTCAACTAGTCAACAAAAATCAACTGTATTGTCAATTGTTTTATCATTTTGAATTATAAATTTTCAATTACTTCCTGCACAAGCATACTGTTATTAATCTCTGACTTTCATGGTTGATGCCACTCTGTATTACAAACAGTAAAAAACATATTTTGAAAAAAAGCTTGGCTATGATTTTTTAAACCTTTTAAGAAACCTCGAACCTGAGTTAGCATCTCGTTATTTTTCTGCAGGATGTGTACTATGTGCAAGTTTTTCCTGCAAAAGCCGGTTCTGGTCAAAATAGGCAGCATTTATGCCAAAATTACCCAATTTTCATCTCATATAGCCCGGTAGAGCCTTCCACTGAAGCTTCATTGATAGAATGAAAATTGGGTAAGACCCCAATTTCACAAAGCAATAAAACATATCTTCATAAAGGACCGTAGTGAGATTAATAGCTGGCTTACTAGAGTCCCATAGAGTGGATGATAGACTGGCTTACATAGCTGCTCTTGCATTTTTCTTTCTTTTTTGTCAAGCTATATTAATCAAGCTCTTTGAGGCTTTGTCATCAGAGCTTGTTAGGAATAATTGGACTCACGGTTGAATGGAACTCCGAAAAAGCAGAATATGCATTGAGGATGGGATCATTAGCATCATGAAAGACATATTCGCTGGTGGAGTGCATGGTAGAATAAGGAAAAATAACTCTCCTTATTAGCAGCTGATTTGCAATAAGGGATCTCCAAGTACAGTAACTTATCTCGTCATACCCTGAACAACACTCTTATCGACAACAATTACCCAGGCATTCTGTTGCTGGCTGATGCTGGTGCAGGCATTGGAGTCGCACTTGGGATAGTCCCAAAATATATTTATTTATAATATTTGTGTCACTAAATTCCTTTTGATTCTGAGAAAATTATACTTCAGTGAACTCCCTTTAATTATGCATTAATTTTCACAAAATTTGACACCTTTAGGCCAACTGTGAGACCACAGAGAAAATTTAAGGTTTTAAGACTTCTGCATTTGATTGGAACAGAGGGGTATTGCTGCTAGAATGAGAACAAAAAGTCCTTAAAACCAAAATAGCTTTTTGTTAAAACAAAAAAATCTTCGTTATAATAAAATAACTTCTTTAAATGAAAATATCTTCATCGTCAACGAAAATTTTCTTTATAAGTATAGGTTATACAACGAATTTGAGGTGCATAACTAAAATTGTTAGTTATACACCAAAAATGAGTTGTATAAGCAACTTATACTCCGTATATGACTCCTGAAAGATTTTTAACCGAATTTGTGGCTTTGTTGTCATTTTTAGGTGCGTTGTTTGCAGAAAAAGCAGTACAACAGGCTAACTTAATCCCCAACAGTGGTATAACTAACAAATCTGTTGGTTATACCACGGCAAAAGACAATGGAAAACTGTCTTGGTGGAGTATAACAAAGATTTATTTTTGTTATAACGAAAAGATTTTTTTGTGAGCAGCAATGCGCTTCGGTAAATTTTCACTATTCTGCAAGAAGTTAAAAAGGTCTTTTTGCATGCAAGGTAAAGCTCATTAAATGTTTCAACTTAAAGCATGACAGCTCAAAATCGGGCGTTTCCATTGCTACAACATGTCACTCAAGTTATGTGCTGCATTAGAGCTATTGAGAGTAGTTGAACAATGAACACCACAGTTGAGTTACGTCAATTTTCGGCTGAGTGAAGCAATGTTCTTGCACTTGTGCAAACGTCTGTTTAGGCCTGCTTTGTGTTGCCATATTCTCATTATAGGAGACAATGGGGCTGATTACCTTGAAAATCACTATGGAAATAGCATGGAAACCACCATTGGTTGCTGTTCATGTTTTTTTGTGAATTTTGTTTACATGCACCCTGCCATGTAATGTGATCACTGTTTCATTACAGTGCCCAAGATTATTTTCCAAACATGTGCAGGAGTGTATCCCTCTCAGGCAAATTCTTGTCACCATATGAATAGAATACATGTTTATAAGGGACTCTGATTAAAATTAACCTTGTTGATTGGGCTATTCTTTCAAAACATATTCTAACTGTTATCATTATCTTATTAGAACTTCAAAAAATGCAACAAAATTTTTCATAAGTAAGTGACCGATGAAACTATCGGTATCTGTATCGGCATCAGTCCAACAGAATTCAAAGAGCTTATGATAAAAGATAACAAATTTTGATTTTTTAACAATATTGAGATAAAGATAATTGAAACAGGAAATTTTGATAAATATTTACTTTCCTTTTGAAAATCACTATTTATGTAAAACTATATATTTAAGTGAATACCTGA
This sequence comes from Platynereis dumerilii, assembly GCA_026936325.1. NCBI lineage: Eukaryota > Metazoa > Annelida > Polychaeta > Phyllodocida > Nereididae > Platynereis > Platynereis dumerilii. Next base: position 56,559,763 of record JAPTHN010000006.1, on the reverse strand, counting down.
ATTTGATTTTAATGAATAAAGGAACAACTAAATTTAAAAATGCATTCTGAGCCTGTTCAAAACTCAAATTTGTTCAACTTCAGTGCTTGTATAAGCATAAAAAGGTAGGGAAAAAACTCTGAACGGGACAATGAATGATGTGTTAACTGACACAGCAGTTTTCTGATTGACTTATACAGCAAATCCCTTTTCTCTCTCTGGCTCTGTGCCATAAACGCACATTGTTCATGCATCTAAAAGCTTTTAAACTTTGACAGCAACTTGTCAGTGTTGACATTTCTGTCCGATTGCACTGAACAACAAAACATTGAAGTTGCATTTTGTCTCTTCCCAAATTTCCATACCATTTTTGTCTCTGAAAAATAAAGCTCCCAAGGGTCAGATCTTGTCCAACTGTTTAGTTACAAAAAAGTTTATCAGACTCTCCTTAATAATTGTAAATACTGCTCAAAATAGTCTGTATTCTAATCTCCAGTAATTACCAACATTACAGTGTAAATGCTGTTGACGTTTCAGCTGTCTTTTTAGAAAATCATCCTATTATTCATGTAATGAAATTCAGATGCACATGTACATGTTCAAAAATAGGTCTGATATTTTATTGTCTTGATTTTACACACAGACATGTAAACCAAACGAGTACGAATAAATTACAAAATTCTACAGTATAATATTATTTTCCTCTATGGTCACACATTTATATAGTGGTATTTAGGCAACACCTCATACGCTTCTTAAACTGTATCTTAAGGTACTAGTTTGTATGCTTACGACTGTTTATTTTATGCAGAAAGGCACAAGCAAATAATACTGTATTACTGTTAGTAATGCCCAACTTTATTTACAGCTTGAAACTATCATGGTGTAGTTTGGTATTCTTTAACATTGATTTAACATAGACAAACATAACAACTGATGTAGACTTTGTGTAGCATAAACCAGCCAAGCCTGTGGGAACCAGGGAATAAAGTCCGGACATTCTACTCAAAACCCTGGGGATGAGAGCAAATTCTGATGTATTATGTTCTTTATCCAGTAGGGATATGCACAAATTCCTGTATTATAGAATAGAATAGAATAGAATAGAATATACTTTTATTCGTCCATTCATAATGTTACAAACAGAAACTTTCAGTGGATTTGAGCACATTCACACACACATTCATACAATCACAGTAGGCAATAAGTTAATACATACAAGAGATAATAAATAATAGTAGAACGAGTATCATTTTGACTTAGATGACACATAATTATACAGTTTAATACTTCTAGGTACAAATGTGTTCTTAAATCGAGACGTACTAATCATTGGTAAAGCTAACCTTCTGCCAGATGGTAGGAATTTATAGAAGTTGTGCAAGGGATGATCCGTATCTGACATGATCTTATCAGCAAGATTAACAACATTCTTGTCAAAAACCTGGGAGGGACAATTTGTCCGAGTTAAAATTAAAGAAAAAAATGTAATTTTTGGTAATATATACCGCCCGCCTCGTGAACTCATTGAAAATTATGCCACTTTTACTGAAGAGCTTAGTTCTGTTATATCTAATTTGCATGGAGAAATAATTCTTACTGGTGATTTTAATATCGATTTGCTTAAAATAAATGAAAGGCATGTTATAAATGAGTTTTTTGAATCTATTCTTAGTGCTGGTTTTATACCTAAAATAACTGTACCAACACGTTTTTCAAGAAATACTGGCACTCTGATAGATAATTTCCTCTGTAAAATATCACATAGTTTTTCTCAGACCACCTCTGGCGTGTCACACACAAAATCTCCGATCATCAACCTTATTTTGTCTGTTTAGATTATTTTGCATTACCTAAATCCCATCCGAAATTTGTTACTATAACTACCCAAAGTGACGAAGCAATTGACGCATTTAAGGAATATCTTACTTCTCAAGGCATAGTAGAACGACTGGACAGGGGGGCTACAGCTGATCCAAACAGAAATTACAATATACTGGCTAAAATTCTTTCAGAAGGAATGAAAAAGCATATGCCAACGAGAACTTTAAAATTTAATAAGCACAAATTTAAAAAAACAAAATGGATAACCAAGGCAATTTTAAATTCAATTGCCTTCCGTGACAAACTGTATCTTACGTTAAAGAAAACACCAGTATCATCAACCCTTTACAATCAATTTAAAACCAATCTCAACACTTATAATAATATTTTGAAAAAGAAAATCCGTGCTGCAAAAAAACTATACTATCACAGCCAGTTCGAGCAGTTCAAAAATGACATAAAGAACACATGGAAAACTATTAAAGAAATAGTCAATCGAACGAAAAATAAACACAAAGTAGTTGAAATATTTAAAATCAATGGTAAAAATGTGGCGGACAAAGCAACAATTGCTAATGCATTTAATAAATTTTTTACTGAAGTAGCCTCTTCCTTGAAATCAGGTAGTGCACTTCCCCCGTCACTTGATTTTAGAAAATATTTATTTCCTCCGATAAACTCAACTTTTCAGTTTAGAAAAGTTTCAATTAATGAGTTAGATGGTATGATTAACAAAATGAAATCTAAAACCAGCTTTGGATGTGATAATACTTCCTCAATCCTACTGAAAAAAATCAAGGGTACAATTATTGAACCTCTACTTATAATAATTAATCAGACACTTAACACCGGAATATTTCCAGACAAATTAAAAATAGCCAAAATAACACCGGTTTATAAAAAGGGTCCTGAATCAGATATAAAAAATTACAGACCTATATCTGTGTTACCTACCATTTCCAAAATATTTGAAAAGGTTCTCTTTGTTCAAATGCATGATTACTTTAAAAGCAAAAATCTTTACTATGTTAGCCAATATGGTTTCAGAGAACTTCATTCTACAGAACTTGCTGCCTTAGAATTAACTGATCGTATTGTGAATGAAATGGATTCAGGAAATGTACCACTAACAGTTTTTATGGATTTATCAAAAGCATTTGATACTATTAATCATGAAATTCTCCTTGAAAAACTTCATTATTATGGTTTCAGTGGCACCGCATGGGCCCTCCTGTCCAGTTACCTCAGTAATCGCATGCAATATGTCGAATATCAAAACTTTTCCTCCTCTCATTTAAATATTTCTACTGGTGTCCCACAGGGTTCAATCTTGGGTCCATTGCTGTTCCTCATCTATGTAAATGATGTTTTCAGATCAAGCAGTTTTTTCAAATTCATTGTATATGCAGACGATACCACTTTATTTGTTTCTCTTGATTCTTCTCAAGACAATGTTCAGATTTTGAATACTGAATTGGCAAATGTACTGTCTTGGCTTAAAGTTAATAAGCTATCTTTGAATGTAGATAAAACAAAATGTATGATTTTCCACACACCGGGTAAAGTTATCAATCGCCCAGCTTTATTTATTGATGATAAAATCCTGGAATATATTGGTACCTTTAATTTTCTAGGTATAACTATTAATGAGCATCTCAAGTGGAATGATCACCTTGATAACATAAGCAAAAAAATAGCTAAGTGTACTTGTATATTGAATAGATTGAAGAAATTCCTTCCCCGCGACACATTGAAAACTATATATTGTTCCCTTATAAATTCTCATCTGAATTATGGAATTCTATGCTGGGGCTACAAAGCAAATTCCATATTTAAATTACAAAAAAGGGCGATTCGAGCTGTAGCCGATAGTAGATATAATGCCCACACACAGCCCTTATTCAAAAAGTTGCGTTTGCTTACTGTTCATGATATTTTGAAAGTAAAATTATATAAGTTTTTTTATAGATTAATAAATAATCAAATTCCCAAATATTTTTTAGTGACAAATATCTTAATAAAACCACAGAATGATTATCCATACAATACACGAAATAAGAATTTTAGATTACCTCGTCTATATCATGCCTATGCCGAAAATAGTGTCAGATACCAGCTACCCAAGTTATTAAATAGTACTTCAAATTCCATTCTGGAAAAAGTCACAACTCATAGTGAGTTTGGCTTCTCCTTGTATATCAAAAATGCATTGATCCATCAATACCAGGAACAATGTTCCATACAAAATTGCTTTATATGTCAATCCTCAAATATATAGTTTCATCCCTTTTCTTTTGCTGACCATTTCACTTCATCCCATCGACCCTCATACCATTTTCATTCATCCCCCTTCACCTTCATTTATCATTTCACCTATCAACACTTATTTTTAAGAAAATTTTTGATTTCAATTTATTTGACATAATGTATGAACTTGTGGTAATTAATTAAAAGTGTAATCTTGTTTTTCTTTTTTTCTAATAGGTGGCATTTATGGTAGCGCCATATTCATGGCAAAGTAAATGTCTCCTGACATTAAAATAATTGAACTATGTTTTTTATTCATTGTAACTGTATATTCATGTCAAATAAATATTTTTGTCTGTCTGTCTGTCTGTCTGTCTGTCTAGCTGTCTGTCATACAACATATTCGAAGGAGTTGTCGATACACCCAGTTTTCTTGCGAACCTCACAAGCTTCTCTAACTTTTTCTTATCTTTACCATTGAGACTTCCAAACCAGACAGAGATGGAAAAACACAAAATTGACTCAACCACAGACTTATAAAACAGAGAGAGTACAGTACCATTAACCTTGATGTTTCTTAAGATGCGTAGATGGTGAATTCGTTGAATACATTTGTTGTAAACCCTTTTAGTGTTTGGAGAGCCAGTAAGTTTCTCATCGATGACAACACCAAGATATTTATATTCATTAACCCCACATACTGATGACTTTCATGTACAATCTGCTGCGCAATAACAAAGTAGAGCAGCCTCCATTTAAGTATACTTGTCCGGGGATGTGTGGTGTAGTAAGCCAGATTGTCGGCTGTCAGCAAGTTTAATCAGGAACATCACGCTGATCTGGGCCTGTCAGACAGGAATTAAGCGGCAATGAAATCGGAATCATTCATTTCACCAGTTAAGCCACTTACACAGCCACCCAGAAGTGGCAAAAACTTACGAGCAACAAAATTCATACAGCCTCTGTTAGAGTAGCAGACACCCTATCAGACAGGGTCATTTAAATTCTGTGCAACTTTGAGTATGTGCTTTAAGAAAAGTACAACATGGCAGTATGCTAATTGCAAAGATCTGGAATTAAGAAAAAACATGGAATGAGGACATCTGGACAGAAGTCTACATGGACAGTCATCTCTGCTTCAATTGTACATACACTTACATTGTAAAGTGCACCTGAATGCCTGAGTGATGGCAAATGGTAGCACTATAAATATGACTAATAATAAATAAATAGATAATAATAAATATCTGAAACACCATGCTTTATGCTACTCATTGGAAGTGACACAATGTGGTTCGATTATAATGAATTCTGGTTTTTCGAATTCTGTCTCTTTGCACTGGGTTACATGGTTTCAAAGTATCTGACTGACAAGATTTCATTGACTTTGTCAGTACATTTTAATAATTTTGTTTTACGTCTGGAACATGTTGAAGTTTTATTTTTTTTATCATGTAACATTGTTTTTAAAATAAACGTTTGTATTCCGACAAAGCATTTGTGATAAGATATATAAAAGCAATTGCTCATTAATATGAGTGCTTAAGCCAAATTTCAATTGCACTGATGTCGATACACTTTTTGTATTCTTGTAAAACTCCAATTCAGAAAGAGAGAATCACTGGCCCATTTTCAGATAATATGATATCTCAACCAATTAGGCTATTCTCAGGATTCATAGGCTCCTTTGCATGATATTGTCAACTGAAGAGTGATGGATCCCCATGTATCTTTATTACTGAGACTGTTACAGTTCTATCCATCAATTTGTGGACATCAAAGGATTCAGCAGCAAAAATTATCGATGCAATTACATGCTTCATGCTCTGCAGCTTACTTCACTATCTCATTAAGGGATGAAATCGAAGACATATATCAGAAACAAGTTGTTGAATATAATTCTCAGTAATATAGTTATTTCATTTAAAATGGGAGAGGGTTTACATTTGAATGAGCATATTACTCGCTACATGTAGCGAAAATTAACTCTGAATCATCAGGGAACCTGGCTAAGTCACTGAAAATAATGTCTCTGCAATGCTGAGCCTTGATGGTCAGCAAGCTACAAAATGGGGATTTGTTTTCATTTTGGATTGATGCTGCACACACTACACAGTACTACACATCATACATATCTGTAGCCCCTTAGTCAGTGATAGGCAAGTAAAACAACTTGACAGTATTCAAATGAATAAGTTTTGCTCAAATATCCAAGCCTCATCAATCAATGAATGCATCAAGGAAATGTCATAGATGGAAATGCAATCAGATTCAGGACCTATTTCTCCAGCCACAAACTTTTACTGCTGGTCTCGTATTTCCAAATTTAAAACTGATCCATTTTGCATGACAGTTATTTGATATCACAAGGTCATAAGCCTAGACTTAAGGGGCGGATCAATTGACTTTGCAGTTATTTCAACTCCTACCAAAGCTTCTTATAATGCATCCAATATACGATTGTCAATTTCTATCAGACGAACGCCTCTGGAAATTTATTTTTTCCCATTCTCGCAAATTTCAGAATCATCAATGACATTTACTTTTTCTAAATTTTCGAAATACTTCCCAAAAGCCCAGTAACAAGCATTTCTCGAAACTAAGGCTTATTTCTCATTTGTGAGGAACAATTCTAGGCATACAATAAAACATGACTTGACATCACATTACATTTGGAAAGATTTAGTTGTGTCATAGCTGACATAGGTTTCACAAACAAGCGGTCAAAGACAATGAATACAGTTGAATTTTTGACGCATTGAGTATAATAGAAGGATTTCCATTTCTTTTACATCTGCAGATATTAAATTAGTAACTTGTTTGAGTTCCAGAGAGAGCACAATGAAACTAGAATGGAACTAGACCCCAGAATGAGCTCCTTTGAGTACACCATTAACTGACAGCCTTGCTGCAGGGGACAAGTGGCTCAAAGTAATTGGCAAATTAGTCTCACATTGAGGATGCCCTTGTAACACCTGAGTTCCAACTTATGAGTGGGGTGAATTGCTGATTGGTTAAGTATTGCAATTTGGTGTGAAAATTACCCTGTTAATAATAGTTAGTCAACAAATTCCATTTTTCATGAAACCTACAACATGGCATATCACCTGAAGGTCCTTATGGCCATATTGGTTGAAATTGCGTTGATGCCTTGATCTCTACATTATTTTTCACATATGCTTTGTGCCAGATTTGATAATGTAAGATGTGTCACCCGTATTACAAGCCATTGCTGTATGCATGTATTGGCATCATGTTGCAGAAACTAGCTATGTAAATTTTCATCTGAGATGGGCAACATTCTGCAAATTTGTGCAACTATTTTGGGGTGCTTGTGTTGCCATGTTATCATGCAGTATGTTATGCTATGTGAGCAGTAATAAGATAGTATATGACAAAGATGAGGATGGTGCTCACTGAGCACCAGCCTCGTCTTTGCGATTTACAAGCTTACCGGGAAAATATGTGACAAAGCAAAGACAGTGCAGCGGTCTGAATCAACTGCTTTTCACTCGCAGGACCTTGTGATGACTTCAAAAACTTTCCTGTGTGGAATTACGAAGAGAAAAAACTTTTTAGTCATACTTGTTCACCTTCAGTGGTTATATGACTATAAAAGCCTTTGAAACTGATCAGAGAGGATCAATGAAAGCTCTTTTAACTGGCACCGCAGTTTTTTGAGTGACATTTCACAACACAAAACCATTTTCTCGCTCTGGCTCTGTGCCATAAACGCACACTGTACATAGGTCTAAAAGCTTTTAAACTTTGACAGCAACATGTCATTGTTGACATTTCAGTCCAACTGCTCTGAACAATAACACTGAAGTTGCATTGGTGTCTTTTAAAATGGTGAGACCATTCCTGACTTCTGCCTAACTGACAAAAATAATTCAACAAATCTATGAGACTGGTAAAATTCTATCGAATGACCTTTTTCATTTGTTTGTACAGTTCATAAATTCAAATGTCAAATATAAACAATATACAATGTCACTATTTATCTTTTGATGGATGTCTTTCAAAGTTTTCAGACTATTATAAAGAAAACTCTTTTTTGCCGCACGACCAACATTAAATGTCTATTGCTGAATGTCACTGTCATACAATTTGACATCAAATTTGGAAAACTGAGGGCATCTTTAGGAAATCATGAGACAAAAACTTTTGTAGACTGTATTGATTTCTTGTTTATACTGTTCATGTATGTTCCTATCCTGTTTAAACAAAACCAAATGTCATAGACGATTTGGATATGTGTCTACCAAAATCTATTTGTCGCTCAAGAATCAATAGACAAAATCAGACTTACTGAGCTCAAATAACATTTGTGTCTTTAGAAACACCATTTTTCCTCCATCCTATCGATATTTCATGCATTGACTTTCTGGAAATACAAAATGAAAGATGGTTGTACTTCATTTCTGTGTAGCATGCACTCCAATTTATTTATTTATTGTTTGAGTTTAAAAGTCTTTGTTAACAGTTTTCTACATAAAACGAGATAGCCGTACATTTGTTTTGCCAGATTATGTAGTCTGGGACTGTCAAGGGAAATCCTGGCATTTTGGTTGATTTAAAGCAAGATTGCATAACATGTATTAAATGTGAAATTAAATGGAACACTGTACAATAGCAAATCGTCTGACAGAAGTTTACAGCATATAAGCATTACAAACATATTAGCATAAAAAAAATAATTGAACGAATTGATTGTGACTGGGACAAAGAATCTCCTAAACCATGTTTGTACAAACTCAGATGCAGCTGTTCTCAAACATAAACGGATAAAACCTTGTTGTAATGTTGCAATAACCAAGTCCACAACTCAGGATAGAAAGTTCCAAAATTCTACTTAGTCCTCCATGGATGAGAGCAAATTCAAATGTTGTGTGTTCTTTATTCAGTAGAGATATGCAAAAATTCCTGCATTACCCACATACTGTTGACTTTCATGTACAATCTGCTGCACATGTAAGACCAGCTTCCATTTAAAGTGTATGTGGCTGAGGATGTGTGGTGTAGTAAGTGGATTGTCGGCTGTCAGCAAGTTTAATCAGGAACATCACACTGATCTAGGCCTGTCAGACAGGAATTAGACGGCAATGAAATTGGAATCATTCATTTCACCAGTTAAGCCACTTATACAGCCACCCGGATGTGGAGTAAACTTCACAGCAACAAATTGTGTACACAAAAATGTAACAGTAGAACAACTTTTGTCGTATCAGTTGATTTTGAATTAAATATACGATTGATTGCACACAAGAATGCATTATACTCAGTTGAGCCTGTAAGTCAAATTACACAACGAAGCGGCAAATGAGCGTAAAGTGTGACAAATCTTTCTTGCACTCCTATGTACCTCTTTAGTAATGAAACAATTTGTTTGCAAGACACAATGTGACAGCAGTGGTGAATCACTGATGACATGTCATTATTATCGTAGTTGTGCTGTTTTGGGAATGAAATTTATTCTGCTATTAAGTACATGTGCTTTGTCCAACGAGCTGTCTGATGGATTATCGAGAGCTATTCAATGAATCCAGTACATTGGTTAATGACATTAGATGAAAGAAGTCTAATAAATACTAATACAATTGCTTATTATTGAGTAATGAGAGTAAAGGTGAAATAGCCTTGTAACTATTCTATTCCTTGCATTTCCCCATTCTGAATGAAGCACTCACTGGCCAAACCAAACTGTTATCAGGATCCTCTGAGTATGTGGCAACCTCAACCAATTGGGCCATTCATAGCAATCATACAGTGTAGGCTCCTTTGCATGATATTATTATCCGAAGAATGATGGATTCCCATATATCAATATTACTAAGACTGTTACAGTTCTATCTATCAATTTGTCGACATCAAAGGATTCAGCAGCGAAAATTATTGATGCAACTACATTCTAAATGCTCTACAGCTTATTTCAATATCTAGTTACGGAATGGAATCGAAGAAGGATTTGCGAAACATAGTTACTGAATATATATCTCTCTGATATGTCTCGCTCTGTACATATATGGTATTAGAACTTAATTGTTATATTTTAAACTAGCTGTTCAATGTGCAACACATTTCTAATAGCACTTAGAGCTCTATGCAGATTGGCGATCCACTAGAAAAATTAATTTTCTCGTTTTCAATTTGCAAACTGGCTTTGTGACGTCATTGACAGTTTTCTGTTGGTCTCCTAATAATTATAAGACATGGAATTTGGTAAATAAGTATCCTCAACTGTTGTGATACTTATTTAGCAAATTCCATGTCTTATAATTATTACTATAATTTGTCTTTATTTACTATAATTTGGTAGACTTTGTTATGCTGACTCTGCAGTGCTACTGTGCACCAGACAAGGTATATCATTGCACACCAGATACTTGCATTGATTGTATATTGTTTTTTTTAATGCTTGTGTGTGATTATATTTGCGTAAATATGTTCCTATGATATGCATCATGTGTCAAAATGTAGTAGGTCTTATTTGATATTAGTAATTATAATTTGAATCTTTATGTTTTACTTATGATACTTACATGGGGTAACTAAGGGGGAGGGGGTCCACCCACCTATTGGTTATAGCAGTATCTACATCTGCTCGGGTGGCCTCTAACGGAACATTTATTGAAATTGTTCTCAAATTGTATCATTTATGTTTATATCCTGTGTGTACATATGTTGCGAAAATAAATTTATCCTATCCTATCCTAATCTTCTTATTTGTTGAAGTACCTCAAGTCATCTAATTAGTGCGTTTATTGACACCTATGCTGCTAGATATTATAAGTACTGAATCTATTGATTAACCATAACAGACACACACAAAACATTTTTAAGCCAGTGACATCACACAACCAAGTTGAAAGTAAATTTTGAAACTGTTCAGACTGCTAATCTGCAAACAGATCTAAGCTGGATAGTAGACCTTGTTAGATATCCTCATTTGTAATGTGAATATCTTCATTGGTTCATTCCAATGGTTGGAATCCCAAATGTTATCATTTGGCTTTAAACTATTTCAGGAACAAAAATCCAAGATGCTTTACAATATTCAGATTAAACTGTGTATTGGTGACTGCATTATTAATGCATACGATAGGCAAGAGAAATAACCCTGTAATAAGTTAGTGTCTAAACTGAGAAAATTACACTCTCTTTCTATCTTTCTCATCATATCAATCAACTCTCATCAATGGCAAGTAATTGTGCAGTGAGTGCTGCTCTTACCACATAAGTTATGTACCTTGTCTTAGCCTGTGTTGTTATTGAGAGTTTTGAAAAAAATCTGGAACGGAAATCCACTTTTACAAAGTTATATCTATGCCTTGTTCATCTGTGTAATCATTATTTCATATGAGATTATAGCTTGAATAATTTGACAGGAGTCAAATGAATATGGCTTGCACAAATGTCCCAGCTTAATCCATCAACTGACGTTGACATCAAAGTAATGTCAGCCAGCAATGCATCCACATTCATACAGATTCATAGGCCTAATTCTATCACCACAAAATTCCTATGGCTAGGCTCAAGTTACCAAATTTAAAACTGATCCATTTTGCATGACAGTTATTTGATATTGCAAGGTCAAAAGACCAGACTCACGGGAAGGATCAAATGACTTTTCGAATATTTGAATATTTCAACACCGATCACAGCCTTTTTTCCCAACCAATACATAACTGTCAATTTCAATCAGACGGACGCTGCTGGAAATTAATTCCACACCATTCTTGCAAATTTCAAAGTTCAAAAATATCTCATTTCACAAACATCATTGACTTTAACAATCACAGATATGAAAACACTTTTATCAAAAGCATGGAATCTTACTTCTAATTCATAGGGCATAAATTGATGGAGAATCAGGAATGTGACCGCACGAAGCATCGTGCTAAAAATATTCTATAGCATTCATGAACAATCACTGAGTTTGTATGATAGATAGATAGATAGATACGGTAAGTGCAGCCCTCAGGGTTTACAATTATCTTTGACAACTATCCCATTGAAAACTGTAAGTAAAATACACACAATGTATAATGCTGTAACTCTGAAGTTGTACCTTGTATTGGAAAAACTTTATTTCCTATACCAGCTATAGGACTTCCATCTCCCCTGAGACTCACAGAGAGCTCAATGTTACAAGAGACAAGAATGAGTTCCTTTGCGTATACCATAAGGTTGAGAATTTTGCTGTAGGGGACAAGTGGCTCGGAGGAATTGGCAAATTAGTCTCTAATTTAGGATGCCCTCAGCACACCTGTGCTCCATTCTTTATGACTGAGGTGAAGTCAGTTGAAGTGTCTTTTGGGCTGATTGGCAGAGAATTGGTAATAGCTGTGAGAAATTACTTGGGTTAATTAGGTTATCGAATCATTCATCCGAACGTTCATCTTGAAACCTGCAACTTGGCAGGTATCCCGATCCCTTTATTACCATATTCGGTTTATTTGATTAACACCCTTGAGATCTCAGGCAACAACTGTATTCTCATTGCCTCTGGCTGTTTGCCATGAAATTAATGTGATCAAAAATTATTAAAGAGCTGGCCAAATAGAATTTGTGTGCCCTGGTGTGTAAACTAACTTTGCCTGCTTCTCAGAATGCCCTGGGCTAATCAAGCCAGTCTGGCACTGTTTGTGAATATCACATGGCATTCCTGTGGGATTTTATGACAGCAAGTTCACTGGTAACTAGTTTTCTTGCTGAAGAAGAGGCAATATCAAACACTTGCAAACTGGGAATACCCTTAACATGTATGTATGTTTGAAAAACGTGAAGATATAAGACTTGCTATGTACCTTATACGTACAAAATATAAGGCTAACATGCTAAATTGTAGAACATGTACTCTCCTGGAGTTACTTCACGAGCTGTCCCATAATAAACATTCATAACTTGTACCAACTTGCATTAGATTCCAAATGACACCAAACACTTCGAAATTTGCAGGATGTCTGTGATGTCCTTTATCTAATAGGTAACTCCAGTTCTTGTTTGAGTGTTTTGTTCTCCCACATCGCACTGTTATGGAAGTGAAGCATGCAAAAAGAGCCTTTGCTTTAATCTGCAATGTGTCTGCAGGCATCAAGGGATATTACAGCCTCATGTTGGGAGATTAAAGTCAGATTTTAATGGCAGATGGAAAGAAAGGTCTGGATATGATTTGCAGAATGAAACTTTCATGAGTGTCTGAATCATAGTTGTAAGCTTTCTTTGTAGAACAAGCCAATACTGTAGAATATACAAGTATAGCCATATCAAGAGAGCACAACAGTGTAATGAATAAGGTGTCAAGAATAGGATCAAGACATTCAGATGAATGAGTGCAGAATTGCAAAGGATATACATAGACACACAGACACAGATAAATATTTCAGTAGCTTGGATGCAAAAATGGTAAATCAAGGCACTGTCCTTTATGTCTTATTCAATGGCTAGTTCTTATTGAAGATGTGATTCCCATTGGAGTAAATGGATTGATGCACAGATTGAAAGATTAGTAAATAGATATGATAGATGCAGCCATCTAAACCTCTAGTCATGGACGAAATGCTAAATTGGTAAGGGGTAGGTGAGAGAGTCCTCAACAAGTTACGCAGTTACCCCCTCTGAGATGAATATCCTAAATATAGAATAAACGCAGTCCACTAGTGTAGACTTGTGAAAGACATTAATTCTGACCGACAATTCCTGTGCACAGCTAAAATTTGTGTTAACCAAAATCACAGAGAATACTTGAAGAAGGTCCAGGCCTTTCATTTAAAGTTGAGACAATCTAATTCTGCCTTCAAAGCTGGAGAGTTGTCATTATGACATCACTCTGCCTGTTGCTATTGGTTATGGCACGTAGCTCAGAACTCAGCCCATTGTCTAGTGGGTTCAAAGTTATTCAGGGATTTGCATCATTTGCTTTGGAATTCTTGATATGATAACATATTCAATTGTTGTGTGGGCTTTATACAGTAGGGATATGCACAAATTCCTGCCTTACCCCACATACTGTTGACTTCTATGTACAATCTGATGCACATAAACAATGCTGAGCAGCTCCACTTAAGTGCACTTGACCAGGGACGTGTGGTGTAGTAAGCTTGATTGTCTGCTGTCAACAGGTTTAATCAGCAACATCACGCTGATCTGGGCCTGTCAGATGGGAATTAAGCGGCAATGAAATTGGAATCATTCATTTCAACAGTTAAGCCACTTATACAGCCACCCAGAAGTGGAGCAAACTTCAGAGCAACAAAATGTGTGCACAAAAATGTAAGGATAAAACCACTTCATCGTATCAGTTGATTTTGAATCCAATATACAATTGATTGCCAACAAGAATACATGATCCTCAGTTGAGCCTGAAAGTCAAATTGCACAATGAGGTTGCATATGAGCGTAAAGTGCGACAAATCTTTCATGAACTGCTGTGCACCTCTTTGGTAATGAAGCAATTTGATTGCATGACAAGGTAACAACAGTGATGACCCATCATTTCTATGGTAATTTTGCTGTGTTTGAGAAGAAAGCAATTAAGCTTTATATTACATGTTCTTTATTTAGCAAACCATATGGTAGAGTTATTCAATGAATCCTGTTCATCCGTTAATAACAAAATATATATTGATGAATAATGTGAGTAGAAAAACAGAATACAAATTTTAACCAAGTTTGGAGTAGTAACCATGCTCTATTCAAGCCAAAATGAAGTTTTCAAGCCAAAATGAAGCACTCATGGGCCCAACAAATCCGTTATGAGGATTATCCGAATATGTTGCCTCAACCAATTAGGCTATTCATAAGAATCATAGGATCCTTTGCATGATGTTGTCATCTGACGAAGGATGGGTTCCCATATATCTTTATTACTGAGACTGTTACAGTTCTATCCATCAATTTGCGGATATTAAAGGCTTCGACAGCAAAAATTATTGATGCAAAATTTTACGTTCTTCATTCTCGACATGTCGCATCACTGTCTCATTAAGGGATGGAATGGAAGATCAATTTGAGAAAATAGTGCTGAATATACATCTCTCTGATATGTCGCACTCTGCTCACATATGGTAGTGGAACTAAAAATTGTTATATCTTAAACCAGCTGTCCAATGTGCCCAACATTTCTACAACTGGATAGTAGACCCTGTTAGATCCCTTCGTATGTACAGTGCCGCCTGTAAGTATGTGAAACGCATGACATTGTGCCATTGCATCAATGCTAAACATCCTCAGCCTAACTGCTTGTGGAGGCATGAATTTTCATCGGATGAAAGGGAAACAAAGTGGGTCATAAAGGCCGATGTGTGAGGCAAGTGGGATAAAAATAGCAGCCCATTTTCTTCGCTGTAGTCGGAGTTAGGTATGGGTCAAAGTCTTTGATAAGTAAGTGAACCACCCTTCCCTATCTTTTAACATTGGGCCTGCGTTTCACTTACTTATCAAAGACTTTGACCCATACCTAACTCCAACTACAGCAAATAAAATTGGCTGCTATTTTTATCCCGCATGCCTCACATATCGGCCTTTATGACCCAAAATGTTTTCCTCTCATCGGATGAGAATTCATCCTTCCAGAAGCATTTTGATTAAGGATGTTTAACATTGATGCAATGGCACAATATCATGCGTTTCACTTACTTACAGGCGGCACTGTAATGTGAAGATCTCAATGGCTTCATTCCTATGGCTGGGAACTTGGGATCCCAAAATTCAAGATGCTATACAGTGTACATATTAATCATTAAATTTGTGACAATCCATTTGACAATGAATCAGATAGGCAAATGAAAGATCCTTGAAATGAGTTAATGTCTTCCTCCCTATCTCATCATATCAATCAACCTTCGTCAGTGGCAAATAATTGTGCAGTGCTGCTCTTACATCGTAAGATATGTACATGCACCTTGTCATATCCTTTGTTGATATTGACAGTTATGAATAAATCTGGAATTGCAATCCACTTTTACAAAGTTATGATATAGGCCTACACATCGTGCATCTATGTATTCATCATTTCATATGAGATTACAGCTTGAGTAACTTGACATGAGTCGAACAAATATGGCTTGCTCAAATGTCCCAATTTAATCCATCAATTGACGTAGACATCAAAGTAATGTCACCCTGCAATGCATCCACATTCATACAGATTCAGAGGCCTAATTCTTTCACCACAAACTTCTATAGCCAGGCTCAAGTTACCAAATCTAAAACTGATCCATTTTGCATGACAGTCATTTGATATCACAAGGTCATAAGCCCGGACTCATGGGAAGGATCAAATGACTTTTCGATTATTTCAACACTGATCAAAGCTTCTTATATTTGAATATTTCAACACCAATCAGAGCTTTTTTTTTCACCCCAATACACAACTGTCAATTTCAATCAGACGGACACTTCTGGAAATTAATTCAACACCATTCTGGCAAATTCCAAAGTTCAAAAATATCTCATTTTACAGGCATCAATGACTTTTAAAATGACAAAAAACTTTTGTCACAATCACAGAATCTTGCTGCTCATTCATAGGACTGAATTTGATGCAAAATCATTGATGTGACTGCCCAAGTTATCTGCTTGAAATATTCTTTGACAAGCATGAACAATAACTGAGTTTGTGTGATGTGAATAAGGCCGACTCGCCAGACTACATTTATTTGGGAACGCCTTTCTGAATGCTCAGGGTTTGCTATCATCTTTGACAGAATTCCCATTGAAAACTTAAAGTAAAATACACACAATGTATAATGCTGTTACTCTGAAGTTGTTGCTTGCTCTGGTATAACTTTTTTTTCTGTACCAGCTATAGGACTTCCTGCTGCCAGGAGAGACAGAGAGAGCACAATGTACAAGAGACCAGGACGAGTATGCTATAGAGAATTTTGCTGCAGGGGACAAGTGGCTCGAAGGAATTGGCAAATTAGTCTCTCATTGAGGATACCCTCAGAACACCTGTGCTCCTTTCTTTATGAGTGGGGTGAAGTCAATTGAAGTGTCGTTTTTAACTGATTGGCTGACAATTGGCCATAGCTGTGAGAAATTACCTGGGTTAATTAGGTTATCAAGTAATTCAGCCAAACAATCATCTTGAAACCCAAAACTTGGCAGGTATCCCGATCCCTTTATTACCATATTGGGGTTATTTAATTAACACCCTTGAGATCTCAGGCAACAACTGTATTCTCGTTGCCTGTGGCTATTTCCTGTGAAATTGATGTGATTAAAAATTTATAAAAGACGAGGCCAAATAGAATTTGTGTGCCCTGGTTTGTAAAGTAACTTTGCCTGCTTCTCAGAATGCCCTGGACTGATTAAGCCAGCCTGGCACTTTTTGGGAATATTATCGCATGGCATTCCTGTGAGGTGTAAAATTGACTGGCCCTTTTTTTAAGATAACCATTTCTCGTGCAGAAGAAGGTGCAAAACCTACACTAGATTTCCTTGTATCAGTGTCCGTGCTGGGTAAATAAAAGGTCCCTCTCATGGGGTAAATGTGTAACATGTTGAGGACTACTGCTGTCTCTCTCCCATCTCATCAATCAACCCTCGTGAATGCCAGAACTGAGCTAAGATGGCCGCACTTGCCATATCTATCTGTCCATATATCTATCTATCCCACACTTGGGAACTGAGAGTACCTTTTATGTAAATGTTTCAAATATCTGAAGATTAAAACCCATGTGTAAGTATACATACAAATACAAGTCAAAAACATGCTTAATTGTGGAGTATACTTTTCTACCTCTCAAGCTGTACCATAACAAAATGGTTTTTTAATGACATTGTTACAAAACCTGTACCAACTTGCTCTGGATCCTAAATGACAACCAACTCTTTGAAATTTATATAATATCTGTAATGTCCTGTATCTAATGGGTAACTCCAGTTCTGGTTGGAGTGTTTCGATATCCCACATCTCACTGTTATGGACGTGAAGCATGCAAAAACAGCCTTTGCTTTAATCTGCAATGTGTCTGCAGGCATCAAGGGATATTACAGCCTCATCTGCTGGGAGATCAAAGTCGGATTTTAGTGGCAGATGGAAAGAAAGGTCTGGATATGATTTGCAGAATGAAACCTTCACGCGCATCTGAATCACAGTTCTGTGCTTTATGCTTAGACCAAGTCTATACTATGGAATATACAAGTATAGCCAAATCAAAAGAGTACAACAGTGTAATGAATAAGGTGTCAAGAATAGGATCAAGACATTCAGATGAAAGGGTGTAGAATTGTAAAGGAAGTACATAGACACACAGACAGAGATAAATATTTAAGTGGCTTGGATGAAAAGCTGGTAAATGAAAGCACTGGTTCTTTTTCTCTTATGCAATGTACATTTCTTCTGAAGATGTGATTCTCATTGGAGCAAATCTATAGATGGACAGATTGAAAGATTAGTAAATAGATATGGTAGGTGCAGCCATCTAAACCCTGATATGGATGTAATGTTAAATTGGGTTGGGGTTGGTGAGAGAGTCCTCAACAAGTTACGCAGTTACCCATTTGAGATGTATATCCTAAATATAGAATAAAACCACATGTGTAGACTGGTGACAGACATTAATTCAGATTGACAATTCCTGTGCATAACTAAAATTTGTGTTAAGCAAAATCACAGAGAATGCTAAAAGAAGGTCCAGGCCTTTCATTTAAAGTTGAGACCATCTAATTCTACCTTCAAAGCTGGAGAGTTGTGATTATGACGTCCCTCTGCCTGTTGCTATTGGTTATGGCACGTAGCCCAGAACTCAGCCCATCGCCTAGTGGGTTCAAAGTTATTCAGGGATTTGCAGTTTTCTTTGGAATTCCTGTTCTGCAAAGGCACACAAAATGTCATGCACACAAGAATTTGTGAATTTGTAAAATAGAGTGATTTTCTTCCAGCAATATTTCAAGTTCAACGAACAGATAATGTCTTAGTGTATTAGACATACGATGATATATGTAACAAGAGTACAGGCCTAATATTCATCAAATACATGGAGTTTCCTTTTTATCCCTTTTGCCTGTTACTTTTTTTCTGGACATCTCCCAAAATTAAGCACCCAGTCTCATTTCCCCGCATTCACAATCCATTATCATGCTACTGAGTGTGTTATCAGTTGGTTCCAGTGCATAAATGCAGAAAGTAATGTTCTGTCCACCAAGTACCACAGCAATCATATGCCTATAGTTGCCATTCTATTGTGACTAAAAATCACAAACTAAATTCTGGAGGCAATTTATTAATGTGGATGAAATCTATCCTCCACCTCCATTGTCAGTCGTCAAACGTTATCCTTTTCTAGCGACAAAACAACTTCATCTCTGAGCTGATTAATCCATCAAAAGTGACAAATGCAATCAGAGCCGTTAGCAAATATGACTTCCTTCATAAAAAAAGATTTAAATCGGCAGAAGGGAACCTTTTTACAATTTCAAACAGGCTTGATATAAAGGTCCTTTGAATAATATGATATTGATCAGCATGATTTTTTACTTTGATGAGATCGAAAACCAACAATATTTATTTTCTAAGGAGCAGAATAAAGAAGGAGAATCATGGACAAGAATGTGTTTCAAGCACAATTTCGATTTCCTTTAAAATCTAATTTCTCAGACGTGTCTGGAGACTCTGGAAGATGTCTGGTTTTAATGAAAAGAATGCTTAAACTAAGAACAGAGATTCAAGAATTGTAATACTCCTATTGCATCAGTTTTTTTCTTAATCGATGTATAAGAAACTATTGGTAATTTCGGCTATTCTCGCCTAGATCAACTAACAGAGATTGAATACAATTTCATTTTAAATCTGAGAGAAATGAACTTTTCAGAAAATCAGAAAGGTAAATTTTGCTATAACGCAATTGATGAACGCTATTAAGTTTCATTTGACACTTTGAGCAAAGAAGAATATATAGGAAACTTTAAAGTGTCTGTTCTCCTTTGGATTGTTCTCATTATTAAGATTTCGAGATTTGCTTGTGCAGACCTATGAAGCCACCTTATTCCTCCTATCTTTGTATAATGATATTGCCTGGGGCAAGTTAGAGTCACTGTGCTTCATGAAATACCAAAGGTATTACCAAGTTGGAAAGTTTATCTTTCTCCGCAGGCTTTTCTAACGAGAATCTGAGACGTCTTAATAGAAAAGTTGGGAAAGAAAAAGTAAAAAGTAACAAAAAGAAATGAGGCTGAACCAAGATACTGAGATGATAGATGTCCTTGTTAAAGATTCAGTTTCCCAGGCTTAAGCTAGAGGAAACTAGAGAAAATTGGAAAACAAAACATGGAAAAAAAATCAAGGAAAAATGCTTGCCACATGTTCATTGTATACAGTACCAAATTGAAAGTTGGCTGGTAGAAAGATCCAAACTTTGTCCATTTGTCATTCTTCTCTTCATCAACAACAAAGCATAAAAGCCTGTTTTAAGCTCTCTAGAACCAAATTTTGCTTTGACAAATTCAAGCCAAAATGATACTGATATCATGTGTTTCATGTCCAGGTGTACAGCAACTTGTTAGCAAAGTTATGCAAGTCATGATGTAGCCAACCTTGGAAAAACCTCCATAATATTATAGAGCACCCTTCATGTAAATATACAAATACAGTGGTCCCTGCGTTATGAGACCCCCTGTTGTAAGACCGCCTTGTCTTGTGTGACTGCCTTCCTCCCGCAGTAAGTAGTATTTTTAGTGCATTTTGCACCCCAACGAGAGACCGCACCCCCACGAGAGACTGTTTCATGACGGCAGAAGAGGCGGTCTTATAACGCAGGGACCACCACTGTACAGGGCGAGAGCGTTGGTGCCTATTGAATAAATCCATATGAATAATGATACTGAAAGTATGACATTACAAATTCAGATCTTCAAAATCTCCATTTTTTTTAAGATATGGAAGTGTTTAGCCTGCCCTGTCTGAATGTCTCTATTTAATTAGTCTTCCCCCCCCCCACTATTATAGGCTAGTTAATATTTTGCAAACTTTTCACTCATGATACTGCACATACTTCGCGCTGCATTACTTCTAGTGTCACAAAACAATTAGACATGTTGTTGCACATTAAAAAGCAATAAGGCATGCTGCTCAGTACGTTTGGAGCCTGAACTGAATTTACGATAATTTACGGATTCAACTCACAGGATGTCTCACATGTTTTATTTACTTGATCTGATATTTAATAGAAAATATCGTAAAGTTGGTTATTGATAATACACACCTTAAATTGTTTGCCATGGTGCAAAATGTATATTGTACATGTGGCATTGATTGTTTAACCACCTACAAGTGTATGTATTACAGAAGAAAGATAGATTGATGTGTAATTCATTGAAATATCTTTACTAAATTATTGTCTTTTCTTTTTTCAGGTGAGTACCATTTGGAATCTTGAGAAATATTTCTGCCGAGGATTCAGATAAGTGCAGTATTTCCTACATAAAAAATCATAAGTTGATATCATTTGCTTTGTGTTCAGGTGTTCAGCAAGGTAATGCAAGTTGTGCTATGAATGAAAGAGCCAATGTGATTATTTTAAATAGATCCACGTGATATCAAAGGTAAAACACTCCAAATTCAGATCTTTAAAATCACCATTGTTGTAAAGATTTTGACAGTAACCTGTCCAGTCTGACTGTATAATAATTAGTTTTGAATTTTAATAATCCACTCCAGATTGTGATGGTCAGTATATTGTCATCACACAAATTAAGAAAACTTTACACTCATGATACGACACAAAAAGTGCACATACTTGTAACCATTCCACTGCATTAAATTTGATGTCACAAAACAAGCCGGCATGCTGCTGCACATTAAAAAGCGATAAGGCATGTTGCTACATGAATCCAATATGAGGAAAACTAACATGGCTCGGTATGTTTGAACTGAATATCCTTCATGCCTGCACATAACATGACACATTTTGTGAGCTTTTAATGGTGTTTAAAATGACAAGTTTGTTGAGCTTGTGCAGAAACATGCAAATATGTTTGAAACACAGGACATTATCTCTCATGACAGAAATGACACACACTTAGAAATATTGTGTTTTGCATTCATATCATGTTTCAAAGGATCTTTCAATGCATCAGTATGCTACAGCAGGAAGAGTCTTTTCCTAAAGATAAATATCTTAGAAAACGATGTAATTTTGCCTTATTTTTGGAATTTATCCTACAAGGTTTTACACATTTATTTCACCAAAAAATCATGTAAGCTACACTACAAAACATGCATCTCTGAGAGATTACTAAGCTCCTTTTTACAGCAGTTTCATTCAGCACACAATCTTCATCATTCAGCATTATGTTTGATCTCTCAACTATGCAACGTTCTGTTGTTCCGATTACTGCAGATTCAGTTAGTATGAGTTTCCACAGCCAGTTTTCTCACTATCCACGTAGTATTTTAAGCTTGTCTGATTTGTCTAGGAGGAATCAAATGTCCTCCTAATGCATAAGTTGGACGTAGAAAGCATTGAAAAACGTACTGTTCTTCTTCAGTGAGCAGCTGAGTTTGATCAGTTGATAGGATTATCAGTTTTAAAATACCAACAATCACTATCCATTCCAGACACCAGTGAGACACGTCACTGGCTTTGTGATACGTTTTATAGTATTTAAATGAGAATTTTGCTATGTAATTCTATTCCTCAACCAATCATATGCACTGTATTTGCTACGTTTCACTATCCTTCAGCAGAAACTCATACTTATTGAAATTGCAGTAAGCCAATATACCATGTACGATTGGAAAAGAATTCCCAGAGTGGTGTTTCTGTAATTAAAACTACTGTAATTAATATCTGACGTCTTCTTAATGAAACTAAGCACGATGGCATCTGAGTTTGATTAAGTGATACAGTATGAACATACAGATATAAAACAATCAAAAAGAAAAGTTACAATTCCATATGTTACAAACCCTCTCTGAACTATTAGGCCCTATATTTACTCAGAGAGAGAAAAATAACACAGCAGCTGAGAATGAATTCCTTGGAGTATACCATTAGCTGAGAATCTTGCTGCAGGGGACAAGTGGCTCAAAGGAATTGGCAAATTAGTCTGTCAATGAGGTGCCCTTGCCACACCTGTGCTCTCTTCATGTTGGTTTAATTACTATTTTCTACTAATTTACTGTGAATTGCTAGTAACTGTGAAAAATTACCCTTCTTAGCAGCCATTCTCTTGGCTATTTGTCTTGAGACCAACAACCAGAGAGGTATCTTGATCCCTTACTGCAATTTCAATAAGTATGAGTTTCTGCAAAAGGTGAGTGACACGTAGCAAATACAGTGCATATGATTGGCTTAGGCATTGAAATACATAGCAAAAATCTCATTTAAATACCATAAAACGTGTTACAGAGCCATTGACGTGTCTCACAGGTGTGTGGAATGGATAGTGTCTGTTAGTGTTTTAAAACTGCTAATCCTATCAACAAATCAAACTCTACTGCTCACTGAAGAAGAACAGCACGTTTCTCATTGCTTTCTACGTTCAACTTATGGATCTGGAGGACGTTTTATTCCTCCTGGACCAATCAGGCCAGCTAAACATACTACGTGGACAGTGAGAAAACTGGCCCTTGAAACGCATACTTACTGAATCTGCAGTAACTGCCATATTGGGTTGGTTTTGAGCTACCACCAAGAAAGCAACAACATTTTTCATCTTTGGATGCATGCCATGCCTACTGATGGGAAATATACAACTGTATTAAGGATTCTTGTGCATAGCAGAAAAAAGTTGGGGTATGTCATGACAACTAGAATGAGCTTAAAGCATATACTACATGTATTCCATTATAATTGTTCTTTCTCACCTGCCACACGGTGTGTACATATAAACTGGTTCGACTGGTATGTTACCTTTATGTCCTATAACATATCTTCTGCTTTTAATTAAGATCTTGTTATGACAGTAATTGTATGCCACATTCACTTTAGAATTAGATGCTCAGTTTTGTCATGAAATTGCCAGTCATACAGAATCACTCTTTGGTCTCTAAAGACAAGCAATGGCATTTGACATTAAATGAGTAATTCCAGATTTGTCTGAGCTTTTTGCTTTCCCCACATCTCACTGTCATGGACGTGAAACATGCAAAACATCCTTTGCTTTAAACTGCAATGTGTCTGGAGGCATCAAGGGATATTACAGCCTCATGTTGGGAGATCAAAGTCGGATTTTAGTGGCAGACGAAAAGAAAGGTAGGCATATGATTTGTAGAATGAAACATTCACAAGTGGCTGAGTCACTATTGTAAGCTTTACTCTTTCAACTGTGCTTTACTCTCAGACGAGCTCAATGCTGCAGAATATATAGAGTTATATTATATAGCAATACCCTGAGGCTATGATAAAGTATGACAAGAATAGGATCAAGGCAAGTGCAAATAGGGTGCAACTTTAACGGATGTACATATACAGCCTTGTACCAAATTTGACGCAAATGAAGATACACAAAGATTTAAATAGTGCATAGGTAGAGGAGTAGCTTATCTTAAAGTTAATCACCCTGAAGTACACCAGAGACACCTAGTGTTTGTTTGAGCTTGCCTGGTTGCTATAAACAAAGCCTACAGAATCACACAGACTGTCTGTTGTTCAATTGTGACGTCACCACAGCTGATGATGTCACAGTAGCCAAGCTCCCATTGTGACGTCGTGCCCCTGGTGGATTAGAGACAGTACAGCTAAATTTGCCTGTGGTGTGTAGCTTCGATTGACTGTAGCTCAAAAACGGGTGCGGATGGAGCGCTATTTTTTTTAACCAATTTGTTGATAATAAAGCAAAGAACATTTTATTGGAATTTGAAAAAAACGGTAATACTCTAGCTATTTTTTTATCCATAAAAACTAATAATTTGAGTATTTTTATTAACATTTTAATGTAACTTCAATTGGCCCTACTGAAAAAGTTTGTGCGGATAGAACACTTTTTTTTTGGCTGGATGTGTAGCATTCAGGCCCAGTAACATCATGCCGCAATTTCATAAATATGGTATTACTTTTGGATTTTAGGGTGATTAACTTTAAGATGTGATCCACTGTTGAAAACATTTTTATTGCAGGCCTTTATTAGACACATACGGTTTTAACAGGATGAGATTAGCACTCCTTTGTATCAGTGTCTGTGACTGTTGGGGCCAGATGGGTAAACAATCCTGGCTTGATAATAAAATACATTGAGGAACAAACTTTCTTTATTTCATCTAACAGTTCTTCTGAACCACTAAAATTTCATATAATATGATAATGCCGCAGCATAGAAGACGGGACGTGTAAATACTCATTTGGTCAACATTGACTCAACAATATTCTGTATAATAAAGGAATTAAAATACGAAAACAGATTTTCACCCGAACATTAATTGAAACTGCCTTTGCTCACGAACAGAACTGCAAGCTAAAAACATAGGCTGTGTAGCAGCAAACCTTCAGCGAAAAAAGAACACCATTAAAGGGCACAATTACAAAATTTCATGTTAGTATATAGTGCCCAGTCTTGGCCTGAAAGGGTATGCTAACCCATGGAAAGGCCTAACTAGACTAATTTACACATATTATGGAGTTGTTTCGTGCATATACAAGGAATAGGATGTGAGCTGTGGGTGGGTAACGAAAAAAAAGATTTATATTATTTGTATTTTTCTATTTATTTTCTCAATATTTACAAAAGCATTAAAAAATATCTATCAATGAGACCATCAGAAGGCACTAAGGCATTGTATAGGTAATGTGAATCAAATTTAATCTATGGACGTGCAATATTGACCAAGTTTTGGCCTGGAAACAAAAAATAATAATTGTATAATTTTTCTCAATATTTCGAAAGGTAAGAATATCCATGAATCACAGCAACAAAAGGAACAATTATATCATATATGTTACATGTGTAACAAATTTCATCGATGTACATACAATAGCGGCCAGGTTTTGGCCCATAAATGAAACAATAATTTTTTGAACATTTTTCTCAATATTTCAAAAGGTATAAAATATCCATCAATGAGACCATCAAAAGGCACAACTGGGTCATATAGGCTATATGTGTACCAAATTTCATCCATGTACATGCAATAGCGCCTGAGTCCTGGCCCGGAAACTTTCTATCCATCCGACCACCCGGACGCCCGCCCGGCGGACAGACAACATTTTACCAAAGTGATTACAATATCTTCTTCGAACTTTGTTCACTGAAGGTAAAAACAAAGGACATCATCCATATCAAACCTTCATCGTAATAATTGTCACAATTTTGCATCATGAAATTCACTGCTTTGACGCTATTTAATTTAAGTACAACGTCAAGATAATTTAAGTTTCCGGACATTCTCTTTACGAATAACAATATAAATGAACCTGTTGTGGAAACAAAACATTCTGAAAAGATGTTGATCCTGGTGAACACAAGAGAGCCTTACCCTGAAATCTGGAATGAACCATAACCGAAATATGCCAACGAAAATCAAATTCCTTCAAAAATTAGTTCCAATTTTTTCACCTGCACTCCTGCAGTGACACCAGCTTTCCAGGAGACATCCAGAACACGATAATAATTTCCCAATTGACTTAATTAAGTCATACTATCCAACCTAAGAAAAAAATTCATCAGCGGGAGGTTTGATGAAAATCACATGTTTAAGCGTTTCATGAAGTTCACCCATTTTATAAATTCAATAATTTTAAGTTGATTAGATTCACATGCATGACTCAGCAATTTAATTTTTATGCCAACTTTCTGGTACATCGCACACATATAAGCCAAAACACACATCATATAAGCATTCAAATATACAAGTACTTTTATTAATTGTAATTTTTTTTTTCTAGCATTGTAGAAAGAACAATTTCATTGGAAACTACACATTTATTTCAATGAAAATATTGACAAATGCATCTGGAAACTGAAAAATACTTGGGAGCGGCGGCGTCATTCAACAATCTTGTATTTGTCCAAATTTATGTGCATGCTGTCATTCCTCCTCCAACGTATTGCTGAAAATTAAAATTGTAGTATACTAAAGCCAAACCACTATTTGAGTCGCAGTACGGATTTATGCAGTTTCACCACAAAATTGGCAAATAACATAAGTCCAAACTCGGATTGACACCCGTTCACGATATACCAATCATATGAAAATAGATAAGACGGATAGATAGATAGCCTACATAGATAAACTGAAAAGTCTACAAACGTAAAGTAAATTTAACTTTTTAAAAAATGATCATGCCAGGCTAGTGTCGAGACAAGTGCACTTAGTCATCTGTCGCTGGTTTTTCTTGTCTCGCCCCAAACCTTGCAAAAACAAGAACTGTGAGAAACTTTGATAGTTTTGTTCTGAAAATGGGCTTTTTTTCCTGACTTCATTAAGCAAAAGAAAAATTGGAAGCTCAAGATTCGAGTAATTTTTTCTCAAGTGACAAACATTTTTTTTACATTGACAACAGGCCTAGTTGACAATATCACTCGGAATGCTCTAAAGCCGTACATAATTGATTCTTAGCTTCACAGACCCGCTGACACGATAGATTTCCTGCCGGCGAAAAAAACTAATTTTTTTTTACATCATAAAAATTTTTTTTCCCCTTTTTTTTCGTCCTACCGACCGACCCTAGAAAAAGTGCCTTGAGAGGATCCGAGAAGCTACAGATCAATTATGTGTGGCCTAAGTGTAACTTACTGGGTATCTGGATATTTGACGTCTTCATTTCAAGTTCTTTGCCTGCAGACAGTGTTAAACCATAAAGTCGGGCTGTGGGCTGTGTAAGTCAAACTGAAAGCAAAAAACAAAGCTGAATAAATTTATTATTATTATAGTCATTACATAAGCATAACAATCATGAGGAGCCTTTAAAAACAAAGTTTGAAGATTGACAGTTCTAATTCTACGGGGGGACTACCCCCCCCCCCCGACCGTTCTAATTCTACAGGGGGGACTACCCCCCCCCCCGACAGTTCTAATTCTACAGGGGGGACTACCCCCCCCCGACAGTTCTAATTCTACAGGGGGGACTACCCCCCCCCCCGACAGTTCTAATTCTACAGGGTGGACTTCCCCCCCCAAGCCCCCCTGAAGGATATGGCCCTGTCATGACTAGAATTCCAATAGGCTATTATGATTCAAATTTGCAAAGGCCATGGTTAATATGTTGTCATTCCATGTAGCAAATTATGATAAATACACTCAAGTCATGATCTTCACTGAAAATCAAATATTCCGCAATCATGTGAGCAATACACCACTTACTTGAAAGCATGGTGGAAGTTGTGACATTTGCATTTGAACGCTGAGTAACCCAACTCTTGCCCTGAAAAACAAAGAAATTGCTTATTAATTTTTTAAATCACAGCATAACATTAACTTTACCCAAGTGAATAGAAATGGGATTATTTGATAAGGCTTGATTGTCCTAATTTGTTGTGAAAGTTCTGAGATAAATTGCAGCACTGGCTGTCTACTTAGAAAACACGAATTAAAACTACTAAATTTCAACTCCATAAAATATCTTTTATAATAAAAAAAAACACTTAGCGCAATTTGGATCTTTGTGCCATGAGTTTTTGGTTATGCTTTCATTTTGCTTTTACCTCCAAGAAAAATACATAAGTAATCCAGATCAGTCTATTTTGACAGTTTATTTTTATGGCGCATACCAATGAAAACATATGCTCAATATCTGATAAAATTAAAATACCAACAATGAAACCCTCAATAACAATGGAAACCATAAGAACAACATTAAATTTCATTTGCTAAAACTTATTTACTGTTGAACTTGAATCAGATATTAGTTACACCCGAGCAGGTAACTACTACATAATAATGATGTGACACAACATATCTACACGTAGACAGCAAGAAAAATCTATAGAGAAGTGAACTTGAAAAATAAGTCTTCTGTAAGACCAGGTGTCCACTTGGGCCAGGACAAGACCAGGAAGGGTTGGGGAAGCGAATTTGGCCATTTCAGCGTATCTTCAGCATCAGATGCTCCATTCCTGAGACCTTCTGCATTCTGTCTGCAGACAGGGTGCAGAACACTTCAGGAAGGGTAAAAACATGGGACAGGACAATTAGGAAGCCCTCCGGACAGCATGAGGAATTTTATTTTGTGGCAGATTGAATGCCATTTTTTCTAATTTTTCTTGACATGACATCTTGTTCTTAGCCATTTTGCACATATTTCAGTGCTTTCCTGGGACCTTCTGCGTGTTGTCTGCACCTTCCTGACACATTCTGCGTGTTGTCTGCACCTTCCTGACACATTCTGCATGCTGTCTGCACTGTCCTGACACCTTCAGCAAGCTGTCTGCAAGGCTTCCCGATGTTCCTCACCGTTCCTAATAGCTTCTTGGTAGTTTCAGCATTGGTTCCTCAATACTTCATCATGCCTTCAGCACCTTCAGCAAACCTTCAGCAAGCTTTCCTGAAGCTGTCAGCAGCGCAGAAGGGTCCAGGACAGCTTCAAGAAGATGCTGAAGGGTTCCTGAAGGGTTCAGGAAAGCCAGGAAGCCTCCAGGACAAGGTCAGGACAACAAGGACAAGTTGCTGAAGGTGCCAGGAAATCAATTTCAGCGTCCAAATTTTGCTCTGGTGCAAAATTTGGACGCTGAAATGTTTGCCTCTGCTGAAGGCGCTGAAGCACCAGGAAGGGTTCAGGAAAGACAAGGACAGCACGAGGATGGCTTCAGGAAGACCAGGACAACGTGCTGAAGGGATGGGGAATTGTCTATTTCACTTTCTTGATGGTTCCTGGTCTTGTCCTGGCCCTAGTGGACGGCCCCCATTATTAATCCATTTTGATCATCCACAGCAAATTCGGCAATGAAATAGTCTTATATGCCTTAAAATAGTAATTTACCTAAAAGCCCCTCCTCATGCAGTGGTCTTGATTCAGATAGGCCTATGAATTTCTCAGTCTGAAATCATAATTAGAATAATATATTTCAATTACAACACAAATAGTATATTAATTACTTATTGGTGTAATTTGTCCAATTGTTGCTAACACTCAATCACAGAAACAAAACTTTTAAATGAGGATTCATAGAATCATAGTAAATTGCAGCTTATATATAATCGATATAAAAACTATAACAAAACAAATATAAAGTGCGACAGTTTAACAGTAACTGTTGTTTTGTATCAATCATCAATAACACATTATGAATCATGAATCATTCATAAGTTATATTATCCATAGTTATGTTTCTTTAATTCACTTGATAATTAGGGCTTATAGTACCTCAATACCACTCAGGTAATTGATCTCTCACATTGCTATTCAATTGTCACCTATCGTATTTAATCAACTTAATTGGATATCTAATGTGACAGGCGAACTGTCAACGCTGGTTGCAATCAGGTGAGCTTTCCTGTGAAAGTTGACAGGAGTTCAGGCAATTGCAATTGAGATGACACTTGTTGAGCAGTTTGAATGGTATGTAACTGGGGGGGACCTGCCAAAGCTGATTGCAATCAGGTGAGCTTTTATTTGAAAATTGGCAGGAGCTCAGCCAATTGCAATCAAAATGACACTTGTTGAACACTCTGAATGGTATCTAACTGGGGCCATTTTGGTGTTGGTCATTCAGTTCACGATGTCTAGATATGAGAGACAGTTCTCTACGTATTAGCTAAGCAACTTCGGTAGTAAAGCCAGTTGCAAAAGTAGGTTGAGTAATTGTCCGGCAACTCCGGTAATAAAACCAGTTGCACAAGACAATCATAGCGACCGACACAAATCATCACACTACATCATAAAATTTAATTCGCCAGCACGTCCCACTGAATGAATGCACAGCTGTCTAGGGGGCAATGATGAAACTAAACAGGATGTAGGGCAAACAAACTCAGTGCAGTTTTGAGAGAGAGAGGAGCCAATGATGCCTGAAATATGGCAGAAATGGTGGACTTCTCAATGATCTTGCCCAATGCTATGGACACTAATATGTAACAGATACAATTACTAGAAACATCCTGAAAAGCTTCTGAGCAAAAAAAAAAAAAAAAAAAAAAAAAAAAACAGTTCTCTACATCATGGCTATGGAGTCTTCAGTGAAGGTAAATACTTTACGTTTTTTTTTTGCATAATCAATAATGCATATAATCAATAATGCATATTATATTCTATAGGCCTATCTACAAGTATCCATGATGAGAATTAAGTAAAGTCAACTGGTTGTGTTTCGTTCTATTAGTGAAACTCAAACTTTTTTGAAAAACAATTGATTTCAATAATATAATCAGCCCTATTTTAATTATGATGATTATCAGAATAGAAGATAATAGTATAATAATATCTAGCTTGGATGTGTTTTGTGAACTTGTGTCACCTAGTTGGAAGTGCAGTGTAAATTTGTGTCACCTAGTTGGAACTGTTTGTCACCTAGTTTGCACTGGAGTGAAATTTCAAAAATTCTTGTCACCTAGTTGGTATTGATGGGTGTCGCCTAGTTGGTTCGTCGAGTTGTCACCTACTTTCTGCAGTCGTCGTCAACAGGTTCCAGAATTGATAACAACCATCTCAACTCAAACACAAACGCTAGTCCTGGATTTTACTTACATGCTTTTGATGGCTCATTCACTTTCGGTGCTGTTCAATCATCTTCAACCGACAACTGGAGAAATGGTAGAGAGGCGGCATCATGTCTCTTTTGCAAGTTTTGGGGTCTGACAAATCTGTTACAAGCTGAAATGGGCTGCAAGTTTCTGTTGAGTTCTTCTTCGCAATGCAGTATCAAGTCAGTAGCTACCTACACCTGCATGCATCAATTTACTGCGCGCTGATTCCAAGATTTTGACAGCTGGCCTCCCGATCGTTCATCTATGACGTCACTGTGATTATCTGTCAACGAATTGCCGTGAATGGCCGAAATTCGCGAAATAAAACCTCCGAGAGAATCCTACCGGTAAAAATAGTTTGTTTCGACGAAGTTCTGTCAGGGTTGTTCAGCTTTTTCAATAATCAAGATGTAAAGAAGCAATTTATAATAGAAAACAGATTTGACGACGTTGTCACGTTGGTCCGTGACGAGAAAAAAATGCCAGGATCATATTATGGGATGTCTGAATCAAATTTTTTTATTGAACCATCTGGTCAGGATCCATGCGCGTTTGTCATAAGGGACGAGTCGCCTCGCTTCGCTCGGCGAGCCTGCGGCTCTACGACCCGTCTATTAACTGTTTTGCAGCATCTTTGCTTTCATACATTGAATACTTGGATGTCAAGAAATGGTACAGTAATATAAATAAAAGTTCCTCATAGAATATGACCTGAATGTTGCCTAGAGTCTTGTGCAAGCCAAATAATCTAGGCATTTTGCGCACATTTAAAACCAATCAAGTTAGCAAGAATTACAAGGAATACTTGAAGAAGAAGCTCCAGAGTCCAGACCTTTAATTTTGAAGTTGAGAAACTCCAATTCTATGTTTGAGGCCCAAGAGTTGTGATTATGACGTTACTCTGCCTGTTGCTATTGGTTATGGCACGCAGCCTGGAGATCAGCCCATAGTCTAGTGCTCAGCCCTTCGCCTAGTGGCTTGAATGTTATTCAAAGATTTTCTTAGTTTGTTCTGTCATTCATGTTTTACAAACAGATCGGAGTCATCATCCGCATGAACACTTGAACATTTACCAAAATGAGATAGATATATTGCACCAGGCAACATTTTTCATTCAGTGCAGTTATTTTAGATCAAGATGGCCCCTGTGAATTCATTTTATATTGAGATGGCTACAAATGTTTAATATATGTGATACATGTGAAGTTATGTGAGTTAAACATCAGACTAAGTTTATCAAATTGCATTGAACAGTATTGGTCTTATTGTATTTGATTGTTCTTCATAGGATTCAGGTAGAAATCTCATACTGAAAGTGAGAGACCTCCCACTGAAAATATTTCTGGATACTTTCTTTGACAGTTGGGAATTTTGCCAACAAAAAAATTCAAAATATTTGTTGGCAAAAGTGAGACCTTGTAGTTGACTCAATCATTATGCCCAATAACTTCCTGTGAAGATTGTACTATTGTTTCATAGGACTGCAAAAGAATTCTCTGCAAACCTGAAGGAACTGATTCAGTTCACAGTCTAGGTTTGGGCTATTTCATTGTGTGCCACAAGTCACCACAGTCCCTGCATTTCCTTTTAAGACTTCTCAACATTAGAATACGGAACATTAGGCCCTGTCAGCTTCTATCAGCATCTCGCCCCACTCTGCTGTGGCACATACTTCTGTTCATCCACAGCAATCAGGTTGATGTCAACCAGCCAGAATGAGTTTCCTTGCCTGATCTTCCTGATTAATCACGGATGCAAATGACCCTGATGAATGCTGCTGATAAAACTTTTCACATCCGACGTTAATTGTCATCTGCATTGCACCTTTTTGCTGCTGAAGCCAATGATGCATTAGTGTCATTAACATGGCTCATTGTCAGACAACAAGTTGGTTTGCAGTTTCTGATATCTGGATGAAGTTATTGAGCATTACATAACAAGGAAGCTGAAGGCTACTTGAATGAAAATGTTATTCTTGTTACACCATGCAAAACTGAATGTGTATGCTGACAAGGAAAGAGATGTGCTAATGATAGGTTTGTGCATTGTGAGTAACTTGTTTGTGCATAATGCAGTGAAATTCTTATTAAAATTCATAATTTTAATCCATCATCTTGAAAGAAAGTCTGAAGTCA
Organism: Platynereis dumerilii; assembly: GCA_026936325.1. Lineage (NCBI taxonomy): Eukaryota > Metazoa > Annelida > Polychaeta > Phyllodocida > Nereididae > Platynereis > Platynereis dumerilii. The sequence goes on along the minus strand of JAPTHN010000006.1, from coordinate 56,526,013 downwards.
AATTTGTTTTGGTGAGTTATAGAACAGATTTCTTTGCTGCCATTTTGCATATCTATAGTGCATATGCAGTTCAAATTAATAGATAAAAGAAATTCCAAAAACAATATGCATGTTGATGTGAAATAGCTTTTACATCATTGCAATCCATCTAAGATTAGGCTTTTATAGTGACAATACAAGTATTATCTTGAAGAGGATTGATCCATCAAAAGTTACAAATGTTATTTGAGTCTCCAGAAGACCATTTCAAAATTTGAAAAGGCTTGATATAAATCTCCTTTGAATATGATATTTAGCAGCAGGATTTCTGACTTTGATGAGATTTAATAACCCATCTGAGAAACAGAATCAAGAATGAGATTCACGGGCAAGAATGTGTTTCTAGCACAATTTGGTTTTCCTTTTAAATCTTATTCTTTAAACGTGTCTAGAATATGTCTCTAGTTAATTAACAAAATAATAAGATCTGGGATTATGATTCAAGATTTTTAACATTCGGATTGTATAGGAATTGAAATAGTGGATACGAAAGAAACAATTGATAATTCAGCAATCGTGAGGGGCGATTACTATTCCGCTGCCTAACTTATGGCCACACACAGCAACATTGCCACATTTGTATTCATAAGATTTAAAGCAATGCAGAATTTTCCTATTAAAGGTGTTTATTGATTTGGAGAATTCTTAATTCAGCACAGAAAAAAATTAGCAAATGGAAATTCAGAAGCACAGATGTGTCCTCAATAACAAGAAGGAATGTGCATATTGTTTCTTGGCAGGTGAATGCTTCAATTAAAATGGCCTTGAACAGATAAAATCCGTGTGTGGCATCCGTATCGCATTGAACTTATTTTAATCAATTTGCACATGGAAAGAAATTCTGATGCGCCGAATATAAACCAACTTAACATAATTATCATTATACATTTAGCAATATTTCATGATGTACAGTAAACCCTACATTATAATTACCATCCTTCTATAGCGGTGAATTGGTAATTTGGTACAATGTGAGGCTACCCAGCACATATTCCCTGTTGTAGAACCCCTAGTTATGCCATTGCTACCCTGCACCATTCGTCTCTACATAATACATGACCAATCTATGGAATAATGCAGAGCAAAGCTGTACAGGTCGAATAGGCAACCCTGAATCAAGCATAAAAGAATGAAGCAATACCGGTAACCACTTTAAAGAGCAAAAGAGGCCTTACAACTGCTGAAGTGAAAGGCACACCAATAAAATGGATCTCACTTTCAACCTGAATGTTGCAAAACAGTCTTTTGTAGCTTTGTGCTGTTTTCATTTATTTCAACCCCAGGACCCTTATTGATTTACTGTCACCTAGCAACATACACAACCCAACATACATATCCTATTTATTGAATACAAAAACCAGTTCACAGCACCTAGCAATACTATACGGCATATTTGGTAGATACTGGTCAAAAATGTTTCTGCATTGTTGGTTGGCAAACAAGTTCCATTGTGGATATGGTCGAAATTTCCAAATTCCGATGGATGGTTTATAGCGACTTTACAACCTGCATTTATTCACTTGGTAGGCTAATTAGGACAGGAAGAGGGTACGGCAATGAGGAGAAGGATGATTGAAAGAGCAGGGGCAGGATTGTTCCAACTGTTTTATTTATCAGATTGTGTTATCCAGCTTGTAAATATATTTCTAAATAAAAAAATTTTTAAAAAAGGACCCAGCGATTTGCAGCCTAGCACCCTACCACCGAGCTAACCCTACCCATGAAACAGTTTAGGTACTGCAATAAAATAATCATTAAATTTAATTTTGGCCGGTAGTACATGTATATATGTAGCGTTGTGGTTGAACCTGAAAAAGTGCTAATCCTTTGTAACACAAAAGTTGATAGAATTCGAGATGGAAATATCATACAAGCTTGTAGCACTAAATATAGGGGTTTTTGAACCTATGATTGTTTTGTAATTATAGATATACTTGTACGTAAGTTAGTTATATAAACAAGAAAAACTGTTTGGTGCAAAAACCTGGCGTAGTGGCACCAAAGGCCTACTACTCACAAAACAAACTAGTTTAACTAACTAGCACCTGGGGTGGTAGAAGAGAATTAAGTTGAATGGGACATACCCAATTACCCATAATCCAGTGCTCAAGGGGACTTTTTCAACCTCATTCAAGTCACGCCTTCCACGAGGTTCGCCAGAATGATAAAGAACGTTTGGTGTAGGGCACATTGTCGGTTTCCATGGTAACAGATCACTTGTCCTGTCAGTGGAGTTTTTTTGTTGTGGAGTAAAATGGTCTACTTCTTGGGTTCCCCCAGTCTCATAAATGATGACTAGTGAGCAATCAGTAAAACTTTTCAGTGGGATGAGATATCAAACACAAGAGTTTGAATGACAGAATGACATAGAGCTGATGCTTTTTCTTGCCTTGTTTCAAAGATTGACAAGCAAAGCGGAAATAATCTTTAAACGATCTTATAACATTATCTTTAAACGATCTTATAACATTCTATAGTTGGAAAATATCCCGAAAACTGCATGCAGTGCATGCTGAATCTGTAAAACATTACTGATCCTTCCTTTCAGATCATATATTTCCTCTTGTTTTGGTAACGATTGTACTGAGTAGTGGGAAAAATAATAATCTATTCTTTTGACAGCTCCTGTCACAGAAATCTTCTTTTGGATTCCAACTTTCTTTCACATCTCCCATCTAACGTGATGATGTGCAATTTGACATCTTTAGTGAATGAAATTCAGCTGGGATGATATTCATTCTTGCTCTTGCAGGGAATTGAACTCAGGACCTACATAGTAGAAATCAAATGCATTGTTCAAACAGTACTTCCAGGCTGCTTAACAGAAAAAACAGAGCTCTGTGCTGCACTCTGGGTACTGATCACTTGGAACTGCACCTAAAGATGCATAACATAGATTTTCTGCATCGGGTAGTAATTATTCAAATGATAACTAATGAAATCTATGACCCAAGGTAGCCAGAAGGAGGGGATCTTTGCTTATTTGTCTGAATAATTTGGCTCCTCTATTGCGCAATCTAACAATGACATGTCTCATCAATAATTCAGGGTTTGATAACATCGTCTAACAAATAAAGCAGTCAGAACACATTATTCCAATGCTATAACATGGGTGGTAGTTCTAAAAGTTAACCAATTAAATTGTGAGAGAGGGTTATGAACCGAGAGATACATATAAGTGCCAGTTATATCCCGCGTTTGAGTGAATATGTGATATATCCGAGGCGTAGCCGAGGATTATCACATATTCACGAAAACAAGGGATATAACTAACTTATACCTTAAACAAAACAAAATAAAACAAAACAAAGAGATTTTAAAAAGAAAATAAAACAAGAAGGATTTACGGAAAGAGGAAGAAAACTGCTACAAACAATTTGCCAAGTGGGATTAATCTAATCACATGAAAGTATCAGTTGAAGAAAAAAAATCCAAATGGAATCACTGTTGACAATTGTATGATATGAAATGTATACATATTCTGATCATTTTCTTGGATATACAAGGCTAATGCATCTGAAAGGTATTTGAAATTTTCAATCAAGCACTAAAAAAGCTACAGAGACATCCCTTACATTTTTAGAATTTGGTTATAAATTTAGAAAACAACTGATTTTAATACTGTGGACCTTGACATTGTGTTAGTTACTTGAAATACAAGGATATCTCCCAATTATTACCTTTAATATATATGCTCAAATAACATACATGTGTAAACACCAAAGCTTGAAGACCGTGCTGCCTGGATCCAAAAGATTGATTTTAAAGACAATATTTTGTAATAAGCTGATTAGTTGCAAAGTTATAATGAAAAATGTTAGGATTGGAAATTTAAAAAGAAACCGTTTGAATTTTTAAAAGTGGAAAAAAAAATCACCCCCCCCTCGGAAAATGTGGGGGGGATGTTTGGAAAGAAAATTATTTTTGACAAAAAAAACAACAACAGTGGTACAAAAAAATTCTAAAAAAAAAAGGGTTATAAATACCATTTGCAATTTGGGGGGGGGGGGATTTTTGAGAAAAAATCAGAAACAAAATTTGGAAGGGGGGGGGAGGGAGAGGGAGTTGTAAAAAAAAAGTTTGGTACAAATGATTTTCTTTAAAATTTAGGGGGAGGAAGAATTTAAAAAACAGATTTAACAGGGAAAAAAGCAGGCAAACGAAAAAATTGTGGAAAAAAAGTTAAAAAATCAGAAGAATATATGCAATTGGATAGTTGGGGATCACCACCAGATATAAAGGGGGGGGGGTGCTGGGAATCTTAATTATCCAATTGACAGGAAATCATTTATTTCATGATAACAGCAGCAGTAATTAGGGCTATTTATTTTTAGTGAATGATGTCCTACAATATTTCTTTTTGAATTAAACAAAACCATGTTAAGAAATACCTCCACCAACAGCAATTATTTTGTATATTCAAGACGACTCTATAGGAATTATTTATTTCACCTAAACTGGACAAGAAATTATCTATAAAAAAGAAATTAAAGCCTCCTCCTCCTCCTAGAGATCCAATATGGTTGACCCCTTATAAATCCTTATTAGTTGTGTTCTTGACACTAAAATCTGAAGGGGGTCAAATTTAAGGATTTACGGATTTGTCTCAGGCGTTTTGTTTTATAATATTTTTGTTTAATTTTGTTAGTAATTCACTGTTTGGTACAGTTTTGCTGTTTGTGTTTTGAGCTTTGTTAAACAATGAGGCTTATATATTCTATATACTCCCATGGGCGTATAAGTGAACAACAAAGAATATATGAAATATACCAGCCAAATACAGGCTTCTGATTGGCTGCTGGCTCATAGGTGTGGTATAATAATGCATATGTGAGTCAAATGCCAAAAGCTCACAGATAATGTGGCCATGTTTAAGCTGACAGGAGTAAAATGTCAAGGTCAGAGTTTAAAAGCTTTAAGAAATATTTTGCTTTCAAGAAAATATGCCATGTCTATACGTAATGCTGTAAGATAATGTCAAAAAAGGTACCTTGGCATATGCGAGTGAGTTGGTATGGTTGTCACACTTCGTAAGTTTTTCTCTATTACATGTGAAATATACCGTACACACATTTTCGAAGAAAGGTTGAAAATATTAAGTTTCTCCAAAAAAAAAAAAGTTTACAGGATGGGGGATTTTTTTGTGTTATAATCTTATGTAGATGATATGATTGAGGCTTTACGTACTGTATTTATGCATTTCAATTCTTTTGGTATACCATATATAGTACATAGAACACGCAGAAGACACAGCATGCACAGTGCCCATCTGTATGTCATGTGAAGACTTTGACCTGTGTACACAATACTTACACAATAAGGACTTTACCATATCTCAATTCTCAATTTCACAAAATGTTTCCACAAAAGGAATCACTATGTCAATTCTCAATTATTTCTTAAATGTTAAAAGCATTTTGTTTTCAAAAATTACATCACCATAATTGTGCGTATCTATGTCTTGTTTCAAAATCTGTGAAGCATCGTCATTCAAAGCCACTGACCCACAACATCCAGTTATTGCTGTTGGCCAATATCAGAAACAAGAAAAACACATTTAAGTACACTTCAGGGCATTAACTGTGATCAATACACCAATATGACTGACAAGGAAGTGATTTATTGTCCTTAAGTTGCTTTGGCTTTCAAATTATGTTCGATCTGTCTGGGATTTCAGCTGTTAATGCGCTTCTCCTATTGTTGAATATAAGTAGACATCAAATCTAATCTCTGTCAAACATTGTTGTATTGCTCTGGTTAAATCTGATATGCAAAAATTGTGGTGAATCACTTGTGACAAGGAATATCCCGGCTAGGTGCATTATTTTATCAATTACATTATCTATTCACAAGATCAATGTCCCAAAAAGGAATGGAATCATCCTTTTAATTACTTTACCTTCAATTATCTCCTAATCATTTACTGGCTGGCAAAATTTACACATTAAAGCAGCATTTCTATCTCCTCAATTTTATCCTGTCACAAGCATGATAATATATTAGACTCACTTCCATACAAGATATGTCATACTTCATTAGTATGATCTGGTCCTCTAGGTGCGAAAAACTGAATACTCAGACTGAGTGTCTTTATTCCATCAAATACATCACAGCTTTATATAACACCGTCAAGCCTGGTAATTAACCTCAAACCATTAGTTTTGAAGCAATATTGTCAGGCTATCACAAGGGATATTGCAGCCTCATGTTGGGAGATCAAAGTCGTATTTTAGTGGCAGATGGAGAAAGGTGTGGATATGATTTGCATATGATTGGCATATGCGAGTGAGTTGGTGGGGGGGGGGGGGGGTTGTCACACTTCGTAAGTTTTTTTCTATTAGTTTGTGTGAAATATAATGTACACACATTTTCGAAGAAAGGTTGAAAATATTAAGTTTCTCCAAAAAAAAAAAAGTTTACAGGATGGGGGATTTTTTTGTGTTATAATCTTATGTAGATGATATGATTGAGGCTTTACGTACTGTATTTATGCATTTCAATTCTTTTGGTATACCATATATAGTACATAGAACACGCAGAAGACACAGCATGCACAGTGCCCATCTGCATGTGATGTGAAGACTTTGACCTGTGTACACAATACTTACACAATAAGGACTTTACCATATCTCAATTCTCAATTTCACAAAATGTTCCCACAAAAGGAATTACTGTGTCAATTCTCAATTATTTCTTAAATGTTAAAAGCATTTTGTTTGCAAAAATTACATCACCATAATTGTGCGTATCTATGTCTTGTTTCAAAATCTGTGAAGCATCGTCATTCAAAGCCACTGACCCACAACATCCAGTTATTGCTGTTGGCCAATATCAGAAACAAGAAAAACACATTTAAGTACACTTCAGGGCATTAACTGTGATCAATACACCAATATGACTGACAAGGAAGTGATTTATTGTCCTTAAGTTGCTTTGGCTTTCAAATTATGTTCGATCTGTCTGGGATTTCAGCTGTTAATGCGCTTCTCCTATTGTTGAATATAAGTAGACATCAAATCTAATCTCTGTCAAACATTGTTGTATTGCTCTGGTTAAATCTGATATGCAAAAATTGTGGTGAATCACTTGTGACAAGGAATATCCCGGCTAGGTGCATTATTTTATCAATTACATTATCTATTCACAAGATCAATGTCCCAAAAAGGAATGGAATCATCCTTTTAATTACTTTACCTTCAATTATCTCCTAATCATTTACTGGCTGGCAAAATTTACACATTAAAGCAGCATTTCTATCTTCTCAATTTTATCCTGTCACAAGCATGATAATATATTAGACTCACTTCCATACAAGATATGTCATACTTCATTAGTATGATCTGGTCCTCTAGGTGCGAAAAACTGAATACTCAGACTGAGTGTCTTTATTCCATCAAATACATCACAGCTTTATATAACACCGTCAAGCCTGGTAATTAACCTCAAACCATTAGTTTTGAAGCAATATTGTCAGGCTATCACAAGGGATATTGCAGCCTCATGTTGGGAGATCAAAGTCGTATTTTAGTGGCAGATGGAGAAAGGTGTGGATATGATTTGCAGAATGGAACATTCACAAGTATCTGAATTAAAGTTGTAGGCTTTACTCTTAGACTTGCCAGTAAACAAAGAATGGTATAGAACAAAATTACAGCAGCAGCCAGAACCATATGGAGATTTTCAAGGACTGAAAACTCTTTAGAAATGGTGAAAGTGTGCTAGCAAACCCTCCCATAAAGGCACCACAAAAAAAGAATTTGGATGAGCAACAAGTCAATGCAATTGGTCCAGAAACCAATTTGTCCCTATATGTAACTGCTAGCAATTAAATAGAAGAAGTATTTCTCAACGTTCAGGTAATCAAGGAATGATGCGCAAGAACCGCCACACGAAGGGCAAATTTTTTCCTCAGAACTAGTTAGAAGAGTGATAATATAGCAAGTTAATTCAGTTGCAGAGGCAGGAGGATTTCTCTAAGTTAATTAGTTGTGGAATCTATCGCTGTAATGTTTGCCAATTGTGCATCTGAATTATCTGCCTCAAGGTCAGCAGGATTCTTAGTTGTCTAAAATGAATGGAATTAATTCTGGCTTTGGGAATAGATGCATTTTGAAATCCATGAAATATGAAGGCTATATTGAATATTTGCAGAAGCAGATAAAACTCTTCCTAGCTTGAATGGTTTGTAATGGCTTATATCTTGTCATTTGGTTGTGTGATTATAACAAAGCATGTAAGTAGGTACAATGTACAATATGTAAGTTAATACAATGTAGGTGGATTGTCGCCCTCAGGAAGTACTCTACACCTCTGGTCTTCACTTAAAACTTTAACACATTTACCCCTTATCTGTCTCACTCTCACTCTTAACTTTTTAGCCAGATGTAATTTGAAAAATATGTAAATGACTGAATTGTTTCACAATCACGAATTGATGACAAGGATATGAAAAGCTTTTTAAATATATAAAACAGAACTTTGTTTAGAGCGAAAAGCTTCCTGATTGAACATTACAGAAAATGGAAACAGTGTGCATTTAAAGACCATTTCTCATTCCATTGTTAGATGTATTGCCATGCCTTGAAGCCTGTGTACTTTCCAGATACTTTGGAAAATAGGAAGTTGGAAAGCAATTTTTCTCTGCAGGAAAAATCTAATTTGGAGATTTGCTTATGAAAAAAAAAAAGCAAAAAAAAAACTGACAGTTAATTAATTTGAACTTTCTTATAAAATACCTCTCCTTTGATAAAAAAGGCATGCTTCTGTCTGCAAATAAACATCCTAAAGTAAACTGTAGTCATCTTATATTTTGTGATTTTATTTTTATAAAATAACATGTCCGCTCCATTTCAATTAAAACCAAAATAATTTCACCTTTAAATTTTACACTCAGTCTATAAAAGTCAATTCCTTGTAAATTACTTGTTTTACGAAAAGAAATTGGGAAATATTTTCTATAATGCACATCAAACTATTTCAATCTTCTTGTTTGGTAGCTAATTTCACACTCAACCAACATTCCCATGGTAAAAGGGATCACATTACGATTGCATGTGAGCCAAAGTTCTTGTGCTCTCCATGGTGATTTTCGTGGTAATAAGTCCCACTGTCTCCTGTAATGAGAACACGGCAACACAAGCAAACCTAAATAGCTGCACAAGTGCCGGAATATTGCTCAACTAAGCTGAAAATTGACAGGAGATCAGCAATGATGTTCAGCAACAACATGTTCAATGGCTCAGTTGCAGCATGTAAATTGAGTGATGTGTTGTCCCTGTGCAGTGAAAATATCACGGTGTGTGCAGTTGTGTCATGTAAACAGCTATTGTTTGTGGTTGAGAATATATCCATACTATCAAGAATCGATGAAAACTTTTGGGAGCATCACACAAGGCTGATTTTTTTAATAGGGTCATGAAAGAAGCAAAAGAAATTAATAGAATGGAAAAGACAATCACGTAAATTTGGTAGTTGGAACTCTTATGTCATGTGTATTATAAGCGCAGCACTCCAAGCCCAATTCTGGGTGCTCATGAGGGTTAATAGATGACATGGAAGAGTCCTCAACACACACATTTATCCCATGTGATGCATACTTTACTTCACCAGCACAGGCATCTGTACAATTTAATTTCTCAAGTCTCTCATCCAGATGATGTCCTGCTGGGATTTTGCTCATGAATGTCCATTGAAAATTTTCGGCTCTCCAATGGGGGTTTGAACCCATTTAGACTAGGGACGTACCCAAGCTGGAACCGGTATTCGGTCTGCCCGAATAATTGCCCTCCAGACCCTGCCTGGCTATTCGGCTTGGAGAGCCGTCGACTCCAGGTTCGTCCTGAATTTCAGACCAGGACCTTCAATGGAGCAGGTGGGTACCCTAACCACTCTGCCACTCATGAAACTATATAACAGAATATGATGTTTACGACCAGTATCCTAAAATATGCCTGACTTGGAGAGTGTTGACTTGCATTCAATATTCTATCCAATTAACTCTAACAAGCCCCTATGACAAAGCCTCAAAGAGTTGGTTTTACAAAGCTGGAAGCGGAAAAAAAAAGATAAACCATAACAGAGTTATAGCACAGTCATATATTTTCTGTCCACAGGGCTCTTCATTAACCTTTAGTCATTAATAGCGACTCCCATGAAATCGACATAGCAGAGTGGTCTTTTATGTCTTTTATGAAGATGTGTTATATGGCTCTATGAAATGGGGTCTCATCCAATTTTCATTCTATCAATGAGGTTCCATGGAAGGTGATTCAGAAAGTATGAGAAGAAAATTGGGGATTTTTGCATCATAAATACATTGTATGCCCTACTTTTCTGTAGCACAAAAACAGGTGATATAAAAAGGTGGTAGCACTCTAACACATTTTCTTTAAAACTTGCGAAGCTGATGTATATCTAAATTGATATTACACATAAAATTGATCAAGATTGACAATTTCCGTGGCTATTTTCACATAACAACTTTGCCAAATATACACAAATATGTGGGCACCACCTGACTTTTTTCTGTGTGTTTTAGACAAACTTGCTTGGAGTGTCTGACACTTTTTGAGAGAACATGACATTGTGTATTTCATGAATCACAACCAAGACTATTCAGGATGCCTTTTCTTCAGGAAAAGATTGAATGAAATTTGCTATCTGGATGTATCTAAATGTCCTCCTTTACAATTGATTTTTCGTTTTTGGCTTATAGTATAATGTTTGAGTGTATTGGTTTTTACAATGGGGCAGCACTAGGGTGTTTCAGGTGCCCCCAATATTTTCCGATCCAGCTTGACCTTGGTCTGGTATTGCAGTTTATATAGAAAAAGTCACATGTAAAATTTTGGCCCATTCTACAAATACTTACCTTTACCAGAATTCACTTGAAGTTTATAATTTAATTCCCCATTGGCGAACATGCAAATTCTCAAGATATTTCAAAAACCAATGAAGAAATCAATATTTTTTTCAGCACACAATGCATTGCCATGAAAATGGCTTGGAGCTTTTGTACTTTTAGAGATACCAAAGGAATCAAGAAGTTACTTTATCTTCTTCTGCAGGGCGGTCTAATGAGAAACTGAGAATTCTTTATAGAAGAGTCTCGAATGAAAGAGGAAAAACAAACAAAAAGAGCCAAGAAACTGGCATGATAGATGGCCTTCCTAAATTTATTGTGCTTAAGATAGGGAAAACCAAAATGCAAACGTACAAAAATTAACCTTGTTAGAGTCACCAGGAAAGCAGAAGAAAATATTTGTGTCTTGTATTGGCTATGTTTATGTATAAACATATATTGACCTTTTTTGTTATGTTTTTTTTTAAACTCTTCTATATTATAGAGATATTGCCGTTTTCTTTTGTATACCTTCTGCAAGTTTTCTGATCATCGCATAACTTCTATATATATGAGATGGCTTAATGCACAGCCAAGCATAACCCAGCATATTGTGTCCACTCGGTTAATGTGTGCTTAGGAGGCTCTCAGAAGACTTTTGAAAGGACTTTGGTGGTCTTGGGGCGAGTGAATAGAGCAAATCGAAGCAGTTGGCAAAGGAATCTTAGACACCTGGTTGCTTCTCACACGCTCTCTTCATTTCGGAGGATTCTGAATGCAAAAAAATTTGGATGAGCCGAAAATAGAAAAATTCTGTGGTATAAAAAGTAACCGCATTAACACGGAAAGCTGGCGAAGCTCTCCAAACCTCCTCTCAAGGAATTCTCGAGAGGTTGCTAAGAGCCCACTTATTCCATATCCACGAATAATGTTTGCAAATTGTGTTAGCAAGGGGAAAATATGAAGTGGTACAAATATGTAGTGTGTTGCCAGGCTTCTGAGAGCTTCGATCAACAGTAGATTCAATACTCAAGGTTTCCAGAAGTGCAACATCCTCCCATAAACAACAACACACCTGTTCGTTTGATTCTCGTAAACTTCATTTACCGTCTTTAGTAAAAGGACGATCTGAACTTAAATGCTACATATATTTGCAAGCAAACAAAAAGGTTTTAAGAACTACAGACTACAATAAAGGAAAGATTGGCTATATGTATGCGATAGACCTCGAAAACCAATTTTTTAATGTTTTCTGTACCATTTCATGCAAATGGCAACATTTTCTAAAATAATTGCTTCTCTTGCCAGGAGGTGGGAGGTATGAATTAAGTTCGCAAATCGACTAACCTGCCTTTCCCGTATGTAAGTAATAGTGTGTGATAACTCTGATTGTTATTGCTCATTCTACCAGGCTTCAAAATTATGTAATGAAAGGTTAGCATGACATATGGAAAAGTAATTTTTATTATTAGATATCTGTATGAACACAGTATAGGAACTGACAATTTTCATCTAATGGCCAAGAATAGGAATGAAAATATTTCGCATATCCTGTCTCTGCCAACAAGTTCATTTCCTGGTTGCCATCCCCTACAAGATATTCACTTTTTTGTAAGAAGCATAAATTACAAATTCTGAAGCCAATTTGCTAATGTGTGATACAATAGTTATCAGCATCCACATATTCTTGAGGCATTGCCATCCATCAAAAGTTATCCTTTTATAGCAACAACATTAGATTTATCTCTGAGCTGATTAATCCATCAAAAGTGACAAATGCAATCAAAATTGTCGGCAAACATGACTTTTATTCGGAAAAAAGTTTTATTCGCTTGAAGAGAACATTTTTAGAATTTAAAACAGGCTTGGCACAAAGCTACTTGGAATATGATGTTTGTCAGCACGATTTCTGACTTTCATGAGATTTAAAAAACCCCACAGGATTTATTCTATGAGAAATCAAATCAAGAATGAGAATCATGGACAAGAATGTGTTTCCAGCACAATTTGGTTTTCCTTTTAAATCTAATTCTTCATACGTGTCTGGAATACATCTGTAGTTAAAGAGCAAAATGATTAGTACAAAAATTGTGATTTAAGAATTATAATAAATGATTGCGTAACAAATAATTGGTAATTCGCCAAGATCAACCAATCATGAGGTGCAATTCCCAACAGGGTATTCTGCTGCCTAGCTTATGGCCACACACAGCAACACAGCAACATTGCCACATTTGTATTCATAAGATCTAAATTAATGCAGAATTTTCCTATTAAAGGTGTTTATTGATTTGGAGAATTCTTAATTCAACACAGAAAAAAATTAGCACAGATGTGTCCTCAATAACAAAAAGGAAGGAGCCTATTGTTTCTTGGCAGGGTAATGCTTCAACTAAAATGGCCTTGAAGTGATCAAATCCATGCGCAGCATCCGTATTGCATTGAACTTATTTAAATCGATTTTCAAATGGAAAGAAATTCTGATGTGCCGAATATGAATCAAATTTACATAATCATCATTATATATTTAGCAATATTTTATGATATACAGTAGACCCTACATTATGTTGACCATCCTTCTGTTGCAGTAAAGTGGTCATTCCTGAATCATAGCTATTAATTCGGCACAATGTCGTCAGCAAGCCTCCTTTCATAGTGTGTTCAATATCAGTGACAAAATAATGCAAGTAGTGGCTTCCTCATGGGGAGTGGGCACATGTCCCCTGCAGTAGAACCCCAGTTATGCCATTGCTACCCTCCACCATTCGTCTCTACATCATATCTGACCAATCTATGCATGGGATAATGCAGAGCAAAGCTGTAAGATCAAATAGGCAACCCAGAATTTACCACAAAAGAACCACCAATGACTACTTTAAAGGGCAAAAGAGACGATACAACTGCTGGAGTGAAAGGGCACAGCAATAATACGGACTTAACCTTTCCACCTGAATGTCGCTAAACATTCCTTTGTAGCTTTGTGCTATTTTCATTTATTTCAACCCTAGGACCTTTATCGATTAACCGTCTCCTAGAGACATACACAACCCGACATATCCTCTTTATTGAATACAAAAACCGGTTCACAGCACCTCGCAACACTACATGGCATATTTAGGGAGATGTTAGTTGATAAGCTTTCTGCATTGTTAGTTAGAAATGCCAAGCATGTTTCATTGGTAAGCAAGCAAGTTTCCTTGTGGATATGTTGCGAACATATCATTAAAAAGACCCAGAACCAAGCATGGGAAAAGGATAAAAGAGTACATTTACCTGTGGGAGAGAATAGTAGTGTATCACAAATAGCTTTGTTATTACAATGAAATTATTATCCAGAATTTCATCTTGGCTGATAGGAATATTTATTGTGATTGCACCAAAAAAACTATTAATCCTTACTAATAGAACTGTTGATTGACAAACTCCATGGAGGTCAAGATGCCATATCCTTGAGGCATTTATAAAGGCCTACTACTTGCTAAACAAACTAGCTAACTAACTTACACCTGGGTTGCTAGAAGAGTATTCCGTTGAGTGGGACATACCCATAATCCAGTGCTCAACGGGACTTTTACAACCTCATTCAAGTCACGCCTGCCACGAGATCCACCAGAATGATAAAGAACGTTTGGTGTATGGCACTTTATTGGTTTCTATAGTAACTGATCACTCTGTCAGTTGAGTTTTTTCTTGGAGAGTAAAATGGCCTACTTCTTGGGTTCCCTCAGTCTCCTGAATGATGACTAGAGAGAGTTCAAAACAAGTTTTCAGTGGGATGAAGTATCAAACACGTGAGTCCGAGCTTGGGATAACTTAGATGAATAGATCCACTTTTAAATCTGTAATTTTTCCAATATTTCCACGCATCCATTTCCTTCAGTGGAACTTTCTTCTGTATTGATTTTACAATAACTTGAGAAAAGGGGACAGAATCTTAAAAATTGCCTTAACATTATGGATAGACAGACTTTATTCAGCCACATTAAAAGAGGGTACAGATACAAGTAGATATTATACATATATGCAAAAGTACACTGTCGTAATGCAGTTCGGATTGCACAGAAAGGTTAAAAACTTATTTCCAGTGGGGTCTGGGCTACAAGACGGCATCAAGATGCAATAAAGTGTTTATTGTATGGTGGTAAATTTAGATATCCCACATATTATGTGTTGAATCATCATTGATCCCTCTCTCCAGATCTCATCTGATATCATCTCTTCTCATTTCATTATTATCCATCCAATAACTAGTTTTCCTTCAAATTTGCATAATTGAATGAGAGCATGATGTGAAAGATCTCCAAACCAAACTGTGATAATCATGACACATGTCCAGGCTTAAATAATTGTCTGTTATTAGAAGAAAATTTGAAGGATGCATAATATGTGAAGACTCAACGCTCTGACTTACCAATGACAACCTGTCTCAAAACTCTTCAACCAACCCCAGTTTCCCCTACTAATTTGACAGCTCTGGAGCAAGAAATACTGCTGGGAAGATGTACATTTCTTGCCCTGTCTTGGATCTGAACTCATAACATATCGAGGAGAAGGCAAATGCACTGTAAAAACAAGACTGCTTTACAGAAAAACCAGAGCTCTGTACTGCACTCAGGGTACTGATCACTTGGAACTGGGCCTAATGACGCATGACATACATTTTCCACATCAGTTAGTAATTATTCAAATGATAACTAATGAAATCTATGACCCATGGTAGCCAGAAGGAGGGGATCTTTCCTTATTTGTCTGAATAATTTGGCTCCTCGATTGCCTAATCGATCAATGACATGCCTCATCAATAATTCTGGGTATGCTAAGAACATAATCTAACAAGTGCAGAAGTCAGAACACATTACTCCAATGCTATAACACAGGTTGTAGTTATTGCCAGTTGATGGTCTCAAATCAAATTTCTTGGACTCCTGTCCAACTAACTTTCAAGCTTATTTAGTTTATTAGCATTTCAACGAACCACTTGCTGGCATCTACATAATAATGCGTGTGTGTGTCAAATGCCAAAGGCTCATAGATAATGTGCCCATGTCAAAGCTGCCAGGAGTAAAATGTCAGGGTTAGAGTTTAAAAGCTTTAAGAAATACACTGCTTTCAAGAAAATATGCCATGTCTTTACGTAATGCCACAAGTGAATGTTGATGAGGGTGGCTATGCCCATGTGAGTGAGTTGGTGGGGGGGGGGGAGGAGTCACACTTTGAAAGTTTTTCTCTATTAGTTTGTGTGAAATAAACCGTACACAAATTTTGAAGAAAGGTCGAAAATATTAAGTTTCTCGAAAACAAGAAAAGTTTGGAGGATTGGGGATTTGTTTGTGTCATAATCTTATGTAGATGATGTGAAGGATGATTGAGGCTTTATGCACTGTATTTATGCATTTGGTATGCCATATATTTTATATGGAACGAGCAGAAGACACAGCATGCACAGTGCTCATCTATATGTGATGTGGAGATTTTGACCTGCGCACACAATACTACACAATAAGGACTTTACCATATCTCAATTCTCAATTTCACAAAAGGAATCATTATGTCAATTCTCAATTATTTCCTAAATGCTGAAAAACACTTTGTTTTCAATAATTGCATCATCATAATCGTTGGTATCAAAATCTGTGAAGCATCGTCATTCAAAGATAATGACCCACAACATCCAGTTATTGCTGTCGGCCAATATCAGAAACAAGAAAAACACATTTAAGTACACTTCAGGGCATTAACTGTGATCAATACACCAATATGACTGACAAGGAAGTGATTTATGGTGCTTAAGTTGCTTTGGCTTTCAAATTATGTTCGATCTGTCTGGGATTTCAGCTGTTAATGCGTTTCTCCTATTGTTGAATATAAGTGGACATCAAATCTAATCTCTGTCAAACATTGTTGTATTGATCTGGTAAAATCTGATATGCAAAAATTGTGGTGAATCACTTGTGACAAGGAATATCCCGGCTAGGTGCATTATTTTATCAATTACATTATCTATTCACAAGATCAATGTCCCAAAAAGGAATGGAATCATCCTTTTAATTACTTTACCTTCAATTATCTCCTAATCATTTACTGGCTGGCAAAATTTACATATTAAAGCAACATTTCTATCTCCTCAATTTTATCCTGTCACAAGCATGATAATATATTAGACTCACTTCCATACAAGATATGTCATACTTCATTAGTATGATCTGGTCCTCT
The DNA here is from genome assembly GCA_026936325.1 of Platynereis dumerilii. Classification (NCBI taxonomy): domain Eukaryota; kingdom Metazoa; phylum Annelida; class Polychaeta; order Phyllodocida; family Nereididae; genus Platynereis; species Platynereis dumerilii. The sequence continues at coordinate 56,508,921 of JAPTHN010000006.1, read as the reverse complement.
AGGTGCGAAAAACTGAATACTCAGACTGAGTGTCTTTATTCCATCAAATACATCACAGCTTTATATAACACCGTCAAGCCTGGTAATTAACCTCAACCCATTAGTTTTGAAGCAATATTGTCAGGCTATCACAAGGGATATTGCAGCCGCATGTTGGGAGATCAAAGTCGTATTTTAGTGGCAGATGGAGAGAAAGGTGTGGATATGATTTGCAGAATGGAACATTCACAAGTATCTGAATTAAAGTTGTAGGCTTTACTCTTAGACTTGCCAGCAAACAAAGAATGGTATAGAACAAAATTACAGCAGCAGCCAGAACCATATGGAGATTTTCAAGGACTGAAAACTCTTTAGAAATGGTGAAAGAATCAGTGAGTTGCAGTGTGTTCATAAATCACACATGTGTGCATATTTTATTATATGCCAGCTTGACTTTCAAACTGTGCTAATACTCTCTATGTATCATTAAACGACAGCCTTTTCAACTATAGAATGCAATTCAAGGACGTGGTTAAAACCTATGTCACTTTTGATCCTTGTATCTGCTAAGTCAAAACAACCTGATCAAAGCAGGAATCAAACCTTGGAATAAGTATGTTAGCAAACCCTCCCATAAAGGCACCACAAAAAAAGAATTCGGATGAGCAACAAGTCGATGCAATTGGTCCAGAAACCCATTTGTCCCTATATGTAACTGCTAGCAATTAAATAGGAGAAGTATGTCTCAACGTTCAGGTAATCAAGGAATGATGCGCAAGAACCGCCACACGAAGGGCAAATTCCCTCCACAGAGCAAGTTAGAAGATTGAGAATACAGCAAGTTAATTCAGTTACAGAGGCAGGAAGATTTCTCTAAGTTAATTAGTTGCAGAATCTATTTCTTAAATGTTTGCCAATGCATCTGAATTATCTGCCTCGAGGTTAGCAGGATTCTTATTTGTCTAAAATTAATTTGATATGAATTCTGGCTTTGGGAATAGATGCATTTTGAAATCCATGGAATATGAAGACCATACCGATTATTTGCAAAAGCACATAAAACTCTTCCTGGAGTTAATGGTTTGTTGTTGGTTGTATCTTGCCATTGGGTTGTGTGACTAGGAAAGTATGTAAGTAGGTACAGTGTACAATATGTAAGTTAATACAATATAGGTGGATTAGTGCCCTCAGGAATGTCCTCATAGTACCTACGGTCTTCACTTAACCACTTAACACAGTTACCCCTCATCTCTCTCACTCTTCGCTTAATATTTTAGGTAGATAGAAGTTGTTCTTGAAAAATATGTCAATGACTGAATTGTTTCGCAATCATGAATTGATAACAATGATGTAACAACAAACTTTATAAATATATAAAACTTAACTTTGTTTACAGGGAAAAGTTTCCTGATTGAACATGTCGGAAAAAAGAAACATTTCCACAGCGCACATTTAAAGACAATTTCTCAAACCATTGTTAGATGTATTGCCATGCCTTGAAGCCCGTGTACTTTCCAGATACTTCAGCAAATAGGAAGGCGGAAACCAATTTTTCTCTGCAGGAAAAATCTAATGAGATTTTGAGATTTGCTTGTGGAAAAAACTGACAAAGTTATAATTCTAGAAGATACCCTTGACTTGAATGCTTCTGGTTGCAAATTTGCATCTTAAATATCATTACATTCATGTCATATTTCTGATTTCATTACCAGCAACATAGGTGAGCTACATTTAGAAAGCATTTCAGCCTCATTTCGATTAGCACTGAAATAATTTTGACCTTTAAATTTCACACACTGTCTATAAAAGGCAAATCTATGTAAATTACTTGTTTTACGAAAAGAAATTGGAAAACATTTTCTATAATGCGTATCGGACCATTTCAGTCTTCTTGTTTGGAAGCTAATTTCACACTCAGCAAATATTTCCATGGTAAAAGGGATTGCATTACGATTGCATGTGAGCCAAATTTCTTGTGATTTCCATGGTGATTTTCATGGTAATCAGTCCCATTGTCTCCTTTAATGAGAACATGGCAACACAAGCAAGCCTAAAAAGTTGCACAAGTGCCAGAATATTGCTCAACCAAGCTGAAAATTGACGGGAGATCAGCAATGATGTTCAGCAACATGTTCAATGGCTCAGTAGTGGCATGTAAATTGAGTGATGCATTGTGTCTGTGCAGTGAGAATATCATGGTGTGTGCAATTGTGTCATGTGAACAGCTACTGTTTGTGGTGGAGTATTATCCATACTTTCAAGAATCGATGAAAACTTTTGGGAGTATCACACCAGGCTGATATTTTCAATATGGTCATAAAAGAAGCAAAAGAAATTAATAGAATGGAAAAGACAATCATGCCATTTTGGTCATCAGAACTCTAATGTGATATTGTAAGTGCAGCCCTCTCAGCCATGTTCTGGGTGCTCATGAGGGTTGATTGACGACATGGAAGAGTGATCAGGAGTCCTCAACACACACGTTTACCCCATGTGACGGATATTTTACTTCCCCAGCACAGACATCTGTACACATTAATGTCTTAAGACTCTCATCTGGATGACATCCTGCTTGGATTTTGCTCATGAATGTCCACTGAAAATTTTGGTCTAGACGAATAATTGCACTCCCAGACCCTGCTTGGCTATTTGGCTGGGAGAGCCGCGGACTCCAGGTTCGGCCTGAACTTTAGACAACGACCTTGAATGGAACAGGTGGGCACCCTAACCACTCTGCCCTCCATGAAAGCTCGACAGAATATGTTGTTTAGGACCAGTACAATTTGTCCTAAAATATGCCTGACTTGAAGAGTGTTGACTTGTATTCAATATTCTATCCAATTATCTCTAAAAAGTCCCTATGACAAAGCTTCAGAGAGTTGGTTTGACAAAGCTGGAAGCTCGCGGAAAAAAAAGGAGAAACCATAACAGAGTTATAGCACAGTCATATATTTTCTGTCCCATAGGGCTCTTCATTAACCTTTAGTCATTAATTGTGACTCCCATGAAATCGACATAGCAGTGTGGTCTTTTATGAAGATGTGTTTTATGGCTCTATGAAATGGGGTCTCATCCCATTTTCATTCTGTCAATGAGGTTCCACAGAAGGTGATTAAGATGGTATGAGAAGAAAATTGGGGATTTTTGCATCATAAATATGCTCTACTCTTTTGTTGTACAAAAACAGGTCAACAAAAAAAGGGTTGTTGCACTCTAAAACAGTTTCTTTAAAACTTACAAAGCTGGTCTATATCTATTTGATATTACGCATAAAATTGATCAAGATTGACAATTTGCGTTTTTGTTTGTTTTTTTTACATAACAACTTTGCCAAATATACACGAATATGTGGTCACCACCTGACTTTTTTCTGCATGTTTTAGACGAACCAACTTGGAGCGTCTGACAATTTTTGAGAGAACATGACATTGTGTATTTCACAAATCATAACCAAGACATATTCAAGATGCCTTTTCTTCGGGAACATTTTGAATGAAGTTTGGTTTCTGGATGTTTCTAAACATCCTCCCTTACAATTGATTTTTCTTTTTTGGCTCGCTGTATGATGTTTGAGTGTATTGGTTTTCACAATGGGACGACACTCAATGCATTGCCATGAAAATGGCATGAAGCTTGTGTACATTTAGAGATGCCACAGTTTATCTTTTTCTGCTGGCTATTGTAATGAGAAACTGAGAATTCTTAATGGAAAAGTCTCGAAACAAAAAAAATATCTTTGAAAAAGCAAAGATACTGGCATGATGGATGGCCTTGTTAAAACCTGCAAATACTGACCTTCTTGAAGACAGCAGTAAAGCAAAGAAAAAAACTAATTATAATTTTGTGTCTTGCTTTACGAAAAATGATTCTCTTGGTATCATTGACAACTCATACCATACAGTTTATTGCAAGTGCATTACATCCAGTTTCAATTATTTCAATCATTGATTTACTTTTAGAATCCACACCTACATGCCAATATAATTCTTTCATTTTCTTTGCCTTTAGCTTTGGCTATGTTTGTGTATATAACTCAGTAATTATATTGACATTTTTTCTTGTGATTTTGTTGCAAAACTCTTCCATATATTGTGATTACTGTTTTCTTTCATATATCCTTTCAGTAAGTTTGTGCAAGGTTGGATAACTTTGATATAAGATGGCTCTTTCATTTATACAGGAGCACAGCCAAGCATCACCCAGCATATTGTGTCTACTCGGTTAATTTGTGCTTAGGAGGCTCTCAGAGGACTTTTGAAAGGACTTTGGTGGTCTTGGGGCGAGTGAATAGAGCAAATCGAAGCAGTTGGCAAAGGAATCTAAGACACCTGGTTGTTCCTCAAACGCTCTCTTCATTTCGGAGGATTCTGAATGCAAAAAAATTAGGATGAGGGGAAAAGAGAAAAATCCTGCGGTATAAAAAGTAGCCGCATTAACACGGAAATCTGGCGAAGCTCCCAAGCCTCCTCTCAAGGAATTCTCAAGAGGTTGCTAAGAGCCCACTTATTCCACACCCACGAATAATGTTTGCAAATTGTGTTAGCAAGGGGAAAATATGAAGTGGTACAAATATGAAGTGTGTTTCCAGGCTTCTGAGAGCTTCGATCAATAATAGATTCAATACTTGAGGTTTCCAGAAGTGCAATATTCTCCCACAAACAGCAAAACACCTGTTTGTTTGAAGCTCCTAAACTTCATTTACCGTCTTTAGTAAAAGGACGATCTGAACTGAAATGCTATGTTTGCAAGCAAAAAAAAAGGTTTTGTCAATAACTACAGACTACAATAAAGCGAAGATTAGCTATATGTATGCCTCAGACCTTGAAGACAAATTTTTGAAATGTTTTCTTTACCATTTCATGCAAATGGCAACATTTTCTAAAGTGATTGTTTTTCTTGCTAGGAAGTGGGAGGTATCAATTTAGCTCACATATTTACTAACCTGCCTTTACCATATGTAAGTAATAGTATATGATAACTCAAAAATAGGTAATGAAAGGTAAGCTTGATATATGATAGAGTACTTTTTATTATTAGTCTATATGTATGTACACAGTATAGGAACTGATATTTTCATCTAACGGCCGAGAATTTGAATAGAAATATTTCACATATCCTGTCTTATGCAGGTGAGTGGGCTCAGTGGCCAACATGTTCATTTCCTGATTGCCATCCCCAGAAAGATATTGACTGTTTTGTAAGAAGCACAAACTACGAATTCTGATGCCAATTTCTTAATGTGTGATAAAATAGTTATCAGCATCCACATATTCTTGAGGCATCGCCATCCATCAAAAGTTACCCTTTCATAGCAACAACACAAGATTTATCTCTGAGCTGATTAATCCGTCAGAAGTGACAAATGCAATCAAAATTGCCGGCAAACATTACTTCTATTTGAAAAAAGTTGTATTTGCTTGAAAAGAACATTTTTAGAATTTCAAACAGGCTTGGCACAAAGCGACTTGGAATATGATATTTATCAGCAGGATTTCTAACTTTGATGGGATTTAAAAACCCACACGATTTATTCTCTGAGGAATAGAATTGAGAATGAGATTCATGGGCAAGAATGTGTTTCTAGCACAATTTGGTTTTCCTTTTAAATTGTACTCTTTAAACGTGTCTGGAATATGTAGTTAATGAGCAAATTGATAAGATCTGAGATTGTGATTCAAGATTTTTAATATTCGGATTGGATCGGAATTGAAATAGTGGATACGAAAGAAACAATTGATAATTCAGCAATCGGGAGGTGCAATTCGTATCCTACTGCCTAACTTATGGCCACACACTGCAACATTGCCACTTTTGTATTCATGAGATTTAAAGCAATGCAAAATTTTCTTGCTAAAGGTGTTTATTGATTTGGAGAACTCTTAATTCAGCAGAGAAAAAATAGCAAATAGGAATCAGAGCACAGATGTGTCCTCAATAACAAAAACGAAGGAACCTATTGTTTCTTGGCAGGGTAATGCTTCAACTAAAATTGCCTTGTTCTGATCAAATCCATGCGCAGCATCCGTATTGCATTAAACTTATTTAAATCGATTTTCAAATGGAAAGAAATTCTGATGTGCCAAATATGAATCAAATTTGCATAATCATCATTATATATTTAGCAAGGTTTTATGATGTACAGTAGACCCTACATTATAATGACCATCCTTCTGTAGCGGTGAAGTGGTCACTCTGAATTTTAGCTGTTAATTTGGTACAATGTCATCAGCAAGCTTTCTTTCATAGTGTGTCCAGTGGCAGTGACAAAATAATGCAAGTAGTGGCTTCCTCATGGGGAGTGGGCACATGTCCCCTGCAGTAGAACCCAAGTTATGCGACTGCTACTCTCCACCATTCGTCTCTACATCATATCTCAGCAATCTACGCATGGGATAATGCAGAGCAAAGCTGTAAGATCAAATAGGCAATCCAGAATTTATCACAAAAGAACCACCAATGACTACTTTAAAGGGCAAAAGTCACCATACAACTGCTCAAGTGAAAGGGCACAGCAATAAACAGTCCTTTGTAGCTCTGTACCGTTTTCATTTATTTCAACCCTAGGATCTTTATCGACTAACCGTCTCCTAGAGACATACACAACCCGACATATCCTCTTTATTGTATACAAACCCAGTTCAGAGCACCTCGCAACACTACATGGCATATTTCGGTAAATGTCGGTTGATAAGGTTCCTGCGTCGTTAGTTAGGAATAGCAAGCAAGTTTCCTTGTGGATATATCGCTAACATATCACTTAACAGACACAGAACCAAGCATAGGAAAAGGGTAAAAGAAAAAAAATCAATACCAATGGGAGAGAATTATAATGTATCACAAAAAGTTTTGGATTGCAATGAAATTATTATCCAGAATTTCACTTGGCTGATAGTATTTTCAAGAATATTTATTGTGATTGCGCCAAAAAAACTATTAGCCCTCACTAATAGAAACTTTGACAGACTTCATGGAGGTCAAGATGCCATATATGCTTGAAGCATTTCAAAAGGCCTACTACTCACTAAACAAACTAGCTTAACTGACACCTGGGGTGGTAGATGAGTACTCAGTTGAGTGGGACATACCCATAATTCTGTGCTTAAGGGGTTAAGAGGACTTTTGCGACCTCATTCAAGTCACGCCTGCCATGAAGTTCACCAGAATGATAAAGAATGTTTGGTGTAGGGCACATTGTTGGTTTCCATAGTAACCGATCACTCTGTCAGTGGAGTTTTTTTCTTGCAAAGTAAAATGGCCTACTTCTTGGGTTCCCTTAGTCTCCTGAATGATGACTAGAGAGCGTTCAATACAAGTTTTCAGTGGGATGAAGTATCAAAAACACGAGTCTGAGCTTGGGATTACTAAGATGAATAGATCCACTTTTAAATCTGTAATTTTTCAAATATTTCCATGCATCCATTTCATTTAGTGGAACATTCTTCTTTCCATGATTTTACAATAACTTGAGAAAAGGGGACAGAATCTTAAAAATTGCCTTAAAATTATGGATAGACAGACTTTATTCAGCCACATTAAAAGAGGGTGCAGATACAAGTAGATATACATACAGTACAAATTTCTAAATTAGGCTCAACTTAGCTGTCTTAATCTATTCATTACTAGTCTTATCCATTTATATCCATAGCTATACATTTGTATTCTTCTGTATACACTAAAAGCTCTTTACCCCTTGTTTAAACAATAGTAATTGTGGATAGCTATGGATAAGTGTAGCTAGGTTTAGATTAAAATGGCTATGGATAGATAGCTAAGGCTAGATTTTAAATGACGAGCCACTTTTAGAAATTTGTACTGTAGATGCAAAAGTACACTTTCGTAATGCAGTTCGGATTGCACAGAAAGGTTAAAAACTTATTTCCAGTGTGGTCCGTGCTACAAGACGGCATCAAGATGCAATAAAGTGTTTATTGTATGGTGGTAAATTTAGATGTCCCACATATTATGACAGACAGACAGACAGACATATAGTTTTTATTCGACCAAAGTAATGCTCTTTTTTTTTGACAAGTTAATCACATAACATATATATACATATATAAATGGTCTAGGAGGCATACACGTTGGCTGGAGCCGCTTATGTATATGACCCCCTAATAATTACAGATCTATAATAATATTTACAAATTTTTGATTTTGCTGCACTACTATTTAGAAAGATAAATATGAGATTTTATAACATATATATGTACAACAAGTAATTATTTTTTACTAACTTTTAGAAAGAAGAAGAAGAAAAAAAAATATATATATATAGGTTACTACATGATGGGAACAATTTAACAACTTATCAATGATAAATCATCTATATTGTCACTTAATTAAGTAAAAACAATATGTCATATCAGTGGGCTATCTCAATCCACAAATGTAACAATCCTGAATAGTACAATCTGTTGGATAGGCATCTATCCTCATCCTTTTTATATAAGAACTCAGACCATTAATACTATGGGTATGCAATTTGTCTAAAATTGCTGGTGGTGCATCATTTACTATTTTGGGTATACGGTTTTTTATTGAACAGTTGGAAAAACTATAGTTTAGTCGAGGCATGACTAACTTATGTCTGTCTCTGGTAGGGTAGGGATGAATGTCTGACTGCATTTGGAAATTTAGTTCAAGAAAATATTTTGGGACTTCTCGATTTATGAATTTATGGTAGAATTTCAGTTCTTGCACACTTATGTGTTGAATCATCATTGATCCCTCCCTCAAGATCTCATCTGATATCATCTCTTCTCATTTCATTATTATCAATCCAATAGCTAATTTTCCTTCATATTTGCATAATTGAATGAGAGCATAATGTGAAAGATCTCCAAACCAAACTGTGATAATCACTACACTGGTCCAGGCTTCAAATAATTATCTGTCATTGGAAGCAAATTTGAAGGAAGCATAATATGTGAAGACTCAATGCTCTGACTTACCAATGACAACCTGTCTCAAAACTCTTCAATCAACCCCAGTTTCCCCTACTAATTTGACAATTCTGGAGCAAGAAATACTGCTGGGAAGATGTAAATTTCTTGCCCTGTCTTGGATCTGAACTCATAACATATCGAGGAGAAGGCAAATGCACTGTACAAACAAGACTTCCAGACTGCTTTATAGAAAATGCCAAATGCTCATAAGATAATGTGCCAATGTTAAAGCTACCAATCTTGAGTAAAATATCAGGGTCAGAGTTTAAAAGCTTTAAGAAATATGGTAGCATGGCACATGCAAGTGAGTTGGTGGGTTGTAGTTTTTCTCTATTAATTTGTGTGAAATATACTGTACATAAATTTTCAAAGAACGGTCGAAAATATAAAGTTTCTCAAAAACAAAAAAAGTTTGAAAAATGTGGGATCTGTTGGTAACATGATCTTCTGTAGAAGATGTGATGGATGATTGAGGCTTTACGTACTGCATTTATACCATATATAGTATATAGAACACAAAGAAGGCACATAGGACTATACCATATCTCAACATTTCAAAATGTTAGAATTGTTTCCACGAAAGGAATTTCTGCTTCAATACCAAATTATTTCTTAAATGTTAAAAAACATTTTGTTTTCAATAATAAAATCATCATAATCGTCGGTATCTAGGTCTTTTTTCAAAATCTATGAAGCATCGTCATTCGAAGCTAATGACCCACTTTATCCTGTGATTACTGCTGGTCGATATCTGAAACAAAGAAAACCACATTTAAGTACATTTCAGGACATTAACACTGATCAATACACCAATATGACTGACAAGGAAGTGATTTATTGTCCTAAAGTTGCTTTGGCTTTTAAATTATGTTCGATCTGTCTGGAATTTTCGCTGTTAATGCCCTTCTCCCATTGTTTTAAATGTAAGTGGACATAGATTCTAATCTCTGTCAAACCTTGTTGTATTGATCTGGTTAAATCTGATCTGCAAAAATTTTTGTGAATCACTTGTGACAATGAATATAACTGCCTGATGCATTATTTTATCAATCACATTATCTATTCATGAGATAAATGTAAAAATGTCAACCTTGAATTTCTTAGCATTAAATTATCTTATAGAATTTGTTGGCTGACAGATTGATTTACAATATTTGTATTTTTACAACTGTATTTCATAATAAATTATATAAAATCGTAAAATCACTGCTAATAGGTTGACTTCGCCTTGTCACAATTGGGATGTTGAAGAAAATTTCACTCTAGCGCTTGAAATTATGAGATCTAAATGGTTGGTGATTGGTCAATTCTACCATAATGATACGGCTTCTTGTCAGTGTTCATTACTATGTGAGAATGAGGTGTCAGCCTATTGTAAGGCCTTGTGAAGTTTTATATGAATGATGACTTTTGGGATATTTATTGTACTAATTTTTCTGAGTTAACTTTTAATCGGTAACATATCTTCTGCATTAAAAAATGTGTTGTCAAGTCTAGGCATTGAAGATTATATGTAACAAAGAACAAGATGGTCTGGAATATAAACCATACAACTATATAATATTTCATAGTAAAGTTTCCAGCTCTAGAAAACATGACAAAGGCCAGTAATGGCATATACAAAATGAGTCCAGATTTCTCTGAGCTTTTTGCTCTCCCATCATCTCATTGTTATGGACACGAAGCATGAAAAACAGCCATTGCTTTAATCTGCAATATGTCTTCAGGCATCAAGGGATATTTCAGCCTCATCTGCTGGGAGATCAAAGTTGGATTTTAGTGACAGATGGATACAAAGGTCTGGATATGACTTGCAGAATGAAACATTCACGAGTGGCTAAATCATAGTTGTAAGCTTTTCTCTTAGACTTGCCAGCAAACAAAGAATGATGTAGAACAGCAGAAGGAGAGTTTCAAAAACTGTCTATAAAGATCGAATGATTCAGTGAGTTTCCTACTTTCCTGACACTATCGAAGTGTATCATTGAATAGTAGCCTTTCCCAATAGTGCATGCAGTTCAACGGACATATTTAACACCTGTATCACTTTAAGTCATAATTTTCTGCTGAGTACAAGCAACCTAAGCAGAACTGGAATCAAACCGTGGACTTAGAGTTTGATAGCCAAGTGCATTGCAGATTAAACCCTTCCCGGTAGGCACAGTAGGGAAAGCAACAGTTTGATGCAATTAGTCCAGGAACCAATTTGTCCCTATCTGTAACTGCTTGCAATTAAATGGTAGAAGTATGTCTCGACTTTCAGGTAATCAAGGAATGAAGCGCAATAACCGCTGCACGAAGGGCAAATTCCCTTCACCGAACAAGTTAGAAGATTGACAATATAGCAAGTTAATTCAGTTACAGAGGCAGGAGGATTTCTCTAAGTTAATTAGCTGTGGAATCTATCTCTGTAATGTTTGCCAATGCATCTGAATTATCTGCATCAAGGTTAGAAGGATTCTTATTTGTCTAAAATTAATATGAAATGAATTCTGGTTTTGGGAATAGATGCATTATGAAATCCATGGAATATGCGGACCACACTGAATATTTGCAAATGCACATAAAACTCTTCCTGGCATGAATGGTTTGTTACTGGTTATATCTTGGGATTGGGTGTTGTTATGAGGCAAGTAGGTAAGGATTAGGTACATTGTACCTTGTAGGTCAATTCAGTGTACGGGTTTATTGGTGACTTCTGGAATGTCTTCATTTAACGCATTTTACCTCAGCTCTATCACTCTTTCACTTTCTTTTTTAGCTGAATATAAGTTGTTCGTGACCAAATTTGATAAATACGTAAATAACTGGAGTTTAGTGATGACAAATTGATGACAGTGAAGAATCAACAAATATTTTAATTATATTTAAAACAAAACTTATCTTTGGTTCAGCGAAATGCTTCTGATTGAACATGACAGAAAAAAGAAACATTTCTTCAGAGTACATTTAAAGGCCATTTCATTGTAGGTGTTTGGCCATGCCCTGAGGCCTTTGTACTTTTCCAGATAATTCAGAAAATAGGAAGTTTGAAAGCAATTTTTCTCTACATGAAAAATCTAATGAGAATGGGAAACCTGCTCATGGAAAAAAAGCTGAAACATAAGAAACCACCAGAAACAAGGTTATAAATCCAAACTGAAAAAGATGCCCATGACTAGAATATATTCAAAATATGTTGTTCAAACTGCCAAGAAAAAGGACCCTTAACATGGCACGCCCAATACCTAAGCTTAATGACATATATAAGGTGGGATCTATTTTGTAAGTCATGTCCTTTAAGGTCATATTGTACTTTATAAAATAGACATGCAGGCTTGAATATCTGATGAAATTACCTCTCCTTAAATTAAAAAAAAAAGGCATGCTTCTGTACGAAAGTGTTCATCTTGAAGGTCACTACAGTCATCTTACATTTCTCATTAGATTACCAACAACATTAGTGAGCTACATTTAGAAAGGCAAGTCCGCCTGATTTTGATGAATACTCAAATAATTTTGACCTTTAGATTTTACTCAGTATCTATAAATAGCCATTCTTTGTATATTACTTTTTTTACAAAAAGAAATTGGGAGATATTTTCTGTAATGCATATCAGGTCATTTCAGTCTTCTTGTTTGAAAGCTAATTTCACACTCAACCAACATTTCCATGGCAAAAGGGATCACATTACAATTGCATGTGAGCCAAATTTCTTGTGATTTCCATGGTGATTTTCATGGTAATCAGTCCCATTGTCTCCTATAATGAGAACATGGCAACACAAGCAAGCCTAAATAGTTGCACAAGTGCCAGAATATTGCTCAACTAAGCTGAAAATTGACAGGAGATCAGCAATGATGTTCAGCAACAACATGTTCAATGGCTCAGTTGCGGCATGTAAATTGAGTGATGCATTGTGTCTGTGCAGTGAGAATATCATTGTGTGCGCAGTTGTGTCATGTAAGCAGCTTTTGTTTGTGGTGGAGTATTAGCCATCCTTTCAAGAATCTATGAAAACTTTTGGAAGTGTCACACAAGGCTGATTTTTTTAAAGAAGCAAAGAAATTAATAGAATGGAAAAGACAATTATGTCATTTAGGTAGTCTGAACTCTGATTTAATATTATTAGTGCAGTCCCCCAAGCCCAACTCTGGGTGTTCATGAGGGTTGACAGATGACATGGAAAAGTGAGCATGAGTTCTCAAAATGCACATTTAGCCCAAGTCAAGGATATCTTACATGACCAGCACAGACACATGTACAATTTAATGTCTCAAGACTCTCATCTGGATGACGTCCTGCTGGGATTTTGCTCATAAATGTCCCCTGAAAATTTCTGGCTCTCCAACATGAGTTTGAACCCATTCAAACCAGGGATGTACCCAAGCAGAACTGGTATTCGGTCCGGCCGAATAATTGCCCTCCCAGACCCTGCCTGGTTATTCGGCTGGGAGAGCCACCGACTCCATGTTCGGCCTGAATTTCAGACAAGGATCTTGAATGGAGCAGGTGGGTACCCAAACCACTCTGCCACTCATGAAACCATATAACAGAATATGTTGTTTATGACCAGTACAATGTGTCCTAAAATATGCCTGACTTGGAGAGTGTTGACTTGTATTCAATATTCTATCCAATTAACTCTAACAAGTTCCTATGACAAAGCTTCAAAGACTAGGTTTGATAAAGCTGGAAGCTCCCGGGGAAGAAAAAGGAAAACATAACAGAGTCATAGCACAGTCATTTATTTTCTGTCCCATAGGGCTCTTCATTAACCTTTAGCCATTAATTGAGACTCCAATGAAATCGAAACAGCGGTGTGGTCCTTTATGAAGATGCGTTATATGGCTCTATGAAATGGGGTCTCATCCAATTTTCATTCTATCAATGAGGTTCCACAGAAGGTGATTCAGATGGTATGAGAAGAAAATAAGAGGATGTTGCACTCTAGAACATTTTCTTTAAAACTTACAAAGATGATGTATATTTACAAACTTGCTTGGAGTGTCTGCCAATTTTTGAGAAAACAACACATTGTGTGTTTCAGGAATCATAACCAAAGCTATGCAAGATGCCTTTTCTTCAGGAAAAGATTGAATGAAGTTTGCTTTCTGGATGTTTCTAAACCTCCTTTAAAAACGATTTTTCTTTTTTGGCTCACTGTATAATGTTTGAGTGTATTGGTTTTCACAATCGGACAGCTCAGAATACATTGCCATGAAAATAGCTAGAAGCTTGTATACTTTTAGAGATGCCACAGTTTATCTTGTTCTGCTTGCTATAATAATGAGAATCTGAGAATTCTTAATGGAAAAGTCTCGAAACAAAAAGGTGAAAACATAAAGACAAAAAAGCAAAGATACTGGCATGATAGATGGCCTTGTTAAAGATGCGCATCCTCAGGCTTTAATCTGGAAGAAAAATACAAACCTTCTTGAAGACAGCAGTAAAGCCAAGGAAAAACATAATTATAAGTTTGTGTCTTGCTTTAACTAAAATGATTCAACCTCAGTTTTGTATATTATTGATAACTCATACCATACAGCTTATTGCAAGTGTATTAGGCCTACACCTTGTTTCAATTGTTTCAATCATTGAGTATTTTTGATTTCTTTGAGCTGTGCATAATTTTGTGATAGAGGACTTTGACCTGCTCTGTGGAGTGGCCAGAATTTTAGAATCTACACATGCATATGTACATGCCCATATCATTCATTCATTTTCCTTACCTTTTGCTTTGGCTTTGGCTATGTTTGAGTTAATACACTCTGTACTTATATTGACCTTTTTCTAAAGATTTTGTTGCCAAACTCTTCTGTATATATTGTGATCTGTTTTCTTTCATGTATACTTTTGGTAAGTTTTTTGATGGTCGCATAATTTCTATATGAGATGGCTGTATGCTATACAGGAGCACAGCCAAGCATAACCCAGCATATTGTGTCCAATCCGTTAATGTGTGCTTAGGAGACTCTCAGAAGACTTTTGAAAGGACTTTGGTGGTCTTGGGGCGAGTGAATAGAGCAAATCGAAGCAGTTGGCAAAGGAATCTAAGACACCTGGTTGCTTCCCACACGCTCTCTTCATTTCGGAGGATTCTGAATGCAAAAAAATTAGGATGAGCGGAAAACAGGAAAATCCTATGGTATAAAAAGTAACCGCATTAACACGGAAAGCTGGCGAAGCTCTCCAAACCTCCTCTCAAGGAATTCTCGAGTGGTTGCTAAGAGCCCACTTATTCCACATCCATGAATAAAGTTAGCAATGGGAAGATATGAAGTGGTACAAATATGAAGTGTGTTTCCAGGCTTCTGAGAGCTTCGATCAATAATAGATTCAATACTTGAGGTTTCCAGAAGTGCAATATTCTCCCATAAACAGCAAAACACCTGTTTGTCCAAAGCGAGCAAACTTCATTTACAGTCTTTGGTAAAAGGATAATCTAAACTTTAAAGCTGCATATATTTTGCAGCCAAAACAAGGTTTTGTCAATAACTAAAGATGACAATAATGGAACTACGATTTATATCTATGCTAATATTCATAGACGGTAAGCACAACTTTTAGATCTGTAGCGATGTTTTGTTTGACAAAGACTTTAGCACACATGAGTAATTGCAGCTCCCATAGAGTGCATATATATTTGATGTTTTGTGTTTATATTTTTCAACCTACTGAAAGACAAGTAGAGAAAGCAGATATTACATGTACTTTTAGTTCACACACTTTGCCATTGACCTATAATATGAGTATACTCGTATCTTGTGTTTTAGCGTAAAGAAGATCAATGCCACAATTATTTATTTATTTTGCTATGGATGCCTTTTCCGTACTTTCCGTCTCTGCCAAAGTTGTGAATTGATTTAATGGTGCAGAAAAATGTAGTAATTTGTGATTGATCTTAAGTTCTCCATGTCTTCCTTGCTGATCATGTCAGACAGATTTTCTTTATGACTGCGTTGGAAATCTAACCGATTTTCTTTTTCTTTCCAGACCATGCCTGCTGATGAAGCTGGAGCAGGGTTGGAAAATTACAAGGTAAGTGCTTGTTTTGAGTTAATAGGAAAGTCTTTCACTGGAAAGACTGTTGATCCAAGCAGACAGGCGCTTAATTAATATCACTCAAGCGAAGACAAAATTAGTCTTATCTTGATTAAGAACTCATTAAACTTGATAAAAATCACCTTAGGGAGTCGGAGTAATGTTCTGATCGATTAGTAAGTCTAGCAGATGATTTAGCAGGAGGCTGATGGCTTGAGAGGATGTTTTTGGCCATAGTAGGCAGATCCATCTTCATGAAACTCACATTTTCATCAAATCTCTGACGTGTAATTTGTCCTTCGCTTCGGTCACACATCAAACCGTCAGTAATTTCACGCCTTCGGAACGAGATGGAGAGAGATGTGGCCTCCTCCGCAACTTTTCATCAGGCGTGATGGATGGAGAGGGAGTGCCTCCGAATTGACCACTGACCTTGCGAGATAAAATACCCAGCTGCCAGAAATACGGCCAGTATCGAACTCCTGTAAGATAGAATCCAGTAAGATAGAAGCGAGCCTCCCAAAGATGATAGGACGTGTCACCGGATGCCGGGATGCAGCTGAGGTGCTACTTGGTGTCACCAAATGCCATCAAGATGCCACTGAGAGAATCTGATGCCACCAGGAGTTGCCTCTCAGAGATGCCTCTAAGAGATATCTCTGAGAGATACCACAGAGATGCCTGGCAGACACTCAGGTCTCAGACTATCTCAGGGAACATTTGGAGGTCCAGTAAAACCCAGTATAACTAAATCTTAGCTGTAGATGGAAGTATTTCAATAGTAATGCTACCTCTTAATATATAAAGTAACATTATTATCTCTGCACACCATATAATCACAAAATATTCCTTTTTAGAATTACTTCATTTACCCTAACTAATTTAGCTACATGTAGCTTTTAAGCAATTAATCCTTGTCCTAATAATTGAAGTTGTGATGTTATGATGTGCATCCTTGCAACAAGTGACCTTGATTTCATTTACAGACATAACACCCCCAAAGCCAATATCTCATCATAGCACTAAAACTAAGTTATCATAAACTGTGTTCTAAGTTAACTCACCAGAGCTTTCGTCCATCTCTCATAGACTTCCTGAGCCTGTTCAGATAGCTGAGGAATCCATGAGAGATGGACGAAATCTCTGGTGAGTTAACTTAGACCTTTGTGCTGTTAAAACTAACACAATTTATAGATCTCCAAAGGTCAGGATTAAGTCCTCATTCTTTTAAGTTATCATACACTCAAGAAAGCAAATCTTCCATAAAAAGCCCGATTGTTTTTTGGGGCTTGTCCTCTATGTCATTCCAATATGGGTGTGTGGAAATACCATACATCTGTATTGTCATGAACAGTCTCAGTTTTTAGAAAACTAAACTTTTAAAAGTGAAAAATTTATTTGGTATTTCAAAAAAGTGTACATGATAAGGATTTAATATTCTTTATCACTCATATAGATGTACCCTGTAGACGGGCATGTACATGCATTTTACATCTGGTGAATATCTGTGGAAGTCACATAACTATTATGGAGGAGTCGTTGAAATGGGCCTAACTGTATATCTTGAGAAAGTAGTGGGCTTCAAGTCAGTAAAGTTACCGATATCACTCAGGAAGTTTCTGCATTCCATCAAGGACAGACTTTTCCGATTTATGCAAAGACTTTCTGCGGTATGCATATCATAAGACATAACACGCAAAGTGCATTTAGTATCTGCATTCACTGAATATATATGGAGACATCTGAAGCACTTCAGCTGAATATATACTGTATAGTACTGCAATGTATATAAATGGAGTAATCATAGCTTTTTCCCAAACCATGTTTTAACCGAGATTTATCGTATGTCACTAGCTGCTTGGAAATATATCCTAACGACTTGTTTGACTTATATTGTACTTGTATAGGCCTACCCCAGATCAGCCAGGGCAGCTCAACCTCCATATTTTGAGGATGGAGCTGCACTTTCATTTTCGGTGACCGCTGTATGATGATGAGATAAGGAGACTGGAAGTCTGGCACATGCCCTATTGATTCAGAAATGTCCAGGGTCTTTCTGTTGCCTCAGCGTAGAATAATGCATACAATCTGCCTCCATTTGAGGTCCCATGGACAGGAACCGAAGTGAGTTCCCAGGGTGAGATTTGAACCCACGCCCTCAAAGAAATTGGAGAAGCACGCTTAACCATTAGGCCTTGGGGTTCTTACAAAATGTATGATTCTTCATACATGTACTATAGACATTACATAACATATAGCTGAAGTATTTAAAAAACAGTGATAACAGCATTGTAGCCATTATGTTTTCTTCTATCAATTCTGTGCATGGATGATTCTCTGAACATGAAAGTAATGTGAATCAGAAAGTTTATAACAGATATTTTTCAGCTTGTTCGAAGGGAAAGCGAAGAGAAAAGCAAGGTTCATGGCATGAATGAAAATGTTTCTGAAGTAATATGTAACATATTTCTCACATCTCTCACGTTGTGTCATATTATGATGAAATGCTCAGGCTAACATTGCAAAATATATGTACATGTTAGTGTAGGTCGGCTTCATATTTTTGCATTACATACAGCAATGGCTAACTCATGCATCCTCATCTGATTATGATCATATTTCCTTCATTTCAAAATCAACACATGACTTCTTTCAAAATTGACAATTAGAAGCGGATAAATTTTGAGATGCAGAGCCCATGCATGTAGAGAATTTCGCCCAGTTATGAATACCTTGTTCAACTCTTTGACATGTTTCACATCAAAGCCAATATAATTATTTGTCTTTTCCTGGATGCGCTCATCAATTTCAAGAAATCTAGAATCAAAAACTAATCACAACGCTGTTCCATTATGAAATTATTGATCTTTTCATTTTTCTGAGAATCTGTCAAAACCAAAATCAGACACTAATTACTGTGTCAGTTAATCATAAAATGATCGATCCTGTCATTTTCCCAAAATTTGTCTAATAAAGTGGTGATTATTGTTAAAAGGGAGCTATTTGTCATAATCTGTGGATTCAAGAATCATTAATTACAGATGTAGAGATGAAAAGGATATCTGCCATCATTAATTGTCTCCAGAAATCAGTAAGTGCAGAATTTATTCGATTTTTCAAGTACCTACATAAATATGTTTACCTCCTTAAAAGTCAGATAAGACTAGCTAAAACATTATCATAAATCAGCTGTAAAAACAAGTTACACAAGCAAGACGTTCCAAGCTTTAAACCAACATATACATAAATCAACAAGCTGTCAAGTCACAAACATTTATCTATGATACGTCAGGAGAAAGGAATACCAATTATTCCCTTCAAGAAGCTCCAATTTTGCAAAGGCATACTGGTACATTTCCAAACACTTTTTCCTTTTGTATGATGATGCCAATTTGTTGTAATTTGCCTCCTAATGGATAACACATCACTTTTTGCTAATCAGTCAGCCTTCCCAGTAGTTAGACACATGTTTCAGGAAACAGGCAACTTGTAACGGACATCCCGCAGTGAAGCTCAAAGTCAGGAATTAGGCTACTTTCTTTGACATCCGGTTTACTTCACTTTGACTTGACAGGGATTGCCAGATATCATCCACTTCAGTCCATGTGTCAAGAATAGTCCCGTGGTGTGCTATTTTTGACCTTTGTAATATTAACCACACAGATCAAGACTGCTGGACTGGATTTCCTGCTCTGCCACCTGCCCTGCAAGGTAATGACAAGATAGATCCTGAGTGTAACATCAAAATGCTGTAAAGTTTGGATTCAGAAGCATTTTACTGTGATATAATAATACCTCTTGACTCTATTATTACCTGCTAAAAGCCTCAGTTTTGTGAAGGCATGCTGGTACATGGAGGTGATTTCTAAAGACACTTTTCTTGGAGAAGGGTGCCAATTTGCTCAGCCTTCCATGTGCATGGTTAGACACATGTTTCAGGAGTCAGCCAACTTGTAAAGGGTGTCCAGCTGTGGAGCTTAAAGTCAGGGATTAGACTTCCTTCTCCGAAATCTGGTTTACATAACTTTGACTTGACAGGGATTGCCAGCTATCATCCACTTCAGTCCATGTGTCAAACCTTAAGTGTGCTATTTTTGGCAGTTATGTTAACCTCTTAGCCAAGGCTGACTGGACTCCCTGGTGTCCCTTCCCTGCAAGGCAATGACAACTGTTACTGAAATAATGAGTGTTACATTAAAAATACTGTAAAAGAAGCATTATACTATGACATTTATAATACCTCTCGACTTACGCCAAAGGGAACTACATTCTTTTAAACTGGTTAAGTACCTAGTTTTCATGACACATTTCCTTGAATGCCTTCCAAAATTTTGTAAATTCAAGAATAGACATACAAGGATGCATGTAGCTCAGTATGTGGACCTTGATGTCCTTTGTCTTGCCTAAATGGCTTGTTGTTTATGAGCTGTGTCCTAGATCTACACAAGTAGTAAACACATGTTTATTGGATTGGTGATCCCAAGAGAGCACTAGCCATGGCTTAGTAAAATGCTTTTACTTCCAGCCTTCTCCACCATTTAGGACATTTATTTGGAGTCCAAAGATATTTAGGATATATATAGGTCTTAACGGACACCACAAAAGTCACACTGAGCATCCCTTGTGACCTCAGTGGTTTGACGCTCTGGTTGTTCACTGACTCATCAGATGATGTTCTTATGCCGACCAGTCATAGCATAGTGTTAATAGTTAGTCAAAATCATTCACAGTACAAATGTCACTCCCACCCCTTCAGGTATATATGTATGTGTTGATATGTTCGTTGGATGGAGGTTGACTATACCTTGAGAAAGTACCATCTTCAAGTCAGTCACCAAAGTGGCCAATATCAGGCATCATCGAAAAGTTTCTGCTTTCCATCAAGGCCTGAAGTTTGTCTATTAATGCAAGGAATTTCTGTGGCATGCATATCATATAACATAACAAGTAAAGTCCATTTACTTACCATGTAAGACAGGTTCCCCCGTGGCCTAATGGTCAAGACTGCTTGTCCACTGGCTTTGAGGGCGTGGGTTCAAATCTCACCCCGGGAACTCACTTTAGTCCGAGCCCATGGGACATTAAATGGAGGCGGGCTGTATCCAGTATTCTATGCTGGGGCAACTGAAAGACCCTGGGCATCCCTGAATTAATAGGGTATGTTCCAGACTCACAGTCTTCTCATCTCATCATCATACGGCGATCGCCTGCCTCAATATAGCCCACTAAGGTGCTGCAGAGGCGTAAAACACAAACAAACAAACAAAAAACTTACCATGTAAGACTGCATTTGCTGAATGTATATGGAGACATCTGAAGCACTACAGCCGAATATATACTGCATAGTACTGCAATGTATACAAATGCAGTAATCATAGCTTTTTCCCTATCCATCTGTCAACAAGGTCTCTCTGAGGACTGTCATTAGCTGCCTGCAAATATATCTTAATGTTCTGACAGAATTTAATGATTCTTCATATTATACTATGGATATTATCGCAATATAAGAAGATGTATCCGTAGGATGTAATTGAATGCATTATTCTTCTGCATCTATAAAAGTTAGATGTGTTCTGTCCTTTAATATATACCTTAAATATTTAAAACAGAGAGCATTATAGCCATTATGTTGTCTTCTATCGATGCCTTTTGCACATGTATGATTCTCTGAACATCAATATGATATGAATCAGAAAGTTTACAACACAGATTGTTCAACTAGTTCAAAGGGGAAGCAAAGAGAAAAAGCATGGTTCATGGCATGAATGAAAATGTTTCTGGAGAAATGTATGACATATTTCTAACATCTCTCATGTTGCGTCATATAACGATGAAATGCTCAGGCTAACATTGCAATATATATGTACGCTTGTACAGTGTTAGTATAGGTCGGCTTCACATTTTTGCATTTTAAAATACATTAATGGTGAACTCAAACAACTTCATCTATTGATGATCATATTTCCTTCATTTAAAAATCAATATGTGACTTCTTTCAAAATTGACAATCAAAAGTGGAGAAATTTTGAGATGCAGATCACATGCATGTAGAGAATTTCTTCCAGCTATGAATACCTTGTTCTATCCTTTGACATGCTTTGCTTCAAAGCCAACATAATCATTTGTCTTTTCCTGGTTGCACTCATCAATTTCAATAAAACTAGAATCAAACACTAATCACAATGCTGTTCCATTTTGACATCATTGATCGATTTTTTCATTTTCCTGAAAATCTGTCTAAACCAAAATCAGCCAATGATAACAGAGCTGTTATGTCATGAAATGATGGATCTTGTCATTTTCCCAAAATTTGTCTAATAAAGTGGTGATTATTGCTAAAAGTCTATGATTTGTCTTAATCAGTAGATTCAAGAATCATTAATAACAGATGCTGAGATGAAAAGGAGATCTATCATCACTAATTCTATCAGAAATCAGTAAATAAGGGATTTATTAGGTTTTTCAAGTAATCAATTCATCATTACCTCAATAAGACATAAGATAAGATAAGCTAAAACATTGTTATGAGTCAGTGGTACAAAACAAGTAACACAAGCTACACATACAAAGCTTTCAATCAACTCATCAATAAATCAATGGGCTATCAAGTCACAAACATTTATCTATGGTGGTAAGTCAGCAGAAAGTAAAGTTTCCATTTATAGAATGGATGACATATCATTTTCTACTTACGTACTCATGTAATCACACAGCCTTACCTGTGGTAAGGCACATGTTTCACGGAATGGTGAACTTGTAAGTGACGTCCAGCAGTGAAGCTCAAAGTCAAGAATTAGGCTACTTACTCTGACATCCGGTTTACTTCACTTTGATTTGACAAGGGCTGCCAGATATCATGCACTTCAGTCCATGCATCAAGCAGAGTCCTGCGGTGAGCTATTTTTGGCAGTTATGTTAACCTCTAAGGCCAAGACTGACAGGACTCCCTGGTGTCTCTTCCCTGCAAGACGATGACAACCGTTACTGAAATAATGACTTTAACGTCAAAATGCTGTAAAAGAAGTATTTTACTATGACATAAATAATACCTCTCGAATTACACCAAAGGAAAATACATTCTTAACTGGTTATGTACACAGTTCACATGACACAATTCCCTGAATGACTTCCAAATTTTTTGTAAATTCAAGAATAGACATACAAGGATGCTCAGTATGTGGACCTTGATGTCCATTGTCTTGCTTAAATGGCTCGTTGTTTATGAGCTGTGTCCCAGATCCACACAAGTAGTAAACACAGGTTTATTGGATTCGTGATCCCAAGAGAGCACTAGCCATGGCTTAGTAAAATGCTTTTACTTCCAGTCTTCTCCACCATTTAGGACATTTATTTGCAGTCTAAATGTATTTGGTATATATAAGTCTTAACAGAAACCACAAAAATCACACTGGGCAACCCTTGGATATACAGTACAACCCAAAATAAAGTACGATTACCCCAGCAGGAAGGAAGAATCAGCCACTACTTTACCCTTTCACACCTTTTGACTACCTCTGAATCACTTCCTACTTTTACCTAATTGGAACTACCTTTTAAATTTACATTTAAATCATATTTAAACAACGCAAATTTAAACTCAATCACCCCCATTGTGTTTGATTTGCTTGATATTTTGCACCTCTGCTAATTGCAGTTACATTGGTAGCTGTCTAAAAAGAGTTTTTAATGTGAGCTAAGGTTGTTGTAAGGAGTCAAAGGGATTTGTAAGGATATTTGGGGTGGGGAGGAGAAAAGAGGGCAAAATAGGTAAACAGAGGACTTCTGACAGAAACTTTTCTTACTTTATTTTGGGTTGTACTGTAGCTCACAGGAATAAGTTCAACTGTATATGTCTTGAGAAAGTATCTTTGAGCCAGTCACAGAAGTGGCCAATATCAGGCATCATCGGAAAGTTTCTACTTTCCATCAAGGCTGGAAGTTTCCTGCAAATGCAAGGAATTTCTATGGCATTCATATCATAAGACGCAACACGTTAAGTCCATTTGCTTTCTGTATGATACTGCATTTGCTGAATGTATATATAGACATCTGAAGCATTTCAGCCAAATATACCATTATCGAATTGCAATGCTATTGCATGTATGTAAATGCAGTAGTCATAGCCTTCCTGCATCCAGCTACATACATTAACCAGGTTTCTCAGATATATCATTAGCTGCATACACATTTTTCTTAATGTTCTTATGAAAGATTTAGTTCATACATACATAGCTGACTTACTTTAATTATAAACACTTATGTTTTGTCATATATCAAGTATCTTTTTTTTTATTTTAAAGTTGAGAGTTCTGCCATTGAATTTTGTCAATACAGCTGATGTATTCTGAACCAAAATGTGGGTATTATGCCCATTATATTGTCATTCTTTGAAGTTTCTGCACCACTGGATAGTGTATCATCATGCAAACATCAAAATGACATGAAAAGAAACTGTATATAGGAGACAGCTCATCCTGTTCAAAGGGAAAGCAAAGGAGAAAAGCAAGTTCTTGACATGAAGGAATATTTCTGTGAAGAAATATATTTCGTATTATTCACATCTCTGATTTTGTGTCATATTACGATGAAATGGTTAGGTTAACATTGCAAAATACTTGTACATATAAAGTGTAGGTCGGCTTCACATTTTTGCATTAAATACAGCAACGGTAAACTCACAAATCTTCATCTAATAATGGTTGTATTTCCTTGATATAAAAAATCAATGCTTCACCTTTTTCAAACTTCTAAAGAGAATCATAACCAATTTTGATGCTCAAAATTGACAGCCAGACTAAATAAATCTGAAGATGCAGGATGCATGCAGGTAGAGAATTCCATATACGGATACCTTGTTCGATATTTTGACATGTTTCACTTCAAAGCCAACATAATTATTTGTCATTTTCTGGATGCGCTCATCAATTTAAGAAAACTTGAATCAAACTGATCACAATGCTGTTCCATTATGAAATTATTGATCTTTTCATTTTTCTTAGAATCTGTCAAAACCAAAATCGGAGTACTAATTACAGTGCTGTTCCATCATGAAATGATGGATCCTGTCATTTTCCGAAAATTTGTCTAATAAATTGGTGATTATTGCTAAAAGGCAGTATTTCGTCTTAATCTGTAGATTTGAGAATCATTAATAACAGATGTTCAGATGAAAAGGAGATCTGTCTTCATTAATTCCCACAACAAATCAGAAGTACACAATTCATTATTAGCTTGTTAAAGGATAAGTTAAACTAAAACCTTATTTTGATTCAGCGGTGACAAAACAAGCTTTGAATTGAAAAATGAATAATTAAATCAGTTAGCAAATCAAGAAGCAATGAAGACAGTGCTTATTAAATTCGAGAAATACACTATTCTTATTCAGAGAAAGAAGTCAGCAAAAAGCAGTATCAGTCATTTCCTGTAAGGAACCTTATTTTTGCTATATTATTCCCTTCTTGGAGCCTCAATTTTGTGAAGGCACACTTTGCATTGAGGTTATTTCTTTAAACAGTTTCAAGGAGAACAGTTCCGATTTTGTTGTATTTCACCTCCTAATGGATCACCCATCACTTTCCACTAATCACGCATCCTGCCCAGTGGTTAGACACATGTTTCAGGAAACTAGCAAGTTGTTGTTGTAACAGATGTCCCACAGTGAAGCTCAAAAGCAGGAGTTAGTCTAGTTTCTCTAACTTCCGGTTTACATCACTTTGACTTGGCAGGGATTGCCAGATATCATCCACTTCAGTCAATGTGTCAAGAGTAGGCCTGTGGTGAGCTATTTTTGGTATTTCTGTTGACCTGTGAGACCAAGACTGACTGGACCCCCTGGTGTCCCTTCCCTGCAAGACAATGACAACTGTAACTGAAATAATGAGTGTTGCATCAAAATGCTGTAAAAGAAGCATTATACTATGACACAAATAATAATACCTCTCAATTTACACCAAAGGAAAATATATTCTTAACTGGTTATGTACATAGTTCTAACAACATAATTCCCTGAATGTCTACCAAAATGTTTTGTAAATTCAACAATAGACATACAAGGATGCGCTTAGCTCAGTATTGTGGACCTTGGTGTCCTTTATCTTGCCTCAATGGCTGGTTGTTTATGAGCTGGGTCCTATAGATCCACACAAGTAGTAAACACAGGTTTATTGGATTTGTGATCCCGAGAGAGCTTTAACTTCCAGTCTTCTCCACCATTTAGGACCATTTAGGACATTCATTTGGAGGCCAGAAGTTTCCTATTAATGCAAGGAATTTCTGTGGCATGCATTTTATATGACATAACACGTAAAGGCCATTTACCATCTCTATGACAGTGGATATGCTGAATGTATATGGAGACCTCTGAAGCATTTCAGCCAAATATACCATTATAGTATTGCAATGTTTATAAATGCAGTAGTCATAGCCTTCCTGTATCCATCTATCAATGAGGTCTCTGAGATGTGTTATTAGATGCATACAAATGTGTCTAAATGTTCTTATGAATGATTTAGTTCATACATACGAGGGGTGTCCCAAAAGTTCTGACCAATTTTTTTGACAGACCTTTCTATATGAAATAGCTAAATGAAATTTTCACAGAATAAATTTCAGGTATATGACCATCTATTTTGAAAAAATCAAGACTGTAAGAAGTGTTTAAGTTACTGTTCTGTTACCATGGTTACGAGAGATCAGTGCACCCAGCGCAGCTCAATTTCTCAGACGAAATTCAGCAAATTTGCTGTGTTAAAAGTCAGAGAATTTATTGTAAAAAAGCAAATGATTGAAAGTAAATGTATTTCCTGACAAGCTTGCAGTCTTTCAAGATATCTTCCATTAGATTATAAACATTAATTTATATTTCTACCTGATCAGCTGAGGCAATTACCAAAGGCGTTTTCCAGCAGTTGCCTAATAGCGCTTGAGACGGTTTGGCTGAAACAATCTGCTGTCAAGAGGCAGTGCTCAAGAACCTTAGGTTCAAAACCCAATCTCATCTGCTTTAATTACCAGATTTGGCCTTCTGTAACTTTGTGTGATACTAAAATTTATATACCAGTTCAAAAATTAAAGAAATAATAGTCAGAACGAGAAATGAAGCAGTCTCCACATACACTGAAATTCCACAATTTATGAACAGCCCAGTTTGGAGGACCCAGGTGATCACCTTAGCAAATCGGTTAAACTGATTCACAGTGACTTCAAATGTAAATGAAAAACTTTGCGATATTGTTAGGTTTCCAAATAATATTTTTCATGATCATCCATTGCATTTTTACAGTAAATTCCTTGCTTATTCACAAGCCTATACACTTGGATTTGGCCTAAAAAATTTGAGCTGCGCTGGGTGCACTGACTTTCTGTTTCCATGGAAACAGAAAAGTTACTTAAAATACTCGAACAGGTACCATATTTTCAAAATGGATAGTGAGATACCTGAAATTGATTCTGTGAAAATTTCATACAGCTACTTCAAATAGAAAGGTCTGCCAAAAAAATTGGTCAGAACTTTTGGGACACCCCTCGTACATAGCTGAATTACTTTAATTATAAACGCTTATGTTTTGTTGTATATCAAGTATCTTTAAAAGGCAATTCTGTAATTTCAAAGTTGAGGGTTCTGTCATTGAAGTTTTTCAATACAGCTGATGTATTCTGAAATGAAATTTGGGTATTATTACCATTATATTGTCATTCTTTGAAGTTTCTGTACCTGGATGGTGTATCATCATGCAAACATCAAAATGACATGGAAAAGAAAGTGCATGGGGAAGACAGCTCAACTTGTTCAAAGGGAAAGCAACGAGAAAAGCAAGGTCTTGACATGAAGGAATATGTCTGTGAAGAATTTATGTCACATTACTGATATCCCTGATGTTATACACAATGTCCTATTGCTATGAAGTAGGTTAGGTTAGAATTGTAAAATGCATGAATGTAAACTGTCGGTGAGTCTTCACATTTTGCATTATATTCAGGAAAGGTGAACTCCTGCATCTTTGTCTAATGATATACTTTCTACATTTTAAATTTATTGTATGAAAATTATGAAAATAATCATAACCCAATTTGATGTTCAAAATCAACAACCATGCAGAAGAAGAGAAATTTAACGATGCAGGATGCATGCAAGCAGGGAATTTCTTCCAGATATTGATACCCTGATTGATTCTTTGACGTGTTTCAGCATAATTATTTGTCTTTCCTTGCTGCGCTAATCAATTTCAAGATAAAGTTTCTAAAAAACAAAATCAAAAGAATCACAATGCTGTTTAGAGCCCGGAGTCACTGAGTCCAGACATCATGACTTGACTTGGGTGCTTGGTGACTTGACTTGAACAACTTTCATGACTTGGTAATTTGCCATGACTTGAGTGTTTCAAGACTTGACTTGACTAACTTCAGTAACTTCGGTATTGCTTTGCTTTTGAAGTTGCTGATCATCGATTAAAAAGTCATCTATATAGACTAGTTGAATTGAGTTACTACTCATATGAGATGAAATTACCTAAATGTTATGTAAGTGAATAAATCTTTTAAAAGTTATCAATATCTCTTTTAAAATAAAATTAAGGAAGAGAATGACAACTAGGCCTAAAACCTATAGAATTGTGCTAACTTCAGGTGGACACCATAGCACTTGCCCATGCAGGCCATGAAATTTCATTGTTTAAAATTCTAAAAAACAAATGTATATATATAGAGAGCAAATATATTGCAAAAACGTAAAACAAAAGTTATTTATTCAATTCCCTTTTATTTACCATATAGTATTATGTCAATGGCTAGATACATGTGTATTGCAAAGTGCAATCAGCTTTGACACCTCTCAGCTTCACAAGGGCTCATCCTCAATGGCAATTAGGTAAACTGAGGGTGATACAAAGGTTTGGAAAATCCAGAATTGCAATTAGCCTTATTGGAGTGCTTCTGTGGGTAATTGTTAAAATTATAGAGCAATCCAATTAAAGCTATACAGGCTCTAGGCGGCGGCGGCTTGATTATCAAATGGCAGTGGCGGCTTGGCCTGATCATGGCTTGACTTGACTAGAGGTTTCCATGACTGACGGCGGCTTGATACGGCGGCGGCTCCGGGCTCTAATGCTGTTCCATTACGAAAATCAAAATCTGTCTAAACCAAAATCAGCCACTAATTAAAGTGCTGTTCCATCATGAAATGATGGATCCTGTCATTTTCCGAAAATTTGTCTAACAAAGTGTGATTATTGCTAAAAGGCAGCGATTTGTCTTAATCTGTGGATTCAAGAATCATTAATAAGCGATGAAAGGAAATCCATCATCATTAATAATAGAATTTCAGAAATACACAATTCTTATTTAACCAGATTAGGCAGATGCTGACAATCTTTCCATGCAAAGAGTCTCAGTTTCACAAAGGTAGCACACTGACTGATACTTAGGATGATTTTTTCTTTGAGAATGGAATAAATTCTGTCGCAATTTGCTCCTAAAGGATCACATATCACTTTAAGCTAATGATTTAGCCCAAATGGTTAGACGCATGTATCAGGAAACAGCAAACTTGTAACGGATGTCCTACATTGCAGCTCAGCATCCGGAATTAGGCAACCTTCCCTGACATCCGGTTTACATTAGTTTGACTTGAGAAGGATTGCCTGAGACATTCCTTCTCAGATGCAGTCCAAGTGGGATTCTTTTTGGGCCCTTTTGACAATCTCTCCGGCACAGACTGACTGGACTTCCTGGACTTCCGCCATCACAATCATCATGCAGGACCGAAGGACCTGGGAGTCCAGTCAGTCATGCAGCCTTGGTCTGCACAGTTATAAAAAATATCAAATATTTCAACTGAACCTGAAATAATATAGTAGTAATAATTATGTGCTGTTGCAAGTCTACATGCTTTCATCCTTTCTGAAGAGTGATACGCATTTCCCCAAACATCAAAGTAACTAAGGCAGTTCACAGGCGCAAATTGGGCAATTTTTCCACATCTGGGTTTACATTCTTTCTCATATTGATGATTATATTTCTTTCATTCACAATCTGTACACATATTTGAAGCCCAAAACATAATCACAAAATTCCAGAATAATGCAAAGACAGCTGATTTTTACAAATGTTCCATTGCATGCACTTAAATTAGACATGATATCACATTTTCTTGCCACTCATCAATTTTCAGATCAAGTTTGCTGATAAGAAGTTGCTTAATTATATATACAGATGAATCATGCAATTTTTCTGAAAATTAGTCTAATTAATTGGTAATTAGGGGAACGAGGGGCAAAACGGAGCGGCGGGGCAAAATGGTTTTTTAAGTTTTCTCAGAACGTTTTGACCTGCCTTCTAATTTTTCGGTTGGAAAATAAAATAGGATACATGACCAACTTTTCCTGAGAGTTTCGTTGACGAGAACGTTACACGTATGCACCTATGTTAATTAATTTGAAGTTTTTGATCGATTTTCTTTAAAAAATCATAATTTTTGGAAATGGTGTAATACCTCCAGGGCCGTATTAGCGCATTTCTGGGCCCGGGGCAAACTGTTTCTTATGGGCCCCCCTTGCGCACCAAAAACGCTCTAAATTCTGAAATGTACATTCGCGCGCCAGTTACCCGACGCACTTTCTTTACTGTCGCAACTCTTTTCAGCTTTTTCATGGGCCCCCCTGAGGTCATGGGCCCGGGGCAACTGCCCCGTTTGCCCATAGGTTAATACGGCCCTGAATACCTCCAATGACGTTCCCAGCCAAATAATTCATAGTCAGTGTTATTAGAGGACTACTAAGCTTGCGTATTCAGCAAAAAAATGCAGTCTGGTGCTTAGTCATGTGTAAGTAGGTCATTATTAATCTACCCTGCGTGGTTGGGGCAAGATGGAGTCCTCCTGCGGGGGCAAAATGGGAAGCACAAAAAGGCAATCCCAGCCAAGAAAAGGTTGAAGCTTGATATTGTGTCAATTCAACTATGACATTTGAGACATTTGATACACTTTTTGATCATATAACAGGCAAAATTTGAAAAAATCACAAGGGATTTGTGGATCTAATCCGGGTCATTAGTAATACCTTGAGGATTTAGGCTTAGTGGTAAAACCCTGTATTGTTGAAACTGAAACAAATGTAACTGCCTTTCAAAAAGCGTAGTCAAATCCAATACCAGTTTAAATTGTTAAATTATTAAGAAAACTCGGAAATCAGAGTTATGTGAATATTCATAAAAATGTCACATTTCGACAAAATTTAACTAATTTAGTTTCTTTTGTAACCTAATGTTTATGGTTAAATAATTTTTCAAATAATTACATAGAATGTAGAATTACTAGCATCACTTCCCAGCTATAATTGCATCCTGTATTGAGATGTTGATTTCATAATTTATTGCTATGTTTACTCTTAGTATTCTGCAATATTTTCACATTGCAATGACATGAATTAATAAATTTTTATTTGTCAACATGCTTTTTAGCTAGGCTATTATTAAAAAGCATGGGGCAAAACGGGATAAAGTTGCATTTTTGAAAATAAGGAAAAATTTGAATTGGAACTATCTAAAAAGCACTTTCCTGTGTTTGAGCAAGTGGTATTGGTACTTCTTCATGGATCAGACCTTATTTGGCATTTGCATGATATACCACCTTCGTGCAGCGAGCCTTCGAAGTTAGGCGGCCCGTTTTGCCCCTCGTTCCCCTATTCCTAAATAACATGTTTCAGATTGTCATAATTAAATTTTGTTGCGGCACTAATCATTACAAACCGATAACAGCATGAAAAGGAGATCGAACATCATTAATTCTTTCCAAAAATCAATGAAAACAGAATTTCTGAATTCAATAAGAATATGGTTATCATTTAGGGAGACAAGTCAGCAGAGGACAGTATCAGTTGCTCCTTGCAAGGGCTTGAATTATTCGAAAGCAGTATACTGATACCTGTGGGTGATTATTAAAAATGGTTTCCCACAGAAAGGCCCCAATTCTGTAGCAATTTGTCTCCTAATGGTCTGTAATGGATCACACATCACTTTCAACTAATGACGCGGCTCTCTCGGGCGAGTAGGCACATGTTTCAGGAAACAGGCAACTTGTAACGGATGTCCTACATTACAGCTAAACATCCGGAATTAAGCTACCTTCCCTGGCATCCGCTGTACATCAGTCTGACTTTGAGAGGGATTGCCTCAGATCATTAATTTCAGTCCATGTGTCAAGTTAAGTCCGGTTGACTACTATTTCTGGGTGCTTTTCAGAGCGGTGTCTAGACTTTTGTTTTGTATCTATCACATAATGTTGCCATACTGTAGGTTTTGGTTTTGCTCATTTGCACATGATCATATTATGAACAGTAACTTACTAGACTTAGAAGACCTCATGTAACCTGTTGGATAGTAGATACTAGTATAAAGATAATATCGAACTTATTATAGCAAGTAAAAAAAATAGAAATGTAAAGTTTTTGTTATAAACATGACAAAAAATCATAACATTGCTAATTGAATATTGAAACACACTTGCCGCTACGGATTTTGGTATCGAATCAGATTCGATTACAAAATGTCCTTATGGTAAATGAGAATGATATCCTCTTGCAACATTATTTATCACAGAAGCATAATAAAAAATCAGCATTTACAATCATTATGAAGTCAAAGAAGTTACAGAAAGACCAGCTCTAGTTATAAACAACTAAATCAGTCATTTCACTAAACTGGGGTCAAAATTAATGTTGACCGGCACTATTTCAATCCTTTTAAAAACGGTTCAAACTTTCAACTTGTAGTCAGTTCGGTTCATTCAGCCAGGTACATTTAAGAAATGCATGAAACGTAGCAGCATTGCCTCTCTTACAGTCCAGAATACTGAAGAAGCACTTAATTTGATACCTGCCACTCATTCTATTCTTCCTGGGCCATGGAGTATCATTGAGTATTCGTCTTGTATCACTTGTGTTTGGCACTTTGCTCCTTGTGTCACTTTCATTTGATTGACCAAGCAACCGAGAGAAAGGCCAGTCTTCTGCGGCCAACAACTTGCAGTAGCCCAGGGTCAGTCTGGTGGCCAAAGTCAGCATAAGGCCTTGGATTTACATAACAGTGTTTCCAGCAAAGAGATTTACCATTAGGTTATCATATTACCAGTGCCATAGAAATGAATTTCGGGCAGTTATCCATCCACATTGTGTTTTTTTTTTCCCCCAACATTTCAGCTAGCATTACACAGAGCTGTAAAAGGATCAATATTTTGAGATTGCTCCAGGAAATTTAACTTCACATAGATCTTCCATTCTCACATCACAAGATATGGACATGTTTCATGTTTACCATCTATTCTGTCTTGTCTTGGCTGTCCATCCTCAATTTTGGATTGTGCTCAATTTTGGATTGTCATCTCCATGGGAAATTGGAGGTTGTCATGTTTGACGAAATCAGAAAAATACACACTTTACTACTAGCTCTCTGTCTGAAGTACCACTGATAAATCTGATTCTGAATGGTCCATGTGTTTCAAAAGAATAAAGCCGCCTCCCCTGGCTCAACATATATATCAGGAAAGAAACATCTGAAAGGATTTCCTCTTGTCCTTGTTATCTTTTCTTTTGTATTTAGTCTTTTGTCTTTGAAAAATGCAGCATTTACTATAAAAGTTCCAATTGTAAAACAAAGGAGGATATCGATCAATATTAAGGTGTCTTTGACTCACCTAAAAGGTGAGCAGTTTCTGAGCTATTTATTGAAAGCCTAACAAAAGAAGTGAGGAAGTATTCAGGCAGCCAATCTCGCAGTTACACACTACCGTCATGCGGTCACAGCATGCACAAGAAGCACTTAATTTGATACCTGCTGCTCGTACTATCTTCTGTGCCATTGAGTATTGTCAAGTATTCGTCTGGTATCACTTGTGTTTGGCACTTTGCTCCGCATGTCATATTCATTTGATTAACCATGCAAAACAGAGAAAGGTCAGTCTGTTTCGGCCAACAACTTGCAAAAGCCTGAGGTTAGTCTGGTGGCCAAAATAAGCTTAGAGCTTCGGATTTACAGTGATTTACAGTGCAGTGTTCCCAGAAAAGAGATTTGGCCTCAGGTTATTATATTACCAGGGCCATAGAGATGGATTTCAGACAGTTATCCATCCATATTGTGGTTTTTTAGACTGACTTTTGTCTGGTGTTAACTGGGTAGAAAAAGATCAATATCTCGAAATTGCTCAGGAAATTTAACTTCTCATAGACCTTCTATTTTTCATCACCAGAAGCAGACCTCTTTGCTGCTTTGCTCAGCCTTGTCTCAGCTGTCAGTCCTGCACTTCACAGACGAAGAGAGTTGCCATCAGCTGAAAAGGTTTGGAGTCTTTGTTTCAGAACCCCACTGTCAATGAGATGTCACAGAAGCAAGTTCTTTCAAAAGATGAAAATGAACAGTTGGCCTTACAGTTCTGTGCCATTCAAAATCATTTCACTTGCAACCGGCAGAATGCCTATCCTCTGCACGAAGCAACTTTCTTTGGCTTGATCTTTCTAAGCTATTCAAAGTTGGCATAAAACCTTGGGATTTACATAACAGTGTTTCCAGTGGAGATTTAGCTTTTATTACAAAGGTAGTAAAAACAGGTTTATTGAGTCTTTATTCCGTGAGAGGACCAGCTAGGGCTTAGTTGCTGTTTTTTGTACCAGCCTTTCTCGCCATTTTTGACACCTCGAATACTTATATGAGATTTTAGACACTACAAAAGTCACACTAAGTGACCTTTACATGCCTCGCTTGGCTCTGGTGAAAATTCAGTTGTCATTATTGCCTTTGACCTTACAAAGTCATAGTTTTACAAAATATTTATTATTCCACATATGCGCCGAATGAATGGAGAATGAAATCGTCTTGCAGCATTGCACTTTGCAGAAGACCAAAAAGTCCCCAGTATGAATCATTATAATGCCATCGACACAATCTAAAGGGCCGCTTTCTTGCTTTAAACAAAACAATGAACAAATATTTCGGTATGACCTGTATGACTTCCAATCTAGAATTGGTAAAAAGAACCATGTACTTTTGGCTTAGATCCAGTAGGTTTTATTCAGCCAATTGTATTTCAGAAAGGCATCATTGTCTCTCTCAACAGTCCAGAATACTGAAGGAGCACTTAATTTGATACCTGCCACTCATTCTATTCTTCTTGTGCCACTGAGTATCATTGATTATTTGTATGGTACCACTTGTGTTTGGCACTTTGCTCCTCATGTCACTTTCATTTGATTAACCAAGCAACCGAGAGTAAGGCCAGTCTTCTGTGGACAACAACTTGCAGTAGCTCAGGGTTAGTCTAGTGGCCAAAGTCAGCATAAGGCCTTGAATTTACACAACAGCGTTCCCAGCAAAGAGATTTGCCCTCAGGTTATTATATTACCAGAGCTATGCAGATAGATTTCAAAAGGTTATCCATCCATACATTAGTTTTGTCCACCAACCCTTTGTCTAGTTTTATGCAGTGTAGAAAAAGATCAATATCTTGAGATTGCCCAGTAAATTTAACTTCGCATAGACCTGCTATTTTTTCACCACTAGAAGCAGACCTCTTTGCTGCTTTTCTCAGTCTTGTCTCAGCTGTCAGTCCTGCATTTCACAGACAAAGAGAGTTGTCATCACCCAAAAAGGTTTAGAGTCTTTGTTTCAGAATCAGATTGTCAATAAGGTGTCACAGAAGCAAGTGCTTTCAAAAGATGTGAAAATATTGTGACAGTTGGCCTGTACAGTTGTTTGCCATTCCAAATCATTTCATTTGCAACTGACAGTAAGCCTACATGTATCCTACTGTATGCACTAAGCAACTTGCTTTTGCGTGATGTTTCTAAGGTAGTCAAAGTTGGCGTAAGGCCATGGGATTAATATAACAGTATTTCCAGAAGAGATTTGGCTTTTATTACAAAAGTAGTAAACATTGGTTTATTAGGTTTTCAGTCCCATGAGAGGACTAGCCAGGACTTTCTTAATGTTTTTGTTCCAGCCTTTCTCACATTTTGGACACCAAGAATATCTATATGGGATTTTAGACACCACAAACGTCACACTCAGTGACCTTTATACGTCTCACTTAGCTTCGATGTAAATTCTGTTGTCAAAGGTTGTATATTTTTAAGGAAGTTTACTACTCCCATCTGTATCCTCAGTAAATAACTTAGAGTGTGAAACATCTGTGTCACAAACCAGAACAGTCTATTGCATTAATGGTAAAATTTTAATGGTGTTTGATGTCTTAGTCTAACTAATAATTATATAAAAATAGGGGCTCAGAAAGTAATACATACTTTTGGTTTAGAGCCAGCAGGTTTCATTCATGCAATTATATTTCAGAAATGCATCATCACCTCTCTTGCCAGTCCAGAATACTGGAGGAACTCTTAATTTGATACCTGCCACTCATTCTATTCTTCCTGTGCACTGAGCATCATTGAGTATTCGTCTGGTATAACTGGTGTCTAGCACTTTGCTCCTCATGTCACTTTCATTTGATTAACCATGCAACCCAGAAAGCCCAGTCTTCTGGTGCAAATGCCGTCCTCTAGCCTGAGGTCAGTCTGGTGGCCAAAGTTGTCATAAGGCCCTGGATTTACACAACAGTGTTCCCAGCAAAGAGATTTGCCCTCAGGTTATTATATTACCAGAGCCATAGAGATGAAATTCAGACAGTTATCTATTCATATTTTGGTTTTTTGGACTGACCTTTGTCTGGTGTTAGCAGGGTAGAAAAAGATCAATATCTCAAAATTGCTCCAGGAAATTTAACTTCTCATCGACCTTCTATTTTTTCCTACCACAAGCAGACCTTTCTGCTCAGACTTGTCTCAGCTGTCAATCCTGCACTTTTCAGAGAAAGAGACTTGTCCTCAGCCAGAAAGGTTTGGGCTCTTTGTTTCAAAATCAGACAGTCAATGAGACATCACGGAAGCAAGTGCTTTTAAAAGATGCTGAAGATGAACAGTTGGCCTATACAGTTTTGTGTCATTCAAAATCATTTCGCTCACAACTAGGAGAAGGTCTATTCGTGGCAAGAACTTGCGCTTGTTTGATTATTCCTATGAGGCCTTGGGATTTCGATTTAACAGTGTTTCCAGGAGAGATTTGGTTTTTATTACAAAGGCAGTAAACACAGGTTTATTGAGTCTTTATCCCATGAGAGGACCAGCTAGGGCTTAGATGCTGCTTTCAGTACCAGCTTTTCTCACAATTTTTGACACTTAGAACATTTATATGAGATTTTAGACACCAAAAATGTCACACTAAGTTACCTCAATGATTATGTCTTGCGTGTCTTCGGCAAAAGTTCTGTTGTAATTGTTGCTTTTCTATCTTACAAAGTCTTTACATCTACATTATTCTGCAACTGTTCCTAAAACCATAGTAAATAATTTATATTTTGAAAAAAAAAAGTTTCTCAAGAAGCTAGAGCAGTCTATTATATCATTGACAAATACTGTACGGTATCTTTGTTTAACCATTAATTTTATAGAAACCGACATCATGACTATTTCGGAAAATAAAAAATGAAGTTACCTAAATGTATTAAATGTTGTTTGCAAACTTGCTTGCTGAGATTTTGATTATTTCAGTGAGACTTTTCTTATGGAACAAAGATTGAAATCCTTTATAAACATTGAATTTCGCAAAAGTCCAAAGAGTCACCAGTTTATATATAATTCCAATGAAGCTATCCAAAGAGCCGGTTCTTGCTTGAACCAAGGCAATCCATTGAACAACTTTTTCAGAAATGCAAAGAGGCACAACAGCATTCCCTCTTATGCGGATGCAGAATACCAGACGTACTCGTAATTTGATACCTGCCACTCATTCTATTCTTCCTGTGCCCTGTAGTATCACTGAGTATTCGTTTGATATCACTTGTGTTTGGCACTTTGCTCCTCATGTCACTTTCATTTGATTAACCATGCAACTGAGAGAAAGGCAAGTACTCTATTGTCAACAACTAGCAGTAGCCTAGGGTCAGTCTGGTGGCCAAAGTCAGCATAAGGCCTTGATTTACATATCAGTGTTACCAGCAAAGATATTTGCCCTGAGGTTATCATATTACAGGAGCCATAGATGCAGTTATCCATCCATATTGTGCTTTTTGGCCCACCATTTCAGCAAGCATTACACAGCTGTAAAAGGATCAATATTTTGAGATTGCTCCAGGAAATTTAAACACAATTCTCAAATGTACAAAGAGTAATGACAATCCAAAATGGAGGATGGACAGCCATGACAAGACAGAGTAGATGGTAAACATAAAACAGCCTGTCCATCCTCCATTTTGGATTGTCATATCCATGGGAAAATGGAGCTTGTCATGATTGATGAAATTTTTTATTAGAAAGAAGCACCCAACAAAATTTCATCAATGGTACTCTTTGTACATTTGAGAATTGTGTTTCAAATAACAAAGCTGCTTCCCTTGGTTAAACACATGTATCAGGAAAGAAACATCTGAAGGGAGGTCCGGTAGTTAAGTTCAGCATCCTGAGAAACCAACAATCCTTGACATCTAGTTTATACCAGTTAGGTCCAGGAATCAGGACTGCAGATTGCTGTTTCTTGTACATGGTGTCTTCTAGGATGCAAATTAATTTGACTGTCTAAGTGTTTTTTACATCCAGTACTACTTTAGAATATTCTACTGGAGAGTGAGCGCAATCACAGGAGGTTTCCAAACTCTTTTTGTGTTCATTCAGTCTTCTATCTTTTAGAAGTGCAGCATTTATTCTGAAAGACTTTTCAATTGTTAAACAAAGGAGCTCCTTGATCAATTTGTAGACGTCCTCAGTTTCACATAAAATGCTTGCTGCTATATGAGAAATTTTCTTTACTATTTATTGAAAGCCTTAAAAAAACAGAAGGGAGGAAGTATTCAGGCAGCCAAATTCACATATGCGTCCTGCAATCATTATACCTGCCACTCATTCTACTCATCCTGTGCCAATGAGCATCATAGAGTATTCTTCTGGTATCACTGGTGTCTGGCACTTTGCTCCTCTTGTCACTTTCATTTGATTAACCATGTAAGTCCTCTGCAGCCAACAACTTGCTCCAGCCTTGGGTCAGTCTGGTGGCCAAAGTCAGCATAAGGTCCTGGATTTACACAACAGTGTTTCCAGCAAAGAGATTTGCCTTCAGGTCATTATATTACCAGAGTCGTAGAGATGGATTTCTGGCCGTTATCCATCCATATTGTGGCTGTTTTGTTGGGCTGTCATTTCAGCTGGTACTATATAGTAGGGTGGGCTGAAAAAAACTTTTTTTGGAATTTCAATATGCCAGTGGTATAGAAAGTTGGCTATGGCCAAAAAATAAAAATTTGTGCAAAAAAAATTTTGTGGCATGCGACTTGTGCCGGGCCACTCCGGCTTTTGTGAAAATGCATATTTTCAGCAATTTTGCATGCTTTTTTAGACCATTTTTTGGCCTGAGTCAGCTTCCATGGTTTCAGTAAGCTCAATGGCATACTTAAATCTTCTTTGAAGGCCATTTTGGATATGAAACACCATAAAAAGGTTGCTTATATTTAAGATATAGCCATTTCTAGGAAAATGTTGGGAATCAGAATTTGGCTTTTTTCGCTAAAAATTGCCCAAAAAAATTGAAAAAATCGGAATTGATCCCACAAAAAATGATTCAGAGTAAATTTTAATTACCCCGGGTCCTCCCTAATGCCTTAAAAAGCACTTCCAGCATATTACCTGCATCAATTTGTGGTTTCAGGTTCCGGTATAGGGGCAATTCCGCAAAGTCAGATTTACAGATTTGACACTTTAGCAGCTTGTGTAGTCCTACCATTACACCTCAGTTATTTCATTGCTAAATAGGGATGAGGCCAGGTAATAGGGGTATCAGACAAGCCATCAACCAAAGCTCCAAGTGCAATAGGAGATGAGCTACAAGACGAAATGTCATTATGTCACCGATGTGTCGGACGTATATCGTGTGAGTAAGTCCGACACAATGACATTTCGCCTTGTAGCTCAGCTCTTATTGCACTTGGAGCTTTGGTTGATGGCTTGTCTGACACCCCTATTAACTGGCCTTTTCCCTATTTAATAATGAAGTTACTGAGATTTAATTGTAGGGCTACACAAGCTGCTAAAGTGTCAAATCTGTAAATCTGACTTAACGGAACTGCCCCTAATCTGGAAACTAAAACCACAAATTGATGCAAATGATACGCTGGAAATGCTTTTTAGGGCATTGGGGAGGACTCGGGGTAATTACAATTCCCTTGGAATCATTTTTTGTCAGGTCAATTCCGATATTTTCAATTTTTTTGGGCAATTTTTAGCAAAAAAAGCCAAATTCTGATTCCCAACATTTACCCGGATATGGCTATATCTTAAATATATACAACCTGTTTATGGTGTTTCATATTCAAAATGGCCTTCAAAGAAGATTTAAGTATTCCATTGTGCCTTCTGAAACCATGGAAGCTGATTCAGGCCAAAAAATGGTCTAAAAAAGCATGCGAAATTGCTGAAAATATGCATTTTCATAAAAGCCGGAGTGGCCCGGCACAAGTCGCATGTCACATAATTTTTTTTGCACAAATTTTCATTTTTTGGCCACAGCCAACTTTCTATACCACTGGCATATTGAAATTCCGAAAAAAGTTTTTTTCAGCCCACCCTACTATATAGGGTAAAAAGATCAATATGTTGACAAAACTTTTTTTATGATTTTCAAAACCAGGAGAAGGAATATTCATGTTTCTGACAACATTAAAGTACAAAATAGAAGTATTGAGAGAGTTAATGACATTAAATTTTTAGGGGTGATTTTGGATAGTCATTTATCTTGGGATAAGCATGTGATCCATTTGAAAAACAAGATTGCAAAAAGTATCGGTATAATTAATAAGGCAAGAAAGGTACTTAGCAAAGAGACCTTAATTACATTATATTATTCATTTGTGTATCCTTACCTTAACTATGGAATTGAACTTTGGGGTTGTTCATCAAAACATAATCTTGCCTCTCTTCATAAAATGCAGAAAAGGATTGTTAGAATGATTTGCAAGGTCCATTTTCATTATAATACAGCAACACTCTTTCTGGACTTAAAGATGTTGAATGTTGATAAAATTTATCAGTATCATGTAAGTTTGTTGATGCTTAAAGTTTATAAGAATCTGGCTCCTGTTGTGTTAAAAAATATGTTTAGGAATAATTATAATATGTATAACACTCGTCAAATACTGGATTATATGTTGCCTCTATTTAGATTAGCTATTTGTCAAAAAGGGTTTAGATATATGGGTATTAAGATTTGGAATTATATAATCCGTCGTTTCAATGTAGATTTTTCTATGAGTACCATAAAAAAGTATATTAAACAGCATATATTAAATCATGATATTAATATTTTACATTAAACCATGATGTTACTGTGGGTAGTGGACTCAGCTATTATTATTTAATTTCATAATGATAATTGTTTTTTATATTTAGATAAGCCTATGACATTTGTTTACTTTGTAATTTATAGTATAAAGATTTTCACTTGATATCATTTGTGTCTCCTGTGCATATTTTAAAGCTTTATAGCATGTATCGCACACTATATACGCATTTTGCGTCTTGTGTGCAGTTTTGTAGCTATGTATGTATGTTATTTCATTCTTGAATAAAGTTATCTTGAATCTTGAAAGTTATCTTGAATATTTTGAGATTGCTCCAGGAAATTTAACTTCACATAGATCTTCCATTTTCACATCACAAGATATGGACGTGTTTCATGTTTTCCATCTATTTGTCTTGACTTGGCTGTCCATACTCAATTTTGGATTGTCATCTGCTTGGGAAATTGGAGCTTGTAATGTTTATAAAATATTTTACATCAGAAAGATGCATAATTCCATCAATGATACTCTTTGTACATTTGAGAATTGAAATAAGACACGAATGGATAATCAAGCACAATAAGTCGGATGTTTATATGGCGAATTTTGTTTATTTCTACAATGTAGCTCTCTGTTTGAAGTATACTATTGATAAATCTGTATTCTGAATAGACCGTGTGTTTCAACATAACAAAGCTGCCTCCCTTTATGTATCAGTAAAGAAGTATCTGAAGGGATGTCCTGTAGTCAAGCTCAACGTCCTAAATAAAGCAGCACTCCTTTTAAACTACTTTATACCAGATGGACTCGAGAGGAATTAAACAGTCTTTTCAGTGCATGCATCAGAACTGCATCTTGTGGTTTCTGGTTCTTGTTATTTTTCAAGATGAGAATTGACTGTCTAGACCTTTTTTGCATCAACCGTACTTTCAGATATACTACAAGAGAGTTTGTGGTTTCCAAAGAGATTTAAATCTCTTTTGTGTTCAGTCATTTCTCTTTTAAGAGTGCAGCATTTGCTCTAAAAGACTATAAAAAAAACACAAAGGGCCACCTTGATCAATTTGAAGATGTCTTTGTCTCACCTTAAAGGTTAGCTGTTTTCTGAGACATTTTTCTGAACTAACAACAACAGAAGTGAAGAAGTATTCATGCAGCCAATCTCAGAGTTGCACCACACCATCATGTGGTTACACTATGCAAAAAAAGCACTTAATTTGCTACCTGCCACTCATATGCTTTTCTGTGCAACTGGGTATCCCTAAGTATTTGTCTGGTATCACTTTGGTTTGGCACTTTGCTCCTCTTGTCACTTTCATATGATTAACCATGCAACCCAGAAAGCTCAGTCTTCTGGTGCAAATGCCTTCCTCTAGCCTAAGGTCAGTCTGGTGGCCAAAGTCGGTATAAGGCCCTGGATTTACATAACAGTGTTCCCAGCAAAGAGATTTGCCCTCAGGTTATTATATTACCAGAGCCAAGGAGATGAATTTCAGACAGTTATCCATCCACATTGTAGTTTTGTCCACCAATCTTTCATTTGGTATTATACAGGGTAAGAAAGAATCAATATCTTGGGATTGCTCCAGGAAATTTAACTTCACGTAGACCTGCTATTTTTCATCACCAGAAGCAGACCTCTTTGCTGCTTTGCTCAGACTTGTCTCAGCTGTCAGTCCTGCATTTTGCAGACAAAGAGAGTTGTCATCAGCTGAAAAGGTTTGGAGTCTTTGTTTCAGAATCAGACTGTCAATGAGGTGTCATAGAAGCAAGTGCTTCGGACGGATGCTGAAAATGAACAGTTTGCCTCCACTGCATTGTGTCATTCAAAATCATTGCACTTGCGTCTGAGAGAAGGTCTATCTTTGGCAACAACTTGCTCTGGTTTGATGTTTCTATAAGGCCTTGGGATTTACATAACAGTGTTTCCTGCGGAGATTTGGCTTTTATTACAAAAGTAGTTAACATTGGTTTATTGGGTCTTTGGTCCCATGGGAGGACTAGCCAGGGCTTATTTTCTGCTTTTATTTCCAGCCTTTCTCACCATTTTTGACACCTGAAACAGTTATATGAGCTTTTACACTCCACCATAGTCACACTCAGTGACCTTTATATGTCCTGTTTGGCTTTCATGAAAATTCAGTTGTTATTATTGCTTTTGGCGTTACAAAGTCATATTTTCATAGAATTTTTGCAATATTCCACATTATGTATCTGAAGCACTGGCTAATTACTTACATTGTGTAAAATTTGTTTCATAAACCAGAACAGTGCAATGTATCACTGACAAATAGTGTGTGACGTCTTAGTCTGACTCTCAATTATATATAGACCAATAATATCAATTAGGAAAGTATGTGGTTACTTTAATTTATCTAATGTTGTTTGCAAACTTGCTGTGACCTAATTCGATTATCTATGACAAATCTTTTTCTTATGGACAGAAGATACAAATATTTTTGCAAC
Organism: Platynereis dumerilii; assembly: GCA_026936325.1. Lineage (NCBI taxonomy): Eukaryota > Metazoa > Annelida > Polychaeta > Phyllodocida > Nereididae > Platynereis > Platynereis dumerilii. Next base: position 56,465,150 of record JAPTHN010000006.1, on the reverse strand, counting down.
ATTGGATATTATAGAAGTCCACAATCATTGGTTTTAAATCATTGTGAAGCCAAAGCAGTCCTTTGAACAAACATAATGCTCAAGTAACATTTAGGTACGATCTGTGTAATTTCCATCCAAGACAAATTCAAACTTTCAGCAAAGTTCATTCAGTCAAGTATATTTCAGAAACGGCTGAAATGCATAGAAGCATAGCAGCATTTCCTCTCGCTCCTGTTCAGAATACTGAAGGAGCACTTAATTTGATACCTGCCACTCATTCTATTCTTCCCATGACACGGAGTATCGTTGAGTATTCGTCTGGTATCACTTGTGGTTGGCACTTTGCTCCTCATGTCACATTCATTTGATTAACCATGCAACCGAGAGAAAGGCCAGTCTTGTGTGGCCAACTACTAGCAGTAGCCTAGGGTTAGTCTGGTGGCCAAAGTGAGCAAAAGGCCTTGGATTTACATAACAGTGTTTCTAGCAAAGAGATTTGCCCCCAGGTTATTGTATTACCAGAACCATAGAGATGGATTTTGGGCTGTTATCCATCCACATTGCGGCTGTTTTGTTAGACCGCAATTTCAACTGGTATTATGCAGAGTAGAAAAATGTCAATATCTTGAGATTGCTCCAGGAAATTTAACTTTTCATCGTCCTTCTATTTTTTTCATCACCAGTAGCAGATCTTTACTCAGACTTGTCTCAGCTGTCAGTCTTGCATTTCACAGACAGAGAGTGTTGTCATCAGCTGAAAAGGTTCGGAGTCTTTGTTTCAGAATCAGGCTGTCAATGAGACGTCACAGAAGCAAGTGCTTTCAGAAGATACTGAAAATGAACACAGAAGATACTGAAAAATCCACAGTTCTGAGCCATTCAAAATCATTTCACTTGCAACTGACAGTAGACCTTTCCTATGCACCAAGCAACTTGCTTTTGCTTGATGTTTTCTAAGGTGGTCCAAGTTGGCATAAGGCCTTGGGATTTACATAACAGTGTTTCCAGAAGAGATTTGGCTTCTTTTACAAAAATAGTAAACATTGGTTTATTAGGTCTTTAGTCCCATGAGAGGACTGGCCAGGACTTTCTTGATATTTTTGTTCAAGCCTTTCTCACATTTTGGACACCTAGAATATCTATATGGGATTTTAGACACCACAAAAGTCACACTGAGTGACTTTTATATGTCTCACTTAGCTTTGATGTAAATTCTGTTGTCAAAGGTTATATTTTTAAGGAAGCTTTATATTATTACTATCTGTATCTGAAACCTTAGTAAATTACTTATAGTATTAGACATCTGTGCCACAAATAAACCAGAACAGACAATTGTATCAATGATAATATTTTAATGGTGTTTGATGTCTTAGACTAACTAATAATTATATAGAAATAGGGGCTTAGAAATTAGCATGTTTTTTTTGCTAAGAACCAGCAGATTTTATTCATGCAATTGCATTTTAGAAGTGCATCACCACCTATCTTGCCATTCCAGAATACTGGAGGAACTCATAATTTGATACCTGCCACTCATTCTATTCTTCCTGTGCCACTGAGAATCATTGAGTATTCGTCTGGTATCACTGGTGTCTGGCACTTTGTTCCTCATGTCCCTTTCATATGATTAACCATGCAACGCAGAAAGCCCAGTCTTCTGGTGCAAATGCCTCCCTCTAGTTTGAGGTCAGTCTGGTGGCCAAAGTCGGCAAAAGGTCCTGGATTTACATAACAGTGTTTCCAGCAAAGAGATTTGCCCTCAGGTTATTATATTACCAGCGCTATACTGATACAGAAGGATTTCAGACAGTCATCAATCCATATTGTAGGTTTGTTCAACAACCTTTCGTCTGGTATTATGCAGAGTTGAAAAATATCAATATCTTGAGATTCCTCAGGAAATTTGACTTCAAAAAGACCTTCTATTTTTTTCACCATGCACCAGAAGCAGACCTCTTTGCTGCTTTGCTCAGCCTCGTCTTAGCTGTCATTCCTGTATTTTGCAGACAAAGAGAGTTGTCATCAGCCGAAAAGGTTTGGGCTCTTTGTTTCAAAACCCCACTGTCATCGTCTTGTCAATGAGACGTCACAGAAGCAAGTGCTTTCAGAGATGCTGGATATGGACAGTTGGCCTCAATGGCCTGTACAGTTCTGTGTCATTCAAAGTCACTTCACTCACTTTCAAAAGAGCTTTATATCGTATTACCGTTGCATCATCTTTCAGCCTCAAATAAAATGCTCAAATAGAAAGCTCGCTTCAACCGGAAAGAAGTTGAGGAAAATATGTTATATAAGCTCACATCCTTGCACAAACAGTATTCCAGTTACGTATTTACTAGCCTATAATGGGATCATTGTCTTGATGTCTGAATTTGGCACAGTAACTGTAACTTCAATTTTGTTCTAACAATTTCTTGTTGCGCCAATAACTAACCAAAGCCTGTCAAAGATTATTATTGAAGGACTTCATATGCACTTAGAATTACATGTCTAATGATGTTTTATAACTTGTACACGTATTGCATAATAATGTTTGTGAGGTTAATTATCATATCACTGCGCAGTAGGTCAATCAATTGACATTGAAACATAAACAGTACCTTAAAATAGATAGATATAGTTAGTGTGGCCCTCTTTGCTTGGTTCTGAGTGCTCACGAGGGTTGATTCACAACTTGATTGATGGGAGAGAGAACAGTAGTCCTCAAGATGTTACACATTTACCCCGTGTGAAGAATATTTGATTTGTTGTTTACTGCTGTTGCCATTCTTCCGCTTTGCTATTCTGCTAGGCGACACAATTGAAAAGAGGAGAATAAATGCAACACAAAGGCAAAAAAGTGAAAAAAGACAAACCGGTTCCGGTAATTTGAAACGTTGTGCATCAGGAATGCAAAATGAGATCCTTGATTCCTAACAGATGCCCCCTGGTGGTCAGAAAGCTGGGAACAAACAGTTGCCATGACAACTGTCTGTGAAGCCATTTGCAAATCACTTGAGGTGGCACTCTGCTCGTTTTAGTAATGACCTTTTAACCCCAGGGGGCGCTCAAGATTGAATTATCATGATTGTGCTGCACTCAACTCATTGTTGCGATATACACTTGGTGGTAAACGCCCCGAAATAACATAGGATTGTGTACCAAAGTGATGCATAACACAAGACCAAGTACAAAATTGCTTCACAAAGTATCAAGTAATTTTTCTCTCGAGCGCAAACAGTACACGCAAGTGCTTATGTGTATGAATTACGGCCTTGGATATATGCTGGAGTCATGCAAATGGCTGCTAGAACCTGCACAATCGGCTGAGACAAATGATTTGTTGCTACATGTATTTCGATAAAATGATTAATAAGTTAGTAGATAGTTACGTATACTCTATGAAAATATCTAATTGCATATAAATGTACGATATGGAGAATGATAATTCATATTGGATAATATACAGTGATGGAAATGGAAAAATTTCTTCGGGGGAGCTCTTGGCTCCGCGGAAGCGGCTCGCCACTCCAAATTTTCAAGAGGGGAAAAAATTCTTCCACCAGAGCATAATTTTGACTGAAAATACCATGAGGACTGAAAAAGTAACATGATAATTGTAGTTTCACTACTAGTCATTGGGGGAGCTGTAGCAGGGTATAGCTCCCCCTGTTTTTTGGTCAAGGGAGCTCAGCTCCCCCGAGCTCCCCCCCATTTCCATCACTGATAATATAGGCAACACAATTCAAATGAATGGAAGAGTATAGTATGTGTAAAAAGTTAAAAACCAAACATGTTTTGTGAAAACAAAATTATAAAATTCAAGAATATTTTTACACGGAACGCAGGCCATACACATGAGTCGTGTATGCCTAACATCATTTTCAATTTATAATGGACAAATTTCTCCCTTTTTGTCAATAAACTTACATACATACATACATATAATCCTGCCCATTAATCAGACAAGAGGGATACAAGGAATCTCCAATCTTATGTCTATTCAAAACCATGTCTAGATTGTATGGTGGTAGAGCTAGCGATTCCCGAACACTTACTAAACACTAAACAGATGTATTTTTGTGGAAGTGTTGGGGCGATGTAATGTTGCTGTAAAACCTTACTTGTCCAGTTGGGAAACCGTTTCCACTAGTAACCGGAAACAGGCAGGACAGCCCACTAATGACGTCATTTCCTGTCACATGACCAGGACAATATCGTTTGTTACCTGCCCGGGGGACATTGGGCAACCTTATAGCTGCTCCAGACCGGTAAGGGCTGATTGCTCAGATAGCATCGTGGCTGCAGGCGACCACTTAATACGGACACATTATTCATCCAAATTGCTTGATTCAATGCTAAGCCATCAATTCTGTATCTGCAGAAAAAGGGGTTATGTGTAATAAGCCTCTGCAGATGTCAGAAGGCACAATAGATGCATTCTCCCATGAGTTATCCATACCAAAGCCTTGCGCAAATGAATTGTTATCGCTGCCAACCTGTCAGCTCTATGACTGTATATGAAAGTTATGACAAGTATCAACTGCATGTTTATTTCAGTCCTCTGAGGCAGGTTCTTGCAGTTTTCAATGACTCACATGCAGATGCACCTGTAGATGACTTTTGTTTTTTATTCACAATCTACATTATGGATATTAATAAATCCCGAGGATCATAAGAAACTGATGTACAGATAGATATAGATAGATAGATAGATATGGTAAGTGCAGCCCTCTAAGCCCAGTTCTGGGTGCTCTTGAGGGTTGATTGATGAGATGGGAGAGAAAGCGGGAGTCCTCAACATGTTACACATTTACCCCATGTGAGGGATCTTTTACTTGCCCAGCATAGACACTGATACGAGGGGCCACCAATTTAACGTCTCATCCAAACGACATCCACCTGGGATTTTGCTCATGAAGGTCCACTGAAAATTTTGGGTTCCCCACCCGGGGTTCGAACCCATGCAGGCAAAGACCTTCAGCGGAGCAGGCGGGAACCTTAATCACTTCATGACAGACTTTACAACGTGATATTTTAAAACTTTTTAATTTACAGCTGCCAATGTAGGGCTATTGTAGGCCTATCTGCCCATCCATCTATCTATCTATTTATCTATGGCATATCACAAAAAGACATGGCACCTGAATGTAGGCTGATAAACAAAAAAAAATATGTTAGGAAAGGTGTATATATTGCATTAAATATGGCAACATAAAATATGTGATTCACTCAGCAGCACTACTTTTTCTGTGATTGCAAACCCAAATTACGCAGGAGGTCTCCTTGTCATCCACCTGATCAACAGTTTCGTGTTTCTGTCAGGAAGATCGAGCTGTTTCCAATAGCTCTGGTGTGAGTGTGACCTCATCAGTTGGTCAGTGTTAGGATACCATTGGCCAAATTGGAACTGCTTTCTCGTTAAGTAATGACCGATCCATTTCAGATCTAGTACTACTGAGCTACTTCAATAACATGTAGAAACTTCCTGTATTTTAATAGTTTCGGTTTGGAACGTTCCAATATGGCAGCGAGCTGATGTGAGTGAAACATTTATAAGATATGATATCAAATCTTGTCCCACAAAAGGTATATCCATTTAAAGTCAATTTTATCTAGTACCTTGCTCATCATTGATTAACCACAGTATCATCTGTTCCGAGATGTGAATTTGACTTAAGAAGAAGAAAACATTCTCAGGGACAGGAACATACAGATGTGCAACACAAAACAACAGTTCTTAGACAAGGGTAACATTGTACCAATCTCGTACAACTAATGACACAGACATTCTGTTTTACAACACAGTGAAATACAACACATAAAACATTACTACTTTCTCCTTGGCTTCCTTTGTCCATAGGTTTTCCTTTGGCTAAGAATTGCCTTGCTAATCATTAGCTTCCTGAAAGACAAAGCACCAGCATTTGTCAAGACGCAGCCGCAAAACAAAGAAAGGAATTACTGCAAATTGCATAGGCAGTTTCAAGCGGGGTTCCATCAGTTGAAAGCATCCTTATGAGAAGCGAAGGCAGAGAATTGATAAGTGTCACAAACAGCTGCTGTTTTTCAGCCTGTGGAGAGCTGTATTTAATCATACTTTACATTATATTATTCATATTGTTTGTCGTTTCTTTGAGAAGCAATACATCCATGTGGTTCATGTTTGGTTTTCAGTTTGAATTAATTATAAACAACTCACATCAGCCATATGTTCTCATTTTCACGACAAGCAATATATTCGCAATACATTTTGATGATGTGTAACTGCAAACATGTTGATGGACTGAAATGAATTAATTACTGAAGGTGGCAGGTGGTCGAGCTTCTGAATACATGTAACTTCAATAAATTTATAAAAAATAATGTTCTACATCTCATCACTAATACATCAGGGTAGGATACTAAGCATCAGGGTAGGATGGACATTGAGAGATCAACATGATACTTCAGGAAAGCACGATAATAATCTCATAATCTCTGGCCGGCAATGTATATAGATACACCGACAAAGTAAGACAAGAGAAACAACGAAACAAAGAGGGATACATGGAGAGACAGAAAAGCCAATATAGAGAGACTGATGAATTGATAGGTCGATAAATTCAAGAGTAATGGAAAAAACTGTTGATCGTCAGATACTCGTGCTCAGGTATATTCCATTACGTAAACTTTTATAGGACAACCCCGCAGAATGTGTTTCTAAATAGCAAATGTGACCGGTCATTCTTAGATGTAGCAGAACATAAATTATAAAACTAACTGGAGTGTGTCAAATCAATATTATATTTATACAGTTAATAAGATATGCATGAGCATATTTACCAGGGATGAAAAGATGTCCGATAGTAAGCACCAATGCACTCATGATAAGCAGAGACAGACATGCAGATTCGGACCTAGCCTTTGCTTATCTTTGCTTATCTGTGGTCACTGGTCAGTCTAATGCATCCTGAACTGTAGCCACTGTGGTCTGCTAAGCCATAAGAGCAGGAACATTCACAAGACATGATGTCCCTCTCAATGACATAACATCCATTCTGGGGCTCAGGCAATCACATTTTGACCTCTCATCCCTGCTAGCTAGAATAGTAACAACATAGATATGAAGAATTTCTGACCAGTTGACAAATAGTCATAGCGAAATCTGTAACAGGGAATGGTGTAGATAACATACACGATTACACATAGGTTGTAAAGACAAGGAACTGGACAGTTTGACCTTTCCAAATGGGCATTATTAACCAATTTGACCTGCTTGCTGAAAGAGGAACTGCGGAGCCATGGTGTAGTATTTCTATAAATGTTTGAAGACAGGTTGAGATTGGTTTACAAAGGAATGGCTGTTTGATTTAGATTGAGGTTTTACTTTGGTTAAGACACTTTTGCATATTGGTTGTTTCTTTCATACAAGTCCTGATTCATTCGGCCTGAAATGCCAAGTCTATGTGGGGTGGAGACATAGAGAACTGTGGTAGACCTGGTATGGGTGGGGTTGAGATAAGGTTGAGATATGGTGACCTCTCATCCCAGATGGACATAAAAATACTTGGCTCTGCCAGACAAAATATACCAGAAAACGGTAGCTGGAATATTCGGGTATTAATATGATGCACAGTATAGAATGTATTATGTACCAAGCGCATTTTGGTTGTCAAAAGTAAATAAGAGAATTTGTACAGGCTGAACCAAAGCAGGAGACGTGTGCACGAACCACTTATTTCAATGTGATATGTGATATTGCACATATGAAAGCTTGTTGTAGGAATCAGTTTCTGTGCATAGTGAAGGTTTTATATTACATGCTCTGAAGTAAGCACACATGTGAAGATACATGTAATACTTGCAGCTATTTGTGGATGTCTGAGATACCAAGACTGTTGTCAGTTGTCCCATCCATGGCTCTGATATTTGAAGCTTTCCATGTGGCTGGGTGAACGACGAAAGGAGATAGCATGCTGCCGTGGCTCATTTGATAAACAGCAATTGCCACTCCAATCTAGCAGCTGGTCATTCCCACTTGCCTAATTGATGAAGATGCTGGGAAATCCCAGGGGAAGACGAAGGGGAAGGGGGCATGGGCAATCTGGGGAAGATGAGTGCAGGGAGAAGGATGAAGACAAGGCGGAAGATGAGAACAAGGGGGAGGAGGGGCAGCAGGGGAGGAGGAGGAGGGAAGGAGGGGCAAAGGGGAGGAGTTCGAGGAGGGGAGGAGGTGGAGAAGGGGGAGGAGGGAGAGGGGGATGAGGGGGAGGGGAGAAAGGTCGCAGGGGAGAGGGGGAGGAAGGGGATGGGGAGAAAGGGAGGAGGGGAGGAAGGGGGAGGGGAAAATATATCGGGTAAACAGGAGAAAAAGAGGGTGTAGCGAGAATAGGAAGAGAAAACATGGAGCATCTGAAATGAGGAGCGAAGAAATTAAAGAAGAGAGAAGGAAATAATAGATATGGGGGGATATAATTTAAGTTAGAAAGCTAGGATGAAGAAGAGGGGATAGAGGAATAAACCTACGGACAGTGTATAGAATAATTCAAAGAAAATATAGCTAAATTATTGTGAATATAGAGCTTGCTGGTATGGAATAGTGAAGTAGACAAGATGGGAACAGGAGTCACCAAGGTGTAGAGGAGAATTGAAAGAGCTCTAAAACTAAATGAATTTCAAGAGTCATAAGAGACTGAAGTAGAACAGAGATTGTTCATGTATAACACACTTTACAACATGACTTATGAATATTTCAAGACTTTTCAATTTAGAGGCATACTCTCTGCAGCCCAGAGCCAACAGTTACAAAGCAGAGAATTCCCGAAGGAGCCATGAATGAGATGATCTAGAGAAGTCCATGTGGGAAGCCCATGTGGTAGAATGATAGCATGTCACCCCATTAATTCTTAATCCCATCGATTTTCTCAAAACAGTCTTGATATCTATCTGATCCACCAAATGGCTTTTTTTCATGGAATAAATCTTGCTTAATCATCTGACAACCAGCAATCTCCTATGATTGAGCTTTGTAAAATCAAATTTCTACTGACATATGCCAGACTCCAATGTCTCAAATGTGGAAAACTGGAAATAAAATCTCAAAACAACGCCACAAATCATATTCAGTGAGATCGTATTTCCTTGGAAAAAGCCTTAAAAAAGAAATGATAACTGAATTTAGTCCCTCAGCCAAAAAAAAGATGGATTTAATTACCTCCCTCTCGATGGCTTCACAAGTCCAAAATTATCATTCTCCATCCATAATATTCTGAAGCACATTCTTTTATGGTGCAGATCAACCCTAATATTTCATATATATTTTTATCCAAATATGACACATTCACGCATGGTAGTGAGCGCACATACAAGCGCGTGTACATGTAATTGCGCGCATAAGTATGCGTGTATGTGGGTTCACGATCACCTGTGGACATGTCATCCAGCGCACGCGTGGACATGCATTGACGCGCACGCGTGTATGTGCGATCGTGGGTATGCCATCCAGCGCAAGCTTGGACATGCCATCCAGCGCAGGCTTGGACATGCCATTCAGCGCAAGCTTGGACATGCCATCCAGCGCAGTTTTTTTAATAGAACAGAGGAGCCCCTCTAGCAGTGGCATAGCCAAGGGAGGTGGAGGAGGGATCTTGGGAGGGAACTGTTCATCATTAGGCCTACTTCAGGTTTTCAGTATCAGGTTGCATATATTTTGGCGTGGCTATAGGCCTATGGGAGGTAGAGGGGGGGGGGGGATCTGGGCATTTACAAAATACATTATTCACATAAAAACAAAAAAATTCTGATAATATATATAATATCAAGAATTGAAAAAATTGAAAAATTTAAACTGTGTCAATGACAGGTTTCGCAGTTCCTGTAAAATTGTCTTTCATATTTCATGAAATAAAAAAATCTGGATCAGACCCTAGCTACGCCACTGCCTCAGGGTTGTTTCCTCTCACCACTTTGGATATGCGCTGTAGAGCATGTCCACTCATGCGCTGTATGGCATGTCCACTCATGCGCTGTATGGCATGTCCACTCATGCACTGGAAAGCATATACACGCATCCAAAATCTTCGCGCGTGCGCGTAATGACACGTCCACGCGCGTGTATGTGTCAAATCTTGCACATCCACGCGTCCCAAAAGCGTGTATGTGCGCTCTGGAGCATGCGTGGATATGTCAAATTTGGATAAAAATATACCTCAATATTTCATTTCAATGCTGCTTCTATAAGAATTAGGAGCCTGTTTTTGTATTCATGGAATACTTTATTGATGAAGCCAGTTGCATAATCTATAGACTCAACTGCATGAACTGCACAGTGATGGAATTTTGAGCTTAAAATGTTTCATGACTTGACAATGCATGTTTGTTAAGGACATGCCAAGCGGTTTGAACTTGACGTTATTTTCATATAGGCAACTTTCTTTATTTTCTTAAAATTTATTCTGAAGTTCAGCACACCTGTGCTTTTTGGTCATTAATTCATTTCTGTTCATCGACATGATCATGTTTGTATTTGCATATCATCAACATGCCATTGTGAAATTATGGCTTGTCATTAAAATGAAAACATATGGCCCATATAGTGGACATAAATTGCTTTTTAATTCATTTAAGCTAAAAACCAAACTTTAACCACATGAATGTATTGCTTCACTAAGAAAAGACATAATATGATGAAATACAGCTGTCCACAGGCTGAAAAACAGCAGCTGTTAGTGACACTTATCAATTCTCTGCCTTCCCTTTCTCACAAGCATGCTTTCCTGTGATGCAAACCCACCTGGAACTGTCTGAGCAATCTCCAGTAATTCCTTTCTTTGTTTTGTGGTTGATTCTGGATGACAAATGCTATTGCTTTGTCTTTCAGGAAGCAAATGATTAGCAAAGCAATTCTTGGGCAAAGAAAACCCTTGGACAAAGACAGCCAAGTAGAAAGTAGTAATGTTTTATCTTTTGTATTTCAGTGTGCTGTAAAACAATGTCTGTGCCATTAGTTGCACCAGATTGGTACAATGTTACCAGTGTCTCGGAACAAGTGTTTTATGTTGTACATTTCAGTCCCTATACTGAGTATGTTTCCTCCTCTAAGGTTGAATCCAAGTCTGGGAACAGACAACACAATTCACCTGTTATGAAGAAAGTACATGACTTGTTGACTAACTTTGAACTGATAATTATATCTTTTTCATGGCGTGAGTGAGTGAATTTGTGTTTTACAACCCATCAGCACCGGTGTGGGCTATTTAGAGGCAACCTTTCTTTCATGGCCATAGAAGAGTTGATATCATATTGTTTCACTCACTTCAGCTTGCTGCAATATGGGGAACATCTATTACAAAAACAATTAAAACCCAGGAAGATTCTACAGGAAGGCCAGATTGAAAAACACCCATAGTACTCGATCTGAAATTGATCGGTCATCAATTAACGAGAAGGCAGTTCAAATATCACTGATAGTATCATATAACTGACCAGCTGATGAGGTGACACGTCAGAGCTATTGGAAACAGCTCAATCTTCCTGACAGAAACACAAAACTGTTGATCAGCTGCTGGATACAGATGCCACCTGGTCAATTCCATTTGCAATCACAGAATAAGTAGGGCAACTCAGTGAAGTGAATTTCACATGTGGTGTGTTACAATAATGCAAAATATACATAATTGTTCGGTGTAGTAGCCTATATTTAGGTGTTATGTTTTTGTGTGATATGCCGTAGATAAATAGATTGATAGACAAATAGATTGACTTAAAGATACACAAAAAGGGAATGGCTAAGAGAATGATTTAAGCTCCAATAGGTGGAGAGCCAGAGAACAGCTCTGCAGGACGTGTTGGAAAACATATAAAATAGTGTATCAAATCAATATTGTATTTACACAGTTAATCGGAAATGCATGAGGATAAATCCCAAAGCTGGAGCAATGTCCGACGACAAGAACCCGGGCACCAGAAAAGCAGAGACATATATGTAGACATGTTGCTAGCCTTTCCTTGGTCATGTTCTGTTATGTAATACATCCTGAACAAAGGCCACTCTAGATGGTCTGTTGGGACATAACAGCAGAAATGTTCACAAGACATGATGTCCCTTCCAAAAACATAATGTCCATTCTGAGGTACAGGCTAATCACATCCCCATATGGTCATAAGTTATTGACCTGCTGGCTGGAAAAAGAGTTCAGCAGATAAGTGACCCAGAGTTTGTTAATATGGTTTATTGTGAAAACTGGTAAAGAGAGCATCGTTGAGATACCGCACCCACCAAGATAAAGCAGAGACACAGGTTGACCTTTTGCTTCCAGACAGATATTATTAACCTGCTTGCTAGAAATAGAACAGCATAAACACGGTCAAAATTTCTATATAAGAATGGGTAGAATTGGTAAGAGTTTAGTTACGACGTATATGATTGAGATAGGTTACCCATTCATTGATATAAGACTCTCTTGCATTTTGCTGGTCCTGATTGACTGACCTGTGTAATATTTGTGTAAGGCAGAGACAAGGCATTGTGGTAAAACTGTTATGGGTGGGGTTGAGATAAGGTTGAGATATGGTGACCTCTCGCCCCACAAGGACACCAACATACTTGTCTCTGCTGGACAGAATATACCAAGGATACTGTTCATATGGGTTTCTGTGGCTGGCATACTTTGGTATCATACAATGATACAATATACATGTATTATGTACCTAGCGCATTTTGTTTGTGAAAAGTAAATAAGAGCATTTGTTCAGGCTGAACCTAAGCAGGAGACCTACACACATGAACAAAACAATTAATTTCTCTGTGATATGTGATAGTTTGGTACTGAATATGAAAAGTTGTTGATGGAATCAGTTTCTGTGCAAAGGGAGGGTTTATATTACTAGCTCTGAAGTTAGCTTACATGTGCATTTATTAGTGGCCTCTTTATGTGCATGTTTCAGACACAGAGACTGAACATTGTCAGTTGGCTCCTCCATGGCTCTGCCTATTTGAAACTTTCCATGTGGCTGGGTGAGTGATAAAATGAGACAGCATACTGTCATGGCTCATTTGATAAACAGCAATTGCCACTCCAATCCAGCAGCTGGTCATTCCCACTTGCCTAATTGATGAAGATGCTAGGAAATCCCAGGGGAAGGTGGAGAGGAAGAGGGCATGGGCAATCTGGAAAATTAGTGCAGGGAGAAGGATGAGGAAAGACTTAAGTTGAAAAGAAGGGGGGAGGAGGAGGAGGGGGAGGAGGGGAGGAGGGGAGGAGGGGAGAATGGGAGGAGGGGAGGAGGGGAGGACGGGAGGAGGGGAGGAGGGGGAGGAGGGGGAGGAGGGGGAGAGGGGGATGAGGGGGAGAGGGGGATGAGGGGGAGAGGGGGATGAGGGGGATCGGAGAAAGGTCAGAGGGGAGGAGGTTGAGGAAGGGGATTGGGAGAAAGGGAGGAGGGGAGCAAGGGGGAGGAAGGGGAGGAAAGGGAAGGGGAGAATATATCGGGTAAACAGGAGAAAAAGAGGGAGCAGCGATAAGAGAAAACATGGAGCATCCGAAATGAGGAGCGAAGAAATTAAAGAAGAGAGAAGGAAGTAATAGATATGGGGGGATATGATTTAACTGAGAAAGCTAGGATGAAGAAGACGGGATAGAGGAATAAACCTACGGACAGTGTATAGAATAATTCAAAGAAAATATAGCTAAATTCTGGTGAATATAAAGCTTGCTGATATAGAATAGTGAAGTTAACTAGGTGGGAAGAACAGTCGCCAAGATGTGGAAGGGGAAAAAAACAGCTCTAAAACTAAACGAATTACAAAGGTCACAAGACACTGAAGTAACACAGAGATTGTTCATGTATAACACACTTTACAACATGACTTATGAATATTTCAAGACTTTTCAATTTAGAGGCACACTCTCTGCAGCCCAGAGGCAACAGTAACAAAGCAGAGAATTCTCGAAGGAGCCACGAATGAGATGATCTAGAGAAGTCAGTGTGAGAAGCCCATGTGGCGGAATGATAGCATGTCACCCCATTAATTCTTAATCCCATAGATTTTCTCAAAACTCTCTTGATATTTATCTGATCTGCCAAATGAGTTTTTTCATGGAATAAATCTTGTGTAATCGTATGACAACCAGAAATCTCCTTTGATTAAGCTTTAATCATATTTCGGCTGACATATTCCAGACTAAAATGTCTCAGACTGATAATAAAACCTTTAAACAAATCAACAAATCAAATTCACTGAGATCATGTTTTCCTGAAAAATCTCTAAAAAGAAATAATGACCTGATTCAGTCCTCTAGCTTAAAAAGAAAAGGGATTTAATTACCTCCCAAATGGCTTTCACAAGTACAAAATTATGATTCCGGATCCATAATGTTCTGCAGCATATTCTTTGGTGGGGCTGATTATCCCCTATATTCATTTCAATTCAACTTCAGAAAGAATTCTAAGCCTGTTTTTTGTACTCATGGAATACTGGATTAATGAAGGCAATTTTATAATCTTTAGCCTATACTGTACAGAAATGGGATTTTGTGCTCATCATGTTTTATCAAATAGGCAACCTACTGCATTTTCTTTAAAGTATTCTGAAGTTCAGCACACCTGTGCTCTTTGGTCATTAATTCAGTGCTCTTCATCAACATGATCATGTTTGTATTTGCATATCATCAACATGCCATTGTAAAAATATAGCATGTCATTTAAATGAAAACATATGGTGCATATGGCTGACATAAATTGTTTTTGAATTCATTTTTAAAAGCTGAACCCGAACATTAACCACATGAATGTATTGTTTCACTAAGAAATGACAAACATGATGAATAATATGACCAAAGTATGATGAAAAACAGTTGTCCACGGGCTGAAAACAGCAGCTGTTTGTGACCCTTGTCAATCCTCTGCCTTCTCTTTCTCATAAGGATGCTTTCCACTGATGGAACCCCGCTTGAAATGGTCTCTGCAATCTCCAGTATTCCTTTCTTTGTTTTGTGGCTGCTTCTGGCTGACAAATGCTATTGCTTTGTCTTTCAGGAAGCAAATGATTAGCAAAACAATTCTCAGGCAAAGACACCTAAGGACAAAGGAAGTCACATGGAAAGTATTAATGTTTCATTGGTGGTATTTGAATGTGCTGTAATACAGTATATCTTTATTATCAGTAATACCAGATTGGTACAATGTTACCACTGCCTTAGAACAAGTGTTTAATGTCATACCTCCTTGTCCTTTTCCTGAGCAAATTTTCCTCCTCTAAGGTCGAATCCAAATCTTCGAACAGACTGCAATGTGACAAGTAATGAAGAATGTACATGACTACTTGACATATTTGAATTTGGATTAATAGGTAGATTAATTAAAGGGGAATAAATTAAATTATGCATCAAAAGAAAAAGTAAGCGCTAGTGAGCAGTTTACTGGAATTAGCACTATATAAATGCCTATTATTATTATTATTATTATTAAGTACATACTATAGATTTTCAGACAACTTATGCTAAGAGATATTTCACTTATTAACTTATTATAGCAATGTGGGACACTCCTGCAGAATGCGGTAGCCACTGTGGTCTGTTGGGACATTACAGCAGATATGTTCACAAAACATGTCATCCCTTCCAAAGACATAATGTCCGTCCATTTAAAACATATATAGACAATACGCACAAGATAATATAAAACGCTACAGGCAGCTCATTGTGGATATTGAAGCTAACGGCATAGATGAGAAATACTACCCAGTGGAAGTTGGCTCTAGAGGTTTTATCACTAAGGACAATGAAAAACGAATGAAATTGTTTTTCAAACAAATTTGCTTAAATAGCACTAATCGGCTCCTTTGTCATATACCACGCAAAATATGACTCTGCGTGGAACAATCCTCCCTACATTGAACTCTCTTAATTGTTTTTCAATTTTGACTCTTATTATATCACTCCTGCTGCAGGGATCCTTTTCATTTGTTTTCGCAAATTCAAATGTACATGTAACCAGTGATGGGCACAATTCAGCTTTGTGAAATTCAATTCAATTCAATTCAATTGGGCATCAGGACAAATTCAATTCAATTCAATTCACTTGCTTTTGAGAAGGAGCTCAATTCAATTCAATTCAATTCATAGGGGTAGTCAATTCAATTCAATTCAATTCATTTTGTCGTGTAGTTTGTCTGAGTGATAAATTTTGTAAAGTACAAAACTGTACTCTCCAGATACGGGATTGAGTTATGCAACATTATATATATAAACTCTCAATTAACAAACTGTCAATCCATCAATTAGTTACTTCAAAGTCGATTAATCAATCGATCGTTCAATTTAAAATCTATCGATCTATCTATCTATCTAACTATCAAACTATGGAGATGTTATGTATATAATTTAGCTAAAACAAAAATGACATAGCTATATATTGAGAAGTAAGGATGATTTTATTTCAATATATTTTTCTTAATGCCAAGAATTCGTTAAAACACATATCATAGCTTGCCATGGCAGATTTAGGAAAAATTAAGCACAATATATATTAATTGCAAGTATAGGCTAGAGATGGTTATTTCATTCAGCTGAGAACATTTTTCGTTAGATAAAATTATAACATATTCTTATAATTAAAAACACACTTCTTAGAATTAAGATAAGGCAGGGTGAGCATGCAGACTGTTTTATTCCTATTTCCGTAAAAGCGTCAATTTAACTAAAATATTGTCAAAACGGTAACGGCTCTAGTTATGGTTAAAATTGAGTTAGAAACATAATTTAAAAACGTATATATATACTTTAGAAGTAGCTGAATACAATGGCTGAAGTTAAAATACTGTATCTTTGATAATAAGGCCAGTATTAGCCTGTAAGTTACGATGTTTTGATTTGCGTCAAAAGGTGTGAAAAAAGCAAATGGCGGCTATGTGTTCAACTTCAAATCAAAATGGTGTATCTTTGAAATGCTTCAATGTTCATCAACCAAAACATTTTTCAAAATGACATTGGATTTTTTTTTACCAAACAATGCTAATAATCCTTCTAAGGTTCAGAATCTTATTTATTATCAATTCCTCACTTTTGGATTTTTTTCATGAAGGATGACCAGTAATGTACATATTTATATAATCCAGTTGAATTGAAAATGAATTGAATTAAAACCTCAATTCACAGCCTATCTCAATTAAATTCAATTCAATTCATTGCATTTTTCCAACATGGTCAATTCAATTCAATTCAATTCATTGACTTTTGAAATTTTGAATTAATTCGAATTAATTCAATTCATGAATTCAATTCATGAATTGAATTGTGCCCATCACTGCATGTAACCCTTGTCTGTAAATCCCCATTTAATAACGAAATCTGATAAAAAAATATATCTATATAATTATCTGCCAAATGACATTTCGACCTCTCATCCCCTCATGGTCTTGAGTTATTGACCTGGTGTCTGGAAAAAGATAAAGCAGAAACACTGGTTGACCTTTTGCTTCCAGACAGGCATTATTGACCTGCTTGCTAGAAATAGAACAGTATAAACATTCTCAAAATTTCTATATAGTGAAAGAATGGGTAGAATAGGTAAGAGTTTAGTTACAATGCATTTGATTGAGATGGGTTGCACATTGATATAAGACTCTCTTGCATTTTGCTGGTTCTGATTACCTGACCTGCAGTGTAATATTTGTGTAAGGCAGAGACACAGGCATTTAGGTAAAGCTGTTAAGGGTGGGGTTGAGATTTGAGACAAGTTTGAGATATGATGACCTCTCACCCCACAAGGACACAAACATACTTGGCTCTGCCGGATAGAATATACCAAGGAACCTATTCATAAGGCATCTGTGGCTGGCATACTTTGATATTATACAATATACAATATGGATTTATTATGTGCCTAACACATTTTGTTTGTGAAAAGTGGCTCCGTGGTACAGTGGGTAGCATCCCCGCCTTGTACACATGAGGACGTGGGTTCGATCCCCGCTCCGGCCATGTCCAGAGGTTATCACTGATTAGTATGATTGCCGTTCAGTATGGTGAGCGCCGGTGAGCAGATTTATCTGGAATGGGCGCTATATAAAATCATACTATATTATTATATATATTAAGAGCATTTGAGATGTATGCACAAAACAATTCATTTCTCTGTGATATGTGATAGCTTGATACTGCATATGTATGAAAGCTTGTTGTTGGAATCAGTATCTGTGCAAAGGGAGGGTTTCAAATCACTAGCTCTGAAATCAGCCAGCATGTTCACAGTGTGCATGTATTAATTGCAGCTATATACATGTGCATGTCTGAGACACCAAGACTGTTGTCAGTTGGCTCATCCATGGCTCCGCCTATTCGAAGCTTACCATATGGCCGGGTGAGTGATAAAAGGAGATAGCATGCTGTCATGGCTAATTTGATAAACAGCAATTGCCACTCCAATCCAGCAGCTGGTCATTCCCACTTGCCTAATTGATGAAGATGCTGGGAAATCCCAGGGGAAGGTGGAGAGGAAGAGGGCATGGGCAATCTGGAAAATTAGTGCAGGGAGAAGGATGAGGAAAGACTTTAAAAGTTGAAAACAAGGGGGAGGAGGAGGAGGGGGAGGAGGGAGAGGAAGGGAGGGGGAGGAGGGGAGGAATGTGAGAAAGGGATCAGGGGAAAGGGGCAGGAAGAGGAAGGGGAGAATGTATAGGGAAAATAGGAGAAATGAGAGAGCTGGGAGAATCTGGAAATGGGCAATCTGGAAATGGAGTACAAAAAGAAGGATGAGGAGATGAGGAGAGGCTGAAGGTGATAACAAGGGGAGGAGAGGGGATACATTGTAAGTAAGAGGAGAAGGAGGAGGGGACAAGTCGGAAGTAATAGAAGTTTGGGGGAAAATGGGAGTACAGGAAGAACAGCAGAAAGGAGAAAGAATATTGTAGGCCTAGAGCATGTGCTGAAGATGGGGGATGGAAAAGAAACAGCTCCAACACAAAATGGACTGCAAGGGCCGTAAGAGACTGAAGTAGAACAGAGATTGTTCATGTATAAGGCACTTTACAACATGACTTATGAATATTTCAAGACTTTTCAATTTAACACCATATCATCTACAGGCCAGAGCCAACAGTAACAAAGCAGAGTATTCCCGAAGGAATCATGAGTGAGATAATCTAGAGAAGACTGTGTGGTAGGCCAATGTGGCCAAATGATAGCATGTCACCCCATTAATTCTTAATCCCATCCATTTTCTCAAAACTCCCTTGATATCTATCTGATCCACCAACTGTTTTTTTTTCATTGAATAAATCTTGCTTAATCATTTGACAACCAGCAATATCCTTTGAGTGAGCTTTGATCAAATTTCTGCTGACAAACACCAGACTCCAATGTTTCAAATATGGAAAACTCATAATAAAATCTAATAACAATGCCACAAATCAAATTCACTGAAATTGTATTTCCCTGAAAACCCCATGAAAAAAAAATGTTATAACCAAATCTAGTCCTCTAGCCAAAAAAGATGGATTTAATTACATCTCAAGTCCAACATTATCATTGCCCATCCATTATATTCTGCAGCATATTCTTTGATGGTGCAGATCATCCCTAATATTTCATTTCAATGCTGCTTCTATAAGAATTAGGAGCCTGTTTTTGTATTCATGGAATACTTTATTGATGAAGCCAGTTGCATAATCTATAGACTCAACTGTATGAACAGCACAAAGACGGAATTTTGAGCTTAAAATGACTTGACGATGCATGTTTGTTAAGGACATGCCAATAGATTTGAACTTGACGTTATTTCCAAATAGGCAACTTACAATATTACCCTTTAAATGCATTTTAAAGATCAGCACACCTGTGCTCTTTGGTCATTAATTCATTTTTGTTCATCAACATGATCATGTTTGTATTTGCATATCATCAACATGCCATTGTGAAATTATGGCTTGTCATTAAAATGAAAACATATGGCTCATATAGTGGACATAAATTGCTTTTTGATTCCTTTAAGCTAAAAACCAAACTTTAACCACATGAATGTATTGCTTCACTAAGAAAAGACATAATATGATGAAATACAGCTGTCAACAGGCTGAAAACAGCAGCTGGTTGTGACACTTATCAATTCTCTGCCTTCCCTTTCTCACAAGGATGCTTTCCTGTGATGCAAACCCGCCTGAAACTGTCTGAGCAATCTCCAGTAATTTCTTTCTTTGTTTTGTGGCTGATTCTGGATGACAAATGTTATTGCTTTGTCTTTCAGGAAGCAAATGATTAGCAAAACAATTCTTCGGCAAAGAAACCTGAGGACAAAGGAAGCCACATGGAAAGTAGTAATGTTTCATTGGTTGTATTTCAGTGTGTTGTTAAACAGAATATCTAGGCCTATATTGTCAGTTATACCAGATTGGTACAGTGTTACCATTGCCTTAGAACAAGTGTTTAATGTCATGCCTCCCTGTCCCTTTCCTGAGCAAATTTTCCTCCACTAGGGTCGAATTTAAATCTTCGAACAGATAACACTGAAGATAGTTCATGACCACTTGACATATTTCATAAATGTTCCACCCACATCCGCTCACTGGAATATGGGGATCATTCCATCCAAAAACTAATTCAACCCAGGATTTTATATATGTAATTGAAAAACCCAAGTAGTACTCGATCTGAAATTGATCAACCATTACTTAGCAAGAAAGCAGTTCAAATTTCACTGATGGTATCCTATCACTGACCAACTGATGAGGTCACACGTCAGAGCTATTGGAAACAGCTCAATCTTCCTGACAGAAACTCGAAACTGTTGATCAGCTGCAGGACACAGATGCCACCTGGTTAATTCCAATTGCAATCACAGAAAAAGCAGGGCAGCTCAGTGAAGTGAATTTCACATGTAGTGTGTTACAATAAGACGAAATACACTTCATTTTTTCGTGCGTAAGCCTATATTTATGTGTTATTTTTTATGTGATATGCCATCAATATAAAGAGATGTTGTTTAAATTGTCGAAATATGGTTTATCTGGGACAGCTCATGAATGGATGTGCAACTTTCTCACAGACAGGTTACAGTTTGTTAAAGTTAATAATTCCTTGTCATCTAGTGCCAATGTAATATCTGGTGTGCCACAAGGGACGGTACTCGGCCCCTTATTATTTATCCTATATTCAGCAGACTTACCTAATGTTGTATATCATAGTAACCTTAGTATGTACGCAGATGACACGAAAGTCTTTAAAGCCATAAGAAGTAGGGCTGATTGTCAACTCTTGCAGGAAGATTTAAATAGAATTTTTGAATGGGCCAATAAGTGGCAAATGAAATTGAATCCTGATAAGACGAAACATCTATGTATTGGGTCTTCTTTATGTGACTACTTGTTAAATGGAAATGTAATTGAAAAAGTTAATTCTATCAAAGATGTTGGTGTTACAATCCAGTCAGACTTAAAATTTACTAAAAATTGTTCATCTGTTATCAAAAAAAGTTATTTCATTATTAGAAATATCTTCACTACTTTTAGAAACCATGATACTGATTTTTATGTTACTATGTATAAGAGATATGTTCGTCCTATTCTGGAACACACTAGTCAAGTCTGGTCGCCAATACTTAAAGGTAATATTGATAAGATCGAAAGAGTGCAGAAATATTTTACAAGAAGATTATTTTACTCTCAAAATTTGCAATATTCGGATAGGCTGGAAATATGTAAAATGAATACTCTAGAAGAAAGAAGGCTAAGAACTGATCTTTTCTTATTTTATAAATTAATTAATGATGTTACTATAATAGATGTAAATGATTCTTATAAATTTAACAATAGGCATAGAGGTCATAACAGAAATTTATATACACATTTTTGTCGCACCGAAAAAAGAAAAATGTTTTGGATAAATAGAATTGTTAATAATTGGAACTATCTTGACCATGAAATTGTTAATAGTAATTCTGTAAACTGTTTTAAGAAGAAAATTGGCTTGTATCATTTCCCAGGTAGGGGGAGCTACTATTGTTAATTTTAACACTCGCCCCCTTATGTTTTTATTTTTGTACATGTTTTTATGGATAAACAATTATCAATTATCAATAAGATTGATAGACAAATAGATTGACAGATATAAAGATACAATGACAGAGGACGGCTAAGAGAAAGATTTAAAGAGGGACGCAAGAGAACAGCTCTGCAGGACGTTTCTGTTGTAGGAATTGTGAACAGTTATATCCCACAGAATATGAATTAGAAAAGAAAATACAGTGTATCAAAGAAATATTATATTTACACAGTTCATCAGAAATGCATGAGCAAAATTCCCAAGGATAGAGGAATGTCTGACGACAAGAACCCAGGCTCCAGAAAGGCAGAGACATAATTGTATGTAGATATGGAGCTAGCCTTTCCTAGGCCGTTTCAGTTATGTAATACATCCTGAACAATGGCCACTATAGATGGCCTGTTGAGACATTACAGCAGAAATGTTCACAAGACATAATGTCCCTTCCAAAAACATAATGTCTATTCTTAGGTACAGACAAATGACATTTTGACCTCTCATCCGCAGTGACCCAGTGTTTGTGAATATGGTTGGCCTGGTGAAAACTGGAAAAGAGCATGCGTCGTTGCGATAAGATACACCGGAATAAGGCAGAGACACAGGTTGATCATTCATTTCCAGACAGACATTATTGACCTGCTTGGTGGAATTGGTGGAAGTGGAATAGTATAAACCTGGAGAAAATTTATACATAGGGGAAGAAAGGGTGAAACTGGAAGGGGTTTCGTTATTTCTCATTGAGATTACTGACCTGCAGCACAACATTTCTGTTGGTTGAGAGTAGAGACACAGAGCACCGCGGCAGAACTGGTATGGTTGGGGTTGAGATAAGGATGAGATATCTGGTGACCTCTCATCCAACAAGGACACAAACATACTTGGCTCTGCTGGACAGAATATACCAAGGAACCTATTCATATGGCATCTGTGGCCGGCATACTTTGGTATTATACAATATACAATATAGATGTATTATGTACCTTACACATTTTGTTTGTGAAAAAATATATAACAGCATTTTTTCAGGCTGAATTTAAGGACAAGATGCACAAAACCATTTATTTCTCTGTGATATGTGATAGCTTGATACTGCATATATATGAAAGCTTGTTGTTGGAATTAGTTTCTGTGCAAAAGGAGGGTTTCATATCACTAGCTCTTAAGTTGGCCTAAATGTTCACACTGTGCAGTTATTAATTACAGCTATATGTGCATGTCTGAGATACCAAGACTGTTGTCTGTTGCCCCATCCATGGCTCTGCCTATTTTAAGCTTTCCATGTGGCCGGGTGAGTGATAAAAGGAGATAGCATGCTGTCATGGCTAATTTGATAAACAGCAATTGCCACTCCAATCCAGCAGCTGGTCATTCCCACTTGCCTAATTGATGAAGATGCTGGGAAATCCCAGGGGAAGGTGGAGAGGAAGAGGGCATGGGCAATCTGGAAAATTAGTGCAGGGAGAAGGATGAGGAAAGACTTTAAAAGTTGAAAACAAGGGGAGGAGGAGGAGGGGGAGGAGGGAGAGGAAGGGAGGGGGAGGAGGGGAGGAATGTGAGAAAGGGATCAGGGGAAAGGGGCAGGAAGAGGAAGGGGAGAATGTATAGGGAAAATAGGAGAAATGAGAGAGCTGGGAGAATAGGAAGAGAAAACATGGAGCATCCGAAATGAGGAGCAAAGAAATTAAAGAACAGAGAAGGAAATAGTAGATATGGGGGGATATAATTTAACTGAGAAAGCAAGGATGAAGAAGAGATGAAGAAGAGGGGATAGAGCAATAAAACGGACAGTGTATAGAATAATTCTAAGAAAATATAGCTAAATTCTTGTGAATATAAAGCTTGCTGATATAGAATAGTGAAGTAAACTAGGTGGGAAGAACAGTCGCCAAGATGTGGAAGGGGAAAAAAACAGCTCTAAAACTAAATGAATTACAAGGGTCATAAGAGACTGAAGTAGAACAGAGATTGTTCATGTATAGCACACTTTACAACATGACTTATGAATATTTCAAGACTTTGCAATTTAGTGGCATACTCTCTGCAGCCCAGAGCCAACAGTTACAAAGCAGAGAATTCCCGAAGGAGCCATGAATGAGATGATCTAGAGAAGTCAATGTGAGAAGCCCATGTGGTAGAATGATAGCATGTCACCCCATTAATTCTTAATCCCATCGATTTTCTCAAAACAGTCTTGATATCTATCTGATCCACCATATGCCTTTTTTCATGGATAAAGCTTGCTTAATCATTTGACAACCAGCAATCTCTTTTGATTGAGCTTTAATCAAATTTCGGCTGACATACCACATACTCTGATGTCTCAAATTTGGAAAACTGGTAATAAAACCTCAAAACAACGCCACAAATCAAATTCACTGGATTTAGTCCTTCAGCCAAAAAAAATATGGATTTAATTACCTCTCTCTCAATGGCTTTACAAGTCCAAAATTATCATTCCCATCCATAATATTCTGCGGCATATTCTTTGTTGGTGCAGATCATCCCTAATATTTCATTTCAATTCATCTTCTATAGGAATAATGAGCCTGTTTTTGTATTCATGGAATACTTGATTAATGAATGCAATGGTATAATCTAGAGAGCGATATGACTGTCAGCTTATTGTGCTTTGAACTGCTTTCACTCTATAAGGATCAAGACAATGCATGTTTCACTAGTTGGGTGGTTGAAGATTTTCAGCTAAGTAGAAGGTACTCTTTCAATTGCTGAAAATATCTAAACTGGACATTAGTAGGGCGAGATATAAACCTGGCTGTCTCATGTGTGATGAAACCAGGAGTATGAACGCTACTCATTCCATGAAAGATAACTTACTGGTTAACCATGATACCGGATTCATAACTCAGATTAGCTTGCCAATATATGACTTTAGCACTATCGTAAATAACGCAGGATAGCTATTTTAGACATAACATCTAACCAAGGTCAGCCTGTGTACTATAACTCACTCCCTCTAACTCGCATAACTTCAAATTACGCTAATCAGATTTTCAAATAATATTATGCAGTGATGCCACCTGGTGCAAAAATACACATCCAGCAGATGGCGCCTGTGTCTCTTATCACATTATCCTCTTTACCTTAGCATGGTCTGGGGGAACTCAGCATTGATTTTTCCAGGGTTCTTCTTTCCCTCAGGAATAATAATGGATGATAATTCACTGCAACATGACCCGAGGGCAGCCCAACACATCTTTTCTGCTTCGGCAAGGAAATTTAATATTTACAGACTGCGCAAGGTTCCATAACTCCCTCCTACTTTCTTGTATACTCGTATATATACTTCAGGAGTTCATTACAAGAACTCGGTTGCATTCATTCTGGCTCAAACTGAATTTATGGCCTACAGTGATACAGTCTGGCACAAAATTATTTGAAATACTATTTTCGATCATCCTGAGTAGAGCACCAACTTAACCGAAATAACATGCTATCATTGCTGTGAAAATCTTTGGGGATACTCTCCATTTAACCATGGATGGATGGATGGGTGATTGCAGCTTTACATCCTGTATCTATGCACTTTGTAGGCAACTGAATCTGCAGATCAGAGCAAGAATCAAACATGTGACACTGCGATTGGCAGCCTAGTGAGCCAAAACTCCCACTTAACCATGGAACTGTACAACTTCTGATCAATTCTATCTATGTATCTATCTATGTATCTATCTATCTATCTATCCATTCTATCTATCTATCTCTCGATCTCTCTATCTATCTGTCTATATATATATTAGGTGTTTTCAGACACATGCGGTCTTCGTAATCTGTCTACCCATCTATCTATGTATCTATCTATCTACTTGTCTGTCTCGCTTTCAATCTCTCTATATTGAGCTACACTTTGTAGTTTGTTATGACATATGGGATTTTGCTCATGTAATCTACGGAGCAAAATGTCTTCCAGCTTCAAACAGATTTTAAGAGTTTCCAAATTGTGAAATATTCCAATCTGCAGGTGTTCTGGCGGCCCTTGACTGTCCCAAAGTTTTAAGCCATAAAATATTTAATGTCTCCAAAGAACACTTGGAATTTAAGATAGCTCATCTCGCGAGAAGATGTTTCTTGAAACCAGGTCCCGCAGTCTGCTATAACTCTGTTTGCAGTGTAAAGTAACATTAGATTCTGCCAGACTCAGATGTCTTATTCTGCAGCTGCAACCTCAAAATGAAATGTAGTCAAATTATATGTTGTCCTTTTTACACTTGAAACGGTTGTCACACCGCATCCAATTGCATATATTTGTCCAGCCCAAGAGTGTAGGCCTAATGAGCGCTAACTTTTTGGGAGAGGGAGTAATATATCAGCTTATTTTCAATAATTTATTGATTATCTGCCCAAAATTTCGGCCTTCTTTCCCAGATTTTTGAGGAGTATATAATTTCTTCCTGCAGTTCTGCAAAAAAAACTGCAGAATTCTGCAGTTCTGCAAAAAACTGCAGAATTCTGCAGTTCTGCAAAAAACTGCAGAATTCTGCAGGAAACTGCAGAATTCTGCAGGAAACTGCAGAATTCTGCAGTTCCAAAAAAAACTGCAGAATTCTGCAGTTCCAAAAAAAATCTGCAGTTTCAAAAAAAACTCTGCAGGAAGCTGCAGAATTCTGCAGTTCTGCAGCTCCCTGCATGATTTCTGAACCTCTGTTACTTCCTGCAGTTTATTGCAATGCATCTTCAAAGTTCAGACCTCTTTGACATGGGGCTTGCCGCTACCAAGAAAACGTGGTTTGGGGGATTGTTGTATGAAGGATCGGGGTTTTTGGTATTCCTCAGTCACTACAGCGTTTCTGAAAAGTTTCTGCAGCAAAATCTGTAATTCTGCAGGAGATATGCAGCCTGGGAGGTTTTATGCAGCTCTGCAAAAAACTGCAGAATTCTGCAGAAAACAGCAGAATTCTGCAGAAAACTGCAGAATTCTGCAGAAAACTGCAGAATTCTGCAGTTCTACAAAAAACTGCAGAATTCTGCAAAAAACTGCAGAATTCTGCAAAAATCTGCAGAATTCTGCAGTTTCAAAAAAAACTCTGCAGGAAGCTGCAGAATTCTGCAGTTCTGCAGCTAACTGCATGATTTCTGAACCTCTGTTACTTCCTGTAGTTTATTGCAATGCATCTTCAAAGTTCAGACCTCTCTGACATGAGGCTTGCCACTACCAAGGAAACGTGGTTTGGGGGGTTGGTTTGGGGGGTTGTGGTTTGGGGGGGTCGGGGTTTTGGTAGTCCTCAGTCATTGCAGTGTTTCTGAAAAGTTTCTGCAGCAAAATCTGTATTTCTGTAGGAGATATGCAGCCTGGGAGGTTTTATGCACTTCTGCAGCTAGCTGCAAAAAACTGCAGAATTCTGCTAAAAACTGCAGAATTCTGCAGAAAACTGCAGAATTCTGCAGTTCTGCAAAAAACTGCAGAATTCTGTAGAAAATTGCAGAATTCTGCAGCTCTGAAAAAAAACTCTGCAGTTCTGTAGGAAACTGCAGAATTCTGCAGAAAATTGCAGAATTCTGCAGAAAATTGCAGAATTCTGCAGTTCTGCAGCTCCCTGCATGATTTCTGAACCTCTGTTACTTCCTGTAGTTTATTGCAATGCATCTTCAAAGTTCAGACCTCTCTGACATGAGGCTTGCCACTACCAAGGAAACGTGGTTTGGGGGGTTGGTTTGGAGGGTTGTGGTTTGGGGGTCGGGGTTTTGGTAGTCCTCAGTCATTGCAGTGTTTCTGAAAAGTTTCTGCAGCAAAATCTGTATTTCTGTAGGAGATATGCAGCCTGGGGGGTTTTATGCAGCTCTGCAAAAAACTGCAGAATTCTGCAGAAAACTGCAGAATTCTGCAGAAAACTGCAGAATTCTGCAGTTCTACAAAAAACTGCAGAATTCTGCAAAAAACTGCAGAATTCTGCAAAAAACTGCAGAATTCTGCAGAAAATTGCAGAATTCTGCAGTTCTGAAAAGATTCTGCAGTTCTGTAGGAAACTGCAGAATTCGTCAGTTCTACCAGGTAGCAGTTTGTGGAATGACCTCTATCAAAATAAACTTCCATGGACATTTTGCCTCTCTGCTCGGCCAATTCTCAACCAAATTTCATTCCGAAAAAAGTTTCAGGTACCCTACAACAAGGTCTATAGACTGCAGTAGTCAGTCTTTGTCCGTCGTTGATCTTTTCGCCGTACGATACATTTTTCGGCGATCGGTAAGCTCGCAAAAATGTCATTTTATAAACTGCTGACAGTGCTCTACCAAAATAAACTTCCATGGACGTTTTGCCTCTCTGTTCGGTCAATTCTCAACCAAATTTCGTTCAGAAAAAAGTTTCAGGTACCCCACAACCAGGTCTACAGACTGCAGTAGTCAGTCTTTGTCCGTCGTTGTTTCTTTTCGCCGTACGATACATTTTTCGGCGATCTGTCAGCTCGCAAAAATGTCATTTTATAAACTGCTGACAGTGCTCTACCAAAATAAACTTCCATGGACGTTTTGCCTCTCTGTTCGGTCAATTCTCAACCAAATTCCGTTCAGAAAAAAGTTTCAGGTACCCCACAACCAGGTCTACAGACTGCAGTAGTCAGTCTTTGTCCGTCGTTGTTTCTTTTCGCCGTACGATACATTTTTCGGCGATCTGTCAGCTCGCAAAAATGTCATTTTATAAACTACTGACAGTGCTCTATCAAAATAAACTTCCATGGACGTTTTGCCTCTCTGTTCGGTCAATTCTTAACCAAATTTCATTCAGAAAAAAGTTTCAGGTACCCTACAACCAGGTCTATAGACTGCAGTAGGCAGTCTTTGTCCGTCGTTGTTTCTTTTTGCCGTACGACACATTTTTCGGCGAACGGTCAGCTCGCATAAATGCCATTTTGCAGGGTCAGTGTAAAATGCGGACCATGCAGATGAAGCAGACCATTTTGCAAGCTGCAGAATGCATTGCAGATGAGCATCAAAACCCCAGACCCCCCCCCCCCCACTCAACCCCAAACCGCAACCAATGTTTTCCTGGGTAGTGGCAAGACCCTTGTCAAAGAGGTCTGAACTTAGCAGATGCATTGCAATTTATGAGATGCATTAATAGTACCAGAGGTTCACAAATACTGCATGGAGCTGCAGAACTGCAGAATTCTGCAGTTTCCTACAGAACTGCAGAATTTTTCTCAGAACTGCAGAATTCTGCAATTTTCTGCAGAATTCTGCAGTTTTCTGCAGAATTCTGCAGTTTTCTGCAGAATTCTGCAGTTTCCTACAGAACTGCAGAATTTTTTTCAGAACTGCAGAATTCTGCAGTTTCTATTGCAGAATATGCAGGTGCAGGAAGAAATTTAAGTGTACTGAGATTTTTGGCATTTTAGAACGAGCGGTATTTGAAGCGCCAAGCCACATATTGGAAAAAAGATATTTTTCAAAACACACCCAAGTGCTTGGCATGATAATTTATAGTACAGATACTTTTTTGCATTTGTCTCATACAGTACAAATTTCTAAATGTGGCTCAACTTAGCTGTCTATAGCTATTCATTTCTAGTCTTATCCGTATCTATCCATAGCTATCCATTTCTATTCTTTTGTATACACTGGAATCTCTTTACCCCTTGTTTAAACAATAGAAATTGTGGATAGCTATGGCTAGCTCTGGATAAGGGTAGCTTAGTTTAGCTTGGAATGGCTATAGATGGATAGCTAAGGCTAGATTTTAAATGACGAGCCACTTTTATAATTTTGTACTGTACACCTAAAATGAAACTGGAGTGATGGCTCACTAAGCTGCCAATCGCTGTGTCCCGGGTACGATTCTCGCTCAGGTCTGCAGATTCAGTTGCCTACCTAGGGCATAGAAACAGGATGTAAAGCCCCAAAGAGCCATGCAATCATCCATGGCTAAAATGTGACACAAGCAGCACACCAATGGGCAATTTACCAGCAGACAGACAGAAAATGGAGTGCCTTCTACACTGCCTGGTGGCCATTAAACACAGATAACTGTCCCAATGGACCACACCTATTTGGAGTATTGGAAAATGCTGAATTGGGGACAGGATACATTAAATGGAGGGGACAAAAAGAGCTGTGGAATAATGGACAAGGGATCAATGGAGCAGGGGGCCTTGATTTCTCCATTCCAGCACCCATAGCATGTCATTCAGTGATTAGGTGAAAATGGCCATTGAGCCGGGGCGAGGTTGAGGCCAGGTCTGAGGGCACCCTGGCCATTTAGCCACCACATGCCACACCATGGGGCACCATTGGCCACAATTGGCAAACCGTGCAATTTTTCCATAGGATATCCATGGCCATTTTCCACACCATTCATTGATTGCTGCTTTATGGGTTCACTGTACATCTTGACTGGAATTTCCAAAATTTATTATTCAGTTCTAAAGGTATTGCTATATGATGTAATTTTCTGGTATATGTTTTGCAACCATAAAACATTACCATGATGCTTCCAAGCTATGAAGAGCTTGATGTTTCTCGTGTTCATGCCTGGCTGCAAACAATGCATTAAATAAACAATCATAAACAATGATGCTGTACGACATGTATAGGTTATTCACCACGGGAGAGGGAATATGTGATTTATCAACAGACTTTAGCTGAGGTATTATAAACACATATTCCCAATCCCAAGGCGAATAACCGGCTTATAGCATGAGACAAACAATCAAACAGTTTTTAAAAACATGAGACGATAGGTGGACAACAAATATTACAGGAATTTTTATTTGTCCATTCATAGTAAGAATTAGCTGACCATATCGGCTTATTGGAGGCTGTCAAATGGTATAATTTAAATAATTGCTACTTTGAGAAACACTTTAAGAAGCATATAAGGTCTATCCTTGTTTGACAACTCCTTTTTTGGTTCTAACTGACAAAGACCCATACAAGAACCTTCAAAATCAGTGTCTCACTGACAAATTGCGTTTGCTGGTTCAAGAGTTCAATTCCTCAGTTATCCTGCTGCCCTAGAACAAAGTATATTATTGGGCACATACATGCAGGACTGCAAGTTGCTAGTGTATCTCACACTTTTCACAGCTTTTACAGTGTTCATGGCAATTGGCATGGTTACAAGAAAAGGCAGGAAAGGACTGAAAAGGGGAAACAAAAAAAACAGATCCACTTGTATTCAATTCTGTCAAACCATCAAAGCCAGATTCTATCAGGAAATCTGATTTGAAGTTATCCTAAAATAATTGATCGTAATGTATTATGTTTCATGACTGTCAATAACTTTTAAGTCCAAACATCTCATTTCATTCCATTACTGTCAGAATAGATACAACATCACCAGAGGACGTGTTATAGCGCTTGCCAGTTTGGAATATGACCCGATCGACTGATCTTGACTTGTTGTGCTGGTATACCTCGGGGCAGCTCAACTACCATCGTGATGGAGGGAGCTGCATAGAATACTGGGTTCAAATCCTCCATTTGATGTCCCATGGGCTCGGACTAAAGTGAGTTCCCAGGGTGAGATTTGAGCCCATGCCGTCAGAGCCAGTGGATTTTATAAGCTTTCTGCCTGATTGATTCCTGGTTAATCGAGTTTGTCACACCTTCAGTGAATTGATATTGAAGAGTCAGCAACTATACTAAGATTTACTGTCTGGCTGAGCTTTCTGAAAATTGAATTGACAGTGAAGTCTTATCAACACTCTCTATTTAACACAATCTGATATTATAAATAAGATATTCTCTAAACCTCACGAATTTCTATACAGTTTGTGACAAAGACCTCATTTTAATTAATCTTGCTGTGAAAGTCAAATTTCCTTCAAATGTCATTTGAGTCTTTTCCTTTGTATACATATTGTTCACGTATTGTTAGAATGTGATCATATATCATCCAATTTGGACGTAATTATCCGTTAAATGTGTCAGACAAACTCCGAATAAATGGTATCGTGTCAATATCTCTATATAAACAATACCGAGAATTTGCACAGCTCATGTCTCTAGTTTTATGGTATCTGTTGAAGCACCTAGCCCATTATGTTATGTATGCCACTACAAATAGCATTTTTAAAATTGGGTTGCCGTGATGGCAAGTGAATTTACGTATATAATCATACAATGCCGGTAGATAGATTTACATTCACATTTCATACACACTTGAATGATGGACTTTGCTTGTAAATGTGCTCATCTATGGAGCTCTATGGTATTTTGGATGATTTATAGTGAAAAAATCTATGGTCCAATCTTGAAGATAGAAAGCATAGAAAACACACTACTTCGTAATCACTGCGTACACATCCTTTATGTACATAGCGTATCAGCCGATATGAACTCTGAAGTGCTCCGTCGTTGTTTGAATGCGTGTCATTAGCCATATCGGCTTATCGGAGAGTGTCACAATGCTCCCGTTGTAGGCGCGCTTGGCAGTTCCGGTGAAAAATCAGCTTTTCATTCCCGCAACACAATGGCGCCCCGCCGACATCACTTTTCGCTTACCGCGCTGGTGATTTCGGAAGTTGGGCTCCCCGGGGGTAAAGATAAGGCAGGTTAATATATGTAAATGGCACCCCGAGGAGCAATAAATCGCAGCCATTTTAGACCTAAGGTGCAGAAGGGTGTCTTCAGCACAGTGTTCTATGCACCGGAGTGTTTCCCGCAGTGTTTCCCGCGACACGTCGCAATGACACTGCGCCCTTGTGCCCTCGCATGAGCCTCTGTTCCTCCGAGTTTCCCTTAAAATGATAGATTGCTTTCAGACCACGTCTGGGAATATCTATCTGTAAAATATCTCCAAAAGAAAGGGTTATAAAGGCCTCTGTGATTGCCCTCAGACAAGAGTTGGATTGTGATATTATTGTAGCAAGATGAAATTTTCTGTGGAGCTGCGGCTAAAATCTTTCAGCTACAAATGCTATGTTCCAGTTCTTTAAGGATAAGAAGGTAGATAGGGAGATAGGAACGTAGAAAGGATGATTGATGGATAGATGGATAGATGGATAGATGGATAGTTCGATAGATGGATAGATATATAGAAAGATAGATAGATAGATAGATAGATAGATAGATAGATAGATAGATAGATAGATAGATAGATAGATAGATAGATAGATCCCAAATAGATCCCAAATGTTTCTTATTTACTCAATTGACCTTAAAAGTTTAATGACTCTCAGAACACACTTGGTTGTCATTTTAGAATATTTTTTTGCATCCTTGAGGATTGGTATATAGAATTAAAAATTGCTTTGAATATGGCTGGAAGCTTTTCTTCTTCGCCATAATATCTGTCTGGATGTATATATCTTTAGATATATCAAAGTTATTTTTAATCTCATTTAATTTTAACCACAGCTTTCTGAAACATATGGTAACTGAAGTGATACATTACCATAATTTTGAGCTGTAAAAAATTGCGAGTTGACGGCTGCAAATAGTGTACTAAATAAACAAATGATTCCATGTATTTTGCAATAACAAATACATAACGGATATAATAGCTTAAGAAGCATGCATGCATATGAGGTATCAGCCGGTTAGGCTCCTCCTTTTCGGGTTCTATAACATGCATTTTCAAAACACAAAGTTAAAACTCTAAAATCTGGAGTCTGACCTCCACACAACATGGCATTTTGCCATTGTGTTGCAGTCAGGTTTCACTGTAGGGAGAATTAATCCTGGCCATCGGCTGCTCCAGTCATGTTTCCTGCCATTTCACCATCTCAGCAGAGGCTCAGGTGTTGGCAGATCTTCTGTGAAGCTGTTCCAAGAACATTCTGGGCTTTTCCGGAAGTGGGTTTGGGAGGGGCGGAAGTCAGGCAGGAAGTAGCCCCGCCTAACTGAATTCCGAGGTGTTGCAAAACACCCTGCAGTGATAGGCTATTCCGCTCCCAGGAAATTCCCCCTTCTTTCCAAATAACTGTTCAAAGATTCAACACACAATCGGTTATTCACCAAATGAAATGGCTGACAAAAAGACTGCAGACTCTGCAAATAAGAGACCGGGCGTTGGCATCTGTTAACTGTACATTTTTCTAACTACTTGTCCAAAGCACCACTAATATTATGCTTTCATTCATAGCTATGTGAAAAAATTGATAATATCATCAATATTATATATTATTAAATCAAATTAACTTCAGATTGCCAAACTATTGCTGAACCCTATTTTCCATCTGATGTAGCAAAGTAGTTCAACGGTCCAGACCTGCTCAACTGAAGGTAGGTTCTTGCACCCGATTCAAACCCCAAGCTATGAATCAAAAAATAATTTTAATGGACCTTCCAGAGCAACATGTCATCACTGCAAAATGTCGTTCGGATGAGATGTTAAATCAGTGGCCCCTGCATCAGTGTCTGAGCTGGGCAAGTAAAAGTCTCCCTCTATGTCCTCTGTTTCATTAAACAAATCTCGTGAGTGCATGAAACAGGACTAACCAGCTGCACTTATCATATCGATCTATCTATCTGTATGCGGCCATAATGCTCTGCTTAATGTCTTTGTCTGCATGGATTCGAACTTCGGGTGGAGAACCAGGAATTTTCAGTGTAACTTCATGAACAAATCCCAGCTGGATGTTTGAATGCGATATTAAATTGGCTGTATCAGTGTCTGTGCTGGGCAAGTAAAAGATCCCTCACATGGGGTAAATGCATGACATGTAGAGGACTCCTGCTCTCTCTTCCATATCTCATCAATCAACCCTCGTGAGCCCCAAAACTGGGCTTAAAGGGCCGCACTTACCATATCCATATATGTCTATCATAAAGGATATTCGATCACATTACAAATGGCTTTTGACATGTTGCAATTCTTCAAGAAACCCTTTAAGAGGTCCCAAAATTGGGCTTAAAGAGCGGCACTTACCAGTTACCATATCTATCTAGGCCTACATCTCTCTATCTATATCTATCATAAAGGATATTCGATCAAGTTACAAATGGCTTCTGACATGTTGCAATTCTTCCAGAAACCCTTTCAGTAAATGGCAGTTCTTTGAGTAACTTCTTCTGGAGATTGAATTTCTGCTAGAGCTGCATGTCACAGAATCAGAACATGGCATGAAGTGCTATCAATCTTCGCTCCACCTAATCCAAATGGTAATCTTTTAAGGCAATTTATCACCCCTCCACACTTGGCGCTTTATTACATGTAAGTGAGCAAAATGTAGTAAGTCAGCGCACTAGTGATATGAGCCCAAATATCATAGATGTAGGTGGTATGTGGGTAGGTAGGTAGGTACGAAGTTCTATAGTTCCCTCAGCATTGGAGTCCTCAAAATTGTATACACATTTACCCAATGTGAGGGATCTTTCACTCGCCCAGCAAGGACATTGATACGTATATACGTTGTACAAAGGGGACAGTTGTCAATTTAATGTCTCATCTGAACGATATTCACCTAAGAATGATAATTACACTCGTGAAGATCCATTGAATTATTTTGGGTACAACCCCTCGGATTTAAACCCATGCATGCAGGCTAAGACTTCAGCAGACCAAGCCAAGTACACCACTTCCCAGCTATAAAATGAAACTATTCGCTCAATTGCAAATCAGTTCGAACTACTCGCCCACATTGTTTGATGACAGTAATGTCCTGTACATTTGATTTCATGCCATTTGGAATATTTGGTGTTAAAACTTTGGACTTTTGCCGCCATTGCATTGAATTGGTGATGGGTGTAAATATAGAGGGCAGTGAGAGCGAATGCAGCTCTCCTTGTGGCAGAGTAAATGTCAAGCCATTAGCTTTGTCTACCATGGACTACTAGTAGATTCTAGGTTTGCAGAAAGTGCTGGTCGGGCAAAGTATCCACTGAATTCTGCTTTGAAAGGAAACTGCGAAATAAATTTCTTGAATGATTCAAATGAGCAACGATTAATGGCAAGCAGGGTTCAGGAGCATGTTTCGGATTGAAACATGATTTTGTTTTTTTTTTCTCTGCTTCAGGAAAGGATAAGAAATTCGATCCTTCCAGAAGGGTTTCTTAACGAAAAGCAACATGTCAGGGACCATTAGTAATCTGAGGGCTCAATGGTGAATTTTCGCACAAGAAAATGTCCAAAGATCACGCATGGTGTTGTTTTAAAGACGTCATCTGAAACTGGATGTCTTTCACAGTGAATGAAATGATGGACTGAAAATTGCTTTACTCAGCAGCTGGCTGGTTAAGGGTTCCTGCCTGCTCTGCTGAGGATCTTTGCCTGCATGGGTTTGAACCCCATAATTATGGGGAACTCAAAATGTTCAATGGACCTTCATGAGCAAGGTCCCAACTGGATGTAATTTGGATGAGACGGTAAATTGATGGTCCCTTGCATCAGTGTCTGTGCTGGGCGAGTAAAATACCTCTCACATGGGGTAAATGCGTAACATGTTGAGGACTATTGCTCTCTCTCTCTCTTTCTCCGATCCTTTCAATCCACCCCAATGAGCACCCAGATCTGAATTGAGAAGGCTGCCCTTGCCATACTGCTGTATTAAACTATCTATCTATCTATCTATCTATCTATCTATCTATCTATCTATCTATCTATCTATTTATATATATATATATATATATTTATCTATCTGTCTATATATCTGTCTATCTACCTATTTATTCACTTTCTGACGACTGATAGATTACAATTATGATGCTAATCCTGAATTGACAGATTTTTTTGTAATTATGTTGGACAGCAGTTCCAGTCATCCTCCACCTCATTGCTTTGTCTTCCTGGCCTGATTTATCCTGATGTTCATAAATAAAGAACTTAAAACCCCGATCATCCGTCAGTCTGTCTTATCGGTACAGAAATTATATAGAATTTTATCATTTCACAGTTAACGTTCTTCTTTTTCTGCTTTTCTGAGAATCATAATGTCACTAAATGTTTGTATTACTTATCTCATCAATCAACCCTTGTTAGTCACAAGAACTTGCAATAATGGATTTTACTTTCCATATATGCTCCGGCTATAAAATTCCTTACCTACCTCCCAAGAAAACCTTGTAACTGATCCATAAATCTATGCAATGCCTGGAAAATAGCCCTACATTTTTGTGCAAAGTATATAAAGTGCATTGAGAAAAGGATATATAGTGCATAACCATGCTATTATGTGTATCGTTTGCCTCCCGATAGCTGTCCATGAAGCCAACAAAAAAGATAAGAAAGAAAGCGAAAAACGATAAGATGTGTTTCTTTAGGGGAATGTTGAACAACGATAATGCAATTTGAGAGAACACCATTTGTGTGGTCTGTAGGTCCTCAAGCAGAAAAGACTGTATCCGCAAGAAAAAGAGAAAGAAAGAAACAAAAAAAGTTGGTTGCATTTCCCAAGAGAAGCCTTTATACAGCCTTGTGCGCAAGAAGTAAGAAACATTAGATCACCAGCTTATAGCAGTCATGAGATGGATGGATGGATGACTGGGGTATTATGCCCTGTATTTATGCACACATGTTATAAGCAATTAGGGCAGCAGGAGTACACAGCATGGAGTCGAAGAATGATTGAAACTGCTGTCCAATGTCGGTCGATCCCAGTGGCCAGACTAGAGCAGGAATCAAACCCAGAACCAGCAATTGGCAACCCAGTGGCCTACAAACTGAGCATATCCTCTCCCTTCAACAGTCAAGAGATGTTGCAGAGCCTTCCTCAAACTGTGTCAACTGTAAAGAATAATTTTATGTGTTTATCTGAGCTACATCTGAGTTCACATTACTTTGCCTCAGCCTTAAAACATTTTGTTTAACATGTTTAAGGAGGATCTTAATTCTGACACGATATCTTAGCATATTTCTTTGCGGCGAATTCTCCATTGAGTCCTCGGATTACTAATGGCTCTTGACATGTTGCTGTTCTTCAAGAAACCCTTCCTGGGGGATTCTATTTCTTCTCCATTCTGAGCATTCTTTGTTTCTGAAGGAAAACAAAAATCATGTTTCAAATCCAAAACATGCAACAAGATTCAACGTGCCATCAATCTTCACTTCATCTAAATCTTTGAAGCAATTTCTGAAGCCATTTTTCATTTTTGTTCCTTTCAAAAACAGAAAAACCACTAGAGGCAGCATGTCAACACATTTGGCCAAGTGGCTGACAACACTTTCCGTTTACTTTAAATCGATAGCGGACTTGACTAGTTCCTCTGGATGAGTGATAATGAGGGATATTTGAAAGGGGTTCAATATGGGTGGTTGATAATAAGGGATATTTGAAAGTGGCCCACTATGGGTGGTTGATAATGAGGGATATTTGAAAGTCGCCCACTTAAGGCAAGTCAAAGCAGATGGATGTTATTGACATGAATTTAGCTCATAGAACTCTTCATGCACACACAGTAAATACCGCCTCAAATTCACCTTTAGTCGAGTAATTCAATTTTGAAATTCCATTCACGACACATTGAGTTCCCGATGAGGTGGTATAGTTAATTTATCACAGCCTCTTAAAAATAAAAAGAATACATGGCTAAACAAGCGAATCTGTATCGTTGATATTCGTTGACGTTTTAGTAAGATGATATTTCATAAAGGAGATACAAATACCTCTCAATCTCAATATATATGCAGTGGATCCA
Source organism: Platynereis dumerilii (assembly GCA_026936325.1). NCBI lineage: Eukaryota > Metazoa > Annelida > Polychaeta > Phyllodocida > Nereididae > Platynereis > Platynereis dumerilii. The sequence goes on along the minus strand of JAPTHN010000006.1, from coordinate 56,426,646 downwards.
TTTATACAAAACCAGCGTTAGGCTTGCCTCCTGCTTGGGACGGCATCCGCTATATTTGACATGGCCCCTTTTTATTGAGGTTAAATGTGTGGCCCTTATTCTCTATTGGGCTTTAGGCAAATGCAGAGCCATCTGACCTCTTGGAATGCCTGTTATATTGCTGTGAGAGATTCTCATATACCGTCGTTTCAGCACAGCCATAATTTGCTGAATATATCCAACAACATATATACCGGTTGACGGTTGTATGAGCTTGGCATTGCGACTCAGGGTTACAGGTTGTGTAAATTTGGTAAGTTAGAAATCCTCAACTTATGATGCACTAACTAATAGAGCAATTTTAGAAAGATATATGCCGTAAATTGCTGTAAAAGCAAAACAACTGCATCTCTCCAAATTTGTGAGGAGCCTTTTCCTGGCAGGCAATAAATTTTTGTTTTCTTTAAAATAATACAATGTTTATCTTTACAAAATTCAGGCAGATAGGTTGCTGAGTGGTTAGATAATAGGCCTGGCCTACTCCACAGGGGATTCTAAAATTTTCAGTGGATCTTAGTGAGCAAAATCCCAGCTGGATGTTACTTGGATGACACGTAAAATTAGTGGCCCCTGCCACCTGTGTCTGTGCTGGGCAAGTAAAACATACCTCACATGGGGTAAATGTGTAACATGTTGAGGACTCCTGCATGCTCTCTCTCCCATCTCATCAATCAACCCTGGTGAGATCCAAGAATTGGGTGTTAGAGGGCCGGCGCCGCCCCTATCCATCTACATGTATTAGTCATTGCGGTTGTGCAATAAATATACTTACACTTGACTGTTTCCTTCTTTTCAACTGTACTCTAGCCTGTGCATTCAATAAGCTTACAAGATATGCAGTTTCTTACTCTGTCGTATAGGCCTAATCCAATTCCATTGCAGTGCAGTAAAAATCCTGTGCCGGTAGACATTGACATTCATCGCACGCCCTTTCTGTTTTGTTTTTGTTGCTGTTCTCTATTCTCCTTTTGCCCTTGATGTCCTTTTTGTTTTACAGACTAAAAATGTGAGTCATGGCCCAGAGCAGCCGTGAGTTATGTTCGGGCCATCATTCTTGTTTTATTAACAGACACAAAGCAAAAGGTCAATCGAACTGAATTCCGTAGTCCCTTGTGAGGGACCGAACGTCTGACCTGAACATGACAAACATCCCAGTGAATGACTTAACTGCCCTCTGTAGTTTCCGGCTGGATTTACAGGACCACTGTTTAAATTACTCCCTTAAGTGCCTGAAGTTCAAGGGAGTCTTAATTTGTATTCGACATGTTGTAGTCTTGTTCGCCGCTCACTAAAAACTACAAAAAATCAATAATTATCATTTTGGCGTGGGTAGTAAAATTTAAGATTTGTTCGCAGTTTCTGCAAGAGAGAGATGCCAAAAAGGAAAAGCATCTTTCAAATGCCCTGTAAAATCAGGGGTTAATGCCTTCACTGTACAGTCACTATTGGCTCTCTTACCCTTCCAATGTAAAACCACCGGTATGGTGTTGGTCCAATGGTCCATGAAACTATCGATGTATCAGCTGAGCCGGAGACCATTTCCAAAACAGAGTACTGTATCTGTGGATATTATACAGAGCATCTTTGGGGGTTGGATGGTGATGTGCAGGAAGCCAAGGGGGAGTTCTTCTGGATCAGATGAAGTGATCCCTGGATATGATCCCTGGATGTGATCTGTTTCTGTGTGTGATCCGAGGCAATGTCTGAATCTAATACAACATAACCTGGAAATGAGACCAGTGACTGGCAAAAAAAGGCTGGCTGAATTGAGATCTATCTGTAATTTTACTTCAACTGGACCAGCCTGTTCCATGCCCTTGGGACCTATGTTTTCCTTAAATTATGATGTATGTGAAATTGAAAAAGCAAGAGAAACAATAGAAAGAATTAAGATCTTGTCTGGTGTTTTACTCATGAAGAAATACCAACAACAAAGTGCTTTAATTCATTCCGTATTGCACTGTACTGTTTTGCATTGTAAGTTTGTTTAAGCTGAATTCTTCAGGGCTCCGGAGAAGCGTTTTGCTTATCGGGCTGGGGCCCTGTACAAAAGTATGTGAAAATGTATCTATATAGATCTTAATTGAGAAAGTTATCAAATTTAAAACTTAGATTACAACCAATGTCTGACAGCGGTATTAAGATCCTCAACGGCTCAATGTATAACTTTATGTTTGCATGGCACTTGGACATTTTGTTTGAAATCTCTTTCTCCCGGCGAACTTAAAATCCTCACATCTGGAAAGGGTATTTGCTTATCACAAATATCACAACATTTGCGAAGTAATCTGATCATTTGGTCTGGAAAGTATATGCATTTCTTCCATATCTGACGTACAGTCTCTGTCGAGGGTTATGTCTCCTTATCTGACCAGGACTGCTACTACGCTGTAGCGCTGTACATCAGTTACTTTAGAATCTATAATATTGCCCACATCTATCGACCAGCAGATGACTGCTGACTTATTTGTGACATCTTGCATAGATCTGCATTGCAAATGTAGAAGGTCCTGAGACCTGCAATCTGCATTTATATATATAAATTATTATACAGGAGACTGTACAGGTTTGATTCCTGCTCTGGCCGGGTCACCTGGAATTATGTTGGACAGCAGTTCCAATCATCCTTCTGTACTGAAATGATGCCGAAATTTATAGTTTCACAGTTAAAGTTCTTTTTTTTCTGCTTTTCTGAGGATCATAATGTCTATAAATTTTCATATCACTCATCTCATCAATCATCCCTTGTTAGTCACAAGAACTTGCATTGAAGGATTGTACTTTCCATATACAATGTATACTTACCGGTTATGTAGTTCCTTACCTATACCACACAAGAAACCTTATAACTGATCCATAAATCTGTTCAATGCCTGGTAAATAGCCTTACATTTTTGTGCAAAGTATATAAAGTGCATTGAGAAAAGGATATATAGTGCATAACCATGGCTATTATGTGCATCGCTTGCCTCCCGATAGCTGTTCCTGAAGCCAACAAAAAAGATAAGAAAGAAAGCGAAAACGATAAGATGTGTTTCTTCAGGGGAATGTTGAACAACGATAATGCAATTTGAGAGAACACCATTTGTGTGGTCTGTAGCTCCTCAAGCAGAAAAGACTATATCCCCAAGAAAAAGAGAAAGAAAGAAACAAAACAATTTCCTAAGAGAAGCCTTTATACAGTCTTCTTCATAAAAACTAAGAAGCATTAGAACACCCACTTAGCAGTCATGAGATGGATGGATGGGGCTTTATATCTTGTATTTATGAACTTGATAGGACAACTAGGACAGGAGAGAAGACACAGCATAGAGTCGAAGGATGATTGAAAGTGCTGTCCAATGTCGGTCGATCCCAGTGACCAGGCCAGAGCAGGAATCGAACCTAGGACCAGCAATTGGCAACCCAGTGGGCTACAAACTGAGCATACCCTCTCCCTTCCAACAGTCAAGAGATGTTGCAGAGCCTTCCTCAAACTGTGTGATTTTATTTGAGCTACATCTGAGTTCACATTAATTTGCTTCAGCCTTGAAACATTTTGTTTAACATGTTTAAGGAGGATCTTAATTCTGACATGATATCTTTGCTTATTTCTTTGCGGTGAATTCGCCATTGAGTCCTCGGATTACTAATTTCTCCTGATATGTTGCTGTTCTTCAAGAAACCTTTCCTGGGGGATTCTATTTCTTCTACATTCTCTGTTTCTGAAGGAAACAAAAAGTCATGTTTGAAATCCAAAACATGCAACAAGATTCAGAGTGCTATCAATCTTCGCTTCATCTAACTCTGTGAAGCAATTTCTGAAGCCATTTTTCATTTTTGTTCCTTTCAAAAACAGAAAAACCACTAGAGGCAGCATGTCAACACATTAGGCCAAGTGGCTGACAACACTTTCCGTTTACTTCAAATCGATAGCGGACTTGAGTAGTTCCTCTGGATGAGTGATAATGAGGGATATTTGAAAGGACCTTACCATGGGTGGTTGATAATAAGGGATATCGTAAAGTGGCCCACTTTGGTCATGCCAAAGCTGAGGGATGTTATTGACATGAATTTAGCACATGAAACTCTTCATGCATGCACAGTAAATACAGCCTCAAATACTCCTTTAGTCGAGTAATTGAATTTGAAATTTGATTCACGACACATTGAATTCCCGATGGTTTGGTATATTCAATTCACCACCTCTTAAAACAAAATGAATGCATGGCTAAACAAGCGGATCTGTAGGCCTATCTTGAAATGATGTTTGTTGACATTTTAGTGAGATGATATTTCATAAAGGAGATGCTACAAACGCCTCTCAATCTCAATATATATGCAGTGGATCCATTTATACAAAACCAGCGTTAGGCTTGCCTCCTGCTTGGGATGGCATCCGCAATATTTGACATGGCCCCGTTTTATTGAGGTTAAATGCATGGCCCTTATTCTCTATTGGGCTTTAGGCAAATGCAGAGCCATCTGACCTCGTGGAATGCTTGTTATATTGCTGTGAGAGATTCTCATATACTGTTGTTTCAGCACCGTCGTAACTTGCTGAATATATCCAACAACATATACTGGTTTTACAGTTGTATGTGCTTGGCATTGCGACTCAGAGTTACAGGTAATGTAAAGTTTGTAAGTTAGAAATCCTCGACTTATAATGCACTAACTAATAGAGCAATTTAAGAAAGATATATGCCGTAAATTGCTGTAAAAGCAAAACAACTGCATCTCTCTAAATTTGTGAGGAGCCTTTTCCTGGCAGGCAATACATTTTTGTTTTCTTTAAAATAATACAATGTTTATCTTTAAAGGACATTCCTTTGATTGATATTTTTCAACAACATTCAGGCAGATGGGTGGCTGAGTGGTTAGATAATAGGCCTGGCCTGCTCCACAGGGGATTCCAAAATTTTCAGTGGATCTTAGTGAGCAAAATCCCAGCTGGATGTTATTTGGATGACACGTTAAATTAGTGGCCCCTGCCACCAGTGTCTGTGCTGGGCAAGTAAAACATACCTCACATGGGGTAAATGTGTAACATGTTGAGGACTCCTGCATGCTCTCTCTCCCATCTCATCAATCAACCCTGGTGAGTGCCAAGAATTGGGTGTTAGAGGGCCGGCGCCGCCCCTATCCATCCATTAGTCATTGCGGTCGCGCAATAAATATACTTACACTTGACTGTTTCCTTCTTTTCAACTGTACTCTAGCCTGTGCATTCAATAAGCTTACAAGATATGCAGTTTCTTACTCTGTCGTATAGGCCTAATCCAATTCCATTGCAGTGCAGTAAAAATCCTGTGCCGGTAGACATTGACATTCATCGCACGCCCTTTCTGTTTTGTTTTTGTTGCTGTTCTCTATTCTCCTTTTGCCCTTGATGTCCTTTTTGTTTTACAGACTAAAAATGTGAGTCATGGCCCAGAGCAGCCGTGAGTTATGTTCGGGCCATCATTCTTGTTTTATTAACAGACACAAAGCAAAAGGTCAATCGAACTGAATTCCGTAGTCCCTTGTGAGGGACCGAACGTCTGACCTGAACATGACAAACATCCCAGTGAATGACTTAACTGCCCTCTGTAGTTTCCGGCTGGATTTACAGGACCACTGTTTAAATTACTCCCTTAAGTGCCTGAAGTTCAAGGGAGTCTTAATTTGTATTCGACATGTTGTAGTCTTGTTCGCCGCTCACTAGAAACTACAAAAAATTAATAATTATCATTTTGGTATGGGTAGTAAAATTTAAGATTTGTTCACAGTTTCTGCAAGAGAGAGTTGCCAAAAAGGAAAAGCATCTTTCAAATGCCCTGTAAAATCAGGGGTTAATGCCTTCACTGTACAGTCACTATTGGCTCTCTAACCCTTCCAATGTAACACCGCCAGTATGGTGTTGGTCCGATGGTCCATGAAACTATCGATGTATCAGCTGAGCCCAAGACCATTTCGAAAACAGAGTACTGTATCTGTGGATATTATACAGAGCATCTTTGGGGGTTGGAATGTGATGTACAGGAGCCAAGGGGGTGATCTTCTGGATCAGATGAAGTGATCCCTGGATATGATCCCTGGATGTGATCTGCTTCTGTGTGTGATCCGAGGCAATATCTGAATCTAATACAACACAACCTGGAAATGAGACCAGGGACTGGCAAAAAATAAGGCTGGCTGAGTCTGACTGTAATTTGACTTCAACTGGACCAGACCGTTACATGCCCTAGGGACCTAAACTTCCCTTGAATTATGATACTTATGAATTTGGAAAGCAAGAGAAACAATAGAAATAATAAACATCTTGTCTGGTGTTTCACTCATGAGTGAATACCAAGTTACCAACAACAAAGCCCTTTAATTCATTCTGTATTGCATGTTCTGTACTGTTTTGTATTGTAAGTTTTTTTAAGCTGAATGCTTCAGGGCTCCGGAGAAGCATTTTGCTTATCGGGATGGGGCCCTGTGCACAGGTATGGGAAAATGCATCTATATAGATCTTAATTGAGAAAGTCATCAAATTTAAAATTAGACAACCAATGTCCGGCAGCGGTATTAAGATTCTCATCAGCTGAAGTATAAAACTACTTCCTTTATGTCTGCACGGTGAATTATGCTTGGACATTTCGTTTCAAATCTCTTTCTTCTGGCGAACTTAAAACCCTCACATCTGGAAAGGGCATTTGCTGCTCACAAATATCACAACATTTGTACAGTAACTTGATCACTTGGTCTGGAAACTATGCATTTCTTCCATATCTGATGTACAGTCTCTTCCCATGGCTATGCCTTCTTATCTGACCAGGACTGCTACTAGGCTGCAGCGCCGTACATCAGTTAGTCTAGAATCCATAATATCGCCCACATCTATCGACCAGCAGATGACTGCTGACTTATTTGTGACATCTTGCATAGATCTGTCTTGCAAATGCAGAAGGTCCTGAGACCTGCAATCTGCATTTATATATCTAAATCATAATGAAGGAGACTGAGATGGAGTCAGAAAAAGTCCGAAAAGCAAAACAAAAGTAAATATATATACATGATATGATATCAAACTAGTGAAAGCCCAAATTTATTCCTTTACAATTATTTTTACATTTTTGACATGTTACAGAAGTTTTCAGAGAAAATCATTAAGTAAGGCCATGCTAAAAAAAGAAAGATTAGGCTGGAGTCTTGCTTTAATGCTATTAAGTTCAGTGCAAAAATGCTTTCATATTCCAAATATACTCCGAATATACAAGTAAGTGCAACAATTCTTTAACATTATGACCAAAAGGGAAAAAAATTAATATTCTGAATATAAGTGTATCAAAGCATTGATATTGAAGTAAAACAATGCTTTATAGTCTGAATATAAGTGTATCAAAGCTTTTTAAAATATCTCTAATATAAGTGCAACAGTGCTTTAATATCCTGAATATAAGTGCATCAAATCTTTAATATCCCAAAGATAAGGGCAACAATGCTTTAATATTCTGAATATAAGTGTATCAAAGCTTAACATCTCGAATATATAATTGAACAATGCTGGTTTAAGAAGTTTCAATTTCACTGCACAGGAGTGACGTTTATGGAACAGACAAGATTAGGGAAATGGAGATTACCAAAAGTACATCATCAGTGTTTTTGCTTAGTTCTTTAAAACAAACAAACGACCTCCCATGACCCACATTAACAATACAAAGGGCCATACTATATAGTAGTTGAGCATACGATAGTCCTCCTGGGAAAGTCCAGTCTTAGAAAGTCCTGCATTGGAAGTCGTGCAGATAAAGTCTTGGAGCAGCTGCGCCAAAAGAAGTAGGGGCTCAGCTGGCAGAGTCCGTTGGGCAAAGGGCAAATAAAAAGAGTTAATGTAGAACCCCAATGCGTATGCATGCCAAGTATATTTCTTAAGGTCAGGCGCTGGCTTACATAGTGATAAGAAAAAGGAATATTGAGCAGTAACTTGAAGGACAGACTTCAGCATAGACAAAATGTAGATGGATAGTTATATCGTATTTAACAGATAAATGGATAGGTAAATAGATAAGGATATAGACAGAAAATGGATAAATATATAGATAAATAGATTACTGGATCTATCAGATAGACAAATAGATAGATAGATAGATAGATAGATAGATAGATAGATAGATAGATAGATAGATAGACAGATAGATAGATAGATAGATAGATAGATAGATAGATAGATAGATAGATAGATAGATAGATAGATAGATAGATATTGGGAGTGCTACCCTCGAAGGCCAGTCCATACAAATTTACCGATTGTCAGGCAACGTTGAACCCAGCGTAGCCACTGATGTAAGGGTTAACGTCTAATCTTATATATTGCATCCGACTGGATGATGGAATCCATCGACCTTTCTCTGCCTATATAGTATCTTTATGATATGAAGTGTCTGGCTATCTACCTATCTATATCTATCTATCTACCTATTTTGAAAATATTTGCCCACCCGGTAAACCCATATGAGTTACTTTTACGGCAGTTACCATTAATACAACAGTTCATGCCGTAAAAACAACGGTTTTCTGCCGTAAAATGGCACTATTTTGCATTCAGTACGGTAGCTGCCGTTAAAGTAACACAGCCGGTTTTACAATGTATATTATACATTAGGCTACCCCTTTATACCAAGCTTACCTTTTCCTTTCTTTTTTCGAACACTCCATCTCTCAATCTACCCCCCCCCCCTCCCCCTACCATTATAACCCATTTCTCCGCCTCTGCAACTGGTCACTTTGGCTACTCCTGGACAACCGTTTATTGGTCCCTCGGTGAGAATATTGGGCTGAATATTGAACGAGCTGAGGCTGGGCTGCTCTGGACAGTGTCCACTGCTGAAACTGACCAGTTGCCAGGTCCAGGAATGTGACCACTGTTAGTCGTGTTAGTTGCTCTAGAGAGTGTACATGGTTCAGGTTTGGCAGATCCAGTTTGTAACCCAATATATCTGCTTTATATGTCCTCGTCGATTTTCTTGCTCAGAGAAATGGAAAGAGTTCGTTTTTCACTAGGAATGGTTATTTATACAAAATAATTTTAAGCTACATCATAAATTACAATGTGTTAGTACGCATATTAATCTCTCACTTGCTGATTCGACATACAATGTAAAGGTGTCATCGATACAGAATAGACCTATATATAACATCTATAATCTATGATGAAATACTGATGTTTTGTCATGAATCTTAAATCACAACATACATTTTTCAAATTATAGCATATAGCGTCAAACACAAAATGTCAGAATGATTTTAATAACGCTAGCATTACCGGATAGAATTTCTGGTTCAATAACACATATATATAGAAGAGAAGCTGTGATATTCGTGCGGAGGTGGAGTATGCCTCAAAAAGTCTAGCTATACTCTACCACCCACGGTTACATGGCTATATATCATGGCTATATATAATGGCACGTTTCATGTTAGATGGAAGTGCATTTCTTTTTGGGTGCTGTGGAAAGTATTAATATGAAAAATAACAGTTGGTCTATATACAATGCACAGGATGATAATGAAAATTAATGTAAATCTTGTCTTATGCAAATATTCGGACTTCTTTAAAGAAATTTAATTGATTACCTGATCCAATATAGTTGTGATATATATTCTAACCTCTTATTTCAATGTACAATGTAGGGAAGCAGTACACTGTAAAATTTGAATTTTGAGTCTGTTTTTAAAAATCATTGAGTGAGATGGTTGTACAATTCCTTTGAGCTAACATAGCTTTTTGTTTTAAGTTACAACAGCGGAAAGGTAATAACTAAAAACAACAAGCTATGTGAGCTCAAACAAATTGTGCAACCATCTCACTCAATCGTTTGAGCTGACTCAAAATTTCAAATTTTACAGTGTAGGTCTGACCTGACTAGCAGCTTGATTGGGACCCGGCTTCTACTTCCATCCGGGGTTACCTGTTTGACAAATGTTTTATTCGATGCCATGAAAGCACTTCACGTCATTTCCATGGTCTATGTCTGTTCTATGGTTGGTTATACATACATGTGTTGTCAAAAAACATAGGGCCGTTTCACCAACCGGCTGTTTTCACCATTAGACCTATCAGCCTGAGAGGTGCTGATAGGTGGAATAAGGTAAATCGTGTCCATGTGCATACCTCTGTTTATCTTATACAACAGAATACCATGCAGCTTTGTTGTTACTGTGGAACTTATTCACATTATGGCTGAATTCTGTGAAAACCGCCATTACCAACATCAAGGCAACATTCATGCATTTACCATGGCCACCAATTCCTACACCTCTGCAACCTGAATTAACGATTCTCGAAACACATCTCTGGCACATCTCTCCCAGTGACGTCCAATTTACTGGTGTCCAGCAGGTCATAACCCAGCCACGTCCACGTGGAGCTGAGAGGTCAAAATGTCATTCGCGGGACATCGGAATGGACGTTATGTCATTGGAAGGGACATCATGTCTTGTGAACATTCCTGCTCTAATGTCCCAACAGACTGCAGTAGCCACAGATCAGGGCGCATTAGACAACTGGCCACAGATAAGCACCGGCCAGTCCTCATCTTAGCATATCTGTCCCAGCTTATCTTGGGTCGGGCGCTTATCGAGGGACCTCCCAACATCCTTCGGAATTTTTCCCATGCATTTCCAATGAACTGTATTATATACTATTGATTTGATACACTTCAGTGTCAGTATATTTATTTCTGTTTCGCATTTATATTCCCCAGCATATATATGACCAATATCATAGTCTTAGACCGATGCATCCAAACGAACCTGCATGTGACTCTCACAATTCAATGCTATAAGCATATGATTTCAAAGCTTTTTCTATCTTACAAATACAAAATTGAGTCCAGCAGTTTATCTTTATCTATCTATCCATTCTGTCTATCCGGCTGGCTATCTTTCTATCTACCTGTCTATCTATCTGTCTATCTACTGTTACCTTTTTTGCAGCTTTTTATATTTCTATAGATCTATCCATTTCTTTTTTTTTTCTTGCTATCTATACACACCAGAATGAAGATCCCACCAAACTTGATATAATAACACATAGCTATTGTTGCGGTAGATTGAGTATGTAACTCCAGTCTCCCATGCCACATGTGTGCTATAGCTGTAGATAAGGGAATCACACATGGAGGTATTGTAAGCCTTAGCAACAATATACTCATATATCGTGAATGTACATGATGTAGCTATACAAGTGTACACTGTTGGTCATGTCTCATGGGAAAAGATAATCCCTTGAGTTATTCAATATTCTGTACAATGATGTAGGTAGCATGTTTACATACAAATTGTATGAGGGTAGTATTAGCTGTATCCCTTCATTGTTAACAAGTAACTTATATAGGGATTGGTTGAGCAATTCTTAAAGGCACCCTCCTACACATTATCTCTCTTTGGGGTTGATTAATGAGTTAAGAGCAGAGGTACTTCAATGTTGCCCTACGTTATAAGACCACCCCTTCTTGAGTAGTGAAGTGGTCTCTCACTAAAGTTCAGTCTCTCCTTGCAGTGAATTCACACTTAAAATTTTAGTCAGTGAAGGAAGTAAGCAGTCACATTTCAGAGAAGTCAGTTTTAAAACAGGGACCTTATATTGTGGGACTACTGAAGTAAAGATAATATTTTCAAGCATTAGTATTGTTCGAATTGACAGGTAGGCATAAATTGTTCACACAAATTGATAATTATATATAAGCTCACTGACAATGGATTAATGCTTTTTTTTGCTTTTTTTTTCTTTTCAAAAATGAGTATAAACTGCAATGCTTTAACATGCTGATAACATTCTGATAATAAGACTACATAGCACAAACCCATCTGTTGTAGTCTAAGATGTCTCAGACACCCAGTCCAATCACATTTAAATGTGAATTTTGCAAAAATGTTTTACCATGTTTACCATAACCCTCGATTAAAGATAGCCAAGACAATCCACAGAGACCACTCTCTACAAGTTCCATCAGATCACCATTACCATAACAAACAACTGTTAGCTTGCTTCTAACAACAATAACTGTGAGGGTTCAATCATATAGTAACTGCCAATTGCTTTCAGTGTCATTGGACTCATTGCAGTGGTTAGTGGGAATGCGATTGCATTGTGTACAATCACACTTTCTGATTTAAGGTTCTGCTCCCTGCAGGGGTCAAGCAGGGGTCAAAATTCTGCCTACTGGCCATGAGCAGATAAGGACAGAGGCAACCATTCCAGAATGATTCCAGGATGAAATGACCCACAAATGGGGTAAAGTGACCCCCCAAATGGACCACTGACCCCTCAAATGTTTGCACTGACCCAAGCTGACACAGATTGTGTCCCGGGGCATCTAGTTTTGACCTGTGACCAAAGCAATTGGACTTTTTTTCTCAGTCTTTTCTAAAGTTGGCAGAAAAGTTCCAACTGTTTTCATTTGGGTCACTGGTGATTTGTCTGCATGGAGATGGATTGCCTCGTAACAAAAACATTTCGGCTACAACTGACAGAAGTGGGCAGAGCAATCTATAAACTTGACAAAACATATGCATGTCTAAATGTTGTTGTTCTTTTTTGAGCCCATTATAACGAAACATGGAAGACAGATGTTGAAACCCAGGCTGCAATTTACCAGTATTCATGACCAATTTAATGTTAAAATGTAGTACAATTTTTATGAGGATGTTGTTTTTCATTTGTTTGCTGCAATACAATGTCATAGGAACAAAAATGTGTTAAGATAGGACCAAATTATGTCAAGATAAGAAAAAAAATATGTCAAGAGAGGAACAAAAACAAAAATACCTCAAGACAGTTCTAAACAAAATTTGTCAAGATAGGAACTAAATATGCCAAGATACATGAATGAAGGTGAAACACAAAGAGCATTTCTTCAGATGGAATATCAGACGATGGTTTATCTCAGTGGCGGATCCAGACACGATAGTCTAGGGGGGGCCCGGACGTGTTTCGGCATTCGCAGGCACGCGTTATCGCAATTTTCCAAAATGCTATTATTAATCTTGGTCGTCTAGGGGGGGGGCCCGGGCCCCCTAGGCCCCCCCTGTATCCACCGCTGTATCTGTGCTGTATAATACAGCCTGTATTATAGAGACTGAGGTTTTTAAGATGGTCTTAGATTTGTCTAGTGTCATGAGTTAGCACTGAAAGGAGACCAAAAGAGGAAATGGGAAGCCAAGAATAAGAAGAAGCTACTATGAGGAGTAGGCAGAATTCCAAAGAAAGCAAGACATGCTGCGGACACATTTTGGCCCTCTTAACTGTTGATGTTGTCCTCGGCTTATCTGCGTCACTTTACCCTACTCCCTCTATTCCTCTCTATTCCTTCTACATTAGCCTCTGCAAACAGATTCAACCCAGAGCAAACAGCTACTGTCACTCCAAGATCTCAAGTTACTATAGGAAGCTCCCAGGTTGTCTTGCCCAAACATCGCCCAACAATAACTTGTAACAATGCAATAAGAGTCCCTTAATGGGCTCCGCGTTTTCTATGGGAAAAGAAAATATACCATCAGCTGGACATGTTGGTTGCGAGAGATTTTGGAGATATAAGAAAAATCAGAGCTCAACAGGCTTACAACATAAACTAGCTTTACTTGGTAGATGTGGGAAAATGGATAGTGTCTAAAACTTTGCTTTCAATTGATTGTATTTGCTTGATAGAAAAATTTGACTTGAATGGTAGGGTCATTTGCACTATGTCTGCTTGGATCAAATTTTACATTAATTGAATGTCCTTAGAGACTATTTCAATCCAACTTCTATAGTACATATGTAGTAACTCAATCTGCAACTAAGCATACTCTTGGTATAAATAGAGTTGAAGCAATAAAATGATTTTGTTCTGGCGTTCAATATCAATTGTTTCACGAAATTTCAATAACACAACTAAGAATTTCTTTCCCTCTATTTCAGGTGGCCAACGAATGTTCGTATCCGTGTGACTGTCCGTACACAGAGTTGCGATGCAGGGCGGGAGTGACCGTCATCAAGGACGGATGTGACTGTTGTTATATGTGTGCGAGACAACAGGGTGACCTCTGTGGTTACAAGGACAAGTGTGATGAAGTCAGAGGACTTTATTGTGACTTCCATCACAGGGACGGAAGGCAGGAGGGCATTTGCAGAGGTAAATATGACATCTACATTCTACAATGACACATTATATTAAGGAATGTGACAATCTAGTTCTTGTCTGTGATTTTACAGACAAGCAGGGAGTACTGCTTTTTCCTCTCTGATTGGTCTAGAAAACAATCAAAGTGACTTCACCGATTGAGAAAAGCTTTGTGACGTAACTCACTACGTGCCGAAGGTCATAAATGACCGTGGAGCCCAGATTGGAAATGTGAGGGAATGTACTGAACGTACGTACAAAAACGACATCCGAATACAGAACATAAAGCCCCTGTCATCCATCCATGCAACCAAATGAATATTGTCAATCGCGGGTTGCGACCGGTTATCATTGGGAACACATGCAGTCTGGAAACACACAGGCTCCATATGCCTTTCCGATCTTGTGCGTTTCAACACCAGAGGGCCTTAATATTCAAGATACCCCCTGGTGGTATGTTTTTGTAACAGGGAAAGAGATGTTCTCGGATAATTGAAGCCAAAGCTTTGATAACACCCACCGGGCCATGATTAAACTGCCTCAGGCAATGTTAAATCATTCTGGGATCATGAGCCCATTAACCTTTTTCAGCTCTTTAATCCGAAAGCAAAATTGCTCCAGTTTCATGACATTAAAAGGGCCTCATTTCTTGTAATCTTCCAAAATACGAAAGCAAATGATGTGCAATGAGTTTCTAATTATGCCTGCTGATTCAGTGTAATTGTGAAACAGTTTATCAAGGGAACGTTTAAGGGATACCTTAGATTATGTTGTATTTCTGTAATCTCTCCTTCGGGAGGGTTAGCTCTGCTTTTAGTACACCGCTCATTGATCTGCGACCCAGCAACAGTGGCGTCACTAGAAATACAAGTCTAGGGGGGCTGAATCCCCAAAGATTAGAAGTGTTGTCAGAAACCCGAAGGATGGAAGCGCGAACCTTCCCAAAATCCAAAGATTTTAGTTGTCTGCTGATTTATGCACACGTAGCAAATAGATAAACTGCAAAAATAATGAAACATAGTGCACAACGTAGAGTGTCTTTTCATGGGCTCTGGTTATTCATTCACTCCCAGTTTCATGCAAAGAAAATTTTGTTTTTTGCCCAAGATTTCTTTGGGGGGGGGGGGGCTGAAAGTTCCATTTGGGGGGGGGGGCTCCACCATTGTGATGCCACTGCCCAGCAATTGGCCATCCAGCGAGCTACCAACTCAGCTAACCCTATACCCCTCCAAAAAATAGATTTACACCCCTCTAAAAATACTAGATCTATGAAAGTGAGAATGAATGACAGAACAGAGGATTCTTAAATTGATTTTTGATTTTTGATTTTCTAAACACCACTTCTAAAATAGACCAATCCTCTTCGTATGATTTCAGCGAAGGAACCTAAATCCTGTCTGGTGGACGGCAACACCTTGAAAGACGGGGAAGAATACAAACCTGACTGCAGGAGACTGTGTACGTGTCAAGATGGACAGTTCTCCTGCACAACCCTCTGTCCCCAGGAAGAAAGAAAGCCTTCCCTGCTCCACTGCAAAGAACCAAAGTTGATCGAGATCAGTAGTAAGTGCTGCAAGGAATGGACATGTCCGGTGCAACATGACGATATTTTCCATGAATTCCCAAGTACGTCAGGTGAATACCATTGGTGGTGAATACGAGTATATTTGATGATTTGTGTCAGTCCAAAATAAGAAGCAAAATATCCTTATTTCATACCCTGGAGCTATGATATTTTAATTTAATCACACACTGCCATAAACTTTTCTATAAATTTATGAGTTTCCCAATTTGAAAGTATTTGAGGCATCTGTAATTTACTATTGATGTATTTGCTAATGTTTTTGTTTTTTGACAAATAATTTGCTCACAACATATAACAGATTTGTGAGGAATATATGGGAACAGAGACCTTCACTCTAAAAAGTTTCAGACAAAATTGGTTTTTTAGATTCAAAATGGTTTTTTGAAAAACCAAATTTCAATGCAAAAAACCAACATGGATATTTTTTTAATTTGGTTTTTCAAAAAACCATTTTGAATATAAAAAACCAATTTTGTCCCGACATTTTTTACAGTGTTGGGCAGGGCTATTTGGATGGGGTCAATAACTTCTCTTGAGGCTGACAGTGAACCTTTAACTTGAAAAGGACTCGAGGGCTCTAAAAATCCAATATTGCCCCCATAGCTCTCGTTATTATCATATTTATAAAAATACTTTAGAACAATTTATAGTAATTTATAATGATTTTAAAATTTTCTAAAATTATTTATTGTTGTATTGTAATGAGTGACTCACACAAGTTGAATAAATTGTAATTTTCCTGCAGCCGTCCAAGACTATTTCAGGGCCCTCAAACAAACAAACTCTCTTTCTCACTGTGCTTAAACAGTATTGTTTTCATTTTCAAATTTCCTTCCAACTTTGCAGATCCCACTATTATAGGTCCTATAAATGGAAATGGCGACTGTCGGAAGGAGACGTCGGATTGGAGCCAGTGTTCAGTCACATGTGGCATGGGCGTTTCCATGAGGATGACGAACGATAACGAAGATTGTATCCCGGTCGATCAGAGGAGGTTGTGTCTTGTCAGACCGTGTGAATTGGCTGACAAACATATGGTGAGGGTCTACTGATATTCGTTACATTTATATTGCTGCACTAATTATTAAATAATCAAAAAATATTCAAATTTGGTCAGTGAATAATTTTGATTTCT
This sequence comes from Platynereis dumerilii, assembly GCA_026936325.1. NCBI lineage: Eukaryota > Metazoa > Annelida > Polychaeta > Phyllodocida > Nereididae > Platynereis > Platynereis dumerilii. The sequence continues at coordinate 56,409,776 of JAPTHN010000006.1, read as the reverse complement.
CTAAGTTTTGAATAAATCTCAGAACCGGTTTCAAAATTTAACAAGTATGATAATGAGAGTGTGAGAGATATTCATTTCATATAATATAAATTCCTTTAATGAATAATATATCAACTTTGTGTAATGCAAACTATAACAATATTAATTAGTTAAAAGATAATTGTAAAGTAAGAAATGCAGGTAAGTGGTATAGTTTTGCAGCTAATTTTTGTTCCTAATTGTTATTTGTTTGCTGAAAGTTACTTCACCAAGTTTTGCTCATAGCTGCTATAAAACTATGGAACATACGCCAAAACTGTGCATCTTGGTTACAAAATTAGACCCAACATAAACATGACAGAAACACAATTTTATGATAGAACAATTGACAAACACAAAACCAAAAGTTTCCAAATTTTTTCATTACGAATGATTGCAGTCCATGACCTGTGGATCATGCACCAAATTTTCAGCTTTATTTCGAAACCAAATATCAAAATCAAAACGAAATTTGTCGAAAAAGATCAGTTGATCTAAATTATAATCATTTAAGATCTTTTAGAGAAAATAATAAATTCAAAATTCATCATTTCAAAAATTTTGAATCCTTGAATTGTGGATTGCCCACAATTTTCCGAGTTCATTTCAAAATCAAATGTCAAAATCAAAACGAAAGTTGTCGAAAAAGGTCTGTTGATCTTAATTATTATCATTGAAGATCTTTTAGAAAAAAATGATAATATATTCCAAAATATTAGAATTTTTAAAGATTATAAGTAAGAGATAATGACAGATATTGCGAAATGAAAGCAAGTGAAGTAACAAGATGCCTTTTGGTCTATGCTTCAGAGTGTGAAGCGGTGCAAGAGCACGTGGAAGTCGAGAAGCCAATCGATCGTTCACGGGGACTGCCAAAGCGTCCACGAGTACCGCCTCAAGTACTGCAGCACGTGCAAAAGACACAAGTGTTGCGTGCCCGGCAGGACCAAGACCATCACTGTGGAGTTCACGTGTTCCGACGGCCGCACCCAGGTGGAGCCGTTCATGTTCATCAAGAACTGCGAGTGTCATCGCGAAAATAATTGCCCCTGGACCTGACCTAGAGGGCGCTACTTCATACCACATGAGGAGGACCACGATCACGAAGATTGCGATCACTAAAAGATATTGCAAACATTGAAAGATATTGCGAACATTGAAAGATTGATTATCAACATCTAAAGAAACATCTCAAGAAGCATCTCAAGAAACATCTCAAGAAACATCTCAAGAAACATCTCAAAAATATCAAAAAACATCAGAATTGTCAAAGAACACCAGAATAAACATCGGCAAAAATTTCAAGATGGCAGCGTGACAAAAGACACTGATTTTAACAACATCTTGACTTAACTCAATAGTTTAACTTAAAAGAATATCACAATTATATTCACAATTATATTGCACATAGAGTGTTAAATGTGTAAAGTTCATTATAGCAAGTCAACAGTTACAAAGCACAAAGAATAATTTCATATAATGTATGACTTTCAGTTAATCACAAGTCATTTGCGATGATAAGAACGTAAAAAACAAAAACAATGTTCTTAGAAAATTTATATTATTCATATTTGATATTGAGTTTCATTTTGTCAGAAAGACTTGAAAGAAGAAATTTTGTATCATTCTTTGCATTTCATTATTTGATCAATGTGTAATACATGAGAAAAAGAAGTCTCAGGCCAAGACTAAACTCAATTTGCTTGGATTGAAAACTTCCTACAACCGTAGAACATCATAGAATATTTACCAGATAAAATTACTCGTTCCAACAATAAACGATCCCATGTCTACAGATTTTTGTTTCAAAACTGCACGTGACAAAATAGGTTAACGTCTTACTACGCTTATCATTTTCGTGAAAAATGTTGATTGAGATTCCGAACTCTAATATTTCATTGGCAGAATTACTGTTTACCTACAATCCAGCGTAAAAATGCTTTTTTTTTTGTAAGTATGTATTTAACTTAATTTGATGACTTAAAAAATCCCTTATATGTTTAAATTTTGGTATTGCAGGTCTCTCCTAGGACATTTCTTTTGGACATTATTGTTTTCTCTAAAGGGAAAATTTGTTGGATTGGTTTTTTAGAAATTGATATATTTCAGCATGGTTTGTCCGTATCCTTATCCTTATGCATGACTTCTGAACTCTTTGGAAAACTTATTCACGAGAAAGTTAGATACAACTGAATCTATAAAATGGACAATTTTTAATTTAAATTTGCACACTATGGGTGTTTTCTAGCACATTGGAATTTAAAATTATTTTGTTCGAAGTCCAAGGCCTGATTCTTTCTTCTCATTACTAATATTTCAATATACCTGTTATATCAAAATATATGGAACATTATGGATTTTATCTATATCTGAAGCAATTTTGAAGGATGTTGCCTAAACTTGATGTTTCATTTTTTTTATGGTCGATGTATCTGACCTTTGATGATAAAATGTTACAGTAACTTAATTTTGTTATCATAAGCATTTTAATAGAATGTAAGGTTTTATTCATTGTATCGATTTGTGTCTACATTGTATCAATATTATCCATGATAGCCAAAAGACTTTGAATGAAGACTTTCTTTATAATTTTCTACTGCTTCTTTAAACCACACCATTGCAAAAGCAATTACTGATTCCAGAGCCAAAATATAACTGTGATTATACTCATAAATTATCACCTAGTCAGTGCTACCACCAAGTGTATAATAAGGACATTAAAGCAGTCACCTATTGGCAAATTAAGGAAGAGCTTTAAAAGAACGAGCTGGGAAGAAATGTAGGATAAGCGTCGGATAGAAGGGGTTTGAAGTAGTGCATTGATCACCATGGTAACGATCAAATAACCTGCAGACATTGCATATCAATGCTACCATTATATGCATGCAAATCTTAGTCGTCAGCATAATCAATGAATATTTTGATTGTAATTTTACTTTGTATGCCAGAATTACATGTATATATTCAAACATGCTAGCCTGTGCAGCTTAAAAAATTAGATACATGTATTTTTCATCTGCATGTTATAGTCGCAGGTAAATAGCGACCCTTTCAAATCAACCCCACTGTAACAGCTTCCTTGTGGTAACGTGTTGATCGGCCTGTAGCGCATTCAATAATTTACAAAGGAGTATCAAGAGGCTGTTAAGAGAAAAAAATGCTTGTCTGAAATTCATAAAAAAAATTTATAACTCGAATGCAGAAATTGACAATGCATTATTATTTATTTGCCTATCATCAACATATTATTTAGATTGTAAAATGATGTTTTTACCCATTCGGTAAGCGACGGTATACACATTAAGAATAACTTCAGTACAGTTTATTTTCACCTTGCTGTGGTCATCTTAGTTCCAACGTCATTTTGAATTAACCATGTCAAATATTTCCAAATTAGTGAAGCCTCAACTTGGTGCTCCTTATAATTAAAACAATGCTGAACAGATTAGCCAGCTGCAGCGTAAGTCAATGTGTCTGTCATTGTTGAACATTACCAGTTGTTGTAAGGTTCTAGCTGCCATGTGTGTTTCCATTACAACAAAAGCTTATCAAAGATTTGATATGTTTTATCATGTGTAGCAACCCCTGTCTGACAATTTGTCAATCTAGATTCAATGGACGTTACTGCTTGTCTCAAAATGTACGGTTGTGCTTGAAAATTAGTGAACTCAGAGATTTACCATTGAAGACAATGATAAAGTTGTCTCACCGTACTGGCCATAACATAAATGACATTGCACGAATCATTGAACCGATGACTGTATTGTACCATTGAGGTTTCCCACTACATGTACAGGCCTAACCATTGGATTTGTATTAGGGGTTTTTGTGCTAGATAGGGGTTATAATTGTGCAAAAGTAAGTGCACCCTACGCGTAACGTAGTGGAAAACCTCGATGGTATAAAACAGTCATTGGTACAATGATTCGTGCAATATCATTTATGTTATGGCCAGTACGTTGAGACAACTTTATCATTGTCTTCAATGGTAAATCTCTATGGGTTCACTAATTTTCAAGCACAATTGTAAAACATCATGGTTGAAATTTGATGCTCTTTGTTATGATTGCATCAAATTTCCCAGGAAAATTGTCCAATAAATCGCCACAGTGACAAATAATAAAAAAAAGTTATAAGTGTGCAATCGAGAAGTAATTTCTAAGCAAGATACCGCTGTAATTTCCACTCCATGTTCAAATCTTCTGAAAAACCACCGAATTTCAACCTTGTGCAAAACTGCTTGTCACTGTGGCCAATGTGAGATTTGGTGTTAGATAAAGATCATTAGTACAATTGAGGTTTTTCAGCTGTAGTATGCTTAAGGTGACAGCTTATACATCAAAGACTTGTAATTTTTTATATCTTATTGGTCTCATATATATTTACAAACAATGTTATATCATTTACACTATCTCATATATATATTCCATTTGTTAGCTGTTGTAGATTAATTTGTATTTAGGGATGTATATTGTACCCAAGTTAGTTATGATTGGACATATTGAATAGCTAATTAGGCTTCTGACAATCCTTTTATAGACTGAATGACAGTGCCAATCTAAAATATAAGAGGATATTACATGCTTTTACGTACCATGTACATTCTTTAATCACTATTGCAATGGTCTTAATTCATTTTTGCACATTTATTTACAAAAATTGACTTATCTAGAAACCGAATTGGATTTCAATTTACTTACTAAACATTTAACAAAGTTATTATTATTTGGGTTTTTAATTATGCTCAATAAGTATTTTTGTAATATTATGATATCAAGAACTCAGTACTATGTCTTGAATGTCATAATATAAGAATACAAATTCAGAGCCATGATCAGTAAGAATTGTTTTTGGCTTAACTTTCTATAGTGAGTACATTGGTAAGCTTGACTATTATTTCAGATGTTCTACATGTTGAAATTCAATATGCTTACTTGTACTTTTGATTGACACTGATTATTTGTTTCATTGTTAAATCATATGCTGTTTCACATATCAACTCAAGGCTGATAAATTGCAATATTTTTTCTACTAATGCCCACTTAATGACTACCAATGACCGGAATTATTGAATATTATAATCACGTCTCACTTCTCCAATTTCGAAGTAGTAATCTTGGTACCTCCTTTTTGCTGTTTTGAGATTCCTAGTATAGCAGTCATTAATATATATTGTAGTAATTGTTTAATAGTGGTGTTTCTATACTGTTGAATAAAACTTTATGAAAAAAGAGAGATTTTTCTGACTCTTATTTGTTGAACAAATCAAAATGCCATAGTGATTGCTTATCATCCTACATTATTTATTGAAACTGAAGTCAAATAAAATTGGACAGAAGATTTAGCTTTCTTTTGGAGATAGACAATTTTGATATAAATGTTTTAAGGACTTTCCAAAGCTGAAATTATTTTTTTTGAAAACTTTTTAATTTGATTTGCTTATTTCTTATAAGGGTCACAGGTAATACTTAGACTCTAAATTTGATGTTTATTTGAATATCGAGTTTGATACTGGGCAAGCATGAGAAATTTGCACGATATAAATGAGAGGTGCGAAATTTGAAATTTTGATAGGCCATTCACAGAATAATAGTTGATGCAATGGTCAACCCAAAGTTTTACTATCTGTGTCAGTAGATTGGTTTCATTTTTGTATCGATGTGACTTTTGGCAAGGAGCGCAATCTCATCTCAAATGAAAATCTATATTTCAGGAGGACGATGATAAGTGCAAAACAACATGGAGGTCACACGTGGAGTACAAATTTAAATACGACGGCTGCACAAGCACCAAGGATTTTAAACCTAAATACTGTTCCACTTGCAAAAAGAATCGGTGCTGCGTTCCGGACGCAACATCTACGAGAGAACTGGAATTTGAATGTGAAGATGGACGAGTGGCTTATTATTTATTTATGTGGATAAAGAGCTGTGTTTGTACTCCTCACTGTCCATAATAATGTTTAATAAAAAGCCATGTGACTGGTAATAGCATTTTAAAAACAAAATGGCTGACAGGTCACTCTCAACTGTGACCGTCCTGATAATTTTTACCTGCACAACGTCAAAAAAATTCCATGCAATGCAAGGCAATTTCATCTCATATCAAACACACTGACCAACAACTCATTAATGCAAATTTGTTTGCAAAAACAACTCAAATCAGTAGCAAAAGACACTGAATATTTGAAATTGCTGTACAAGTGTATTTTCCTGATGTTGAAGGAGACAATGTTGTTCGTTCGACACACCTCTACTGACTTACATACGGCAAAGGGAATGTGCAAAAATTGTTCTTCTTCCATTTGCATGGTCACCTTGCTATTTAACTTTTCTTCTTTTTTTTCTTATGGAAAAAGACCAGCATAAAGAATGCTATCAGTGTCGCAATACAACGGAAAATGTGACCCTAAGCAAAAATTCCAGAAAGGATACCAGTGTTATGCTGTCTTCATAAGAAATATGTCCACTATACCAGATTGTTATACATATGCTGGATATCCAGGATTTACCTAGACAATGATTTATCATCTCAAAGGTAAATAAATGCCGGAGATAAAAACAGATAGTAATACCTCAAGAGGGCGCCACGTGAAGATAAAAATGTGACTATGATTGATCAAAGGAAATCCAGGATTTAGCGAGACACTGAGATGGATGAGACACTCATGTTGGAGAAATGTTTCTGATGAAAACACATGGAATTTACTGATCCTTCACCAGACAAGATTTGCATATCGGCACAGAATACATAGGATTGGATTTGCTGCGGACATAAATAATATTAACTCGGTTTAAGAAGAAGGTCGGTGTGAAGGCCGAGCTGAGAAAATGCCTGTAAAGTCAGATACAACTGAACACTAGCAGTGGTCAACATCTGCAAAATGTGACTACACTCTAAAAAATGTCGGGACAAAATTGGTTTTTTAGATTCAAAATGGTTTTTTGAAAAACCAAATTTCGATGCAAAAAACCAAAATGGATTTTTTTAAAAATCCATTTTGGTTTTGCATTGAAATTTGGTTTTTCAAAAAACCATTTTGAATCTAAAAAACCAATTTTGTCCCGACATTTTTTAGAGTGTATCAAAATAACTTCATGCTTACAACAAGCATGTGGTATAGTTTACACATTGAACTATAAATCATAATTAAGTATAGCATTCAAGAAACACCAAGCAGGCTTATAACTATACTACTTTTACCGAATTTAAAATTAGTAAAGGATAACAATTGACCTAAGTCTGGTCAACATATCTGAAAACACAGATTACTTAATTTTGGTAAAGACATATTTATCACAAACAATCAAATGAATCAGTGTTCTGGATGGTTTTGTATATGGTAGCATCCAGTACGACATGTGTCAGATGTAAAAAAAAAACTTACGCTTATGAGGAGACACGTCACATCTATGAACACCAATTCAAAGTTTTTAATTGTGTAAATTTTCATCTGTAAACTTGCAGCAATCATTGCAAGTTGTGTCATCAACTTCATCCACATTGAAAAGTTTATTTTATCATCAAAACACATTCAAGTACATGTAGATTATCATAAATGTGTGTATGAATAAATGTTTCTCTAATTATTTGATTGTCTGTTGTCTTTATGATATTTCACATTGTGAATGATCTTCTTTAACCATGTCTTTTATTTCAGTGTGTTCTTTACCTGCTTACTGCTCTTGAAACAATCAGGAAATATTGTTGCATATGTGTTAAAGATAGAGGTCCATAATGTGGAATATCATTTGGATTTATGGGACATGGGTGGATATGAGGGCATGTGATTGAACTATAAGAAAGGCAACTGCAATTGGAAATTCACTTTTGGTAGTGGGAAAATATTACAAAAATCTCAAAATTGATTGCAATCAAATCAGAATAAATTACGAGCTATTCAGGATTTGAGATTAATGGTTAAAATTGAAGCATGGGTACTTTATTCTTAATGGATATCAGTGGCAAGCTATTGCAATCAGTCAGAGGGTAGAGAAATGGATGCAATTATGATTGCAAGTAACACATATTTCCTGTCTGTTTCCAGAGTGGTATACGGTGCAAAAGTACTTGGAAATCGCGTGACCGGCGAATTACTCACGGAGACTGTGAGAGCGTCCACGAGTACCGGCTGAAATTCTGCAGCACTTGCAAACGAAAGAAGTGCTGCATGCCAGCCCGGAGCAGGACGCTGAGTGTGGAATTCAAGTGCAAGGATGGCCGCACACAGATCGAGCCCTTCATGTGGATACGCCATTGTGAATGTCGACGAGAGAAGTCCTGTGCATCTCGGCCTGTCGAGGGAACACCTTACTATGAACAGAACCCTTGAAGAGAAGTTTGATAGACTGACAAGATTTAAAAATGCTGTACTAAAGATATGGTACATACTTTGTGATGACTCTCGTACTTTCCAAGAAAAACATCTGCCTGGACATGTGACAATTAAATATCATGCATGAAGATGAGGATAATATATCTTATTGCTATAAATGTAAGAAGTCAGGTTCCCTTTAATAATTAACAAGTTTGAATGTGACTGCAAAGAAATTGGTGATCACAAAACTTTATTAAGTGAAGGGTATTGGATATTGTAAGGCAGAATCTTAACTGAACTGGAAGATGGTCCTCAATGAGCCTAATAACCTACATACACATCCTGAAGAAATTTCACTATTTGTGAATAAAAGATAGAACCATCTTGCTGGATATAACTTGCATTTATCTTTTGAGAATTATTTTTGGTTTAGCACCAAACACAAGGATGATCTGAATATATCCTCTGCATAAAAAGCCAGTCAATCAATTAAATTGAAGGATACATAGTTAGTGAATGGATAATGATGCAAATTCAATGTCATGTTTTCCTTTTTAAAGTTTCATATATGAAACTTTAAAAAAGGAAAATATAACATTGAATTCGTTCATTGTGACTGTTGCTGAGTGTATTTTTTTGCACAGAGTGGTGCGGTTGACAAATTTAAGGCTATTGAGTACCATCATCAAGTTTAAGGAGAAAGTATACAGCCAACATCTTGTTCTTGACTAATGCTTGATTTAACTAAAAGAAAAAAGAGCAGTCCATTTACTTTGGTAATAACCCTATGCTGAACAGTGGATTGCAATCAAAAAAGTGGTATATTATATGAAGATTATGTATGATGAAAGCAAAATATTCTTATTATCCTTTCTTAACTTTTCTATTGTACACTGTGTGGGTTGCTTGTGCTCTTGCATTTCAGCTTCATAGAACTTTGATAGTAATGGTACTGATAGGGGACAATGGGGTTAGTTAGTTTGGGCCTTGGTGGCACAATGTCTTCGTCGTTGGTATTGACAACAAGCCCAATTTCACCAACGTGTACTGATTATTTTCAACTAATGGAATCAAATTTTTTATTTTTTTGCTGTGATCTTGAAATGAAATTGATTTTTATTACAGCATTTTGTTCAGATAGATTCTTATTTTTTGTTATTGGGCAAGTTTTCCTAATGATTCAGACATCAGACACCTACAAGACCTGCTCTGAGCAAGTCTTTATTTGGTCTTGTTTGGACTGTAACTTTCTAGGTTGAGTGATTGATTTTTATCAATTGTATCACTATGTAAACCAATTTCGCTGATTTAGACGTGTATCTTGAAATATGATAACATTGCAAATATAAGCTTAACTTTTGGACTAGTCTAAAACTGTGAACTCAACGCTTAAGACTAGTTTCAAGTTTCTCACTGTTGGTGAACTGGGGGCAAAAGTCTGATTTCTGATAACGCCTCAAATTAAAAGTAACTTGGTTGACTTTTTATACATCAACCTTGAGATCAACTAACCCCACTCTCCCCTATATTGAATATGCTGTAGATAAGGCTATGCATGTAAGTGTACTTATAAATAAGCTGGTCCAAAATTGCGATTGTGATTGATCATGGTAATCAAGTAGTACTCGCGGATTGTGAACGTACGTAGTCTTTATTTGATTGTGAAATATTCTTTAATTGTAATTTCATATGGAATTATACATCAATTGATTTGTATACAATTGTATGTGTTTTGCATGGCATGCCTCTAAATGTTTCTTGCAATGTCAATCATCTTCTATGTATTTGTACCATTTTGTGATTCAATTTAAAGTGAAAAATTAAAGGTTCTGACTTGTGATTTCTTTCATAGACAATTTTATGTACCTAGTAACTTTTGCAATGGCATCAGTTACATGGATGATTCACTTTTATGATAGCTAAATTTTACCCAAATGGACATTGTTTTAAGAATAGCTATAAAATGTGCTTCAATTTTTACATCCCTGTTTTTGGTATGTACCGATATTTATGAAACCTTTTTTAATTTTCAATGTACTCTTGGACAATGTATCATTTTACTCAATGTACTGACAATCACAATTCTTTAAACCGAAAGGTACCTCACCTCAGAGACCAAAATGCTATTTCAAATGTTTGCAATAAAAATATTGTCGTGGTGTGTAGTTGTGCTTGCTCTGTGTCCGTTTGTGTGTTGTAGTTATTTGTGACAATCTTTTACATTAAAGAAAACTTCTTATTTGCGGCTTTGTCTTTTTTCCTTACGCACTGAAAAAAGGGTGTGTCAAGACAGACAAAACAAAAGATAGCTGGTGTCCGTCCAAACTCTTTGTGAAAAATCAGACAAAAGCAAAGCATATTTTTGGCATTTCCTTGATCAAATTACACATGAAATTGATCAGAATTGACAATTTGACTGTTCCACACAGAAGTGTTGCCTGATACACACACAATTTTGGATGGAAACCAACTGACACGTTTGATTTGATTTGATTTTATTCAGCCTCCATTGGAGAGAACATATATTAAAGAATAAATACAGATAAAAAGACACTCAATGATGAATGCAATCCATGTAAAACATAAAAACAGTAATTTATTAAAAGCAACTAAAATGCCAATAACAGATTGTTAACACTTAAAATATCATGCCGTTTAAATAGACAGAATTTGACACTATCTGCGATGCCACATGCCGGCCTCAGTTTCATAGAACGTTTACAGAGGGCTTTATAACTTTTCTCACCAAAAAATCTAACAAGTATAAGAGATCTTACCTTTGGCAAATTTGCACAACTGATGAAACAAGGTATTTCTGACTAGAAATGACACCCTGTCAAGCTTGTACCATTAGATATCTACATAGTTTACTCATTCTAGAAACTCGTCGAGAAAAACGTTGACGCACGAACACAAGCTTACTTTTAAATTGTTTGGCCATATTATTCACAGGAGGCGCAATGTGCACAAATCCAAACTAACAACTAATACTTCCCTCAAGAGTATAGATACATGTATAAGTTCAACAGTGCAGCATTGAAACTCCTGTGCTGTTATTATACTAGAAGGGGCCTCACCTTGTATAATACCAATGTTGGATACTGCTCTGCACTGGAAAAATATTCTGTTAGTTGCACGAATAGCCACCAGGTTTCAAAATAGGTACAAGAAGGACACCTTGTGGATGTAATGGAACTGCACAATAAATATCTACAGCACCTGACACTGAGTTTGCCACTTCAATGATGTAAATTTATGTATAGTACTATGAGCTACTATGCATACATGCCTGTGCAATTGGTATTTCTCCGTATATGGATTAAAAACCTTTCAATTAGATAATAGTATTTTACATCCTACAATGATTGTGGTGTTCATTTGCACTCACCCTGCTCACAAGTGCTATAAAATCTGAAGAGTTAATGAATATTCTAATTCTTATCTTCTTTTCAGCTTTTTTCCTGCATGAAAAATTCTTTATTCAAATAATTGTTTGCGGTTTTCTATACGAAGACATTGTTTGAAACAGCAAACAGACATCAATAAAACAGTCAAATATGCATTCAGTAGCTTTGAATGATCCTTTACTGTGAATAGTGCTTGTCCCTCGATCCAGAGGAGAGATAATCTTTATTATCGTTTTCACAGATATGTGTTTTTCCAGTTTGTACTTCGCTTTATTTCAAAACTGTGATGTCACAGATTTAGTTGTATAACTTAGTATATTACGAGCAGACATTTCAAGAAGCTGACTAAATGCATTGACACATGGATTATTTATGTTTAGCTTGTTTAGCCTTAATACCTGCACTGGTTGTTAGATGCTTCAATGAAATGTAACTGAAACAAACAGACCACTTATCCTCAAAGGAGCGTTACACTGCTGGCCAAAAAATTGGAAATGATAACCTATTCATCACTGCCTTAGTGTTGCACAAAATTGTATCTGGGTGTTCGGATTGTTACTTGATCAAATTGAAAAAGAGCAAAAGAAATTTTAAGTGGATTATTAAAGGTAAAATGTGAAAATAGCATTAAATTTCAAATGTTGCCCTCAAAAATGGGGATGTGTCAAAGTGAGTAGGCATTGGCAATTGCCACTTCATTGATATGCCTGACCACTTCTTTGGGGCAATCAGTATTTTGAAATCAACAAAGGAAACTGAATGTCCTTCATGTACACAGTGGAAACTACTCATACAATCCCTCTTCCAATTATGACTTTTTTTTCTTATTAGATAAGAATCCATGCACCCAAAGGCAACTTACTGTAACACTGATCCGATGGCAAACAAAATTCTGTTTCCAAACTTTTGGCCTTCAGTGTACAATGACTGACAATGAATGTCTAAAAGTGATTTGAAATTGTGAAGCTGAGTGTCTTGTGAAAAACAACAAAACAGGCTTTGTTTGGGAAACATTGAAACAGAGACTCTACTTGCAAAGTGTAACAATCAGCTTAGACAGAAGCTGTTTGTTGTGGTTCCATACAAAACATAAAACTGCCTGGCAGTTTTAATTTCCTTTGTAATAAACTGTGATGTCAAACTCTGGACTGATATGTCACAGATTGAAGATTAGACCAATCACATTCACGGATACCCCAATGATGTCACGGTTTAACTGCAAAACGAAGTTTTCAAAAAACATGTAGCCATGAAAACGATAATAACTTGATTTTCACAAAACAGTGGTGAGTGTTCCTGACACCAGGTCAGGACATTAGAAATAATTTCAATGAAGTTTGAGCACCTTTTGGTTGACATGTTTTTAACAAGCCAAAAATCTAAATTTTAGAAAAGAGGGGTATGTGCATACAGAGTCTGCTGGCTTAGACAAAAAGATGCAATCAAGCTACAAATCGAAATATACACGTATACTCACACAGTATCAATATGCAAGCCAACAATCTGGTTAACTTTGATAAAGATTGGAGAAGAGGTCTTTGATAAATTGAAGTTTTTGTCTCTTTGTTGAACCCTTTAGAAAGGTCTATTATTGCTACTGGTATTTATTCAGCTATTTCAATTCTGCCACACAATGGGACAATACACACCCAGATCCTCAAAATAAACAATTGCATGCTCTGTGGTTTCTCTGGTTGGCCAAAAGTGTGATTGTGATATAAATGACTGTGGCTGATCACTGGAGCATGATCACTGTAATCTTGAAAGTTCATGTCTACACTCTAAAAAATTTCAGACAAAATTGGTTTTTTAGATTCAAAATGGTTTTTTGAAAAACCAAATTTCAATGCAAAAAACCAACATGGATTTTTTTAAAAATCCATGTTGGTTTTGCATTGAAATTTGGTTTTTCAAAAAACCATTTTGAATCTAAAAAACCAATTTTGTCCCGACATTTTTTAGAGTGTAGCTGAGCTGGGGGCTATGACATATATATCTATGACTAAAGGCAACAAACTGCTTTTGTGGTTTGATAGCTTGGAGCCAAACTTAAGAAGTTAAACTTCTGAACATTTTTTGCAAGATGGATGGAGTTTATATATATATGGACCGTTTATCTTATATAAATGACTCATTGAAATCCTGATATTATAATATCATTCATGACTCAGTCTTGCTTACAGTGGGATCTCCCAAAAAAATGTAACAACACAGAATCAGTGGATTTTAACTTAGTTGGCAACAGGACTATGATATGTGCATATCACGGTGGCCTGCTTTTTGGCTCAACACTACCTGACATAACTTTGAAGGCAAGGTGAATGCCTATGTGGGTTTATTATATATTTATACTCCACCAACGCATAATGGGAAAATACCACAAATCACACACAAGGAAATATCCACATTATAGGAAGTCTCAAGTGTTTTGTGGGCCTACATAATATAATTGAGATCATTATCACTGATATACCATATTGGATACAGGCCTGAAGGTTTATTTGATATAAATCACGGATCATTGATAGAGACAAAAGGACTATATTAAAATTGTCAGAGACATATTTATGATTTGGTGCTGTAACTTTGGTCTAGTCATTAATTTACTTGGATTCACCTTGTTTTAACATTTTCAAAACTTTCATCCTTGAAAGCTGATTGGTATTACACCGTATGTGTAATATTCAAATTTTAATCAGATTGAACTGAGATATATACAGCATTGGGATTGTTTATCACATTCAAACATTAATTTCTTGGTTAATAAGTTATTGTGACACAGAAAAAATGGAAATGAAAATATATCAAATTGGACTGTTGGTGTGTTTTCAAGTCACAGACATACATTTATCAGTTCTATGCATAATGTAGAACCGGTAGACTGGCAAAATGCAACACTCTAATTAAGTTATATTGGATCAATACACATTGAGCTTAATATATATGATTTATATACACATACACACAGGGGCAATTAAACACAAATACTACAACACTGGAATATTGACATTATTGATCTGCATTGAGATCACCCAAGCATTAGAGCTGATCCCAAAATCAATATGGAGAAATTCCCAGGAGTTAAGTTGAGAAGGAACAGTTCGTTTAATAAGACTGTAAAAGAAAAGGGGAGTCCAGATATCAGAAGAAGATCCATACCACTAATGGTCAGCATGCCTGTGGATAGGGAGTCCATGCTGGTCATGGAGGCCAATGAAATAAGTCAGTACCTCAAGAAACATTATGTGAGTATTTCTTGTATATGTTTATATTATTTTATTTATTAAAAAAGATATTTACAAGCTGGATAAACACAATATGCACAGATTTTTTCATGTGGTCCAACCAACAATATATGTATACAAATCATGAAGTATATCATAAAATCAATTAAAAACATGTCCAACATTAGTCTTAAAATCTTCAACAGTTGCTGATAGTGACTCTTGTATTGACCAGGTAAACCATTCCATACATTAGAACCTCTATATATATGAAGGATTGTTATTGTGTTGTTACAGCCAGGAAATTTGATATGCAAAAAGAGTGAACTGTTGCACAGTGAAAATTGCACTTCGTGAATAATGAAAGCTGATGGAGTGTCATCTTCCCTACATTCAACATGGAAAACATTGAGGCTGGAAAAAGTAGAGGCTGTTTAATTAGTCATGATCAAGAGAAGGCCATTTGATTTGTCATAACTGATTTTAGAGTAAAAATCAGATCCATAATCCTCTCGTTCGCTAGTCACCAACGAGCGGGATCTCCTTAAATCAAATTAACATTAAAAAGTATTGGGTATGGTCATGACAAATCATCAGCATGATGACACACGAAGTGTCATTTTCACAGTGCAGCAGTCCACTCGTTTTGCATTATATATCAATTTCCTGGCTGTAATGTATCTTCTTTTCATGTTGTGTATGTATTTTTTCAAGTACTGGTGACACTAATCAGCTTTATATGTGTATCTACATTGTATTTTAAACAAATCTGCCTTTTTTAGATATTGTGGATTGGAGAAATCAATATATATTGAATGTTTATGGAGCATTTGTGGTTGGGGTTTTTGACAAAAGAGTATTGTTCCTATTCTTGCATATTTCTGCACTACAGCTGCATGTTACGAAGGCAGCTGCATGTTTATGCATGCAACCACCCTGTCCCTGATGCAGCTGGCCTATGCATATTAGCCTGCAGGCAATCTGTTAGCATTTTTAAAACCATGTTCAGAATATGTCCAAACATGCCATTTCTGCATTGCTATAGACCTACAACTTCCTACATTGCTAAAACTTGTTTTAGTATGTGTTTACAGGATATCAAATATCTTTCCAAAACAATTCGTGCCAGTGTTTGAAATGTTGAGCTTGAATACTTTTCAGGAATGCCTAATACAGGACTAAATGCTTTGAGCATTCAGAAATTAGCAATGATTTATTGTTGCTCATAAGAAGCCGTCTGCATGCTAATTGGGAAATTCAACATAGGCTTAATAGCTATATATGCAGACATTGTTCATATATATATGTATATCTAAGGGGGCAACCATTTAATTTCCAGGGGGGGGGGCTTGGAGTTTTCCTCTGTGGGGAATTATTTATTTCACTTTTACATCTATCTATCTGTCTATCTATCCATTTATCTATCTTTCTAGTACCTACTCATTTATCTGTCTATCTATGTCGATCTGTCTATCTATCAAATGGATAGTATCCCTCCATGGGGAGGATTGGTCTATTAGTAGCATGCTGGACCGCCAATCGCTGGGTCCAGGTTTGGAATCCTGCTCTAGCCGGGTCCCCTGGGCTATGTTGGATGGCTGTTTCAATCATCCTTCGCCTCATTGCTTTGTCCTCCTTCCGTCCTAATTAACCTACCAAGTGCATAAATACAGGACGTAAAACCCCAATCATCCATCTTCATCATGTCCTAATTAGCTACCAACTAGTATGGAGTGCATGATAACAGGGCACAAAGTCCCATTCATCCTTTCACCCATATATTTTTTTCCATGATTTGTCCATCTATCAATCTATCTATCTTAAATTTCTATCCATCTATCCATCTATCCATCTATTATTCTCCCATATATTCATGCATCTATCTCTCTATATCCTCAGTTGTATCTTTTGTTCTATATTGATCTGTCCATGTGTCTGTCTATCTCTCTGTCTATGTTATTCATATCATTCTATCTTCCCTTGCTACTTAGAAAGAGATGCATATCATACAGTTCTCAAGATTCTGCAGATTTCCCAAGGCAAGAAACTTATCTGTCTAAGATCTGTGGAGTTTTGCTTCTGGGGAAATCTAAACATATCTCATTGCTTTTGTTGTAGAAGTTCAAATAAAGTCCAAAGAAAATTCGTGACATTATCCAAACTTCTGCTCTGTTATATTATATATTTCAAGACATCTTAAATATAATATTCATATGTACTTTCTGTGGGATAAGTGAAAATAGAAATATATATATAAAGATAGATTTTGTTTTCATTTACGCAAAATACACGTGTATAATTGTATACATGTGGTTTCATTTTATAATGAAATAACATGTCTATCGTTGCATTGTGATTATTTGAGCAGGAAACAGAACTATCTTTTTAATCAGGAAAAATTATTTATTTCCGGTACTTCATTTATTGTTTGCACCCTTTTTGTCCAACAGCCTCTGCCACCGTCATACCCTTCCGCCTTCCCTGATTCAATTCTTTGCCTTTCAACATTCCTCGTAACTGTTGAATCTTCTAGTAATAGCGGGGCATATTTGTCATAGAAGCACGAAACTTGGCACACAGTTTAAAAACTTCTTAAAGAAAATATTTAGATAGGGAGTCACTTCAGATTTGACCTGGTTGACCCATGGCACCAATTTTTCAAAATGGCGGCTAATTTTCTCATTTTCCTGCTTTCTGTGAAATGCCTATAGTTTGACTGTACGAAAACAGTGCTCATTATTCCTTCTATTGATCTAAACAACATTATCAATTTATTTTTGTATTGAACTAAGGAATTTTAGGTGGTCAGGGTCCATGAACTGTTGAAGAAAATGCAGCATTTTCGTGGAAAATGGCTGCCAGTAGCCACCTAAGGTGAATCTGAGGTGGCTCCCTATCCAAATATGTTTGTATGCCAAGTTTCATGAGCACTTCTATGTATAAATGCACAATTTTTTACATACCTGCCCCGCTATAAGTGTTGAATCTTCTTGTATTGCAATTAATATATAAACGGTTATGCATATCTTCTATTTGGTCTTGCAATACAATAAACCATTTCGGTTAAATTATGTTTCTTTTTTCACAGAGGTTCTCCAGAGACAAAGATGGAGTGGTCAAGGTGGTTAACACTATGTTAGGACTGAGCTGCCTCTGGACGATGGAGAGACTGAAGGAAAGGCTGGTCAGCATGAGGAAACTCATGTACGCTGTGAGTGGATACTTTTCAGGATCTTTGTGTTGCCTTATGCTTGTATTTTGACATCTTTCCCGAGGGATCCAGAAAATGTTGATGAGGGGGTCTGTCGGGTTATCGTGTGGCAGAATGTATAACCCTTGACATAACGTGACTCCGTGCTGGTATAGGTAGCATGTAAAAATATATAAATGTCATCTGGTGGGGGGGGGGGATGCATATCCCCATCTCCCCCCCCCCTCCTGCATTCTGTCACAGCATTTTTCATGTAGCAGTGTCAAGTGGTTGTCCGATCATGTCTTGTCCCAGCCGTCTCGCATGTAAATTTATGCCATAAAATGTATAAGGATGTCACACAGCACCCTCAATCAAATTAAATGATAATTATTGTACCTAATGAGCAACATTACATAACAAATTTCAATCAGACATGGATATTTTATGCTATTGGTAACTGTGAAGCTCATGCAGTACATCATTCTTAAGTGGATATATCTTGCCGTTCCTTCCCCTATCATTTAAAATAAAAGAAATTAAAGTGATATCACAAGATCTTGAAGGAAATCTGCACACATGTTTGACATTTATAATTCTGTAAAAATAATCTATCAATATGGATCTTGAAAAACCCTAATGAAATTGAAAATAATAACCATTTGCAGGCGGATACGGACAAGTCAGCCATGGCGGGGGAGTCCGTTTTCTTTGACCCTGCAGACACTTGGACCAAAGAACAAGACGACATAAACATACACATCATGGAAAGTCCCAGGATGAAGAAACAGGAAGCCAAGAAACAGGAAGTGAAAAAACAGGAAGTGAATAAACAGGAAATTAAGAAACAGGAAGTCACAACCTCACGAACAAATACCACTACCAGTAGCAATGCAGGCATACGTAAGTGAAGTGCTGGGGTGCATAGGAGTCTTAGACATTATTTTAAAATAATGAATGTCTCCAAACTAATTTTGATAACTTAGGGTGAAAGTTCCTGGGTGTGTCAAAACATTATGAAAATTGCTTTATCATCCACGGTAATACTTGATCCCAAAGTGAGCCTAAATAACGTTCAGTCATCAATCATCAAACAAACCCGATTTAGCTCACAGTGAAAACTGTCCTTGAAGTGTGAATCAGGGAAATTTCAAAATGGCCACCATTTGTTATTGCTCTCTTTGGAAGCTCAATAGGTCCGAGCATCCCAAGTGCCAATAAGGTCAGAGCAAATTTTCCATTGGATATCTGCAGTGCCTAGCTTTCACTATTCAAAATTATTTGCAACTGAATTTCTGGAAGAGACATGTTGTCATGGTTGTTCTATCTTGATTGTATCTATCTTTCTTATAGATCTACTTTTGAAAAGTTGATTGTTCACTCATGATTTTGGGAAAACGGAGATAAGTAAATATTATAGTTGTGTTCTCATTCTGCAGAACATACATGACTCAATATCTTTATCACAGGAAATTCTACGAGACAAGATCCAGCCCCTATGACGTCATCTAGGCCTTCATCACGTGGAATGGAACGTTCGGAGACTCCCGGATCAAACTCTCGCCCCCTAGTGTGTGAAGTGTACCCTACAGTCAAAAGCAAACAAAGGAATGATGTCACAAGTGACAATGATTCACCTGGAGAGTCTCCAAGGTATGCAGATGATGCCGATTTGTAGTGCCTTTTGCGAACTCAAGAAACTAAGTGTGAGCAGTTCACACAACTGTTTTCTGGAAGAAACTAGGGCTACTCTGATTATGGTGATGGCCTTGACCTATAGATATTGAACGGAAACTTTGTGAATGTACTATGAAATTGGAAGTTTTCGTGGAGCAGCATACAAATCTAACTTTATACCAGGTGGCAGCAGCATGCAGTTCTCTATTTCAAGGGATTGTGGGGACTTTGCCCTGGCAATCACAGTCCTGTATAGATAGTGTGTGTATCAATTAATACATTAAATGAATAAATAAATATCCTATGATGCCATCGCTGCATTTTGCGTGTTAGTTATTGCATACTTCTATAATTTACAAGTGAGTAAAGATAGCTGAGGATATTTTAAGATCATACATTTAGTGATAACTGTAAACTTTTTACAAGAATAATAGTAGGAATTAACACAGTACGTACACCTGTAACTGTAAACAATAAAACTGAAATAGTCAAACATTGGTATGTATGTACTTTCAGAGCCAGTCACTCCGAGCCCATGGATTGCGCATCCCTTCCAACACCAATCAAATCGCAGTCTCCCGTCCCCACCCTTGGGGCATCATCAGCGTCAGTCTCCGCCGCCTCATCAGCAAAATCCCTGTCTTCCTCTCTAACAGTATCCCTGAGAAAATCTGCCAATTCATTATGCCAAGGTAATGTCTAGTGATTACTGCTGATTACTACTGATTAGATCACAGATGTACAAGGTAGGTAATACTAGGCAGATTATCATAGTGCCTTAGTACAAAGCTATGAGGTCCAACATTGTACAATGGGTGATTGAAGACACCCCCCCCCCCCATGTACAACAGGCACTACTCCAGGAACCTGCCGAGTTAACACACACAATTTTTGTTTCAAACAGACAAAATGGACATTAGCTGGTGTCCTTCCGAAATTCTGTATATATATCAGGAAAAATGTGTTTGCGAAACACCCAAGGAATCAATCCATCCTGAATAATATTTTGTGTAATCTGATCACAGAAATGAAATAAAAATACTAATGTTTTTGTGTGATATTACACGAACAGTTGAGGTATATTTATTGCGAGTGAGAACACCCCCACGAGGTCACAGATTGCACCTCCATGCGCGTGAGAGGCGTGGGCCTGCTATATATTGTACAGCCACGCGCGTGGATGTGCATTCACTCGCACGCGTGAAGCTTGACTATGCTATCCAGCGCACCTTATAGTATGCGTGGCTATTGTTACAGCCGAAAAATCTACATGCCCGATTTGCAAATCGGGCTGCTTTTTGCATGCCAGACACTAAAATAGGTTTTTGTCACAATATCTACTCCCTTCACCATGCTTTGCCAATATCCCTAACGAAATATCCAAAAAGTGCAACCAAGCCACATTTTCTACTGAACTTTTCCAAAAGTTCTAATGTGCTATGTTAGAAACTTTGTCATAGTATATTGACAGTCATCTCTTCTACATCAAATAGTGACCAAATAGTGTCTCATGGTTAGGAACTATTTGGACACTATTTGTTAGAACTTTGGGCTGTCATGCACTGCCATCTCTTCTACAACAAAAGAGGGCACTTCTCTGACCTCTGAAGTTGAAGCCCCCTCTGCTCGATATTTTGGAACCAAAAATAGGACCAGTAGAATAATTGGCAGCTACCAAAGCTCCATACGGTCTGCCAAAGCTCTATACGGTCAGCCAAAGCTTAAGATGGAATATCATCTGATGAAATAGGGTCTGATGAAATATCCAAATAGCGTCTTGGAGGATATTTGACCTTTTCAAATATCCTCATAGTGCTATTTGGAATATTCAAAGTCTTTTGAAAAGCACTTTTTGATATTAGACACAATGGCAGTAGAGACATTGTCACAAGCAGCTATGCAATGCAGCGCACCTTTAAGCGACCACGTGGCTCATACTAACAATTGAGGAGTGCTACCGAGCACACATTCACCAAGCTGGAATGTGCCATCCAGCGCACTACTGAAGGCGTTCTCAAGAGCACTGGTTTAATACCCTTTATTTGGCCAAAATGTAGTCAACATTTTTTTAGTATCAAATTTTAATTGGTCTGGTGTCGTCACTCTTCAAGTTGCCAGCCGAGAGCCTTTCACTTACAAAATAGATAGATAGATAGATAGATAGATAGATAGATAGATAGATAGATAGATAGATAGATAGATAGATAGATAGATCAATAGATAGATAGATCGATAGATGGATAGATAGATAGAATCATCCACTAAACAGTGCCAGACTTGCACCTCCTGCCCAAGTAAGACATGGTTATGTCACTTTAATAAATGTGTATAGTTTTATGACGAGAAGGTGCGCTGTGAAACATTGTGTTGAATGAGGTGCGCTGGATGGCACTCCCAAAGGTGGCCTGGATGGCACTCCCATCACTCCTGGTTGTGTAATGAAAGGCATGTGGTTTGGCCATTAAAAGATGTAACCATTAGCAACCCCAGTAGCGTTATAAGATGCGCTCACTCGCAGTATCATGAGGTCACTGTCACGAGTGCCATGTATTGCATAACCACGCAAAGTCATAGATGTCACCCTCAAGAGTGCGAGGGATAGCAGCAAGGGCTTCCCAGCATTCTGATGATCAGGGCAGCTGAGGATCATTGATGAGAATTCCTGTGGATAGCAGGGTCAGGTGTGCGCTCCATTGCACAGTCAGGAGTGTGAGTGATGGCATCCTCAAGAGGAAAGGTGCGCTGGAATGCACTTTCCAGCGCTTGAAACTGCGCTCAGTTGCACTCCTGAATGTGTCAAATATGCCAATAAATATATATGAACAGTTGGAGGGACACGAGCTATCATTCATCTTGTCTGTTTTAATTATTCCTTTACTTCAGTATATCATCTTCTTAGAAAATACGAAACAAAAATCTGGAAAAAGCTATCTTCATTTCATAATGAGGCTCTTAATATCTAGTTTATTTCTATACAAAATAATGATTCACAATACCATCATAATATGTTGAATAATGGTTGGATATTAGGCCTGTTGCGCATTTACTAGCAAATACGCATGTATGCCACGATCGTTCAAGTTACAAAAGCAATTATCTGAATTTTAGAATAACAGATCCTAATTTGATGTAAATATCCTAAACCACTTAATCTAAAAGCTGCATTTTATTATTTTGCAGAAGAAACCAGTCGACAGCAGTCAATTTCATTTGTTAATGCCTCTTGCCAGACCGACCGCCAACTGCGGTCTTCTCCGGTTGTTGGTTTATCTCTGGACATGATCAAACTGCTGAGAGACAGACTTCGGACAGGTAATACCTGCTTTCCCAATAGATTTGTACATTCAAATTAATAAATCCATTTATTCACAAAAAAAATATATTAAGAGTGAAGTGATTGAGCCCGTAAATGTTCGTTGTCCTCAGACTCCAAAATTCTGTGACATGACAAGTAAGATTTCAGATACCGGTATGTTTCAGACTAATCCGGTGCTATGCACCTCTTTAGGCTATAGGACAGATCTTTCAGAATATAATGCCTTACAGGTTTATTTTGATTAATAAAAACCTAAATTATTTCTTATCAGTAAGAGCGATCACCATAATATATATTATTGTATATCAGCGCAATAGGTAGGATGTCTATCTTATTTGCCAGAGACCTCAGATTTTAACTCTGCTCACGAATCTGACAAGTTTATAATAATGCAGAATAAATTAATAATCATCCGGTATAATTGATTTATAACATTCACCTTTTTGCAGGATACCCAGAAGGAAATGTCCTCGTAGACCAGATTTTGGGAAATTGTGAGAGTCTCAAAGTTGTCGTGGTGAATATTCTGGAAGGTTTTTCGCAAGTCCAGGATTCTGGTGATGAAATCGGTAAGAACCCAACTAACTTGATGATTGCCTATATTGATAGGGAGCCCATGAACAACTTAGGATGACATGTCCTAAAAAAAAACCACATTCGGTCCTTGTGTCTATGAAATCATCTGTAAAAGGTCTGTACAATGCCTTTATTAGTGAATGAGTAATAACGGTGATGCATCTGGATGACAACAGTTTTTGTCTGTGAGTGAAACGGATTTTGGCTATTTTGGCTTAAGCCCTTTTGCAACATTTTATTACAGCGAAACACTTTGATATAGAATTAAGGTGGACTGTGGCACTGTGAAAATGGCACTTCGTGACTCATGATAGCCGATGAAGTGTCATCTTCTCTACTTTCAACATGGGAAACATAGAGGCTGTTTGATTAGTCATGATCAGGAGTAAACCATTTGACTTCTCATAACAAATTTTAGAGTGAAAATCAGATGCATTATCCTTTCGTTTGGCTGTCACCAACAAGTGGGATTAGTCTCCTTCAATCAAATTAACATTGAAAGTATTGGGTTTGATCATGACAAATCATCAGCATGATGACACACGAAGTGCCATTTTAACAGTGCCACAGTCCACTTTAATTCTATATCAAAGTGTTTCGCTGTAATGGGTTCCATTCCTCTGGTTGCATTATTATGTTGAACAGCAGTTTCGGTCATCATTCTCCTCATTGCTGTGTCCTCCTCCTGTCCTAACTAGCTTACCAAGCGCATAAATACATGATGAAAAGTCCCAATCATCCATCCACCCATCCAATATTTGATTCTATATACCAAGATAACCGCATTATGCAAACCTACTACTTCTTCCCTAATGATGCAATTACGATAGTCTCAGAGTACACTCTCTAGTAATAGGATGTAGTGGAGTGCCTACATACAGTATTTATCAGGAAGGAAATCAGATTATGCTACGCCGGATATGCGCACTTCTTTGCTATTTAAAGCAGACGACAACCAAAAATCTTCCCCTTAACAAGTATATAACCAAAAAAAAATAAGCGCGTCAGCAGGTTTGGTGCATCACGATCGTAAACCGTGCAGGTCTAATTCGAAACCTACAACCTGTAAATTTATCTACAGTGCCCCTTAGTGCAATATGTTGCCTGTCTGTCTCAGGCCAGAAATAATATATTGTTGGCTTCTCTGATAGACTGTCCCAACATATTTTCTGCCACGGAAAGAAAAAATAAGATTACCTACCGGCCATTTTTACTCAATTGACATAATAAAAAAATTTAGATCACCCCTTTTTTTCATCCTGTCGACCGACCTTAGACAAAGTACTTTTAGAAGATACGAAAAGCTTAAGATCAATTATGTCAGGCCTTTTCGGCCTAAGAACCAGGTCCTAATTCTTTGTAGCACTTTAATGATTGGTACCTATCTGCTGTTCAAATACAGTGCGGTCAGTCCGAATCATGAATAACATATTTCACTGATGTAATTATCTATTTTATTCTTCTTTTTTTTCAGCTTGTTTTAACGACAGCGACCTCATGAAGACTTCCAGTATGCAACTAGTCAGTGCCTTGGAACTTTTGGTGTCCAACACACGTCATCTACTGAACAGAAGTGATGTCACAAATAATGAAGTGACGTCATCAATCCAGGAAAAAATATCTAGCACAAGAAATGACCTTGCTACAGAATTAATCATACTTCTTCATGTGAGTGCAATTAACAAAAAAAACAACATTTAGCACCTTGTATTCATCCAAAAACCAATGTCCGGAATGGAAGGTCAACTGACAATAATCTTCAAAACGGAAAATCATAGGAAAAGTTAAACTTTAAAAATTATCTGACAGATGTTCACTCTTCAACATTAAAAAACGTGTGCCATGTCTGGTTGTACATCCACCAAACGTCCTCATCTAATGCTGACATGATCTGGTGATGGAGTCAGTCCTCGTAGCGGGCGTTAGTGGAACTCTCCTTTTTCCAGCTCTCCTGTGTTGACGAGCAGAAGAAAACTATTTCCGGAGACATCAGCCTGGGAATTTACAATGGAGCCAGGGTTTCTAAGGTCCGTAACAAAGTCTAATCAGCCTGACAGTACTGGAATATGGTGGCAATCCATGCTAAAGATTCCATTTAAGACTCGGCAATGCAAATCCGTAATGTTTTCAATGGATTAAAAGTGCCCTGGCGCCTTGAATGCCAGCTCCACTGACTCAGCAATGGTACAAAATGGCAGCTTGTTCCCGGAAATAGTTTTATTCTGCTCGTCAACACAGGACAGCTGGAAAAAGGAGAGTTCCACTATCACGGCCTATTGTGTTACACTTTGAGCTATTTTACAGCTCATAAATATACAAGTGTCTTTTTCAAACATTTTCACTTTATAAGTTTTGCAATAAGCGTGTAATTTTCTCCTGACAAATTAGTTATTGGACCAACCAGAACATGCTTCTAGGACCAGAGAGAATTTTGATTGGTTGCCATTAGGGATGGGTACAGTTGCTCAAAATTCAGTCCAGTCCCATATACCGATACTTTTCAAAACAATACGGTCCGGGTTTCGATACCAGAAATGATACACAACAGGCAAGAAAACAGTAACAGTAATGAAAACATCTGAAAAATCTTCTGCTACAAGACCATGCGTTAAACACAAGAGGGAACCATGAGGTCAAATCTCATTGCAGACGTGACTTCAATGTGTAAGATGGTGGCTGACAAGTGCCGTGATTTTGCTGGAAGTAATTTTTTTGTACAGAAATATGGGTTTAACATGCTTGTCATGCACCAAAAGCACCGTTTTCAGGTACCGAATTTTATTTTGATTTCGGTACTACCCGGATCGATTATCGTGGACCGGTATTTCAGTAATACCGATGCTCGGTACCCATCCCTAGTTAACATCGAATTGATGTGTGTGCATCTTGAAATTTTTTTAGATTGTGCAATATAATCTGACATTTCTATAAGAACAATAGTATCATTCGTAACATCATACTTTATTTCAATCATTTCTAGGAATGCCAAAACAGCTCATCATCAGGAGTGGAAGAGAGTTCCAGTAGAGTCCTTGAAATGGTGTACGACATGGTGAACCACTGCGGCCAGTACTACATGACGATAGCTGAGCCATGCCCTAACAGTTTGAAGGACTCCGCAGAGAGCACAATCCAAGATTTGGTCACCATGAGGTCCAACAATGGTGACCATGATATCCTCAATAAGCCAGTGAGTGTTTGTCTGTCTTTTTTTTCTGCCCTTCTGATTGTATTTGAGATAATCACCTGATAATCTTCAATTTCTTAGAGGTGATGTGTCATCATGTGTGACCTTTAGGGAGTAAACTTGAAATTTAATTCCGGCTTGACATTTGCATTCCCATTTTTGCACACTGGCTCCACTGAATGACTGTGTAGCTTCATTAAAGTACTCTAGCAAACGTTGCATTTCGTAAAATTATATTATGTGATCCATTCGCCAAAATGCCAAAGTTATTTTGTTGTTGTGCATTTTCCCCAATAAGCTACTTCAAACAGACAGCCATGTTGTTACACCAAGTTGATGTCAAGACAAAACACCTTTATACACAATTGCCATATAAAAAATGCGGTTTTGCTAAACAAATGACATTGAGCACTAGAACATGATAGCATTCAAGCATTATAAAAAATACTGTCTTTCATTTCCCATTTCTGTTAAATTTCCAGGCTGACACGGACATTAAACAATCGTTCGTCAGTGGCGCAGACGCGGCAATGAGGCTGGTGCTTGATGAGGCTCAAACGTCCATCCACAGGTGCGAGAAGGATCTGCTTGTCCTGGCAGAAAGCGCTTCAAAATCTGTTGAGGAGATTATAATCCAATGCCACAGGGTTGTTGGGGCTTCTAGATGTCTGGTGAAGTTGCTCAAACAGATACAAGTAGGTGGATTTGATTTATTAATTAGGGCTATTCCATTTAAAAATCTGGGGGGGGGGGTGGTCGGGCTACGATTTTGACCCCCCTCCATGCATCTAAAACGATTTTTTTTTACCCCCCCCATGCATTAACTTCGATTTTTTCACCCCCCGTACATACATCACAAAAAATTTTCGTCATTACATTGCGTAGGCCTGAATAGAACGATAGTCCCCCCCCCCATACAGCTGCAGTGAATTCCGCGAGTGCCCCCTTGCATCTACAACGTATTATCGCTCACCCGTACATACATCATACGAAAAATAAAGCCCGACCACCCCCCCCCCCCAGACTTTTAAATGGAATAGCCCTTAAGAACTTTCACCAGTGGCGTAATTATGGGTTTTTGAGTGGTGGTGTACCATTTGAAGTGGGCAAGCGCTTCATTGGGATGCACCAACTGTGCAAGTGTGCATATTACACTTTTTTGGCAGCCTATCTTCTTTGTGTTGGTGTTTTTGCTGCTCAATTAAGAGATCCCTTACATAAGGTAAAATTTGTGACAATCGCTAAAGCTGTGCCATATTCTAATATTTTGTACCACTGATACTTCATGACCATTTTAACATGTAAAGAATTGGACTGACCTCATGTAATATTAGTGCCATAAAAACTGATATTTCACTTGGTACTCTGCGATAACTGTTATTCTAAACAATGCGGCAATGCCTCCATATAAATCTAATAGATACTCTTCATTTCTTTCAGACGCAAGTCAGCAAACGACTTCTGGAAGATATAACAAGAGTGAAGAACTACTACTGTTTGCACTACAGCCGTGACCTTGAGACGGGGACCAAGGTTAACACTCTTGTCAGTGGTCTTACCATGCTGAGTCAGGCCACAAGCTCTCTTCTCCAAGGTTAGCGATTTATAACAAAAAGTTAGGCTAGACATATTTGATTCTTAGCTTCTCAAATCGACAGACCAAACAGATTTTCTGCCAACGGGGAAAAAAATTTAACTTACCCACAATTTTACCTAATTGATGTTATAAAAAAAGGTGCAGATCAGGGAGCCACAGCTTGGATATCCCAATTATTTTTACTGCCAAAATGATTCGCTCACTGCAATTTGTGCAATGCCGTTTGGAAGAAGAGCTAACTCATGCAGTTAGTAGCACACTGAACTGCCCATCGTTGGGTCCTGGGTTTGATTTTCGCGCCGGCTGAGTCACCTGTATTTACAGTGTAGGGCTGTAGGCCTACAGCAGTTTCATTCATTTTAGCCTCAATAACATTTGTCCTCCTTCTGTCTCAAAAATAGCCTACCAGGTACATAAATATAAAATATAGGACGTAAAGTCCTAGCCATCCGTCCATTCCAAAGCCATTTTGAACAATTGAATCTGTGTCTTAGGGTCTATAGTAGAGTCTAAAATGTTACAGCTCTAATAAACATGTGCAACAATTGCACTAACTTTCTTATTTTTTACTTCAGCTGAAGACCAAGGGAACTTTCGAAGGATTCTACGCTGCATTGAAATCGTCCAGAATTCCATCAACTCCTTATTACATTTCTCGAAGTATGACATACCAATGGAAAATGCCTCTAAAATTTCAGAAAATCAATCAAAAAGTGACATTTCGAGCGTTCTCTCTGCTGAAGAAGCAGACAAGTTAGAGAATGCTTCCTGTGATGTCACAAAAGCAACAGAAGCAATGATCAGTATAGTCAAACAACACATTGTTGACGATGGAACGGCATGCAAATCACGACGTATGCTGCCAGCTCCACCTGCTGGAAAAGGCATAGTTCGCTGCAATTCTGCTAGGAGTGCCACTGATAAGCGTAATGCCTCAAGACAGAAGTCATTGGCTATAGCAAGAAATCACGAAATATGAAAATATTATATTGGATTATGGATATAATTTATTTAAGTTAAATTGGACACTTGCATTGTGAGTTGTGGATCAAAACTATTATTATTTGTTTACTTAGTTTGTGTACATTACATTTTGCCAATTGTAAATCGTATGCTAGATAATTATTAATGTAATTTATGGAACTTACATAATTAATAACTTTGGCTTATTTTGCTGTTCTTGCCATAAAGACCATTTATAACGCAGCTAAATCGTTGGCAACGTTCATCATGCATGTCATGACGACATGTCAACAAATTCAGCAGATGTTTTTCTACTGACATTATGAATTATTTCGGGTCTTGTAACATCAAAGTGTGTTGCCTAAAGCAGTTTAGACTTCGTGATCGTCTTCTGCTATGAATTGTGACAATTGGAGGCACTGAAAACAAAGAAATTTCAAGAATCGGCGGAGGCCTTTTTCTGGCACTTAGCAACGAATGCCATTTTGAACTTTGAAAGCCCAGTCAACAATTTTTTCACAAGTCATCCACTTCCAAGAAGCCCTACAGTAGACAAAACAGCTGAAAACAATTAAAGCCGGCAGCGTAGGGTGACCCGTCGCTACTTTCAGGGAGAATTTCATTCTCCCTGATTTTAAATAATCAAAAAAGTCATGGCTCTCCGGAGCTGCGCTATGTCCTAACGGACGGAAGAGCGTTACAGAAGAAGAACAAGTAAATCGTTTTGCATGTGTTGCTCTTTTACATTTGAAAAATACTCTTTGTGAGTCATGAATGATGCTATGATGTGTCATGATCATACTATTTGTTTCAATTGCATTTTAATGACATTTATAAATACTGTTTGTTGCTGACTGACAAACAAAAGGATATGTATCAGATTCTTATGTTTAGGCCTACACCAAAACACTGAATTAAGTTGCAATTCACCATAAGTCTCCAGTTGATTGTGGCTAATGAAATAGCTTCAGGTCCGAGATATGATAATGAAATCAATGAATCTCATCATGAGCCATCATGACACACAAGGTGCTATAATCTCCATAGGCCTATTTAGGGCTTACAGTGGAACTCTTTGATATAGGAAAAATCCTTTCAGGTTCATATTGATTTTTGCATTCTGTGAGTCATGATACACCATGATTTGTCATGATCATTACATTAGTATTGGAAAAATATTTGCAGCTGATGATTCATGATCACTACCATGTAATATAGTTGTAAATGTGACTAAATATGTGAAACACTTTGACATGGGATGATGAGTCATCATAGGCATGATTTGTCATAACTGCATATTAGTCTCCATCTCAGCTCAGATGGATACGACTTCATTTTGGCAGATGAATAGGAAATTGTCGTCATGAAGGAAGACCAATCACTGCCAGAGCCTGGGTATGACAAATCATCCAAATGATGACCAATCGTCCCATGTCAATATCTTTCATACACAGCTTTGGATCTTACAGATTAACAGCCATGGCATGTAATCTCGATCATGAATCATCAACAGCATATATGCTTCCTATACTGATGCAATGATCATGACAAATCATGGTGTCATGACTCACAGAATACAAAAATCAACATGAACCTGAAAGGATTTTTCCTATATCAAAGTGTTTCACTGTAATGGCTTATACGTCTAGAAAACAGCCTGAAAATAACACAGTTGTGGTCAAAGCAAAGCAACACTTTTCTTTAAAACATGCCACAGTGTTTCTATAGCAAACCTTACTGTCCTTTCGTAAACTGTTTTACAAAACCAAACATAACACTGAGAGACCTTGTGATGTCTGGCTGTTTAGAAGGTCCTTAAGGTTACTTGTCAAGGTCACGTGGCCATGTATCCTCACTCTGATTGGTTGTTGCCTTGGAGACTCCCAGAATTCCCTGTAGCCAGGTTGACTTGAGGTAATGACAGGTTGTAAGGCTTGTGAAAGAGGCAGAAAGGAAGATAATTTGAATTGCTTAGAGCTCAAGAGTAGCAGGCACTCTGGGGACTTCTTCTAAATTGTATGAAATCTGGTTGTTTGCTGAAGGCTCTTCACTATTCCAACTGATTGATTTGATAGTAAAACTAAAGTAATTTATGTTATAAACTCCCACATTTTCCATTCATAGGCGACTTAGGCATGCGGGATGAACATTTCTTGTAAAGATGGTCGCTATGTACATATTGTGCAGAAATTTTAACATGTGCACATGACAAGGGCAGGGGATCTGTCTTGCATGATATTGTTAGAATTTGCCCTGACTTGCTCGTAGTCTGAAATGCCCATATGCCCCGATGTGGGGGCGAAGGAGGGATTTTGAAGCTAGCCAGCAACATGAATGCAACCTTGGATTACGTAATTATTTTAGTTTCAAACATTTGGCCAAACACGTTTGAAAAAGGTAGGTCAAAAGTAATTTTCAAGCCATGCACTCAGACGTAAACCAAACGTTGGTCACAATATTGGTAGAAGGTTTCATTATTACATATCTTCTAACGTTTAGTCTTAGGCCTATGTACGGTAAAATGTCATCGTGTCGGACGTACACCGTATGAGTACGTCCGACACGATGACATTTTGCCTTGTAGCTCAGCTCCTTTTGCAGTTGGAGCTTTGGTTGATGGCTTGTTTGATACCTCTATTACCTGGCATCATCCCTGTTTAACAATGATATAGCTGAGGTGTAATGGTAAGGCTACACAAGCTGCTAAACTGTGAAATCTGTAAATCAGACTACGTAATTGCCCTTCCGCTAAACATCTAAGACGTGTCATGTGCCAAAAATCATAAATTTCATGATGAATTCAGTCCCATCATCCTTCATTTATAAAAAACAACGAAAGACAAAAGAAATATTTCTTCGATTTTATTTCAACAACAGCAACAAAGTTCTATACATGGATCTATACAAAGATCATGTACATCAATTTGATATAATATTAATATGAATATGTAAACATACAGTCCTTCATAATTGTTCATGGTTTCACAGATGTATTTGTGTGTAATTAAAATTATTTATTACATCATATTTCTCCAACAGTATCATATAAAACATATTTCAACAAAGCATCTATTGTCACGGGAATCTGTTGTATAACAATACTATAACTACTGTCCATGTAAAAATTTTAATTTCCCTTTATCCTTTTTAATATTAAGAAGTAGACAATGAGATGCCTTGTAACAATTCAATTATTCTCAAGAAGATTTTCAGTATTAAAGAGCACAGTATGGTAAAGAGAAAATACAATTTTACAATATTTTTCAATACAAAGGAAACACCTAATAATTTGCTTGAAAATAAGGAGCTGCAGAATTTCGAGTGTTAATGTACATTCGGATATTTAAAGGTAATGATGTCACTACACATCCCATCTTTCACATTGTAATGTTTGTATACACCTGTCAATTTGTCATTTGGCATGCTGTAAGTAATTCTAATTCCACTTCTTTGATGTGTTAAACTGCAATCCCCCTGTTTATAATTGTATAACAATATTAAAAGTACATGTATGTATCTGAAATGGGCAATTCCGTAAAGTCCAATTTACAGATTTGTCTCTTTAGCAGCTTCTGTAGCCCTACCATTACACCTCAGCTATTTCGTTGTTAAACAGGGATGAGGCCAGGTAATAGAGGTATCAGACAAGCCATCAACCTAAGCTAAAAGTGCAACAGGAGCTGAGCTACAAAGCAAAATGTCATTGTGTCGGATGTACGCTATGTGATTATGTCAGGCACCATGACATTTTGCCGTAGCTCAGCTCCTATTATACTTGGACCTTTGGTTGGTGGCTTATCTGATACCTCTATTACCTGGCCTCATCCTTATTTAACAGTGAAATAGCTAAGACGTAATGGTAGGGCTATACAAGTTGCTAAAGTGTCTGATCAGTAAATCGGACTTTACAGAATTGCCTAAATACAGACTTTAGTCATTAAAATAGTAAAAACCCGAATGGTCATTTCACAATTGTGACCAAAAATTGTATAATCAGTATCATTCACTGATATCATTAGGTGTGAGGTTAGAAAGGTCATTTGAATTAGATAATAAGTGCAAGAATACAATGTTTAATGTAAGTATATTTTTGTTACAAAAAGTAGAAGTGGTGAATACACACGTAAATAGAAACATTCAGCGGAATATTGCTTCATTGATCAAGTCATTTTGAAGAATAATTAATTTGTGAGATCTTCTGTTGAGCTGCCAAGGTTAAGAAGTGTTTCATAATTATCCGATTGTGATAGTCATGGTGTAAATATATAAAATTTTCTTAAATATACAGGCCTATATAAGATGGCCAAAATAGATAGATCTATGTTTTTAAATTTATCCCTTCACATTCATGATCAAAATTTTAGAAATAATATTTAGCCTAATTTTATAAACATTACCACATGTACATATATAATATCATAGCATTAAAATTAATTGATAAGAAATAGTAGCGACATAATAGCAATTGCACTGATGAGTTGGTTGTCTTCATTATTGGTGCAGTCGCTGTTGTCATGCCATGCGTAAGTACATCTTAATTTAGACTA
Organism: Platynereis dumerilii; assembly: GCA_026936325.1. Taxonomy (NCBI): domain Eukaryota; kingdom Metazoa; phylum Annelida; class Polychaeta; order Phyllodocida; family Nereididae; genus Platynereis; species Platynereis dumerilii. The sequence goes on along the minus strand of JAPTHN010000006.1, from coordinate 56,375,757 downwards.
ATAGTCTAATACTGTCGATGTTCAGAGCAGTCTAAATATATAGGAACCCTTAATTAATGGCAAATTTGCAATTATTTTATTATTTTGCACTTTTAAGTATTGATAGAAATTCTGATCTGAGCAATGAGGCTATTTGTGCATGTTCTTGCAGCATTAGATGATTTTTTTGTTAGAGGAGTTACACATTTTTCTCGAAAAGAAAAGATTGTTCACAATTTGACACTGAAAAATAGTGTCTTCAGCACATGAGAAAGTTTGTTTCCACATGTACATTGCCGCCTGTAAGTAAGTGAAACACACGATATTGTGCCATTGCATCAATGTTAAACATCCTTAATCAAAATGCTTCTGGAAGGACGAATTCTCATCCGATGAGAGGAAAACATTTTGGGTCATAAAGGCCGATATGTGAGGCATGCGGGATAAAAATAGCAGCCAATTTTCTTGCTGTAGTTGGAGTTAGGTATGGGTCAAAGTCTTTGATAAGTAAGTGAAACGCAGGCCCAATGTTAAAAGATAGGGAAGGGTGGTTCACTTACTTATCAAAGACTTTGACCCATACCTAACTCCGACTACAGCGAAGAAAATGGGCTGCTATTTTTATCCCACTTGCCTCACACATCGGCCTTTATGACCCACTTTGTTTCCCTTTCATCCGATGAAAATTCATGCCTCCACAAGCAGTTAGGCAGAGGATGTTTAGCATTGATGCAATGGCACAATGTCTTGCGTTTCACATACTTACAGGCGGCACTGTAGCTATGCAAATGTAATGTTAAAATTGCAATTAAAAAGTTCGTTCTGGGACTCCTTTGCACGTGAAAAAATAGTTTGCTGCGTACATGAAAAAGTTTGTCTAAGGGTGGAATCCACATCCTCCAAATATCATCTGGTCTGTCCCAAACAGGGTCACCCATGCTAGGAATGACCAGAGTTCTAAAAGTTATAAGCACAACCAAGGAACGAGAACTCAGGTCCGCAACATGCAGCAATGGTGGCCATCATAATGAGGACAACCAACTCGTGAGCACACCGTTCACACACAGGAAGACATATTAGCAGTACATTTGATAACATTAAAACTTGTAGTATAAATTAGCCAACTATAATTACAGGTTACTAATAAGATAAAAGTTTAAAGTAACCGCATAACAATCAACAGCAGACCAGTGCTCTCATTAACTAATGACACATAGGCCCTACAGGGTTACATAATGCAAGTAGAGCTATTCAGAGTAGGCTATCAGGTACAGAAAAGCAGATAACATTCAGTCTATTTTTATAATCTAGTAGTATGTAAATGATTACACCCAAGAAAAATTATAAGAAATAACCAGGCTTTCTTCTTACAATATCTCCAAAAAATACAAAAAATAAGTAACATTTTATTATCCTTCAGACATATTGAAAAACGTTGCATGGAGCCCATATCATGTAAATATTCTCAAATTCTCTCAAAGGAAGGAATTATGCCATATTTTATGTTTCTGGGTGTTCCCAATTGTTTTGGAACTTATTCTGCAACCTACACACAAAATCAATACACTAAAATGATTTTTGCGTCCGAGATCGCCTCAGGCCTTTTGTCATGATGCAGCTTTGTCAAGTGTAAACAATGAAAGCATGAAAGCTGTTGTGATCCCTAAAACACTTCACAGGTGAAATGGCAACTCAAAGTAATGCTTGCCAGTGGTTACACTAGGCGTAATGATACCCTACCTGAAATTTCATGTCTCTCCTCCTGAATATAATATCGTAATTGGCCAAAATCATCTCAGATTGCATGCACCATTTGACATCCAACACACATTTGTTTTGCAAAACCCAGATAATAGCGGTAGTAGTAGTCGTTTTGTTCTCCCTGGACTCCGAAGAGGGAGGAGAGGAACATAATTACATACAAACTTGAAACTCAGACTGCCCTGCCACCTACCAGGAAGAGGAACAAATCGATTGAAAGGCCCGAGGACATGCTATTTTTAAATATGCATGCTTTACCATTAAGTAAAAGATAGAACCCTCATTTCAAACATTGATGCATTGCCAATATTACCAAACCAGAATAGCATTACAGAGTGGTCGGTTTTCAAGCACCTTCTGAAATATCTAGATAGTAACAATTTGAGTTACCAAAATTGTAAAATTGCAATGATTCAGTGTTTTCATAAATATAACAATTTACCGATCAGCGAAATACTTTGCAATAACAATTTTGAATATAGCACAAGTTACATAAATCTAAGCAATGATCTACTGATTTCCAGTATTTAAGTGGTACCTATATACATATTGAAGCACTAAAGTGGTACAATGGAGCTTGTTTTGGCTAAGTACGGCAAATAACAGTTAACAACTATAGTCTACAAGTTGGCAATTTATCAAAATCTACTCAATACATATACATCAATGTATTCAACTGAACATATTGATCATAATTATAAGTATCACAGACACACAACACAGGCTTGCTCTGTCCAATTAGTTTTTTTCTTTCAAAATGTATGCCACAATTTTCCATCAATTTCCACCAGGTGGCGACCAAATACTATTTCAAACAGTGGCGCTCCTGTTGACTTCCTCTTGAAATGGTTTTGATTTTTTTTAAAGCTCTTGTTCATGCAAATTCTAGACATTGTCAATTACGTATTAACATTTCGGGATATTTCATCAATGACTTTTGCATCACAGCTCCTGAATGCAGAAGTACCTACGGTCCATCCTTCACTTCTAAAACTGGCAATTTCCACAGTATTTGAAACAGGCGGAGACACTGGATATCTAGGGAAGTGCTTGTTATTTCACATCCTCCCCACGCAAGCCCTTCTAAAATGGACAGGGCTTTCTGCTATTTCAAACCTCATCTGTGATTGGCTGCTTATTTAGGTCATAAGCATTTTGCAGGCAGATTTAGTCTGATTATGGACACTTAGAGGATTACTGGCAACTAAGAAAAACAGTGTAAAACAAGCAAACTTTCAAACAGTTTCATTTCAGAACTGTGAAAATACATAATTCAATGGAATTTTCGGAACTCTGATAGCACCTTTCAACAATACACAATTTCTCCATTTGTAACTGTGTGAAACAGAAGCAACAATTTCAAACTGTGATGTAGCAGTCCCTGATTGACTGAGCCAAAACTGTGTCAGGAAATTAAGTATTCATGAATTATCAAAGGTTATGGGCCATTTTGTCATGGTATGACTTGGGATGATGGTTATTTCATAGAAAAGTAGCCTGCAGTACACAGAAAATAAAGTATGTCTACCCCCAGCAGAAAGGAAGAATCAGCCACTACTTTACCGTGTCACACCTTTAGGCTCTCTCCAAATCACTTCCTTCCTTTACCTGCCTTAAACTGTCTTTTAAATTCACATTAAATTTACATTAAGTCAACAATTCAAACTCTATCACCCCCATTGTGTTTGATTTCTTTGATATTGTGCCCCTTTGCTAATTGAAATGACATTGCTAGCTGTCTTAATAGAGTTCTTAATATTGGATGAGGTTGTGGTGAGGAGTCAAAGGTAGTTGTTAGGAGTTTTTGGGTGGAGAGGAGAAAGGAGGGCAAAACGGTAAACAGAGGACTTCTTACAGAAAGTGTTCATACTTTAGTTGGGGTTGTACTGCACTCAGACACGTACCAGTCGGACAATGCAGGACAGTGTTGAGTACTATTGCAATACCTTACAGAGTAACATAATATGTGCTGCGAAAGAGCGTTCAAAAACATGCACTACATTTTAGCCTAATTTAGGTGCACAGGACAGATTGGTCAATCTCAATAAATTATTATATCAAATCACAGAACTTATCATTCAATCAGCAGTTTGCCTTCACTCTTATAAATAGTGGTATATTAGTATGCTGTACTTCTTTAGATTCAATTAGAACAGAGTCACACAATAAGTGTACATTTTAGGTCATTCATGCTCAGTGTTTACAATTATGACATTATGAATAATGAAATTGTTGTGATGTATCTGTTACATTTGTGAAAGCCTTCATTATTGGTAAAACACTTGAGCACAAATAATCTTAATCAACTGTCTGTAAATGACAGTTCAACATCAATTTACCAGTTAGAAATACAGACATCATTTCAACTACACTCTAAAAAAATCCATGTTGGTTTTTTGCATTGAAATTTGGTTTTTCAAAAAACCATTTTGAATCTAAAAAACCAATTTTGTCTGAAATTTTTTAGAGTGTAAAACGTACAAGTGGCTTCAATTAACAACAAAACATAGTGGACATTACTGAAGCTACATCATAAATATAAGAAGACGATTATACTATTGCTACAGATACTACAGTCAAGTCAAGCATAGTGATGACTTCAGTTGCTTTCAGAATGTTAGTGAGTCAGATGAGGTCCTCACTGTAATGAAGACTTGCATGGCATTTTGGTGATACTTGTAGACTTGTAGACGTTTTTATGAAGGTCTTAATCATGAATTTTTTTGGCTGATTCTAAAACTCAACCACTCTTCAACACAAGTAGCAATGTTGATGGCTTAAAGAAGCCTTTTAGTGCCAATCCTCCACACTCTTTGTAAATTAGTATGTGTACGCTTTGTACTGCTACACAGGTCAAAAGCTAATGCTACCATAGATTTTGGAGATTTAGTGGTACACTCTAAAAAATGTCGGGACAAAATTGGTTTTTTAGATTCAAAAAAATCCATGTTGGTTTTTTGCATTGAAATTTGGTTTTTCAAAAAACCATTTGAATCTAAAAAACCAATTTTGTCTGAAATTTTTTAGAGTGTAAATGTCTCGGGTAAATGCTGTTAGAACGGTAAGTAGACAGGCAAGCACATCGATTCAAAGCGTAACAGGCTGGGAAACCCTAAAATGTAGGGTGCTGGCATTTAAGCCATCCAATGGGAATAAGGTAACAAGATATATAAGAATAATCCTTTTAGAGTTAACAGTGGAATGTAGCAGATTACGGTATGATATTTATTGCGTTTAAACAGATCTGATCATCATAGGTAAACCCTCCACAACTATATTTAACAGCCAGCGATATCTCCGGTTGAACTTGATCAAACGAATTGATCTCTCCCAATAAAGCCTTCACCATGGATGTCCATCATGCACTTGGTCAAAGAATATTTCATAAAATAATCTCCCTTTGTTTCTTTGCTCTGTTTTCCCACAGTGTGAGTCACAGTAGCAGCATGAGTAAAGTCTTATTGCTGTAATGCTGTGAATTACAATTCACATATCCCAGGGTGGCCTTCAACACACCTGCATTGACTCATCCCATCCTGGACTCGGTTGAGCGCAAGTCTGCCACCAGGGATCTTTCGCCATTATGGTGACGTTTCCTTTTCGCGTATGCGATCTCAAAACTGCAAACACCAAAGTCCAATTTCCTGATATTTCCTTCATTTCACAATCTTCCCCTTTCCTCAAGGCATAATTGTAGTAGATGCTCCCAAATGGTTGCTCCCTGGTCGGTCTGAAATACTTGAAGTGGAATTTGATGTAGTCATAATCTTCGCAGTGAGGGGGCGCTGACTCAACGCCTTTCAAGCAAGGATACTGGGCGATGGTTTCTTGCTTGGGGTCATCAATGATGAAGTTCAGGTTTTCGAGCAGCCATGGTTGATCAGGGTCTAAGCCTTGGTTCATGATGTGGCTGTTTATGGAGAAATTTCTTGACTTTTCGTTGTACGGTTCCTTGAGATAGAGGATTGAGACTGAAGAAAGCCAAGGAGCAAGGCCAGTAACGGCCGACCCAACACTCGAGAACTCAACATACGGTGACTGGAAGGTGAATGCGTAAGTCACAATTATAGCGATCCAGAGCACAGTGACTGTCACATACACTGCAATCTTAACCGTTGTCTTGTAATTCGAAACTTCTTTGACTCGATACTCCTTCTCGCTGAAGTATCCGTACAGATACAGCCTAGACGCTGACTTCAAAATTGAGAATATTCCTGCCGCTACTTGGCTGTTGGATACATAGTGCAGACGACATGTGACAATACTGAGATTGATGACCGCTTGGGGCATTTCTATCAGGAGCATGATAATTCCTTGTTCATAGGCAACTGGGAACTTCATCTGCCTCTTATTGGTCAATATGGTGAATGTATTCATCAGTTCAAGAATGTATGTCAGTGTTCCTATCATGTTGAACATTAACATCGCCACTAGGGCTGAGTGCATTGGTGGCCCAGTGTACAAAGCATGTTTGAGTTCACCTGACTCCAAGTGGGATAGATTGACCCAATCAAACAAGATGTCAAAAGTTGCAGCAAAGATTAAAGTTGCAAGGAGGCCGCACGTGACAACCTTGTCCCTCTGGCCGTGAAATTCCCACCAATTTCCCATTTTTACGATTGATTTTCCAACTATATTATCCAAATTATATAAAATGTGCTTCCTTTTTATTTCTAGCAACGTCTACTTTCGTCATTCATCTCGACCACTTCCATTTTTACACCATCTGAAACAGAATAAAGAGGTTTAGATTTGGCATGTTGAAAAAAGATAATTATGTAATGTAATTACTAACACGCACGGGGCACTTGCGAATTTGTTACATTGGGCAGTTGTTTAGGCTTAGATTAGGTGGTACATATATATGGCACATAAATTTGTGTCTATGGAACCCTCAAACACCGACCTTGATCCTTATGACCACATAACTGCTTTCAATATAATGATATGATATACTTTAGTATTACTTTACTCCAGTCAAGACTCAGGAGCATCAAACAAACACCAGCTAGAGACTGAGAGAAATTTCTGCAGGAGGAGGTGACACTAAATTCACAAAGGTAAGAAACTCAACTTCTAAATCCTCTCAGATTTGTGTTACTCTCACCAAAAAGGAAGATGAGAGTTTTATGTACTATTGCTCATAAATAAGGAACAACATACAATAAAATCTTCCTAGTGATTTTCAATGACAGGCTGACAGCATATAGATATTAAGTTGATAATTTTAACTAATCATAAAATGTACGAAAAAATTTTGTATATTCTACATACTGCATTATACTCATATCCATTGACCTTTATTAGGCCTATGCTTTTAACACTGACCGACATGCACTTTCTCTTGAGGAATATTGATTGTCTTCTGTGAATTTGTCTTTTAAATGTCAAAGCAACAAATTAAGGGTTTTCCAAGAAAGGTAAACCAATTAGGCCCCATAATTTGAGTGTATTATCTGATTTTCAAAATGTTTCCTGCATTTCTTGCCTTCCCACATTCATCGCAGAATGCAAAATGATCAATGTTATACAGGTCATATTCAGCACTACTCAATGTTTATATTACAATGCACTACCACACTTTTGCATTTCTCAGCCTTCCCTTCCACTACCTTGTCACAATAATGGTAAAGGTCAATTTCTATAGATAAATTAAGTATTCAATTCAACATAAACATACATGTGACCTAAAATATTTAAGATTTCCATGTTTCAGCTAAGTTAAAGTGATTTACATTTAAGGTGGCTCGCTACTCATGTGAAATGGTAGTTAGCGCATATTCACACACAGCCAGGCAGGCTCTATCTATCGTAACGTCACCAGTCTGCTGACACTGCTTCAAGATGCGTCGTGAAGAGTACTATATACAGCCCGAGATTCAACTTGATACTCAAAACAGAAAATTTTTGCAGGCGATTTTCGGCAAGCAGGTATAATTTCTCAAAAATGACTTTGTGATATAAATAAATGTTTATATCAATTTGAAATGTGGTAGGAAGGCTTGTCTTTATATCATCATATTGTTCCCAACTATTTATGGAAATAAATGACAAAGAAATGAAAAATCCTATCTCGTCAATTTTTTTTTAGCGCCATGGTTTATAAAAAAAGTTAAAATTGTCAAAATCGAAACTTATATTCCGAGCCCCTTGGAAAGTCCTTTACGCTAAATATATCTCTTTGAAATTGTAATCACCTTTTCCATGAAAGTGTCTTCTTTAATTTCATGCTTCATTGCATAATATGGGATGCATGACCACTGAATGGCAGAACAAACTTCACAGTTGGAAAAATAAGAAAAAATTTTAGTTTTTCAGGTTTGCGTGAACTGACTTTCTGGTACATTACCCCAAATATATTTTTTAAAAGGCTGGTAGCGCCCACTTTTGTTAACATATCCTTGCTATAAACTATATTTTGGATCATTCTAAACTGTTTTTTTAAGAAATCCAATCTTGGAAAGTTCACGAGTATCGAGCCACCTTAAAGCTAGATGGTTGGTGAGGGTATGAGGGGTGGGGGTAAGAACTGAAGGGTGTGGAATGGCAAACATCTTCCTGAGGGCTTGAGATTTAGGAAAATATTTTGGTTCTACTATATGCATGACTCATTGCATGAGGTAAGAAGACCAATCCAATCATGAGTATCAATGAAATTGGGTCAGTTTACCTTATCAGTGTCATTGGATTACCGACTCAAGGGGACATCCTGGATTCACAAATCTAATAATCATATATATTTTTATCCAAATATGACACATACACGCATGATAGTGAGCGCACATACACGGGCGTGTACATGTAATTGCGCGCATAGGTACGCGTGTTTGTGCGTTCAGGCTCACCTGTGGACATGTCATCCAGCGCATGCGTGGACCTGCATTGACGCGCACTCGTGTATGTGCGATCGTGGACATGCCATCCAGCGCTAGCTTGGACATGCCATCCAGCGCAGGCTTGGACATGTCATCCAGCGCAAGCTTGGACATGCCATCCAGCACAGTTTTTTAATCAGAACACAGGGGCCCCTCCAGCAGTTGCGTAGCCACATGTGGGAGGTGGAGGAGGGGTCTTGGAAAAGTATCATAAATATTCTTAATTTCTCAAACATAGAAAGCAATGATTCAATAAATTTTTGTAGGCAAGGTTGGCATCATTGCATTGCAGGATTGAAGACCAGTCATGATGGATCAAAGCTATTTGGAAAAAAAAATTTTTTGTTATAAGTATTGCCGCCCCCCTTCAAAAAAATCCTGGATCCGCCCCTGTAAACTACCCATATGCGCTAGAAAGCATGTCCACTCGTGCGCTGGAAAGCATGTCCACCCATGCGCTGGAAACCATGTCCACTCATGCGCTAGAAAGCATGTACACCAATCCAAAACTTTCGCGCGTGCGCGTTGTGGCACATCCATGCGCGTGTATGTGTCAAATCTTGCACATCCACGAGTCCCAAAAGCGTGTATGTGCGCTATAGAGCATGCGTGGATATGTCATATTTGGATAAAAATATACCTCTAATAATGGTCTATACAACTTCTCAAAGATGTGCCTAAATTCGATCGAAGCCCAAAATATCACTGCTTGTGGCGGAGCCAAACTTTGAAAGAACATACAGTGACTTTGTGAAAGTGATGACAGGCTTCAAGAAAGAGCACATGATTATACAGCATAACTTCTTACTGAACAAATACAGTAGAATTGGCACAATAGACACGACACTGGCTTCATGGCACACATCTCATTACATGTATGTATATATATAGGATATCCTAACCCAAATCTTTTGGAGATATTACAAAGAAGCATAGTTACATAATTATTGGGAATGATACTCCACCACCTGGTCTATTCACAAAAACCTAGCTGATTATCTGTGTCATTTCCTTCAATGAGAACTTCATAATGTCATCTATGGAAAATGTGTTTGTGTAATCTGTTCAGCATTTATGAAGCTAATTCCAAAACATTTATGAAGCCAATTCAAACACAAAAGAAATATTGAATGTCACACATGCATAATTGAAAGCCACTTTGTTTGAATTATTGTTCACTCCTTCATGTAGAATCCATACACACACTTGTTAGCGAAATGGTCCATTTAAAATTCAATATATCACGGTGGTCACATCAGGCAATTATTATAACAACAGTTCTTCCAAATGTTTAAGATTTTTGTTGTAAACATACTTATCATATGGATCTTTGGTCTGAAATAGAGTTAACTTGAATTGACTTGTTGGGGTCTTGTAATGCAAGAAACAATGTTTGTGAAACTAAGTAGTTAGTAAGGCTCATGGTCATCAATAGTGGGTTTCTAATTCGACGTCTCTTTCTTCTCCCAGGTGTCTCTTTGGGGTTGTTTACAAGGCCTGGAGCCATTATATATGGATGACTTCCCAATTGTCAACAATGTCTTTTGGTTGTCGGAAAATTTACTTGTCATGCCATTTTGCAAAGCTGGTTTCTGGGAGACTCCATGTAATATTGAAGAGATCTATGCCCCTAATAATTGAATCATTCAATCAACAGAGTTCCAGGGTGGCATATTGATTGAAGTCTGGCATGAATAAGTGACAACATCTTTCAGTGCTTATTCATGAAGTGTCATTTCGATGACAGCATACCATCGATCAAATTCATTCAACTGAAATTAGACATGTCCATTGTCCATATATGTGATAAAGCATACAAATGCAGAGACACCGAAGAAATTCGGGATGAATAGATCTATCTATCGTAGAATATATGTGACCTGCTCCACCAAAATGGGTTCAAAGTCGGCCTGCTGTCATATTCAGTTGTGAAAATGACATTGTTCTAATGGAATTTGGCTTTAAAATGACGTTTCATTTGTCTTGATATCTCCACCCAATCCAAAAATATGGCACCACAAACATTGATGATACGAAACATCGAACTTTGAGAAATAGGCATTTGAATTTCCCGCCATTACAATAAAAGAACTAGGAAAATCAAGAATGATTCCCAATTTAGATAATTCAAAATCAGTTTTTGGTTAAAATGGTCTTAAATAATCAAAGCCAATTACTTTTGCTAAAACTTTTTACCAACAGCTAAAAATCGTCAAAATCTGACCTTTTGACGCATTTTGCTCATTTCTGGATAACACAGATTGCCTACTTTGAACTCATTTTGGTGGAGCAGGTCACATATATATGCTGTTATATACTTATTTATGTATCTCTGTATTTAGGGGTTTTTGTATCTATCAATTTTTGGCCACATCTATCTATCTGTCTATCTATCTATCTATCTATCAATCTATCTATCTATCCCACACACCAACCAGCAGACCAGCAACCAGCACAACAAAACACCAACCAACACTCCATCTTGCCCACGTCCTCCATTCCCCTTTCTACCAACCGTCTTGATAATAAGATCTCCTTCTAAGACGTCCTCCACGGGCTTTGCTGACCAATTGGCTTGCTTAGGCACCTTGATGTCCACAGCTCAGGGAGGTCCTAATGGCATGTCATGACAATTATGAGCTCAGAGCAGAGCAAGGAAAAAGCTCAGCTTCTATGAATAAGCTCGGGATGTGTGTAGAGTAGAGAAGGTAGCAATGTCTTCCACTTCATATATTGTCAAGATGTTTGCTTCACAACTGCTCTGACGTCTGGTAAACATTGTGCGCAATATTTATGGCTCTTGCCAACACCTCTCAGGGTTTCAGGTTCACTTCTTGGACTAGAGGAGCTTCAAGTAAGGGTTAGGGTTACAGAGTTTTGAGTTTGTCCTTTGAATCAATGTTATTGCAAATAGATCATTGTGGCATGCGCAGTTCTCATAGCCCAGTTCTGAATGCTCACAAGGGTTGATGCAAAAGAAGAGAGCTACACATCTCTTTTTACCAACACCGATACATGGAGCCACAAATTTGATGCCACATCCAAATGCATGCTGGGGTTTTTTTGGAGGTCCACCTTTTTTTCCATCTGGGAGGGGGGGGGTTTCAGAAATTTTAATTGAGGCAGGGGTTTATCCCTTCTGTGGCTGTCCCTGCCTCCATCTCTGCATCCGTCCTTGCTTTCTCCTCATCCACCTCTTCCTGCCGCTCCTGCTTCTACTCCCTCTTTATCTCATCTTTAAAAACAATTTTTTGAAAACCTTGGCCACAATTTATTGACTTTGTCCTGGCTCCATTTTTGCACCAATCAAGCAAATGTGTGAGGGTCAGGGGTTAGTCTGGCAGGATCAAAACAGATCCTTCAGAAAGCTAAGCTTCATTCCATATAGGCAGCCGACAAGACATGGTTATTCATTAGGGCTTGAGGCAATGGCTTGCAAGACTGGTTAACCATACAGATTGTGATTATGAATGTGCGGAAGAATGTAGTAGATGTGCTATACTCATGGTTGCCGAAATGACTTTCCTACACCTACGCCACCAGATATAATATACACGTGCAAAGGTTTTCGGAGTAGACACAGGAATCTAATTAAATATTCCATTGGTAACAAGTGCAAATACATTATTCTTACATTTTCATCTCCTGATGCTCTTCATGCTACTCTAGAGCCATTGCATTTTTCTCTGATTTTTCAAAACGTACTAAGACTGGTTAACCATACAGATTGTGATTATGAATCTGCAGAAGACGAAAGTAGATATGATATACTCATGTTTGCTGAAATGACTTTCCTACACCTGCACCACCAGATATAATATGCAGATACAATGGTTTTCATATTACACATTGTACCCTCTTTGCAGAATGAAAAATGTGATAAACCATTAATGTTCCACAGATAACAACTAAAAGACATTCCGGGTATGTCACTGAAAATCTCAAACTGCTTGATACTCCACAACATCATTTGCATTTCGCTTGCTGTTAAAGCGGATATCTGAAAGCAGCTGAAAGCGTAAATGGCACTTGTGCGTGTAGATATCCCGGCTGAGATTCTACCCATATTGTGTTAACCTTGGGTCCATTGTGTTTTGCACCTGCTTCCACTCAGTATTCTTGGGTGAGTGGTGACACTTCCTGAGTTGAATTTGCATTTGGAATTCCATTTGGAATTCCTGAAGTTTCCTTCACCAGATGTTGTTTTGTTTGAGGCAAAATTTAGCTCACACTCTTAACGTAAAAGGTTCTTGATGGTATAGAACCCAGAGCCGAAAAAAAATGTTGAGGGTTCAACTGAATTGAAAAGGTTCAAAACTGGTGGGAAGTGACTACAACAAACAGGAAGACGAAATATCTGAGACATGTGGAAGTAATGATCTTGTTCTGGCTTTGGTGATCAGTTTTGCTCCTCCAGCAGATTAACACTTGCATTCAGAAACCTGACCTAATGATTTAAAGCATTGAAATGGATCTGGCTATCCATCAGCCAAGGATAATAAGACAGGAAACTACAGAGCAGGATCCATTAGAGGTTGTATTACAAGTTGAGATGGACTACTATGCATTATAATGGAGCAGGTGTGTGTACTGTGCCTGTAAGTCACAAATAAGACGGACCATACAATTGTTTGCTGATGCAGTTGTTTAAGAAAATTTTGTCACCAAACCCTCCATGCATGGTGTGCATTTCAAATGAGGTTCCACCCTAAAATGCATGCAATCAATTGAACCTTTAGATATTGACGCATTCTTGTATACACATATATACTGAGGTCAAATTGATATATTGTTTGCAATACATGTAAAAGAGCTCACCAGAAACACTTGCAGTGCCATGGTACTGTCTCACACCCTCACCCTAGCTGCTCTCATAAAGCCTTTATGTACATCATAGGCGTATTGCGGGGGGCAAAAATATGGAAACAGAGAGATTCGGGCAAAAAGGCTAAACAATTCGGGCAGATGATTAAATAAAAACTATTGAAAATTAATAACTTACAGGCAATTTCATTAGAAATGGTATTAAATTTATATCAGGAAATTCGGGCAAATGTCGTTCACCCCCCCCCCCCGCCAAAAAATCGTGCCCACCATACGCATATGATTGTACATGCATCTTGCAGGTTTCACCATAAACAAGCATGGCATCCTTTTTAAAAATATATTGATGCATTCTTTCTACACATATATTAAGGTTAAATTGATGTACTGTTTGTAATGAAAAGCTCATCAGAAACACTTGCAGTGCCATGGTACTGTCTCAATGCCCCGTTTATGATGCCTTTAGATCTGCATCTTTTAGGTTTCACCATAAAGAAGCAATGTCAAGCGTGCCATCTATTCAACCTTTAAATACATTGATGCGATCCTGTATACCCATTATATATCTATGTTGAGGCCAAAACTGATCTATTGTTATTTGTCAGTAATATATCAAGAGCTAATCAGAAGCACTTGCAGTGGAATCATACTGTCTTAGCACCCTGCTTTAATAAGCCTTTATGCGGGCCTGGGTCATTCTCAAATTTCGGGACAATTTGCGTTACTCTGGCTCCCTGACATCTCCAAAATAAAAAGCAGTATTGAGCGAAAAGCAAAAAATCATTCCACTCCGTTACCATCTACTCCGTTACCAGATCATAAGCAAGAAATCGACATTTGGACCAAAAAATCTACTGATATGAGATGAAGTACTTCTGAAAATAATAGTTACATCAATCTTTTATTGTTTTTCCTTTTGTTGTTGTTCCTACAGTGGGTTTTTACATCAAAATTCCACTCTGTTTCCACATTGTCCCCTCCGTTACAGGACATTTTTGCTATACCCTTTGTCCCGAAATTTGAGAATGGCCCGCCTATGCATCTTACAGGTTTCTTCATAAACAAGCGGGACATGTATTCAACCTTAAGATATTTTAACGCATTCATGTATGTATACACATTATATATTTATGTTAAGGCCAAAACTGATATATATATTGTTATTTCTTAGTAACCAAGAGCAGTGCAATCATAATGTCTTAGCACCCTGCTTTAATAAGCCTGTATATGGGCCTATGCATCTTACAGGTATCACCATAAACAAGCATGGCATCTATCCAACCTTTAAATATATTGATGCATTCTTGTATACACATATATTAAGGTTAAATTGATATAGTGTTTGCAATGAAAAGCTCATCAGAAACACAGTGCAATTGTATTGTCTCAACACCCTATAGCAGCTCTAATAAAGCCTGATGTGCATCTTGTAGGTTTCATCATAAACAGGCACGGCATCTATTCAACCTTTTAGATATATTGATGCACTCTTTGTTGTGTATTTGTGTGCTCATTCGTTATTCATGTACGTGTATACAGAGACAGTCTGAAATACCGATATATGTTTTAGGCCATCGATGCCTTGATATATTACGGAATATTCGAGGTTGGAAAAAGGTTCATTTATTATGCCTCGAGTGTGTCTTGCTCACGCTGCTGCGACTCACCTTGATTGATTGACTGGTTCGGCTTAGTGTAGAAAGACTCCATATACATACAGGCTAGTTCAGCTGCATGCGGTGGGTATGATGTTACTCTTGTGTTGATGCCTCCATCCAATTCCAAAGCTGCACATAACAAGCTAGAACTTATCATAATCCATGAGGTCTGTCCAAAATGCCATATATAAATCCAGCAGATGATGTTAATGTGGAATAGCAGAAAGGCAGGAGATGCAAGAAGCAAGCCTTTCCAAGCAACCTACTGCCTCCCTTTGCTCCCAGTGATGAGGGGCTTCAGGTGGCTTCATCTGCTCGCTGCTTGCTGCTTTGCTGCCTGCTGCTGCTGCTGCAGGAGTCTGCTGCTAAGCATGCTTTACCGTCTCAGATACCGTATTTGTCCTAAAGGCAGCTACGCCAGATTGAGAGCCTACCTATATGATAAGTGTCCCCACTTAGAAGGTCTTGAAAAATTGATTTCATTCTAATTTCAATCTGCTGCTAAACGTACAATACCAACTCAGATACCATAATGTCCCCGAATAGGCAGCTACGCCAGATTGAGAGCTATACCTATATGATAAATGTCCGCACTTAGGAGGTTTTGAAAAATTGATTTCATACTAATTTAAATGTGCTGCTAACTATAATTTACCATCTCAGATGCCGCATGTCCCCCAAGAGGCAGCTACACCAGGTTGAGAGCCTAACTATATGATAAGGGTCCCCGCTTCCGAGGTCTGAAAAATTGATTTCACACTAATTTCAATCTGCTGCTAAGCATGCTTTACCATCTAAGATACTGTATTTTGTCGAAAAGGCAGCTACACCAGATTGAGAGCCTACCTATTTGATAAGTGTCCCCATTTAGGAGGTCTTGAAAAATTGATTTCATACTTATTCAAATCTGCTGCTAAGCATGCTTTACCCTCCCAGATACCGCATTTTGTCAAAAAGGCATTGACTTTAGATAAGGGGGCCTACTTCATGATAATGATAACCGTCCTCGTTTATACGCCAGAATGAGAGCCTACCTATGAAATAATAATTAGTAGGTCTTGAAAATTAGATTTACCATCTCAGATACCGTATTTCCTTGATTAGGCAGTTACGGCAGATTGAGTGGCTACCTCAATGGTAATAAGTGTTCTCGCTTAGAGGTACTGAAATAGATTTAATACTAATTTAAATCTTAACTTAAATATTAAGATCTAACCACTCTTTTGTTTTTACTTTTGTTATGTTTTTACGCTATAAAACATATTTCAAACAAATAATGGTCGCAGGTGGTGCAAGCACAAAAGCAAAAAGCGCCCAAGCCTTTAATCGAGCAAATGCGATATTCTCCCTGCCTCAGCAACTGCCTGCGTTAGTGATGCTCCACATCGTCTCAAAGATGCCGTGAGGCGACACAGCAGCGGCATCGCAGGGAGGGCACAGGGCCATGGCAGGGATGTGCACAGCATCACACCCATACACTGAAAATTTGTGAAAGTTGCCATCAATCAACATACATTTAGCCTTTTTAGGTGCAACAGCACAGCAGCAAAGACCAGTACATTACATATCAGCCAACCTCATGCTATTGCTGCCACAGAGCAATAAAATTTAATTAACTATAGGCCTAATAACAATTCATGGAAATGACCAGACATTGTAGGGGAGAGGCAGGTTAGTTGAGACGTTTTTCAGAAAAGTTCGCCTCCAAACTAAATGGACAATGATATTGGAATGACGAATAGTCATGAGCATGGGGAAATACATTGTTCAAATATATAGGGAAACTTGACTTTCTCTGTCGGATAGTTTTTACCCCAGATGGCGTCAAAGTAGGTCATGTCAAACGTATCAACTAACCCACCTGGTAAGGTTAGTTGATACACCCAGGCAGGTTAGTTGATACACCAAACCCTGATCGACAATGCAAAGAAAAAGTTGCATAATTCCGCCTTGGTAGGATACTATAAAACCATACGCCTTCACCGATCTACTTTCTGTTCCCATGGATGTATATCTGCTACCATTGTGAGTCGGATCTGATGGTCGACCTGTTGGGAGGGGGAAATCTCATGAATAGTTCAATCTAAGATTCATCTATAGAGCTTTTTCATGTAAACTACTGAGTAACACCTAGCATTATGATTGTACTAATAGGTCAGGATTGTTATTTTGACCAGGCCAGCCAACAAAACCTAACCAATCTGCTGTATCAACAAACCCATCTACTCGATTATGTCAGAAAACAGCAGGTCTCTGGACCACAGGTTAACCTAGGTCATCTTTGATGGCTGATAAATAACCCTTTTCACACACCTTATCCATATACTAAGTTACTCTGAATCATCCTTCACTATAGCGAAAGAAAAAAAAATGCAAGATTTCAGCACAAATTTACTCGGAACAGAGATTTTTTAATTTTTTGACTTTTCTCCTAAATCTTGATTCTGATTCTACATTGACCAAGATGAGAAGATTTGTATTTTTATTCTGCTTCTTACAAATGCCAACACCTTCTCAAATGATCATTTCTATGACCAGGAGGTGGGGCGTATCAACTAACCTTGCGTATCAACTAACCTGCCTCTCCCCTATTGGCCTCGCAAAGCACAAATTTACTTTAACCAGCTGCATCTCTGTAAAGGCAACTGCTGTGAATGACAGTGCCCGATTTAGACATGTGGAGGCCCCGAGTGCAGGACCACATGGAAGCCCTAAATATCAAAAATCAAAGTTTTTTCCTGCCTATTCCGCCCATGTTAAATCGGGCACTGGTAAATGAATGCAAAAACTTGCCATCTTATTGCAAAAAAGGGTCATTTTTTAAGTAAGAATGAACATTTCTTGTTCGAACTATTGAAAATGTGATGCAGCAGCATTACTGCAGCCGGCTTTACAGTGTATGTATATTTATTAGTAAATGTGACCAGCCTGATTCGGAACATTGATATTGAAGAGTATAATACTGTAGCGACTATAGTTCAAATAGTTCACCGTGACCGGTCCAAATTCTGGTGATATTGAAAAGCATAGTTCACATAATTCAATGTGACCAGTCCAGATTCGAATGATATTGAAGAGTTATGTAGTTCACATAGTTCACGGAGAAACATTTCTCTGAGCCTTTAAGAAGAGATAATCTGCAGCTCCCTCCGCAAAGTGCAATTATGAATCTGACTGCAGATCGGATATAAAAGCAGCTCAAGGCAACATATAATGAATTGTGTCTCATTAATTGAGGATTGCCGAAAAACATGCGGAGGCTTCTTCTTCTAAGCCAGGGATTTAATTAAAGCAAAATTAATTTGTTCCGATGAGATTTCTTCAAATAATTCTGAAATGATTTGAGGTACATGACAGGTACATGACACAGCATTTTCATGTTCGTCTGGTGTAGAGTTCCCATAGCCTAATGGTTAAAGCGCTTGACTGCGAATCAAATGGTTCTTGAGGACAAGGGTTCGAACCTTGCTCTTGGAACTCAGGGGTCACCCTCATGTCAGGTGTGATCAGAACACTCCAGCCAGACTCCCAAAGATTGATTGACTGGACCAGAGATGAGAAAAAGATATCAACACAACTTGCAAGAGAAGAGAAGTCATACAGACCTGAAGAAAACCTCCTGTGTACATTTATGTTTTTGTAATTACGTTTATAGGCATGATAAACTGTCCATCTTCGCGAGAGTAAACAAAAGATGTGTGAAAACCAAGCACAATAAATTTAGTTTCGCACAGATCATCTTCTGGTGAAGCAAACCTTCTGGAATTCCAAATGCAAATTCGATTCAGGAAGTGTCACCACTCATCCAAGAATACTGAGTGGAAGCAGGTGCAAAACACAATGGACGCAAGGTTAACACAATATGGGTGGAATCTCAGCCAGGATATCTACACGCACAAGTGCCATTTACGCCAACAGCTGCTTACAGGTATCCGCTTTAACAGCAAGCTTAATGTAAATGATGCTTTGGAGTATGGGACAGCTTGAGATTATCAGTGATGACACTGCATGTCTTATCATTCGAAGTAAACGTAAATTTTAAAATACTTTAATAATTAGAGGATAATATGTGCAGTACATTCACAAACTTTCAGTATAGTCCTATTCTTAAATAACACTTAAATAAATAGTGAATGGTGAGGAATCCAACACAGAGAATTTTGTATGAAGAAACAGTTTTATTACATGAAGCACTATCCTCTCTTTTCCCATAAGTGATTAAATAACTGCAGCGAGCAAAATCGGTAATTTGGATATGAAAATGTAATAGCGCTCCATTTAGTTCTTATTTAGAACACGATTTATCAGCCCCAGCATGTGTTCATCCATTTCCTTGTGTAATCTGAAAAACCATTGAATCTTTATATTATATCTGGTGGTGCAGGTTGTGGAAAGTCATTTGAGCAATCATACTGTAGCGGGTATATCATATCTTCTTCCGCACATTCTTAATCACAATCTGTATGGTTAACAAGTCTTGCAAGCCATTGCCTGAAGCCTAATGAATAACCATGTCTTGTCGGCTGCCTCTATGGAATGAAGCTTAGCTTTCAGAAGAATCTGTTTTGATACTGTAAGATTAACCCCCTGACCCACACACATTTGCTTGATTGGTACCAGGACAAAGTCAATAAATTGTTGCCAAGGTTTCCCCAAAATAATTTTCAAAAGATGAGAAGCTTGGAGAAGTAGAGGGAGAAGAAGCAGAAGGATGGTGATTAGGAGGAGGAGGGGGAGGAGCAGGAAAAAGGAGTATGAAGAATATCAAGGAACAAAAGCAGAAAAAGGAGACAAAGAGAAGGAGAGGAAGAAGGAGGTGAGAAGGAGGGGAAAGAGGAGGGAAAGAAGCAGTTGTGGGAAGAGAAGCAGAAGAATGAGGGGGAAGAAGGAGGGGGAAGAAGGTGGGGGAAGAAAGAGGGGGAAGAAGAAGGAGAGGGAAGAAGGAGGGGTAAGAAGGAGGGGGAAGAAGGAGAGGGAAGAAGGAGGGGGAATAAGGAGGAAGAAGGAGGGGAAGAAGGAGAGGGAAGAAGGATGGAGAAGAAGGAGGGAGGGAAGAAGGAGTTAGGGAAGAAGGAGGGGGAAGAAGGAGAGGGAAGAAGGAGGGGGAAGAGGGAGGGGAGAAGGAGGGGGAAGAAGGAGAGGGAAGAAGGAGTGGGAAGCAAGAGAATGAGGAGCAGGAGGAGGGGTAGATATGGATAGCGCAGTCTTCAAAGAAAAGTTTTTGCCAACAATATGACATATTTAGTATGAAAACAAGAAGAAAATGCACCCCTAGCAGTGAATATGAAATATTTTTTAGTGCACCTTAATAGCAAAATTCCAGATGGATGTCATTTAGATGAGGCTTTGAGAACTGTAGCAGAGTTGGTGAAAGCTCATAATACGGCATCACAAATCTCTACAGACCGTAATATTTATTTAGTGTAGTTTCAAAGCAAACATCTTGACAATATATATATGAAGACATTGCTACCTTCTCAACTCTAGACACATCCTGAGCTTAGGGGAGAGGCAGGTTAGTTGATACGCAAGGTTAGTTGATACGCCCCACCTCCTGGTCATAGAAATGATCATTTGAGAAGGTGTTGGCATTTGTAAGAAGCAGAATAAAAATACACATCTTCTCATCTTGGTCAATGTAGAATCAGAATCAAGATTTAGGAGAAAAGTCAAAAAATTAAAAAATCTCTGTTCCGAGTAAATTTGTGCTGAAATCTTGCATTTTTTTTTCTTTCGCTATAGTGAAGGATGATTCAGAGTAACTTAGTATATGGATAAGGTGTGTGAAAAGGGTTATTTATCAGCCATCAAAGATGACCTAGGTTAACCTGTGGTCCAGAGACCTGCTGTTTTCTGACATAATCGAGTAGATGGGTTTGTTGATACAGCAGATTGGTTAGGTTTTGTTGGCTGGCCTGGTCAAAATAACAATCCTGACCTATTAGTAAAATCATAATGCTAGGTGTTACTCAGTAGTTTACATGAAAAAGCTCTATAGATGAATCTTAGATTGAACTATTCATGAGATTTCCCCCTCCCAACAGGTCGACCATCAGATCCGACTCACAATGGTAGCAGATATACATCCATGGGAACAGAAAGTAGATCGGTGAAGGCGTATGGTTTTATAGTATCCTACCAAGGCGGAATTATGCAACTTTTTCTTTGCATTGTCGATCAGGGTTTGGTGTATCAACTAACCTGCCTGGGTGTATCAACTAACCTTACCAGGTGGGTTAGTTGATACGTTTGACATGACCTACTTTGACGCCATCTGGGGTAAAAACTATCCTACAGAGAAAGTCAAGTTTCCCTATATATTTGAACAATGTATTTCCCCATGCTCATGACTATTCGTCATTCCAATATCATTGTCCATTTAGTTTGGAGGCGAACTTTTCTGAAAAACGTCTCAACTAACCTGCCTCTCCCCTATTCATAGAAGCCGAGCTTTTTCCTCGCTCTGCACTGAGCTCAAAATTGTCATGACATGCCATTAGGACCTCCCTGAGCTGTGGACATCAAGGTGCCTAAGCAAGCCAATTGGTCAGCAAAGCCCGGTGGAGGACATCTTAGAAGGAGATCTTATTATCAAGACAGTTGGTGGAAAGGGGAATGGAGGACGTGGGCAAGATGGAGTGTTGGTTGTCAATGGTTGGTGTTTGGTTGTGCTGGTTTCTGTTCTGTCATTTTGGGTTGGAAGATTGGTGATATAAATAGATAGATAGATAGATAGATAGATAGATAGATAGATAGATAGAGATAGAGAGATAGAGAGATAGAGAGATAGATAGATAAATACATAAATACATAAATACATAAAATATAGTCATTCAGAATTCCGTCTGCATCACTGTATCTATTCTTTTTTTTCTTTTTTTATGTGGACATGTCTCATCTCAGGTTGATCAATGTTATACACTCATCAAAATGACACTTCACAAGCCCCGAAAGATGTTCTCACTTAGATTCATGCCAGAATTAAATCAATATGCCACCCCAGCATTCCCAGGTTGAATGATTATATCAAGAGAAATATAGATCTTCAATGTTACATGTCGCCTCGAAGAAACCTGCTTGAAATCACAAAATGACATCTGCCAAATAAATTTCCAGACAACCAAAAACATTGTTGACAATTGGGACGTCATCCATTGTTAATGGCACTTGGCCTGGTAAACAACCTCAAAAAGACACCTGGGAGAAGAAAGAGACATCAAATTAGAAACCAACAATTGATGACCGTCAGCTTTGCTAACTACTCAGTTTCACAAACATTGTTTCTTGCAATACAATACTAGACCCCCAAAACTTGCAAGAACCCTTGAAAGTTACAAGAATTTCCTGATGTGACCACCTTTATATATTGAATTTTAAATGGATTTTTTTTTTAATAGATCATTTTGCTTACAAGTGTGTGTTCGGGCACAAACGGGCTTATTAATGATTAATGCATTCTGAAAACTCATCTGTACATAATTCATCTCATCATTTGTGATTGTTGATTTTACCTTGTCGGTCAAAAGCTGTGTAGCTTGTGTTGCTTGTTTTATTTTTCATCACAGACTTTAAATAAAATTTTACTTTACTTACTTTACTTTTACTACTTTACTTTTACTACTTTACTTTACTTTACTTAGGCCTACTTACTTTTTACTTTTTCATAAATGTTTTGGAATTAGCTTCATGAATGCTGAACTGATTACAAACACATTTTCTGTAGATGACTGACTTTAGGAAGATCTCATAGAAGAAAATGACACAGGTGATCAGCCAGGTTCTGGTGCACAGACCAGGTTTTCTGAGTATCATTCCCAATTATTATGCAGCTATGCTTCTTTGCAATATCTCCGAACGATTATGATTTGGATAACCTTTGTAAACACATAATGACATGTGTGCCATGAAGCCAATATCATGTCAGTTGTGTCGAATTCTGTTTGTTCAGTGAGGAATTATGCGGTTTAATCATGTGCTCTTTCATGACGGCCCATTGACGGGTGCCATCACTTTCATAATAATCAGCGTATACGATATCATGTTCTTTGAAATTTTGGCGCAGCCACACTCAGTGACATTTCTGGCTTCAACCAAATTTAGACACATCTTTGTTAACTGGCATTGACCATTATTAGATTTGCGAAACCAGGATAATCGAATGACACTAATAAGGTAAACTGACCCAATTTCATTTATATTCTGAGTTGGATGGGTATTCATACCTCAGGCATACACTGATAGAGCCTGCATAACATTGATGGTGCTATAATGGTGGGAAGTCAAAATATTAAAGGCTAGTAGCATATTGTTGAGGCAATTTTCTACGGTTTGTTGTCAGGATGGGAAAAAAAGGCATAATATCAATTTTTTACTCTGCAATTTGATAGAAATTGTGTGTAAGCTGAATAATGGAAATATTGTAAACTTGTCCTGTGTACTTCAGTACTTAAAATTTTCTCCCCAACAATTAAAACGATACAAGATATCTCATTGTATACGTTAATATTAAAAAGGATAAAGGGGAATATTATTTCACATGGACTGTAGTCAGCATTGTAAAACAACAGATTCCTGCATCAATAGTTACTTTGTTAAAAGATTTATATGATACTGTTGGGAGAAATATGATGTAACTACCCAGCACAAAAAGAAATATAAAAGCAGTGCAGCCTCTCAGTGAAGACTAAGAGAAACGTGTGCTGATCTTGGAATTAGCCTTATTAGATAAGAACAACAACAGATAACAAAATACATTATTCTTTGGTTTTTAGATTTAACAACAGCAACAGCTATACATGGATACAAAGATCACCTACATTGATATAATATTATTAATATGACTATGTAAACAAATAGTCATTCATAATTTGTCATGGTTTCACAAATGTATATGTGTCTACAGTTAAAATGACTACCCAGAGGAAAAAAGTATGTTTGCAGCACAGAAACAGTACAAAATCAGCATATCCAATATATGGTATTGGAGTAAATTAGAAGCACAAAAGAAGCACATTGCGCAATGACGATTTGCATGTAAGTACGAAATCGGCAAATCCTCAATTTTTTTCTTTAACAATTGGCATATTTTCCAAATGGTCAGAACCAAAAATATTAAAGGCATAACTCACCGGACCTCTCCTAGGTATTTTATGATGATTGTACCATTCATGAGAAACAACAACTTTCATTTCACTTCCACATATTGATAACGTAATATTAACAATATGCATTACATGCAATGCTACATTTATGCACTTGTATTGGACGGACATGTTGAATATCTGCAGACTATAAAGGCCTATTTATCTTAAATCAGGTAAAAATAATCATACACTACATATGTATAATAATCTTGAATTGACAGCATTTTTAACTCTTTTATGGTGTTCACTTCTCAGCTTTCGGCTGTTACACTTTGAGTATGTCACACGTAACTTAAACTCATGCTAATAATGCCATGTAAGAAAATATAGCAATATGTCGAAAATTACTCAGGCATACACCTATAATATTATCATCAATTGCAGTAAATACCAGTTACATGATTATGAAAATAGAAATTATTTGGTTCAGGAGACAAAGAAAACATCAACAACAGATAATGAAATACCTGCAGTCCAGCAGCAAAGAAGAGTTGACACTTTGATTAAAAAAAAACACCACATCTAGTATCAGGCTTTTCGCATGTTACCTTGGTTTTTGCTGACACTTATAGTAACATGAAATATAACAAATTAACAATACAATTCCTTATTCACGAAGTAAATATGTATAATTGAATCCACCAGGTAGCGAACGTATGTATACAAAAATTTAGACAATTACAAAATCCCGTATCACAATTAGGAGTAGCGCAGGATTGATATATATCGTAATAATCTATCATGATAAATGCAATTAACAAAAACACTATATTTTTTTCACTCAAAGTTTTGGGCAAATATGAATATTTTTTATGCAAGAACCATAGTTTTTAATAATATTTATAAATGTATTAAAAATTCACATTTTTCGTGATTGATGCTGCTCAATGATCTTGATAAATGTTGTGTAATGTGTATCATTACAAATTTCTCGTGATATTATCAAATCGTTACACATTGTACGATGTCCAGCCCTACATAGGAGTTCAAGTATGACTAGAATAGACCACATTCTTGGCTTTTTCATTTTGGAGATCAGTGTTCCAGTTGTCTTGATAATTTTGTGGGAATTTCTTTTCATTCAGGGGAGCTGTGGCCTTCTTTTTTTGTCGTGAATTGGCAGCTTTGAGAAAAAAGTTGTAGACTACCAGATCGAGAAATTCGCAGAGCGTCATTACACTGCAGCCGAGAAAGAGACCCATGTAACCCCCTACTTCGCCTGTAATATAACGATAAATCGTAAATTCATGAAAAAAAAAACTTTTACATTTTATTTTCTTCATCATTTTAGTCAAATACCTGGGTTGCAAAACTGCAATAAACAAAAGTACTTACTAATAATCAGTTTATATTCAGTTATAATAAACTAATTTGGATAATAGATCACAGCTGAACATCAAGTCAAAACAAAAAGTAATCCATGTGAACAATTATGATAATTACTTTTTTTTAAACAGTCTTTGGGCAACTTATATTTTCTATAGTATCTGTGCCACAGAGTGGCCCCAATAAAATGAGACCGATGGCTCGTAGAGTTTGGAGTTTATGTACTTACTGATGAAGTTGACAAAGGTATAAGCTTTTGATTGGGTGATTGACTGCGACTCCAGGGACGAATAATATATATCCAACTTCAAAATATTTTGTCTAGAAATGTTTGAAATGTGGAAAAAAAAATTATTATTGATCATTTAAAAAAATACATATTCGTATCAAATTTTGTACAGGATTGCCCAATAATCCGGGCAGAATTTAAAATGTTGGAAAAAAATACTTAAACGTATGATACGCTTTTTCTTAATCATCAATAAGATATGTGTATACAAAACTTATCTATTTATACGAATATGAGACAGGGCCCTCAGAGCAGTATAAGGATAGTGAAAGTGAAAAAAGAGGATTCCTGCCTGACCAAAAAAAATTAAAAGACCCTTCCATTGGAATTTAACATCTAACAGGAAGGTCAGAGTCAGAGATAGAAAGGACATAATTTGGGCTGTAGGTGTGTGCATGTTCATGAACAATACAACAAAGATGCTCTGCTAATAACAACAGCTCTCTCAATGCAGGGGATACATACCCACCCCTGACAACTTCAGGTCGAGACAGGTCGAGACAAAAACTGTGTGGCCACTGGCTAGCATATTTCATTCTGCCTAGCAGTGTCAGATACAGTCAGACAAACCAAAGGTATATGAAGAGATCTTTCTTTTTGTCTTGGTAATACTTTGTTCAAATCAACAAGTTCCAAAGAAATCCTTTGATTATTTTGGTTATCCAGGACTAAAAATCCTGGCAATTTCTTTGACAAAATTGCTGTTGCAACATAATTGGCCAGTTACAGGTTCCCAGTTGAAGAAAAAATTGTCTGGAAGAGATGTTCCTTGAAGATTCTAAGGTATGTTTGTATTGATATTGTCAGTGGCAGATACAGGGGGGGCCTAGGGGACCCGGCCCCCCCCCCCTTCACCACCAAGATAAATATTTAGTACCATTTTAAAGAAAAAAATACGATAACGCGGGCCAGCAAATGCCAAAACACGTCCCGGCCCCCTTAGACTATCGTGTCTGGATCCCCCACTGATTGTTGATATTAATGGAGAGTTAATTACATTATGTAGTCTGCACGTTGTTCGTCAATGGCCTTCAAGTCAGTGTTCAAAGCGTCCAGTCCTCTATAGATGTCTCCCATAATCGTCTCCAATTGCAAGATAGATTCATATAGTGTTTTTGACAATGTTTTAGTGAATTTTGTCGCATCATCTGAAATTGGCTGGAACAGAATTTATTCAGATTTTATTGACTCATATATTTATGATATATGGAGCATTGGATACCACAAAATTTAAACCTTTATCTTCTTAGAAAACAGTGATGTTTACTAGTAAGAAGAACTTAAGAGGGATGCATTATCTTACTTTTTGAAATTTACCGCTTTCGATAAACTGAAGAGCGGAACGTGTTGTGGGCCAGTAATGCCATATATCTTCTTCAGAATGCTTGAACTGCAGCACAGGTGACACCTCCAAAATTGCTTCGAATCCTCTCCACACTTGCATTTGTTGTATGTGACGATCGAGTTCAGTAGGATCATCAAAATGTTTCAATAATTGGTTCACCGAGAGCAACACGTCAGAATACCACTTAATGACGTTCTCCGGAAGAATTCCCAGTCTGTAATCTATCTCAACTACTCCTGGAAAAACACAACAAAAGGAGTAACATGTTTAAAAATATATTGTATCCTACTACAAACATGGATGCTTTACGCTGCTCCTCCCAAACTATGCAAACCACACTCTCAAAAACGTCCATACAGCCGATAAGACTTATCTGAAGCATCAAGGTCTCCTTTTAACCTTCTCTTCCATTTCCACTCGACCGCCGGCCCCTTTCCACCACATCCCACCCTTCACTCTCTTACCACTGCTGTGGTGTTGACATTTGGTAACTTTCTGAATCCTTTTGCCTAAAGATGGCACTGTACAACGCCACATTGGCGATGGCTACCCCTAACATTTTTTATCACACAACAGTTGCATTCTCATGACAGGGACCAATCTGGGCTCCACGGCATTTCATGACCTTAGTTAGCTAGTAGGCCTACTGCCCGGGGGGGTACTCACTCTATAAGGGTGTATATAGAGGCGCCGCTGGATGGTAATGGTTTTTTGGCCTTCTTGGATTAAAATGGTTTTGGTTTTTTGACAATTCTGATTAATTTGGTTCTGGTTTTCGCAACCCCAACATGTTTGGTACCGTTAGAATCGGTTTCAAAAGAGGATTAAAATGGTTTAAAAACCAAGAAGATTAAATTGGTTTGCAAAAGAATTTAGTGAAGGATTAAAATGGTTTGTGGTTTTGGCGCAGTTTCCGGATTAAAATGGTTCTGGTTTTCAAAATTGCCGTGTCGCATCCGTATGCAAAAGTCCGCGAAGTATCCCCCCCCCCCCGGGGCCTACTATTTCCTGTGATTTGTGATTTTTCCAAGTCGAGAAAACAATGTAATCAACATCCGGTCATTCACAATAGCTCTGTGACGTCACCCAATATATACTTGTCCGCTGATATGTGGACAGGAACAAGTCAGGACAGGGACATACCTGGAATTCACTCTCTCTCTACCATTCTTTCATTATACGCACGATCAAGGGTACTACTATGCTAGTTGGCAAATAGAACTTCATGTTAACCTCATGTCGCTAGCATCAGCCTGATGCTTGTATTTTGGTGTAAATGTTGTTTAAATCATTTGTGTAGTGCAGTGTAACTTGTGTATATAGTGTAGTGTGACTATAGGTTTGATGTGACCTGAATTGTCAAATAAAAAAGTGAATCTTGAAAATCTTGAAAATATTGCTCCAATATCAAGCAGGCAGCACATAGTAATGGGGTACGTCCTCATCCAGATAGATAGATAGAAAGCACCCAGTTGGGGTACGTCCTCATCGAATCAAGAAACAGCCTCAATTATAATTGTAATCGCAAAAAGTTGCAATTATACCTATATTTACAATCAATATTCTATAATAGTAGTAAGAAGATTGTTACCTTCGAGACTTCTTTGCGTGTATGACGTGCCAGACATTTTAAAAGTCATTTACACAATGTGAAAGCTTACTCAGCACAGATGCAGATGCAAGGGCCTTAAGTTGACTTGACCCCAGTTACGTAAATATAAAAATACCATGCAAAGCATGTAAAGCATCAGCTGTAGGAATAAACATATTAATTGCTTAAAATGTGAATGATCTGAAATGTTCAACAAAATGATAGGAGTATCAACTATCCATTATATGGACTGATACTCTTGAAGTAACTTCAATTTTATGCACTGTCAAAGTCCTTATTATGATTATGAGGGAACACAAAATCATCTAAGCTTTCAAAAATGGGGCTTGCCATTTCTGTACACCAAATAGCTGTAGAACAATGTCCATTGTACAGCACAAATTGTATTTCTGGGTGATTTACGCACTGTTTACCGCAACCGCAACAGTACTACGATATTTTTCTGGGCGATAATACAGAATTTCAGGTAAAACTATCACCAAAAATGTTTTAAAAAATAACAAATTGAGTCTACAATGTCAGTAACGCCTAATTTGATAATGTGGAATACCTGACAGGCATGTGCAAGTCCGTAGGTGATCAGTTCAGTTTAAAATTTGTCAGCAATCACACTTTCTCACTTCCCGCATCCTCCATATTGGAATTCCGGACGCTTGGTAATGACGTCACAGAAACCACCTGATCTGATTGGCCGACCGAAATATTACGATTTTTTTTTTTTATAAGTAACTGCAGATTTTTATGAAAACAGGAGTGTAAATAGTGAGGAAATATTTAAAATCGCCGAATGAGACCCGGAAAAAAATAGCATTTGACACTTCGGGTGTTTTCGTGATATGCCGAAGTTTGCCGACATCAAGTTGAGAAAAAATGGCGGACGAAGTAGGTTGTCCGCGATGCGGAGTCAAATAAAATGGCTTGAATGAGAAGATATAAGCACTCGTATGTCCGGAATATTACACTGTCTCGTGGTTAGGGGCTAATAAAGGTCCAGGAGGAATTTGGTTGGTTAACTCGTCAGATTAATAGAGAAATCGTGGACGTTGTGATGTAACAGCCTGCCTGCGACGAAAACGACAATCGTAATAAGCGATCAGCTGTAGTAGCTGATGCTTAAAAACATGAAAATAAAATACCAATAAATAACAATAAAACTGGTTACCTTTTGCGTATGCTTTGTTGGTCATGTGTTGGAGACCAGTCCTCAAACTTGTCATGTGTTCCTGCGTTATAAATGAAATAAAGTCGATTTTTCGCGTTTTATTCTCACGGTATTGTTCACCAAGTTCAGCATAAAATGAGGCATTAGATGCTAAATAAGCTACATCAATACTCAGTTCCTCATTCAAATTCAATTTCCTTTCTTTTGCAAGTTTTATCTGCAGGTTTATAAGTTCGACGGTTGCGTCTACCATGGCCACCGCTGCATTCAAAGATTTCTCAAACCCAAACATGCATTCATCAAATTGCGGGGCCATGTCTATTATCTTGGTAAAAACATCTTCTAACTGTTCAGGCTCCTTTTCTGTGCTGTTAATAGCCTCCCCAACGTTTTCCAAAGCTTCAACTAGGTTTGGATCACCCACTTGATTGCAGTATTCATAGGACAACTCCACACCACTGCTTAGAACATATCCATTATAACTATCAAAAAATGTGTTCATAGTGTCACGAAACATTCTCCCGAGTTTAACAGTTAAAAAGACATCTGCCCGAAATTCCTCAGTAATGTTCTTTCCCAGTCTGACGTATGTCCTGAAGTATTCAAATCTCGGTAGTTGGTCACGAACAACATATCTATACATATTGAGTAAAGATTCATACGCTGGTGTCACTTCTTCTTTGAATTCATGGAGGGCATATGACAAGTACAACATATCATCAAGAACCATGCTGTATAGCTGATCTTCACCCTGCTGTACTCGTCCAATAGTGTTTCCCAACGTGCCAGAGACAGATAGAAGAAATCTCTGAAAATCAGCCGACAGCATTTAAGATATGGAGAACAAGTTGTTGGTATAACCATGTACAATATTATTGTTCACTGGAAACTTACTATTTGGAGACAAGACATTTCAACCTCCCAGCTAGAGGTCTTTACTTGTTCACATGTGAGTGAAACACATGATGACTTAATGTGTTGGTTGTTGTTAACATTTTAAAAAGTTGATAAAATATTTCTTGACAAATTTTGAATGATTTTGTTGGTAAAGATAATGGAAAAAATTAGCAGAACAATGAGTAATGGCCATGCACTTCTCCACACCAAGTTTGCAATAGGTTACTTGGCAAAACAGATTCAGATTCAGATTCCAATTTTTTATTTGTAGGTCAACTGTTGGCAAACTTTAATGAAAATTTCGGCCTGGATGAGAGGATATTCCGTGCTCTGTTTGAACCGGACAAGATGAACTGTGGTCCACACTTGATGGACAGGCTGTTGACTTTTGCAGATTGCATCATTTTCATGAGTTTTTTGCATAGTTCAAGAATAACAAGATGAGCTACAGGGAACCCTCAAAGGCAATAACAGCCGTAACCGAGGAGCCCCAGTAATAATTATATTCAAATAAGCAGTCGTACGGTGGATGGTATAAAGGAGAAATGATTATTGATAATGGCAGAATAGGGATTCTGCATTTATGCTTCTGCTGACTGACCCAAAGGAGGAGTCCTGCCGTCCCATGGAGATGCAGTGGGAAAATGGTATAGGGCCTAAATGAACTGATTTAATTTAATTGCAAATATAGCAATTCGGAATGGAACATATAGTAGAACAACTCTCTGACATTTTTTTCTTTATATAAAACTTAAAACCAAATTGACTATATATCAACATCTGAGATTAACTTTCCTGTGAAACATAGATAGTCAACAATGAAATATCACAAGTTCAAAAATGAGACATACTGAAATTGGAAATGAGAGGGCCATCATATCTTACCTCAATATCATTGTGCATTATATCCAATAATTCAATTATTTCCAAAAAATTTGCACTATTCACACGGTTGCGAATTTCAAAAGCACTTGCGTCGTCCAAATCAAAAGATTGGCTTTCTGAAGAAAGCATATCTTTGACGCTGGTTACGGCAAACTCAGCATAAGAAATCCGTCCAGCAAAGGTTGAAGATAGACACGCAGTTGGGCACTTGCACTCCTCAGATTTCAGGCCATATATGTCTAAAGTTGAAATAGATACATGCTTATTGTGACAATTAATCATCATTTATGATTTAAACACCCCTTTCCTCTGATCTTTCTAAAGCTTTTGGCCTTGAGAATATCGTTACAGTTATTGGTAAATGGATGCATTGAAAATTGTATTAGGCAGTAATTATCATCCTGATTTCAGCGAGCGAAAAGACATTTTTTGAGTGCTATCTTTAGATACATTGTAATTGGTCTCGGGGGAGTCTTGATAAAAACAGAACTGGCTTTGAATATCAAGGGGAGAGTGGGGAATAGCGGTAATAACAAGGCTTGGCGATTTTTTTTTTTTGATTATGTAACAGAGAGCAATTAATCTACATGCAAATCATGTAATTGTTTTTTATTACTATTATACTAAACATGTAATATCAGCAATCTAACATAGACTTAAATGTAGCATCATTCAGTGTTGTCTGCTTTTTACCAGTGATTATCAATCAATCTATCGATCTTATTTATCTATTTAATCTATTTATTAATTTATCTATATATTTATCTATCTACAATTGATCTATCTATCTATTTATCTATCTACTTATCTATTATATCTTTTATCTATTTTATCTTTCGATTCTACATATCTCTCTGTCTTCCTATATACCTGTCTTTCTAATTTTTTGAAACAGTTATGTGACTGCCTTTCTTACATTGAATATGAAATACAAATAAAAGTTATGGTAACACTATAAATCCTACAAAAACTTTTTAAGTACTGCACAAATTTCTTGGCCATGCCAATTACATATATAAAGATAACTATTTGTCTATATATCATATCAGCTTTACTGGTTCTTTGTTCGACATGTCAAGACATATGGAGGCACACATTTATTTTGAAATCTCATCGGCACTAAATAATTAAGAAACAAACTTTAATAAGGAATATACTTACATAACAATGGTAAAATGCAATACAGGTAGGAAGTGAGATTGCAGACAGGAGCATCACCTGCATTATGAAGAATATAAGACACAAATTTCACTTTAAAGGTAAAGGAATGCTATGTACATAATTTTGAAAACTGTATGTTGATTGAATTTTCTGAATTCCAACCAGAATAAATTGTATATTGCTATCTAACACATAAATCTGAGGACAATAAATTGCGTCAACAAATTTTATTTCAATATCTCTTTGTTTGTTTGCACTGATATTAGGAGTCAGACATTTGTCGGGTATAAATTTGTCAAGTAAATGTAATTAAGTATTAAAAGTAAATGAAGCTGTAAATAGTGATGCACGGATACTGTCGTAAAGTGAAAATAGTCGGATACTGGATAATCCTGCAACACCAAGTGCCGGATACCAGATAGGAACCTGATAGTTGGAACTGGATAATAAACACACAAAGAAGAAAGTTTTTCTGCAATCGCGGTTGATTGTAAATATTTTTTCTGTTCCTCTGATGGATTATTTTTTGTTACGTTTTTTTTTACAAATTTAAATTTTGAAGATGGCTACCTAAAGTTTTACTGTGTTCTTGAAACATTCTTTTATTTATCAACAATGTTTTTTAAGCTTTTCACTTATTTTTTAGCATCCCCGAGATTCGGTTCTGATACCTAATTCTGCCAGATACCCGATATCCTGCAAATCCCAATATCCAGATGGATACCGTATACCTTGCCAGATATCCGTGCATCCCTAGCCACATAAAATATATCAATTATACTGACCTGGCATGTACGGTAATATGCATTCACACTTCTCCATTACCAGATCACTTGCGCATTCTGTTTGACATTTCGACCAAGTGTACACTGAAGATTTGTTGTAATATTTGTAAGGTTTTTCATCACATATACCAAACGGATTCTTCAGATTTAAGGTCTGTGGAAATAAATACAGCATTCAGTAAATATAATTATTCCTTTTAAAAAAACCAGGTTTCTCCAATTCTGATGAAATGATCATCCCTGTGATCATGGGCATAGGCAAGGGGGGGGGGGATATAGGGGTCAGTCCCCCCCCCCCTTTGGCCCAAAACTTAAGTCACATTTAACAGACTTTTAAAAGTAAGTCCCCGAAAGTGCCAAATGAATGTGAACTTGATGCGAAAATAAAGTTATAAAATTATATTTTTCATCACAAAAGTTTGTTCCATGGATTTTCCTCGATGTCAGACCGATATTTACAGGGAAATGAGCACAGATTTTACAAAAATTAGAAATATTTCTTTGACTCGTTCATTTTAGATCTAGCCTATTCTTAACATAAATTCTCTGTTGCAATTTCAGTGTAATTAAGTCAAAAATATAAATCAGTGGAATTTCTGCTGGTCAGCTTTGATGTAAATATCTAGAAAATCAATACTAGCGGGTCCTGTAAATTGTTCTTCTGAAAGTTGAACCGCCACTTTTGTTCAAAAGAATTTTCTTTTTAATTTATGATGTTTTCTTCTGAGAGACTATTTTTTGCATTCCTAGCCTTTACCAAAGGACAAACCATAACAAGAAGCGTATATATTAATTGGAAAATATCGGTCATTAAAAAAACCCAGAAGTCTACGATAAAGTTTTTAAATCAATGGATTTAGATTCCATAAAATCCAATCCATGCAAATCTTACATGTATTTAGAATGGGGGCTGGTGTATAATGGACATTTATGTATTTGTATAGGAATCTCCAGTGCTGTCTCTTATTATGCTAACAACTCAAAGATGACAGTTTTACACACTCCGTTGCCACTTGACAAAAGTTCCAATCCAATCCAAAGTACAAAAAAAATTTTTGAAAAACATTATTGGACACTTTGTGCCATTATTGGACACTTTGTGCCATATCCTGATCATAGCGAAGAGTAAGGGGAATTCTCAAATAGTTTGTATAATGATAAAATCAGCGGCATCTAATTTTGACATGAGAGCTGAATTCGACACTAACCAACCTATTATCAGAAGTATAGTAATATCTACAATGAGTGTTTTCCTGAGAAAGTTGTGAAGTCAAACTATTATAATAAGAAGCCCTGGTTGAGTGACGCCATGAAAAATTCTATAAAAGTAAAGAATAAATTGTATGTGAAACAACTTAAGGTACCCACTGCAGAAAACAAGCATGATTATAAAATATATAAGACTGAATTAAACAGGCTTATGAAGTTGCAGGAAAGAAAACACTATGCAGACCTTTTACATGCCAACAAGAACAATACAAGAAAAATGTGGTCCATAATCAAAGATGTAATTAACAAGAAAAAGCATACTACTACTCCTAATCAATTCAAATTTGGTGACAAGTTAGTGAGTGATAAAGGGGTGATTGCTTCAAAATTCAATCAATACTTCAACAATGTTGGGTGTGACTTAGCAAGGAAAATACCGCATTCAAATACCAGCCCACTCCAATATATGACAGGGTCATACAATAACTCAATTTATCTTACACCTGTTGAAGAATCTGAAGTTGAAAGAATCATTCAAAATTTAAAAAATTCAAGCCCGGGTTGTGATTCAATTAATGCAAAAATAGTAAAAGCAACCTACAAAAAATATCTCTCACCTATTACTCACATACTTAATTTGTCTATTACACAGGGTTTTTTCCCTGATGCTATGAAAATAGCAAAGATCATACCGCTTTATAAGTCTGGTGACCCTACAATCATAAGCAATTACAGGCCAGTTTTACCTGTATTTTCTAAAGTAATTGAACGCCTTATGTATAACAGACTAATGGCTTTTATTAAAAGAAACAACATATTGTACAAGTATCAGTTTGGTTTTAGAGATGGTCATAGTACCAGCATGGCTTTGACTGTACTTATAGATAATATCTTGTCAGCCATTGACAGTGGTGAGGTTACGATTGGTGTTTTCTTAGATTTTAAAAAAGCCTTTGACACGGTTGATCATGACATTTTGTTAAAAAAGCTCTATTTCTATGGAATTAGAGGTATAGCACATAATTGGGTAAAAGACTATCTGAGAAATCGACAGCAATATGTTTGTTTTAGCTATGTTGACTCTTCAAAATTGAATTTAAAATGTGGTGTTCCTCAAGGATCAATTCTCGGTCCTCTATTATTTCTTCTATATATTAACGACATAGTAAATGTATCATCCAGCTTGCTTCCAATAATTTTTGCAGATGATACTAACATTTTTATGAGAGGGCGCTCTTTAAAAGAAATAACTGAAAAAATGAATGAAGAAATATCCCAAATCATGCTCTGGCTTAATTCCAATAAGTTGTCTTTGAATGTGGCTAAAACGCATTACATGGTTTTTAGATCAAAAAGTCGCAAAATTGACTCCTTTTTTCCATTGAAAATCAATGGCTCAGAAATTGACCGTGCAGCAACTACAAAATTCATAGGTGTATTGCTGGATGAAAAATTATGTTGGGATAAGCACATACAATATATCAAACCTAAGATTGGTAAGGGAATTGGAATCTTATGCAAAGCCCGAAAAACACTAACTAAAGAGGCTCTTATTTCACTTTACTTTTGTTTTATTTACCCATATCTTACATACTGCATTGAAATCTGGGGAACAGCAGCACAAACTTACCTATCAACTTTATTAAAGCTTCAAAAAAAGGCTATTAGGGTTATCTCATCAGCTAGCTTTAGAGCGAGCACTGAACCTCTATTCAAACAACTCAAATTTCTTAATCTTCATCAGTTATATCAAAAGTCAATAACATTATTCATGTACAAATTTGTTAAAGGTTTTCTTCCAGAGATATTCAAGGATATGTTTAGAAAAAATAGTGACGTCTCAAGCAGAGTGACAAGAAATTACTCTAAGTTTAGCATTCATTTTTGTAAAACTGAACTATACAAGAGATCAATTAAAGTTGTGGGACCAAAAATATGGAATCAGGTTGAGGATAGAATTAATCACCACTGCAGTATTGAAAGTTTTAAGAGGGGAATACATAAATATCTTCTTGAAAAGAGCATTATTTCATTCTGAACTATAAAAGGAACAGATGCTACACTTTGTTATCTTTAGGGCTCTCTGGGAATCTTGCTTGAGTCTCCCGTCTCTTCTAAAATAGGAGAGTTAATTGATCCGCATTCCCAGGTAGTCACAGTATAATGAAAAACGTTTACATTATATATTGTGCAATTGATGCTTTAGTGACATTATCATATGATCTGAAGCATCAAGTGTTAACTTTGTTGTATAATGATATTGTCACCAGTCAAAGCAGTTCATGAATTGTACCCTTGAATTTGTATATATTATGTTTGTTTTTTGTTTTTTGTTTTATAATCATAGACCACCTCATAGTGAACATAAATGTATTTGATCAACAAATCTCTCTCTCTTCCTTACTTGCTATAACCTATTTTCTTACTTTCTTAATCACCATCATATATCATTACAACCATATATCATAGTTTTCTGATTATTCACTTGTATATTTTGTATATATTATATTATTTCTTCTACCTTGCTATAATCTATATTATTACATTGTCTAGCTAAGTGTAATTTTTTTTTTTTTTCTTTTGTTTCTTCTTCTTTTTATTGTATTTATTTATCTTTATGTTTGCTTCAAATAACATTCTTTCCTAATATACCATAATGACATACTCTTAAACTCTTTTAACTTATAGCCTGCTTCTATAATTATTTGTACTTGTATATGTATTTGCATCTGGTTAAATTCTTGACTTTGACAATCTCATATTGGTAAAGGCACATATAATTTTGTAATTATCTGCCTACCATTTTTTTAAAACTAATGCAATATCAATAGATTATCACCTAATGTACTATTAATGGTCAATAAACTTGAAACTTGAAACTGAAACTTGAAACCTGTCTGGCAGGTGATCCAATCAGTCCAGCAACTTGTTGACATTTTGGCTGACACTACAACCAATTATACTCCAAGTGGTGTACATATAAAATGCACTTGAGAGCTCCCCAGTGTGGAGGCTGAATTAAACTACCATGTCGAAATCAGAAGTCGTCAGTATATCTAACAGAAAAGTTTGGAAATACCAACATTTTTAGCTTTTTATACCAGGCCTTCCATGAAAAAATAATAGCCTTATAACTGCTCCGAATCAACATCCGGCAGCATAAAATCCATTGGCTTATGGGGGCCTAAAGTGGCCCCTAAACCCCTGCCGAATAGGCTTTGGCCCTACCAGCCTTGCCAAGCCCATCTGGAACAAACCCCCTATGGCCTATCTCAAAAATAATGAAGCCAAAGTGTGACATGACCATCAAAATTTTAAAATGTATTTTTGTATGAAATGACCTAAGCATATTGTAAAGAACATATTTAAGTTCCAGAAACTATACTGGCCATGGTGCTTTGATGAGTGGAAATAATTGATAACAGCTGAATATTACAGAATTTTTAAAAATTTGTTTTTCATGGCAGCGAAACATAACTGGGCTGAATGGTAATTTGTCATGAACTTAAATCCGTTTTCTTTATTTGACAACAACTGGCACATTTTTAAAAGTCTTCTGGACGATTGTCATTCAAATACATCAAATATATTTTGAGAAACACCCAATTTTTCGAAATTTTTCGGAAATTTCTTTTCAAATCTTACATATATTAACCTCAGAAGCATATTTTTTCGTTTAAAATGATTTTAACTGCCCTATGTTATGTGTCTATATGTGGGCTTCAAATTGATACCAAATAAGTGCCACCGAAGTGAATGTCTGCTCAGCAAATGATGATAGAAGTGTGATTTTTTTATCATTTTTCGACATAAAAAGCTGATTTTAAGTACTGGTGTGATATGAATCTTCAGAAAATGTTCTGGTTTTGACTCAAATCGATTTTATATTAATTATCAATCATAACTTGGGGTAAAATACAACCATTTACAAAATAAAAAATATTTTGTTACTGTTTATTGCCTTTTTAGACAATTTGGCCCCAAATTTTAAAGAATGCTCCATAAATGTTAAAATTTTTGTAATTAGGCAATGAAACATACTCCAACTATTGAAATTAATTGTTAATTTTCACTCCAAGTAATATTAGAATGATCGCTTAACTGTTTGTCAGAAAAAAAATTGAATACGATCAACATTTTTCAGAGCGTTACGCGTGCGACAAACATAACTTTTGAATTTAATCACTAGAAACCAGTCAAAAACTTGGGTTAGTTCATAGATTAATAAAACTTCATAGATGTACTATATTTTGAGCCAATCCAGATTAAAAACAGAGCTTTCATAGCTCTGTACCATTTGAAAGTACTCTCGGCATTACGCGTGCGACACATTCACCTTTCCAGCTATTCATTGGAATTTTTCCGTGAACTAGATTTTCCAGAATCATAAAAAGCTCCAAAACAACTAAGTAGATGTAATACTAGATCTCAATGGCAAAAAG
The DNA here is from genome assembly GCA_026936325.1 of Platynereis dumerilii. NCBI lineage: Eukaryota > Metazoa > Annelida > Polychaeta > Phyllodocida > Nereididae > Platynereis > Platynereis dumerilii. The sequence goes on along the minus strand of JAPTHN010000006.1, from coordinate 56,336,404 downwards.
ATTCAACTGAAATATGCTAAAGGGAAACTAGAGCATTTCTGATCAGGAACATTCAAATTTGACTCAATTTTACAAAGTCAACCTTTGAACCCAAATAACTCAATCATGTCAAAACAAGTGGATGGAAGTGCTTGTTTCAATGGTTTATGAAGGCTGGGGATGAGGAGATTCCAAAAAGTAAAAGGAAATAGCAATGGAACATGACAAACTTTGTAAAATTGAAAGAATTCATCAGGTGAAAAAGTCTATGTCACGCTAAATAAGTGAAAAAATGAATGTTTTCCGATATACTTTCATCTCTATCTCAATAACCTTTTAACGAATTGCCATGAAATTTTCAGGATTTTGGCTTAAGAATGTATTTAAGACAATACAGTAATATGAAGTTGTTTCATACAGCTTTTATCAAAATTGGTGACCCTCAATGAAAACCAGCTGTGTGGCTTCATTATTTTTGAGATAGGCCCTATGTGGGATCCCCATGGCACGATTGTCTTGCATTAAAAAAAACCAATGTAACATACCTCAGTATTAAAGATGTCAATAAAAGCATGCTGCCCAGGTGCAATGGAATAGGCAAAGTCCATCATTTGAGGTACATCTTCATTGCTGTGCATAAAAATCTGTGACGCAATGAAATCAATATTATAAATTGCATGCGTAATTTTAAAAGCTGCATTTAATCGACTCTTTCTTTAAACACATATTAAGTCTCCGTATGTACAAGGTGAGGAAGCAAATGTTTCAAAGTTTGACAGATTTCAAACTTCAGTTGCATATTAACTGGCTTGAGACATAAGAAAATAGAGGTAGTCTTTGTGCAGTTTGACTAGTATTATTAATTTAAGCAACCTGTCCGCCCAAACTTCTGGTGGCAGACTTTGTTTAAGAACTGCTTTAATATCCCCACTAAATAATTTCCTATATTATTTTATCACGCTTTGGTGAGAGTCAGAAGTCTTCACATAAGTCTTCAGCAGTTCCAGGGTTTTCAAACAATTGCATTTTTAGAGATGCTTGCTTGCTTGCAAGCGCATCTCTGTTGTGCTAGGAAGGGTTTGAAAACTTATGACAACTCACAAGGTCGTCCTGTTTCACCTTTGTCATTAAAACTTTGCATACAGTCTCAATAGAATTTTATCTTGAGTGGATAAACTTTTGGTGCCTTTCTGAGATGAAAAAAATTAATAAAGAAAACAAACAGGCCGACTTTCTTCAGTTCAAAGGTCAACCACAGCAGTGCAGTTTATTGGGTCATGCTGACCTACATTTTTGCGAAGTTGACACTAGACAGCTAGGCCTATTAAAGGGGGCATTTGTGATGGGCTAATGCTGTTGTCTCGTCCTCCACACTGATCTCTACAGTCTAACATAATATATTTGTACTCACTAGTTTAATATGCAATTTTCACAGTCAAGTCAAACCTCTAAGATAGAGCAGCATTGACCAAAACACTGCATGGCTTTCAGTCGTCTAGCGTGATTAGCTACTGCCTGCTGCAGCTATTTTTAGCACATAAACAAAACCCACGTGGTAATTCTGTCATATTGCACCAGTACAGACAAAGCGACTAAGCGTATATTTATATGCACAGGTGCTGCTTAAAGTGCTACATGTTATTTTTACAATTACTACAGAGGAAAAGAAGGGAAAAAGCTTGATTCAAATAATCATGTTTTTAATAATTTAAAATCGTTATTTAAATCATTATTCAAATCCCATTGCATAAATCTGAAAACCCTGGAAAGAAGGGAGAAAGAGAAAGAAAATGAGAGAGAAGGGAAAGATAAAGGAAAAGAAGGCATGAAGGATGGAAAGAAAGAAAAGAGAGAAGACAAAATATAAATCTAAAAAGATAGAGACATAAATAGATCCATGCAGATGAAGAAAGCGCAGGGAGAATATCTACAAGCATCTCTTAAAGTGCTTGCACGTTATTTTTTCTGGTATGTGCCGGAGTGGCCAAGGTCCAGGTTCTCCAATGAAATGGATGCCTGGGTCACTGCGCATGAATTTTGTGATGAAACCAGTCACTTCTTGAGGCTTTGCATCCATGATTTTCACTAATTTGTGCTTTATTGGCAAAATTTTACAAATTTTACATATGCCAATAACCATTTTTTGGGGATTGAACATTTCAGATTGCTTTAATTGTCTTTTTCATGTTGCACACCTCATGACTTTGTAGGCTATGTCTGAAGGACATAAATATGTTATTTAAAAATCTGGGGTGCACGACCAAAATCAATGACACGTCAATCTACCGCGCATTTTCAGAACAATCACTTTCCAAAATTCTAAAAATCAGTGGACATTATGATAGATGCTGACAAGTTTCTTTAAATCCATGCCAAGCTCACCTATTCACTGATCAGCTTCGACTCCACTTTCCAACACAATAAACCTAAGATACTATAATCTTTCACAGAAAAAAATTGCATATGCTCGGTTACAATTTTAACCATAACCACCGAGCTTTGCAAGTAGGGGAGACCGGGGCTAGTTGTCACAATTTTTTTTACTTCAAGTTTGACTGTATCTGAGAGGTCTCTAGGTTCAGATTGTCTGGAAACTTCCAGCCCTGTAACATTTTTGTAAGTCTTGAGAAAGTTTTTATTCAGCTTTCGTCCTGATTTATCAACCATGTGTTTCTCTGTAGGTCATGTTGTAACTTAAAGTCATTTTTGTGAAAATGTGACAACTAGCCCCGAGCCCGGGGCAAGTTGTCACACTCATATGGCCTATCTAACATCTCTGAACAGACTTTCTATAATCCAAGTTTGTAATACATCAGATTCCTTTTGAAAAACAAAAATGCACATCTTGCGAAGACTTTGGATGAATGCCATCATAAATCAGGGCTTATTTCTACCAAATAATTGCTTCTCAAATTGGAGGACAATGAAATGATTGAAAAATTTCTGTTGAAAAAGTCATTTTTAAGAAGTCCACATATCACATGACAGATCATACTTTCTTTCAACCACATCATACAAAAAGCTTAGCACTCAAACAGATCTTGAAATCTATTTAATAACGACAGAACTGCTGCCACCTATAGCCAAGTTATAAACATTGTGACAACTTGCCCTTGTGACAACTAGCCCCAGCCTATCCTCGTCACGATCATGAAGTCAATCCGATATCTAGGTAATCAAAATAGAATATATTCTGTTTCCACTTAGAAAACACAGACAAATTGTTCAAGGAGACTATGGATCAATGCCATCATGAATCAACGCCTTAATCTTCCAAAAATTGTCTCAAATTGGAAGACAATGAAAAATTTGAAAATGGTGAAAAAATTGAGTTTGAACTGTCATTTTCAGAAATCTTCACACAGCACATGACAGACTACACATTTTTGTGATATCATCACAAAAATATTCCCCATGTCAAAAAATATCAAAATTGATTTAATTGCCATGCAGCTGCTACTATTCATAGCTGAGTAATAAGCATTGTGACAACTTGCCCCTGTGACAACTAGCCCCGGTCTCCCCTACACAAGAAAGCTTGTCTGAATGACTTTCAATAGTATCACTGATAGGGTGGCCAAAAAAAAAGCAATTTCTTAATTTCAAATCGCATGTATACCCCTTAATTTTGTGTGGAATGGTAAATTTATCACGCTGTTAAAATTTTATAAGATTCCTGCAAGTCTAAGTGATTCCCCAAGGCCACTCAATTTCAGGACAAAAATATCTGAAAAATGCTCGTTTGCGTAATCACGGTTCTAAATATCTCGCTTATTATTAATACCATTGTTCTCAGGAGAAAATTAGCTTCAATTTGAGTATAAGGAAGCTACATTTATGATAACTTCGAAGCTGGCAGGATTTCAGGAAACTTAAAATTTCATGTTGTCCGGCGAAACCGCTGAAATAAAGTGTCTAAATTGTCAAATTTTCCCAAATTTATAATCCTACTTACAAAAAAGTAAAATTCTATGATACGAAAATTCACAATTTCATGTGTAACCATGAGCGACCATTGACCAAAGTAAGGCACATCTCAAAAAACTTCAGAGCTGCAGGGCCAATCTTAGACTGTGGAATTGTTTGCAAACAATTTAGAGAGCTTTTAGTATGGCACAAGGGAATAACACAACAAAAGTATGTGATGTTTTGAGAGATGAGGGTGCAATAACACAGGATGTAAAGCCCTGTCGCCGAAAGCTTTCGGTGACAGGGCTTTACATCCAGTATTATTGCACCAAGCTTATTTGGACAGGCAGGGACTACAGTAACATGGTAATGTGCACTATTGCATTGAAAATGTTGTCCTTTTAAAAATTGCCAGCCAGGGTACACACACTGATGGTGAACATAGATTTGAAGGAGACAGTGAGTCTATATATAAACAATAATCCCTAGAGTGCATAGAACTACAAGTTTGGCTGGATTTCTGCAAAAGAAAACTTTAATTTGAATGCCAACTTAATAGTTTCTGGCAAAAATGACTGTGCACTGAAATTTTCTTAATGGTGTTGTGAAATCTTATAATTTAAAGATGAAATGTAAGTGTGGCACTGAGAAGTCTCCAAAGTGTTAAAATTGTTTTCAGGATCATAAATACCATGTTGATTGACATTTGGTGTCGTCAGAAAATGGTAAATTTCATAAAAAAATGTATTCTTGATTGCCACGTATCATGCATCTCTGCTGCAAGGATATCCTACCATGCGAACCTGTACACATTCTCACTTTCCACAGAAAATGTATCCTTATACTTTATTTTTAGTAGAAGTTTTAAAATATAGCAAAATTTGACAATTTAGAAAAATTATGTCAGCGGTTTGACCTGACAACTTAAATTTTGAGTTTTCTGAAATCCTGCCAGCTTCAAAGTTATCATAAATATAGCTTCCTTATACTCAGATTGAAGCTAATTTTCTCCTGAGAACAATGGTATTAATATTATCACTGTATATAAACAATAAGCGAGATATTCAGAACCGCGATTACGCAAACCGGCATTTTTTAGAAGTTTTGAGCTGAAGTTGAATGACCTTGGGGAACCACTTAGACTTCCAGGAATTTTATAAAATTTTAACATCGTGATTATTTTACAATTCCACACAAAATTAAGGGGTATGCAATTTGAAATTAATAAATTCGTTTTTTTTTGGCCACCCTAACCACTGTATATGACAATGTCATCCACATATAGTTTACATGCCTCCAAATTCAGCAATCCCACCACCATTTCCATCATTCCATGAAAAATCCCACAAGCATTCCCTAGTCCCATAGGCATTCGTAAAAACTCCCAAAAACCAAGACCACCTGCAGTAAATGCAGTCTTGTAGTAGTCTTTTGGGTCTAAAGTGATTTGCCAGTAAGCGGTTTTCAAATCTGGACTGGTGAAGTAACATATTCTCGCAATAAATCAAATCAAATCTATATTATGTTGATCAAATTCATGTTCATAAAAATAAATATGTGACTTCTATATATATATATATATGTTATGTTAGTCATCATCTGTAAAGAAATCACAGCTCACTTTTACACCAGCGTCTGTGTTAGCCCCTGGCATGTATTCATATTGTTCCACATTAAGGGTGAGGGTTAAACCAAACCCAGAACCTGCAATGAAATGCAAAAATATATGAGAGGACAAGCCCTTTATGGATTAATTTTGTTATTTAATTGCATTCAAAAATAAAACAATATTACTTAATATTTGTCAATTGAATTCATTCAGTCTGTCTCCAATACTATTAGCGCTTCTGAATAGTTTACAGGAAGTTTACAGGAAGAGGCGCTATATAAATTACTATTCTTGTCATAGTAATATTATCATTATGAATATTTAACCAAAAATTGTTCACATGAAACAATTATATTCGGTTGTTGTTCTTGCAATCAGTAATTTGTGAACAGAACTTAGAGAATAGTTCTGCCCGCCGAAAAAAATTATATATCTTATTATTCTAAAAACTCCTCATTTTTTTTACTATTCTAACGGTCAAAAGTAAATAAATTTTCTTGAAATGACAAACCTGTTTGACTGATAACCTCTTCATCATTGGCATTAATCACGATGCATTTCCCCATGTCGGTCTCAGTGTCCCGAATAAAGTCTGGTTTGCAAGTGCTGCCTATCCAAAAACACCTAGAAAGCAGAATTACGATGTTTAAAACTCCCACACTATGTTAGTTAAATATACAACAATTAATAATGGAAATGATTACATACTTCCTTCGTATAAAATTTACTACAGTTTGTCTCATCAACATGCGAACTGATGTTTGGTCTGATTGCTCAGCATCTACAAAACTCACAGCAGAAATACACATACTTACGGATAGATTAGCCAGTTTGTAATTTATTTGTCACATTTTTGCGATGTTTTGGTGCTGTTTATTCCCGATTTTAGGCTGTTTCTGATCACGGCAGTCCAAACACACTTGTTTACACTATTGACGCAACCAAAACAATGGTCTAAATTGCCATGACGTCACAAAAAATGCACTGCAGCGCCAGTAAAGGGTTAGTTCCTTACCTTGGTTCAATTACCACCCCTCTAAGCCCTTGTATTGGTTTTATACAGGCTGTCAAACCAGTGCTATATTTCAGTTTGCATGCTAGATGAGACAGACTGTAACACAGGGAATGTCAGGGATATTCAGCTGTACGCGTTTCAAAATAAACTCAATTTGACATCAATTTAGTATTTGGACTATACATGTGACAATGTGTACTTAACATAGCAAAGGAAAGACCAAAGAAGACCCAGGAAGACTCAGGTTTTTCCAGGTAATCACAGATCTTAGTGGTCACACAAGAACAGACATTGACTATAAATCGATAAGCAATGCAGAGAACAGAAGTAGCTGGAGTATATTAATTGGTGAAAAGATGTCTCAGAAGAGAAGGTCAAGAATAACTGAAGAAGAAGAAGAAAATATAACAAAGAGGAGTTGATCACTTACTGCTGAACAAAGTCAGATCTTTGATGGCCAACTTGTCTCACAAATTTACCCATGTCACCAACCACTACAAATGCAGAAAAGGACAAGTTAACAAACAACATAATTATATCTGCCTCAGACGCATATATCCATCTCTTCTTGGATATTTCAAGTGAATTTTATTTTATTTTGTGATTTACATTTCAACTTTTTTTTTTCACTTCTGGTACATTCTATTTTAGCATGATACTGGATAATACCAGTTTAATGTATTCACGCATTATGTACTCGAATTCAGGACTAAACAACAGAAAAGCTAATAGTAAAGTGGGAAAAAATGATAAAAAGTGATTAATTAAAACCGTTTCCAATTTATATTAGTCAATATAACAATTTTGATGTCTTACAATCATACAATTGTTTATTTTGACTAAATTATTTAACAACAGTGTGACAGTGGGTTGCAGAATATACATTTAACATTATGGATTGTTTTTCCATATTTCGCCAAGGTTTGTGATTAGACAAACCACAAAATCCACCGGTAATAAAAATTTTAAAAATTCAATTTTATATAAAGCAAATATCTAATGACATTCACTTGATAAGCTGCATTTGAGAAGTTTAGAGGTTGAATGGGGAAACTAAAATATTTTTGAGCCCTAATTGCACAACAGCATCCCCCATAGCAGTGTCAGAATGAACCGACATTGTCACCTGACAGGAGGTGTTGCGATACTCTTTCTTTGAGAAGCCCCCAAAAAGCAAGAAATTTGCTGGACAGGCAGGGACACCCTGATACAAAGTAGAAAAAGTTTTGGTTCAATATCTGCAACAGAAGCGAAAATACATATGGTCACATAACTAGAAGAGCGATGAGGCCACCAGCTCTGGTTAACGGTAACAGTATTCTGTGATAATGCTTAGTTTTGGCACCCTCGCATTTGATGTCTTGTGTCTTAACATTCCCCATGCATGGTTCTATCAGAATATCAAGTCGGTACAATTTGACAATGCTCAGTGAAGTTATAGTTATAGTTTAAGTAGTTTTCCAATAACCTTACAAAAAATATGACAATTATCCAAAATTCAAAATTTTATCATTCATACATGTACTCGTTTTGAATTCTATCAAAGATATCAAACCGGAAAGTGTTTTGAGTTATAATAGGGAAAGTCTACACCTGTCCAGCTCATTTCCTGGATATTTTCTCATTTATCTAAGAAGTGGTTCCAAAATTGTGTGGCAGGCGAAAATGGCACCTGCAATACAAATTTTGAACCAGCTTACACAAGAACAAACTTTTTAAACAATTGAAGACCACTCCAGGGGATGTATACTTCTGCAGTGGCGTATTTAGGGGGGGGCCATGGTGCCATGCCCCCTCCCCCCAGGCCCAAAATTAACATGGAAGAGATAGGAAACCCCGCGGAGCGCCCCGTATTCCCCCCATGTAATGGCCCCCCCTCAGGCCATTTCTAGATACGCCCCTGTACTTCTGCAACCCCCTATATCCATTGTAATCAGGGGTGCCGGAAAAGAGGGACAGGGGGGGGCAATTGCCCCTCCTGCCCTTGTCCAAGGGGGGCAGGGGGGGCAAGGGTGCCCTTCAGATCTTAAGAAAAAAAGTTTTATGCACAAATTAGTAAGTATTTGTTAGTATATTTTCAAAATTATTACTGACCCTCTATTTTTACTAATTTTGTCACCCGAAATTGGCGCGAATGTGACTTGCCCTTTTCTATTTGACGCCCCTGCCGCCCACGATTCCTTCCGGCACCCCTGCCATTGTTATGTTTATCTTAGAATATTTATTTTGTTTACTTGCTAAACCATAGCTGTCATTCATCACTGGTAACATCTCATAAAATGGAATATCTGGACCTGTAATAAAGAATGTAGAGTTATGTTAATATGGTGAGATTATTAAGATACAAAAAAAAAGATAGCAGAATATACAGATGTGTCAAGATAAATTAGTTATAAATAATTATACCTACGCATGGAAAAATTAGTTGGCAAGATACAGAACTCTCACAATCATGTAATAAGATCAATAAATAGATACCAACGTTCGTGCATATAGTTTAACATCGGTTTAAGGGAGGTCTTCCAAAGGTTCTGTGCTTTCTGTCATAACTTCTCTACGATTTCTACCTCACACATGATATTTTGGTCGTATAAGAATACAACAGTTTTTTTTATAAATATACTTTGCTTTAAAATCATATTACCAGAAGTTTCAGGCTTCGTTGTAGTAGTCACTTCTTGTCGACTGTAATTTTCCGTTGTCAAATTAGATGGCTCATCTTTTGTTGTGGATGACATGTTAGAATCTGATGTACATAAATATATTATTTTATTCACTACCAAAATATATCTATATACAAACATGAAATGATGGTTCTATTCTTCATTTGATGTTATGAATTAAACAATAAACATTCATGGTATTTTCAGTTCAGTTGGATAGATTTGGGGTGCTTTTCAAAAAATTGCATTGTAGATGGGTATTTTGGCAGCAAACCAACAAAACACAAAACCTGATTATGTATTATAACTCCTCACTGAAGAAACAGAATTTGACTCCATGGCAAAGAATGATTAGGCCTACGTGTAATTGTAATTTTAATTTATTTTGTTCATGGCAACCACAAACACTTCATACATAAAGAATATAATACTCATGTATATAGCAAAAAGGCTTTTTATAACTGCATCTGCATTATTATCATTGAGAATATTTGTTTTGCAATAGGACTTCACGAAATGATAAAATTCTGTTGGCGTATACCCTAATAGATTTTGATTTGATTGATTTATTCAACAGAATGATATGATGGATGATATGATGATGGGGATAAATGGCAGATGAGATGGGATGATAATTTTTTTTGCTTAACTAACAATTAAATTCGAATAGAGAGTGCAATATTGTGTGAGGGATATCCTAATGATATCATTTATTTCAGGGATATAATGAGTAATGACGGTTGCAATAATAACTGAGAAAATACTGTAGAACCTGAATCCTAATTATTATAATAGACTCTTGTCTTACCATTCTTTTCGTCTGGAGGAGTTTCAGAAACTGCAGAATCTGCATCTAAAAAATATAAGAGAGAGAATCCATTTTCAGGACATTCATGAATTGTTATCGGTAAATTTTTATTTGTACAGCATATAATATCTGAAATTGAAAACAAAATAAATATACAAACAAATATAGGCCAAATTCACGAACGTGCATAGATTAGATCTACATTTTGGCTCTCCAAATCATCATTGACATGATATTAAATGTCACCAGCATGTTATTTAAGCCTATCAATAAAATAAGGTATCTCAAGCAAATAATTCAGTTGGGTCAAAAAACCCAAATCCCTTAAATTTTGTGTGTTTACAGTAAAGAGGGCAGTAAAGCAAAACCATACCCTCGCAAGCAGAGTCAGATAATTTCGATCCTGTCATTTTCGCAAGTTTTCTTCTTGAAGTCAGTAAAATATCCCATATTTTGAGAGTCCAGCACATCTGGTAGGGCACGCTAACTTCAGGCAAGTTGATGCAGAAATCAAATTTCTTCGCAGATAACTCCGTGAAGAACAAATGAAGATGATGTATCTCATCCTCCCTGATTTTTTCTTTCTTTTCATTCCTGAATGACACTATAAGAAAAATATCATCTCCGGTGTCCACTTCCAAATGGCTGTGTAAAGACCTGCTAGTTTCGTTCTGCATATCTTTCACTGGGGAACAAAATGTTGCTCTTTTCTCCCCAGTAAGTAGTTGCAGTTCATATTCTGGAGGGTTTCCTGTGCACAGAAATGATAAGATGTAGTTACACATTTAGAGAAAAAAAAGAATGTGTGATAAATAAACCTAATCATATATGCCAAAATTATGATCTATGATTAGAAGGCATGTAATAGCACCTAGGCCAGACATAATTGATCTTTAAAAAAGTATTATCTCTATACATACAACTGTCCGGAGAAATACAACTTTTAAATTAACTCTAACACCAATAGTTTACTTCTCCTCCAATGATAAAATAGATAAATTAGTTTACCATATGTACCTGTCATAACACGAGCCCATGAATTTTGACCATGATTTATGTCATAACCACAAAGATGGGGTTCAGAGAAGTCGCAAAGAAAAGATGTTTCATCTTCGGCTACTTCATTCGGACAAACGTTGGCGTCTATCGATAGATCCTTTATCAAAAATGTGTATCGATCTTTTGGAGGGAGTGTCAGGTCAAGCAGGTGATCCAAACGGTAGGTGACTGTCCAAACTAGCGCAAATGTTCCTGACATAGAGATCAGTTAACATATCTTAAACAGTGAATATCAACGAAACAGACATAAAACAACTGCTAAAATGAAAGGTAGAAACATGGCATTATCATAATCTGTTGAATTACTTGCAGTACCAATTCAATAGACCAGTTACATTTTGTTAGAACTACAATAATTATTTAAATGGAATCTTCACAGCCGACAGTGGCTGACATGGGGATTGTTTTGAGCTTTAAAAAAATGTATTAAACTACATATTTCTTTCCACCAAAAAAGCAGTGACTGGAATTCTGTGAGAGAATATCTATCACACCAGAGATACTTTATTGAGACATGACACTCCCATTGAAACCTATGGTAATGGGAATATGGCTGCCTGCTGAGTTCTGCCCCCTTTATCTGATCACACATACAATGACATACCATTCTTAATTTATTTTGTTAACTTTTTTTCACAATTTTCAATCTTCAATATGCTTATTTTCATAAAGAAATCAAACTGACCTTGATTTAGTTCAAACTTTACGATGTTCCAAATATCTCCTGATGGAACATCAGTGGACCAGATAATTTCCTCGGTTTCAATATTTGACCGCTGTTAAAATCATAAAGTTTTATCTTATAACACATCATTGTGAAAGAAACAAAAGAACCTAGAATATCATGCAGTACATTTTGTTATCAACACCTTCCCATGGGACTTCACATGTGTAACTGCATATAGAAAAAAAAAATAAATAAAAATTGAACAAGCATCTAAAAAAAAGTTTTGATGGTACACACTTGTTCCTGGGCACATTCAGTTGCCTTGCACCTACTTGAGACTTCACAAAGCACTTGGGAACAAGATGTTTATCTTATTGCTCATTTTCCAAATTGCAACATACTACCTAAGGACATTCACTGACCACGAACAACCAAATATCAAATAGGCCGTTAAAATTAAGTCAGGAGTTATTTTTTAAAAAAGTAAAATTGTTTTACCTTAACTGTAATAGGAGATTTATTTGAGTAGGTGAATTGAAGACAACCTGGCTTTTCCAAATACATCAACTTTGTTGAAAATGAAATTTTGGCATCCTTATACAAGTTGTGCCATTTCATTACAGCACCTAGAACACTTGCTGCAACAACAAAAAATTGACAAACAGTCAATGATTCTGTTCAAACGTTGTCTGGAGCACATCCACGTACAATCACATGTTCTTGGTAAAGTTGACAGTAACACTTAAATTCTGTAACCAGTCACCCACCAGTCTATTTTGTGTAGTTCTAAAACTTATCATTAGCTTGGCATACAGGGTGGTCAAGAAAAAACTTTAAAGTCTTTGGCTCATGAGGCACAACTCAGTGACTTCTTATCCAATCAGTCTCATTCTTGCATGAAGTTCAGGTTGGGATCTCAGTATTATGTTTCTACTCTTGGATCTAATTGTTATAAGGCGTTACGACAGAAGGCAAATTTTGAAAAACTACGGTAGCGTGAAATTTCTATCAACCTTCTTCTCTTTCAAGCTCCCCACAGGATTTAGTTTCAATCAAAGAGAGCTGAAATCCTGGGACCACACTCCTCTCTAGAACTCTAAGTTACTGTAAGAATATGAAAGCAATGGTACCATATTTGAATTGATGGCAATGCCTTGCATTTGGGACAGCAAAATGTGTGAAAATGGCCTTTTTTAATTTCTGCAAAATCAGGGCTCAAGTTCACAAATCATGTCCCAGGGGAACAAACTACAAACAATATATTGCCATGACTATCCTCTTTACATTAGAAAAGATTGCATAGTAATTACAGACAAATTTATAGAGCTGTGCCACAGAAAGAGTGTAAAGTTTTTTCTTGACCGCCCTGTAGAAGACACAGAAACTGTCTTTAGATCTGGTTATGAAAAAAAACATTTCTCAATTCTGTCATGGGAAAATTCATTCAGAGTATTCCAAATGTTCAGGGGGTCAATATTAATAACATCAATTTTGTTGTCTCAAAGAATAAGTAAAATTCTGCTTGACTAAATCTAATAATATGCTTAATGTTAATAAGTAAAATCTGTCACTCAACAAATAGAAACTATTGCTATTACTAAACCATCTTTTATGATTATTAATAGTCTATTTACTTATAATTGCTATGTAAATCCGATGTTAATTTATTTTCATTCACTGTAAGGTGGCCCCTCGATAGCGGAACTATATCCTTAGAGGGGTCTCCTTTGCCTAATTATTAATATTAACTTTTATTTCATGTAACTTGTGATTATTTCTTAAGGCAGAATAAACTGAATCTGAGTCTGAGTCTGAGTCTGAGTCAATAAATAAACACCTGAAGAAATTGGATATAATGCATAACCATCCAGTATTGAGTACTTGATCTGAAATCCATTGTCGATGTCTTTATGATCACTAGTGAAGTGTATCTCCAACCATTCAGTCACAAACACATGTGTTATGGGATCTTTGTCCTCATTATACTCGACAAGAAGGCCAGATGCATTTGATATCTGTAAAACAAAGGGTTAAAGTTTCTTTCCGGAATGGTAAGGCCAGACATAGGGTAAGGTTCCTTGAGTCGGTCAACTAGGTTTTAGACATTTCAGAAAGTGATATGTGGCCAGGCTTAAGGCCACACATAATTGATCTTTAGCTTCTCAGATTCGTCTCAAGGCCCTTTTTCTAGGGTCGGTCGGTAGGACAAAAAAAAAAAGGTGAAAAAAAAAAATTTTATAAAGTCAAAAAAAAAAATTTTTTTTTTTTTTCAATTTTTTTTTCCATCGGCAGGAAATCTATTGTGTCGGCGGGTCCGCGAAGCTAAAGATCAATTATGTGTGGCCTAAGGTTAAAAGGTTATATCAACCAGGGCATCAAATTGAACGTTTTTCCAAAATCTATTAGAATATTGCCAATTTGCATAATTATAACATTGTATATTGGGTTAATTTTAGGTAATAAAAAAATGAGAGGGGTAACCTTGAGTCGGACAATTACAAGGCATTGAAGTGCACTTGTTTAAGATCCTTCCGATCCATTAACAGATGCCATATTAGAGCACAAAATGCATTGAGCTCAGTACTTACCATTCTGATTGCAATCTGATGTCAAATCAATACCATAGACCTGAAAAAAACCCTTCAATCTGGATAAATTTTGCTAAAATACTCATTTCCTGACCCTAGAAAAATTGAAAAACGGAGTTTTTACCCCATTTTCAGGGTCATAAAAAACCCACTATACTTGTTTGTATCATGCTGATACTATTTGAACTGATAAAGGAGGTCTTAAGCTAAAGATTGGTACCAAATATATTGGTATAGCAGCTCTCAATTGGCCAATACAACCCAACAAAAAGTGTCTGACTCAAGGTTATACCCTCTAAGTGTCTGACTGAAAGAATCTTACCCTAATTGATCTTTAGCTTCCCGCATCTTCTAGGGGTACCTTTTCCAAGGTCAATTGGTAAGACTAAATTATCGGCTCAAGTTGTGTATCTAACAAGGAGTACATCCTCCCAGACCAAATGAAGAGCAGGATCGATTCAAAAGGTGTGCATAACCGTTATTTAGCCAATCTTGCTGTTTATTCAGTTAACGAAGGTCTAACTCTCTCTCTGTTTGACACACAATCTGGGAAAAAACTCTGTGAACTTAATTTTTTTATTAAGTCAATTTTTGTTTTTTTATTGCAGGTAAGCTCATTTTTTTTTCTTTCGTGTGCGGAAAATCTGTAGGGTCGGTCCGAGAAGTTAAAGATCAATCTAATGAACCAATGGGCAACTGATGGCATTTGACATCAGTTAAAATCACTCCAGATCAGTGATGGTAACAGGGGGAGCCAAGAGCTCCCCACAAGAAGATCTTCCATTTCCATCACTGCTCCAGGTGACATTAAAATGACCGAGGAGTATCAACTAGAATTACAGTTTGTCACATAAAGCATTGAGACAGAAATTTATCATAGTTTGTACAGGCAATAAAAAAATCACCACAATGAGGTTTGAGGTCTATTTAATACCAACTTGCCAAGAACTAAGTCTGGGGTGGCGCTGCAGTGCACTTTTGTGATGTCACCACCCATTGCGTCAGATTGGCAGCATCACAAATGTCAACATTTTACGAAATTTGACTGCCATTTCCATAAATTATCAAATATCAGACAAAAACGGCACCAAAACATGTGAAAATGTGATA